>OX352471.1:40975068-42175068 GCA_947093115.1 Brenthis daphne
TCTCCAAGAGTAATGTTCGTTACATCTTAGAAGGAATTAAAAGGGCAAAAATTCTTTTACTGCAGTAGCGTCAGTCAGAGAATACAGCGTGAAGGTGGCATGTTTGTGTAAGATCTCGGCATCGACATTTAATATATTTCTTACTACATTAAACATAAGAGCTAGAAAACGGTTTTAAGATACAATATGGCTGTGTTCATAATATTGCAAGTTATCTCTACTTTGAGTTACATTATTTATTTTTTATAATGGATGCTGCGCCGATGGTGGTCTAAGTACTGTATATACAGAAAAACATTAAATATTCGCATATAGATGAGGCAGATGTGTATGCGATACTGTATAGAAACCGAAAAAGAATTTTTCATGTTAACTCAAATTATAATAATGATACCTAAACCTGATATATATGTATATATATATGTATATATATATATATATATTATGTGATAAATGAACACATTAAAACAATGTCTACTTAATTAACATACAACTATTTAATATTGTAGAACTATTTATAGATTAATTATTTTTGCTGCTTCGTCTTTGTCGTCACTATTATTTACAACATTCAAAACGTATTATGTGTCCAATGCGTGTTTATTCTTATAAATGTTTAAAAGCATAATAAATTAAATAAAGTAAAATTAAGTACATCATTAAAATTTTCGACACTGTAATTGACCAAAGACCTTTTATTAAGACTGGAATATCGAAAAATCTCACAATGACATTAACAATTGTTTTCGTACGTTCATTGGACACATTATATGTTTCGATTCACCTGAAACCCGTCTACCTACTTACATTTCACTTATTAAGCTCGAAATAAAATGCGCTCTTTACCTGCAACAAAAAAAATACATATTCAGCTTTCCTTATGATAACGTAATTGAAATCTGCACAAGACTTTCACGATACTGCTATCAAAAAGTAGTTAATTTAGAGAAGAATATTTATCAAAATCGAAGCAAGTATTTTCATTTAATAAGTAAATCGAGTCTTATCGGATTTTCTAAAGTCAATTTGCTTAAGTCTTGCGGAATAATAAAATTTTAATTACATTTTACTAAAGCTATACCCTTTCTTGGCATTAAATTAATACCGCAAAGTCTACGTTTCACCAATCTGTTAAATCATAAGCCTCATTTATCTAAGTGGAACTTGATACATCTCGCTCCTTCAACAAAATCTCCAGAGATACAGCAATATTCCCGAAGCACTTTTACAAATATTCAAGATGAAATTTCCAAATTAAAGTCCAACAGCTGCTCAAGTCAGATCTTCAATAATCCCAACGGTACTAAATATTTTTACACCAGTATCAAATTGCAAAGAATTCAAAACTCATTAAGGCGATAATTGCGATGATCTTTAACATATGTATATTCGTAGCATATTAACAATTTTGAACAAACTTTATGTTTTTAAAGATGTTTATTTACCAATTGTTATATTTAAATGATATTGCAAATTCGTGATAAAAGCTTACATTTTAATCTTAATCCATAATTAGATTACGAGCTTCAAGTTTTAATGGGCAGAAACATAATACTTTGCATTATCAATGGATATAAGTAATGATAATATAGATCTTTATGGAAGTTTTTCGTAAAATTACGTAAATAACATGTATGACTGAAATTAACAGGACACAAACACAAATTAGAACTTAACAATGCATGAAAAGAGTAACATTTTAAATAAAGAATTATCTTAAATGCAACGCGTAATGTAATCAGATATGTTAAAGAACCGTTCTTAATTTGAAGTCCAAATATTTACTCAGCGCTCGAGACTGGTATGTATATTGTATACGTACAGTCAGCACAACGCGACACCTGTAGTTCTTACTGTCCAATAAATAAAGGCTATAAATCAATGATGAAAAATTCCGTCGATTCAGTTTGTATAGATAGCTTTAAGTCTCATTAATCTCGTGGTAACACACTGTGAAATGGATGCAAAAGCAAATGCATTGCCTGTAGCTTATGTATACGCTTACGTTACTGATTTTATACTTAATTCAGCGGCAGTAAAATACTTTCAACTAGTTACTTTCTTTTATTCATACTGATTTTATTTGACATTAAACATTTCATCATCATACTGTATTAAAATATATATATATATATATATATATATATATATATATATATATATATAATGTATATATGATAGTCTAAGATGATTTCAAAAAGTAAAACGTCATTGTTATTACTATATAGGTACCTACATTCAAAAATAACATTTTTTCGCTTATAAAAACTCGCAAAACTTATCAGACTTTTACACTTCAATTACTTTGAATGAAACATTGTGGCGCGCTCTCTTTAACAACGACAATTGTATATTTTTGATAAATTGAAAATAAAAAAACCATTGAATTTTATACAACTATTCATTAAATATAAGTTAGCTTCTATTCCGATCATCCCAGCAGACGTGTCATCAGCAGCAACAAGCCGGATATCGTAGAATAGGTAGGTGAGTTAAATATTTAAGTTATTGTTAGTTTAAAGCTAAAGCGCAATGTTTGCGATCGCCACCCATTCCGTTTAACAATCAGTATCCGAAAAAAGTGAAAGTGCTACGAGGAAAACGTACAATATATACATAATTTCATTTAATTTTTATTGATCAGTATTAAAATTCTTGGCTAAAAACATACCTATAACAGAAACATCAAACAACATACTCGTAACTGTAGCTATCAATAAAAAGTTACTTTAGTTAAGCATTACAAGAAGAGTGTACCTACGAGTATGTAACGATGAACATGCCGAAATGATCAATTAAAGCTCAAGCACTATTGAAATCACGCGTTAAAGACGGCGCCACGTTTGGCTCTAGTTAACTCGACTTTTCTACCGATTACTGTAAAAATCAACAACTCCAGATAAATTTCTAAGAAATTAATTAAATTTCTGAGAAATCTATCATTATTATATTTATAATATGTATGTAGTTAAAGTTATATATGTGTAGTGTATCTACTATCTCGTATCCATAACACAAGCCTCGTAGCTTACCATGGAACTGGATGGTGCTGTATGTTAATGTCCCAACATATATTATATTTATATATTTATCTATTGTTAACTGTAACGCCGGCGTGACCACGGTCGTGGAGGTATTACGAGTAAATAACTACATTGTAAAATATTATTTTCACACACAATCGAAACTAACGAAATAAAAATTGAAATATCTGTCTCCCATTTTTATCCCCAGACGCAAAAAGAGGGGTGTTATAAGTTTGACATCGATGTCTGTCTATCAAATGATCGTATTTTACTGTCAAATGCCCTCTACCCTCTACCCTCTTTTTGCGTCTGGGGATAAAAATGGGAGACAGATATTTCAACTGTCAAAATGATGATGAAAAGTGTGTGTGTGTGTCTGTCTGTGGCATCGTAGCTCTCAAATGGATGAACCGATTTCGATGCGGTTTTTTTCATTTGAATGCCAGTTTCCTTGCGGTGGTTCCTAGCTATGTTTGGTTAATATCGGTCTAGCAGTGTAAGAGTATCAGCTCTTTTCCAATATGATATAAGGCATTTTGGCGTATGATTACTAGATAAAGCGCTTCACGCGTGCCAGTGTAATCGTTGAATGACAATTAATTTCCGTAGGGGTTTTTTTAAATTTTTAATTTATAATTATAAAGTATGTTACGGTAATGCCCAAACAACAATAAAATAAAAACTTACATCTATCCTTCTCCTGCTTATTTGCGTTCACAGGATTGTTACGGCGAGTAGAGTTGTAGTTTATAAGAAGATAGTTAAAGACAACCTACATAAACGATTTTAGCGGTATTTACCTTGTTTTGGGAATTTATGAAGACTATTTTACATTTTTTAATGTCCTTTTATATTTTTATACGCAAAAAATGGCGAACTAATAAAAATATAATTATTATGTTTCTCTTTCTAATATAATATTTGGTTATTTTGTGCAAACAAATAGTGACGATATTTTATTTGTATTGCACCCACATATAGGTCAATGGTATTCATAATAAAAAAAATCTATAGTTTTATAAACTTCAAGAAACCGTCAGTTAAATAGTATTTACTCCGCTTACAAACAGACCGCAACTCGCGTATGATGGTATAGTAAAACTTTACTAAACTCTATTCCCCTGGGAACTGTCTTGACCGTACTTTTCGAAATGTTCGCTTTTGTTTGATACTTTCTTACTTCTTAGCGTAAAGATCATTTCGCAATTTTTCAAATAAAAAATGTTGCATCCTTTTAAAAATATCAAAACTGAAATAATATACGTTTACGACACTGGCGTCTCTACGAAACTTTTTAAAACAGTTTTTCAGTAGCTGCGTAGAAGATAAGATGATGTGACAAACCTACAAACACGCATTTACGTACAGGTAGTTAGTATCATGTATTAATTCTAATAATTTACTAGATAAGCTTTTTAAGTAAGCTTTACTGCTTCGGTGGTCTAGTGGCTAGCATGTTGGGCTGCAGATCCGGAGGTCCTGGGTTCGAGCCCCGGGTCGGGCCAGTTTAATTACTGAGTTTTTCTGTTAAGATTCTTCAGTAATAGCGCAGAGTTGGAAAGTTGGTGGTGTTGCACCTCGGAGAGCACGTAAAGGCGTCGGTTCTGCACCTTAAATCTCACTGATCGTGTCGAAGTATCGTCCCATCGGACGGAAGAAAAAGAATAGAAAGTGCACTTGTGTCTGCGCGTACACTTGTGCACAATAATATCTCCTGTAAATCTATCTGATCTCAGTGAGATTGGCCGCCGTGGACCAAATCGGTCAGTAGGACATTATTAAAAGTTAATTTTAAATTCAATTAATATTAAAACCGCATCAAAACAAACAGTCATGATAAACTCTGCAAAATTGAAACGGTATAGCCACACAACACATTATCAAAAATACAGTACAGCAGGCACTATTAAACTGTAACAACTAACTGTAAAAAGACACTGTAATAATTCAATATTATAAATGCAATTGTCGCTCATTGTTTCATTAATTCAATAAAACATTCGTCTGGCTTTGTTAAACAAACTGTACCTATAATATTGCCGAGTGACGTGAAAATGACATAACTTATTTTTCTTGTTACGAAACATCGCGATATTTTATACACTAATAAATTAAGCAAAGAAATATTGGAATGAAGCCAGTAGCAGAAAATCGATGTCAGTTCGACACAGGATTTGGCATTCGTACTCTTAAGTATAACATTTTTTCTTCTTATGTAACGATGACCTCGATAAATATTCAGGTCTTGAGATAAAATATTCTCGTTCTTGTTTGTGAAGTCACTACAATGCTTGGGATAGAGAAATTTATCGTGATAATCTGTAGGTATTTTTTTCACAGTCCAATGTTCTAGAATATTTATTTGAATGACCAATAAAGATTTAATATATGAAATACTTATTATTATAGTAACATTTTTGGGTAAGTATTAAAAAAATTACTTCATAATTCTCTAAAGTTACTAATTAATAATAATTATATATTATTATCATATAATGTATGCTTTGAAATTCCAACAAAATGCTAAGAAAGCGAAGGCGCAATTAGCACTTGGCAATGCCTGCAGATAGTCACTTTACACCATTACAATAGCAATACCGAATTTTATTTCTTTTTTTTATTGAAGAATTTTTATTATAAAAAGGACGAAATGGAAATTTTAATTTATTTCAGTGATGCTGAGTTTTAGTCAAGATGATTGTCTACCGTTGTTAATGCTAGTAAAAAAACTAAAATATGGGAATAAGACATAAGTGGCAGGTAATGAAATTCTCTTCTATTTCGTTTTCTATCAAATTGAACGATTGTACTTATAATATGTCATCAAATTTGATGTATACGAAATATTCGTATATCTGAAGTATATGAAGTATTCGTGGTTTTATTTTTTGTTATGTTATTGGTTTATAATCATTCATATTATGGGAAAAAATTAAAAGCGAAATCATCTGGTTCTTCATCATATCCAAGAGTCTAATAGCGAGTTCAGTGAACTGTAATTACTCCATTTCTGCCTCATTCACTTACAAGACTTCATTCGCTTTACACTTTTAACACAGCGTGCGATATTCTGTTCTAATTCCATTCAGTACCACGTCTTCATACTTCACGATAGATTTTAAATAATATTGAAGCTAGTGTTAATATTATGCTATATCTGGTATGAAAAGAACCAGATGAAAAAGTGCGTATTTGTGCAATTCACATATGGTAGAAGTGAAACTTCAGAAAAGTAGGATAATTATGAAGTTTTTTTTTTAAATATTTTTACCAAGTTTAAAAGTTATTTTACATTTTATTTCACATAAATATATGTCATACATGACATATTATTCAGTAATTAATTTTATTATTTTACTTCCTGTGTATTGTATTCTATCTTAAACAACAACGGTTACCATGGCAACATGGCAATGTATTCTATCTCATTCTTTCGCCGGCTTTATCCTATATATTTGTGTGTTTGTCTCTTTTCAGTGTTGCATTTCCGTTTCATCGAGTTTCAAATCACAACGATTCTAAAGAAGTTTCACTTCAAAAAACAAATTCGAAGTAAATTTTTATTTTCTATATAAAAGGTAATCTTATTATATTTCCATCCGCACACATAATTTTCAATATGTGAACAGCTAAACGATCGAAATGTTAGGGTTCATCGCCCGAGAATTACGTCGGGAGATGATAAATAGATACCCCTGAACGAAGGTGAAAACGTACATATTGATATCCGTGTTATACTTATCTGAGGTGTTCATTGTGTGACACTTAACGAATGTTTCTTCACGTGTTATAGGATTATTTATTTATGCCTCTATGAGAATTTATTATATCCCATAACATCACATTTTTATAATATCTAAAACCAAACTATTCCAGCGTTTCCCAACCTCTTAAAGAAACTTATACGTAAAATATATAGATTCCATAAAAGTGTATCTACATATACAAGGTTACTTTCAAAAAAATATTGTACCCATAAAACTCTTAAATATTTCAAAATTATTTTAAGAATCTTCACTATCCCTGAGAGTTTCTAAATTATTCTGAGTCGGAATCCCCATTAGGTTTTAATTCATGTATGTACGTACTACATACATAACTGAGAGACATAAAATAATTAAAAAATATCTTCTAATTAAACAAATATGTAAATTTTGAGTAAAAATATCCTTTATAACAATATAATGCAAGTTATAGACAACATAACTTTACCTGCAAACAAACATTGTTCGAAGAAAGAGCAGAATCTGCACGCGCTATGCAAAAGAAATGCAAATATTTTAAGAGCCCAGGGATGTCCGAAGCATCGGCTTGCATACAAAAACTTTCTCTCTGAAAGAAATATGCTGACGCTCCTTATAAGGCAGCCTGCCTTGGATGATACCGACGCCATCGGACGGACCCGCGAATGAGACTACACCGAATAAGTTATACCTATATTTGTAAGAAAGTAATTGCTGCATACCGGCTTCATTAAAGTAATTATAAGTTGGATTTTAATTATCAGTGTGATTTAAATTACAAATATAATTAAGACATTATTTTTTATTTATTTTTAACTGGCAACCCACCCTGACTTCAACCATGATCCTTTTTTATGACAAAAAAAGAGCAATGCTAAATTTTTGAACTTAAGCAATAGGGTTTTGCAAACAAAAACTTTCAATTCCTTTCATTTTTTGTATTTAAATAGCTTTTCTCTGCTTACAAGATTTTCCTATACCCAATTTTAGATAGCCCTTATAATAATATTAGTATAGATAGTATGGATAATAGGGATACAATTCTTTAATGAAAAAATCTTATGTTATATAAAAATAACTGGTTTTAGTATTCAATCTAGAAACTTATATTGTATATTTGCTGTAGAAGACTGAAAAGTTTCAAAGACATTTCTAGGCGTCATCGTAAAGCCGTCGACGTCGGAAGCAAAATGTTTCACGTTTCTTACTGAGCATTTATCTCAAGTTCCCCCAAGTGCAAAAGAGGTGTTCCGTATTACGTCTCCTGACAAGTGTTGAAATATTTGCCTGTCTCCCCTGAAGAATTGCATGCAATTTGTCAAAAGTATCGAATGCACCGACCGCCGCAGACGAATGTGAAACATTTTCAATTTTAAAATCACATTTTTTGCTATAGTAATATAATAAAATTGTAACTAAATCGAATCTGTACATTAAATATTTTTTGGAAAATCTAATTGAAATAGACATTATTATCGATACAGAGTCCGAAACTATAGTTTATAGAATTTTTGTCTGTCTGTCTGTTACCGCATCACAAGAAAACCACTTGACAGATTTTGATCAAATTTGGTATGATGATAGCTGGCTATCCGGGTCAACATATTGGATACTTTTTACCGCGGGAAAATATCTCATTTCTGAGAAAAAATACAAAAACTGCATTGTAAGAGTATACTCATATGTAAAACTTAAGAATTTGGTTTTGGGTCATCTGAATGCGGGCGGAGCCGCGGGCAATGCTAGTAGCAAACTATAAGTTATCATAATAACAAGGTTTCATTGCTCTTTTAATCTAAATATTTTACTTATCAATTTATTATTTTAATTATCATAATTTTCAGCTAAGATGTTTTAGTTCAATGGGGTTTTCAATTATTTAGAAGATTTCTGTTCATTGCGAGAAGGGTCAATAACTCGTCGGCTCCGACAAATCCAATAAAGAACCTTTCCTCGAAAAAATTTATGTTATTGACCGGATTATATTTACTGACGTGTGAGAGGTTGGACTTATGCTAGACCAGACTAAGAAGACCTCTAGCATTCAAAAGGTACCGTCTCTATTGGCCATTGCGAGCTTCATAAAGAGGGGAGAGAAAGGTCATGGAAAGTGGGACGGATATTGATTGTTCCTCCAAACACCTTTTTCGATGTGTCAGCGATCAGCACCCTTATAGGGGTTCTGTTCTACATATTATGAGTTAAACGGTTTCGGATGCCTGTCATCGTCTTATGATTTATGTCTTAAAAGTTCAAGCGCATGTAGAGATTCCACGATATTTGTTCGGTCTGAGTCATCGATATGTCAAAGTAAATAATATTTTGTACTTTCAATTTCACATTTACGGTTTATCATGTGAATATTTGCGGTATTTCCAAACTTGTATCGCGATGTAGGTATATTAAATCCGACACAACCGTTAAATGTTAATATAAATGTAACACACGAGTAAAACAAGTGATAAATTGCATCTGTCTGTCTGTCTGCCAATCGAGCTCTCGTGACCTATGTACTTCGGACGACAACGAAATCCATTTTTAATTAAATATCTGCCACGGCTGCTGACGAAATTGGAAATTACTTTTCTGATACTATGTTTGCCTTATTGAGATATGAATGTTCCTGACGGTGTCTAGGTTTGTGTCATAAAGGTAAAGACTGTACAATATTTATTTCAATAAAAGAAGAAAAATATGAAAAAAATAGGTTTGTTTGAATATTACTCATAAACTTAAGAATTACTCGAAATGTTGATTCCCTGATGAGTGAGCACACGTATTTTCGTAACATACATACATTAGAAGACGCGTTACTAAATATACAAATCCTAACGAGGACGCATTCACTATTCATTCTTTTTTAATTTTATCGCCACTAAAAAACAGATCTAAATGTCTCGAGCAATTTGCGTTTCCTTTCGTCAAAGCAGGTTCCGTGTGTGGTTTATCCGCGAGCACCGCTGTAAATCACATCGGCCCTTTGATCAGAGCTCCCCAAAGCTGAAATCCCAAGGGATCGGCCTTTTCCACTTTCACGCATTTGAAACTTAGGCAAGGTGTGCCCAAACGTTGAATTTCTACAAACATTATTTTAGATGAAACTGAAACGTAATTTGATTCTGTTTTCTGTACAAAGACAACAAAAGGGAAATTAATATCTGTAGACTTTAGAACGAGAGAGATCAAAAGATGCCTACATTTTGGTATGTTTGTACTTAATTATTTGCTTTTCTAATTAAATCTTATACTATAATTAATGTTAATTTACTATATTACTACTTGTGCTATAGTAATTACTTTTACTATTAGGTACGTTCAAGTATAAACTTTCTTTTCATCTTTTAATTAAGTACTGAATATTTTAGTTGTGTGCTTATATTGAGATAAAACCGAGCTTATTTCGAAAAATAATTTATACTTCAATATATAACAAGCATTATAACTATTTGTATTCCGTGCGATGGACAGCCTGACGATTATTCCAATGAGCCGATAAATTGCCCATATTATGACCCAGCTGACGCAACTTGCACTATCACGACCACCATTAGTGGCATGCCTGAAATGGTATACATTGTTATCAATATTAAAATAATCCTAGACCCGACTACGTATATTTAACGGGGCGATTGATCAAATTCAGTTTGCATTGACGAAATGATGTCGACACGTACGACATGACTCATAATAAAATGTCCTATTAGAATATATCGTGTATATTTGCAAATGTAAAATAATTGGATCATTTATTTAGTATTGTATCTATACTAATATTATAAAGAGGTAAAGTTTGTGAGATTGTGACGTTGTTGAGGGTAATCAAAAATAAATTTGCTAAGAAGATAGTTTGAGACCCTGGGAAGGACATAGGGTACTTTTTATTCCGGATATCATCCACTAAGGGGGTGAAAATGGGGATGAAAATTAGTATTGGGAAGCTTGAGTGAGTCGCTAGTACGCTTTAAATTAATATTTTATGCCTACATTTACCACTTATTGTCGTTTAATTGTTATTACCAATGAGAATATCTATTATAGATGCACAAGTTAACTATTCTTCAAAATTTTTAAATATTATTAATATCTAAAGTTTTTACCTATCATATTCAATCAGTAACTAGTTAGTACGACTAAGATACTTACAGATTCGCATATCGCCGCGAGGAACGGTCCATCGGGACATCAAACAAGTTAACAAGTCACAATATTGCAGTACAGTTGCCAAACACCGTTCTCGAAGGCACCATGCTGAGTTTCGCTTATCGTTTATTGTAATTTGTATACGATTAGAAATAACTCAAACATTCGAAGGTCAAAGTTGCTACCGACCCATCGGCGTTCGCCAACGATTGCATATTGTCCTACCTTACAATGTAAATTACTAGATATTTCTATTGTATTAAATACTATGTGAGATGTCAGTACTCAGTAGTCGCTGTCACTATCATACTGTTAAAATGAATTAAGGATATAGGTATATGCATTTTTTTTAATGTACCAAAAGACCTATATTGTTTAATAAAATAATTAAAGCATGTGAATTAATTAGAAAACACATGGATTTTGAAATTATTAATTAAAGCAACTATTTTATTACATTGTAACGAAAAATATATTTTAATTGTATCTAATGAAAAAAACCATAATTCTCATGGTTGTGCTGGCACGAGTAACTACTCGTAAACTTAACAATTTGTGGTTTAGCCTTAGTATTCTCGTTTTGCTATGACTTACCATTGACCGTTGTCATGGCCACCGCACACGGGTGTAAAAAAAGCTTGTAACGTGCATACATACATACGTCGAACTTGCTTTAATTTCTTCATTGTTGTTTTCGTCTCAATTCACTTCTTTCCTAAGTTGTAAATATTTTTTATGTATACGTGAGTAAAATCATGTAATAATTCAATCTCCGCATTCTGTTTCGATGACGACTGCAGATCAATAATAAAATACCACTCCACATAATAACAACATAAGCGGATTGTTTTGTATCGATTTTGATAGTTTTATCCGATTATTATCAGTCCTACACGTGCTTAACCAATGTTTTTTATAGTTCTATCTACTATATATATCAACACATCTACCTATTTTATCCTATCTATCTACATCAATAGCTTTAGCCTTAGTTTCTTTTATTCTTTAATCATAAAAAAAATATTATTTATATTGTTGTATTCTTTAAACATAAAAATCTCTAAGTACTTTAAAATATAAAAAGAAAGTATACAAAATATTCTATATTGTTATTTCAAATACTGCCTACTAACGACAAGATTTCAGTGCCATCAGTAGAATCCTCTGTGAGTGGCGTGGAAGCTTATTATTTCTTGCCACCTTTCACAGCCCCTTTGAAAATCCATACCTTCTCTAACCTTAAGTAGGTACTCTAAACAGCTATGGATACGGATAACTATATGTAAAACGGCTCTAGATTTCAATATTTCTAAACAAACATATAAAAACATACCTATTATTGGTGAACTTTGTTATATTCGTTGATGGTTTAAAATTTAAATAAAATGATCAAAATTTAATTAAATTTTCCATATCAAAAATTTTCAATATAAAATATTCATTAAATATTCAAATTGTGAATTGTATCAGTAAATCCACGAGTATCAATCCGTGCAAACTCTCCGTTACAAATCAAAATTGAATACCACGTTCGTATTTTAACGAAAAACACTTTATATCCACTCTACATGAAACAAAATCACTATTTCAATATTCTCAATATTCTCTGTAACGTCATTTACTTCAGGTGTACTTTCACTGCTATAATTAACAGGATTATTAACAGTTTTCTTAAGTCGAATACCCTTTCTTAAATGGATAGCAAGTAAACCGTTTACAAAATACATTAACACGGTTTTAGATTTACGCCGCTCGCTGGGCGAGATTTTAATTATTGCTACAAATCACAACTGACCTAGGGTCATAGATAAATGTTTGTGCTTATTGATTGTATATTCTATTAGTCGTTATTCCATTACGCTTTGTACCGCACATATCACTTATCTTATCTCTTGATATATTATGGTATCAAGTTCAGATTGCCTCTGAATTTTAAATATTCGCTTCTTAAAAATATTTGTGTTCCCAATGTTAAATAAAGCTCTTATTTATATTATATACAGTATACTTTACGCTTATTACTTTAGAACAACAGGGTTTCCCAATCTTTTTCTAGAGCGGACACCCAGCGCTACTTTAATATCATCAGCGGGCCGCTATATATGAAACAAAAAAAAAATCGCTCCCATACTTTTACTTTCAAAACTCACATGTATATATTTGAGTATAACTACTTAAATAGGTAATAGACAAGCGTAGAAAATTCTTTTCACACAAGAGCTATGTTGTGAAGAAAAGCAACGACGTTTTTGTCGAAAATTCCGATATTTCCATATAATCATCTTTAAAGTTAAGCCAAAAATTTGTTAAAGCACATTCTTTGAATGTAAATTCTATAATATTGAAGATCCTTTAAATAAAACCTTTTTGTAAATATTAATTATCCATTTAGGGATCGAAAAATATGCGTAGCCATTCCATTTACGAACGTAAATTAAAAAAAATTGAGAGCTTTCGTATACCTATTTTAAATAAGTAAATCGAAAAAATTATACTCAAAGAAAGTTGCACTACTTCAAGGACCATAACAGCTACTTTAAATAAATTTCACATCTAAACTAATAAATTTATCGAAGCGATATGTTATGTATTGACTACATTCTATAAGGAAATCGGATACATGGCCCAAGGTTTATTCTAAGACAGGGTTTACTGCGAAAGTGGACAGTAGCTGCTCCGCATAGCAAATATCGCTCGATTTAGTTTGTGACCGGTTATTAATTTAAAGTAACGAGTTTTCTCTTGTGCTTGGGTTACACTACGTGAACGGATGATCATAAATATGCCAAACAGTATATAATATTCTGGATAGGGAAAAGCAAGTACATAACGTTAATTTTAAACCCCTTTGCTAATGGAAAATTGCAAGTCGTCCGCTTCCATGAGAAGAACAAAAGATGCCAAGTGCGAGTTAGACTCTAGTATAAAATTCAATAAATTAAGTAAATTAAAAGTTATTATACATATGTCAATTATAGATATAAATAAGTTTATAAATCTTTAAAATTGCTTTGTGAAGTATAATGTGACTGGCTTTTAGATACCTAATAGGTGTTAAGTGTTTATTGACTTTACCCGTTTTTATTGTATGAATATTAAAATGGAAAATAAGACAAGAAAAACTTAATTAAATAAAACATAATATATGTTTTATTATATATAAACGGCAATCGTAGGCAGTTTAGCATTTATAAATCCTACTTATCAAATCAGATAAAGCAAAAAGTGAAAGAAAAAATGTATTCAACTCATTTTAACGTCCCACTGCAAGGCATAGGCCTCCCAATGCGTGATCAGGTCATAGTCCACCACGCTGGCCAAGTGCGGGTTGGCGGACTTCACATGTCTTTTAAAAACTTGAAAGGTTCTCTCAGATATGCAGATTTCCTCACGATGTTTTCCTTCATCGTACGACAAGTGGTAATCACGTTAGAAATGATTCGCACATGAAAATATCAGAGGTGCGAGACCCGGAATTTGAACACGCTTCAGTCGGTTTTCCGAGCAAACCCGTTACTACTGGGCTACCACTGCCTTCTCTACCTTTACTTTAAAAGAAATAATAATTAAGTAAGTAATAATCGAACAAGTCATATTATACATAAACATTCATATTATCATTTAATATCCTTTCGACTTATAAGTAGTTTTTTATTAGTATTATAATTTTGAATTAAAGTAGGTACCTATTCGAGTTGAATACCTAAAAGTTGAGCAGACCTCAAAAATAATTGATTATATATTATTATTAATACGATAAAATAACGATAACGGACAAGGCCTCTTATGCAGTAAAAGTTGTAAGTAATTTTAAGACCATAATAGCGATCGTAACTTTCTAAAGAAAACCTTTGTACTTCATAATAAGCGTGGTAAATTTAAATTGTACGTGAGGGACGTTTTAGTACAATTTTTTATTAAACCAGAATTAGAGTTATCAGAGATATTATAATCTGATTAATAAAAGAAAGTATCTGAACAACAATAACTTGTTATATAATTTTTTATGCTTTAAACATAACTGATTGTGATGGTAATTTATAACAATGATTACGAGTATTAAGAAATTGTGTAGTAGAAAATGCCTAAGATACAATTATGTAAAAAATCTTAAGATTTAATAATTGTATATGGTTTAGCTAGCTACTGCTAGTTAAGTTATAATTTGGAGTTGATACCTAATAACCTAAAAAATATATCTAGACATATAATAAAATTGTAACCAAGCCTAATCTGTATATTAAATATTTTTTGGGAAATCTTATTGAAATAGGCATTATTATAGATACAGAAGCCGAATCTATAGTTTTTGTCTATTTGTCTGTATGTCTGTCCGTCTATTACTTACTGCATCACGGAAAAACCACTGGAGAGATTTTGATAAAATTTGGTATTATGATATCTGGTTATCCGGGTCAACATATAGGATACTTTTCACTGCGGGAAAATGTCTAATTTCTGAGAAATCTATACTTAACGCTTAAACGTAAGTATGGACGAACCCGAGCAGAGCGAGGGTGAGTCACTTATACTACATATAGATGAAAAATGCCCGTAAAGTACATATAGAAGAAATAAAATAACTTACCATTCTTTTCTCATTTTTTTTCAATTATAAATAGATAAACCCCACAAGATTGCCCGCGGTAGGGGCCTATTATTCTAGCGTATATATATAAGCATACATCCATACTACAAAATTTACCTATTTTCTAATATATAATAAAAATCTCGTTTATATACATAAATACATATCTACCAACCGAGACTTGAATCCACGATCTTCAAACGACAACAAGTAGTTAGTATGAATTGTGCATACAAGACTTAAACAGCTGTCTCCTAACTTTACATGAAAAATACACATTTCCTAAGTAAAATTATCATATAAAATATTTTCCGAGACCTCTTGCACTTAAAGAAAATCTCAACGCGTAGCATGAAAGTTGCATCTAACGATGTATGCCATCCCGGCGAAAGCGTGGAGCCGTTGCGGTACAAATCGCAAATTATCCTTGCTTCCTCCACCTTGCAATACGTCTGTGCAAATTATACACTAAGTTGTGTACATGTAAAAACTTAAAGTATAACATATTTACGTATGAAATGCAATAAAATAAAAAGAACAATTACTTATATGTATGTATAAATGGTCCGCCTGTAAAAGCTGTTTCGTTATGCAAAAACAACAAAACGATAATATACAAATACCATTTTAGGATCGGACTGGTAATTCTAGAGATTAATACAGATAATCGGTCTGTTGTTTGAACATATTACTTTTCAGTTCTACATAGATATATGTATGTATGTACATGGCGGAATAAACTAATGGAACATGAAAGGAAATCTTAAGTATTGAAGTCAAAAATTACGTACCAAAAGTATAAATTGAACCAGCTATAAATGTAAAAAAGTACAATATCAATATTTTATCGGGTCGACTACTGGCCCTTGTAAGCCTTTTAAAACATATTTATATGCAGTTATTAATATTTATAATTTTTAAAAATAATGGAATATTTCATTTGAGCAAAACTTGATATTTTCAATATTTAAGATACTTTTCTTTCATATCTCCTTCATTTATTCGTGTTCCAACCTGGTGCAGAACTTCATTTAACATAAAATTGCTAAATAATTGGAAATAATTTAGTATTTTAAATATAAAACAAGTAGGTATATATATGTTTTCTGTAGAAACATAAGAGTTGCGCAAAGTAATATTGACGAAAGAGAAGTTATTAAAAAAAATATATTTACAAACACATTTCTGTTAATTACATACTGGTATTTGTACATACGTTGGATTGCTTAAATAAATTATTTGACACGAAATAATTCAAGATTATTTATTTTCGTACCCTTGTTCATTGCTAGCTAAAAATAGTGCCCCAAATAGATAGCTAAATGAAAAATTATAGCAGACAACTCAATAGCCAGTCAAGTAAAAGAGCACTTATTCATCGCTATATTCCTAAGAATTATCTTGGAAAATAAACGTCAGTTTATGTACGTTGAATTGGCGACGTTGAAGTGACAGTTCGCGACTTTGCGCTACGCGTAACTTGTGTCACTACTTGTTACAATTATGTACCGTGAAATGTAAATGTATGGTATTGGAAGAGGAAAGCAGCCTTCTCTGATTGACGGCTTTGAAATAAATACTTAGTAAGAGCTAAACCAAATGATACTATTGCTTGAGAATAGGTACAGAGTGGTTAGTGACTTGCTGCTCGCTTTAGTGTTTTGTGACACGCTTGTATATTTGTTTAAGGTATAGGTATGTATATAAATGTACCTCCCTTTCAATAAAAAGAGAAGGATGTCTAATAATAATAAGAAAACTAAGATATTTTTCAGAAAATCTAGTTTATTGCAGTTTAAATTAAATATATGGATTTTCTTTTTTTTTAATATTATGTTTGATCTTCATGCAATTTTTTTGGTTTTATAATTTAATTTATTTAATTCCTAACATGTTGATTGCAAACAAACAATCATGATAGATCAATCAATCAATATCTTCTATAAAACAGAATATCTTCTATAACCAGCTATCACTATACCAAATTTCATGAAAATCCCTCCAGTGGTTTTCCCGTAATGCGGTAACAGACAGACAGACAAATATTCTAAAAACTATAGATTCGGCCTCTGTATTGATAATAATGTCTATTTCAATAAGATTTTCCAAGAAAATATTTAATTTACAGATTCGCCTTAGTTACAATTTGATTATAGGTATAGATGTTATATTTTTATAATCTCTGTAAATATTCGTATTTTATTTTGATACTAGCGACTTGCCCCCACTTCGCTCGAGTGCTTCCCTAGGTAGGTCGATTATGTTCACTATTTCTCGGGTTTAAATTTTTTTGTCAAAAAACGCTGAACCCTAATTCTTTTTCCTAATTAAAAGTAGCCTAAGTTACTCCTTATAACATTACCTGCCCGTGTAAGTCCCGTCAAAATTGGTCCAGCCGTTTCTAAGATTAGTCGGAACAAACGGACAGACTGACAAAATTTTTTACTTTCATATACATTGAGCAAATATTATATTGACATTACAAACAGATACTTTTAATTTTATTGAAGTATTTGTATAGATTAATTAACAAAAAACTTAGAAATTCAAATGGTCAGGCAGAGATATCACAATATATTATATTATACAATTTCATGTACCTAAATCAATAGTGAATGTAACTAATGTGTTCATTAGTTAAAGTGACCCTCGTCTTTTAAAAAGATATATTCTAACCAAATAAATCATACAACATAAATAATATAACAAAACACAATATATTCAAAGGAACGAGGCAGTCTAGAACACATAGCAGAATAGGAAGTCTAACGATTTCCATTTCTGGATATGACCCTGCCTATTGTTATAATAAGTACATTAAAAATGATCACGATCCATTCTCTTACCTTAGTATATTTAAATATCAATGCAAAATCTTACGGTAAATATAGAGAACGCATACTTATTTATAGATTTCCTGAAATACATATTATATTTAAACGCGCCTAATGTGAAGTAGCGCAATAAAGACCTGCCTAATCAAGCAGGCTTTGCCAAGATATTTAAAAACATTAAAAACAAAACAATTAAATATTGTTTGGAAGGTATATGCACGAATCACAATATGCATACATATAATAAAATTGTAACTAAGCCGAATCCGTACATTAAATATTTTTTTAAGAAAATCTTATTGAAATAGACATTATAGATAAAGAGACCGAATCTATAGTTTTAAGTATTTTTGTCTGTCTGTCTGTCTGTCTGTCTGTTACGGCGTCACAGAAAACCCTCTGGAGGGATTTTCATGAAATTTGGTATAGTGATAGCTGGTTATCCGGGTCAACATTTTACTGCGGGAAAATATTTCATCTCTGAGAAATATATACAAAATGTTAAAACGTAAGTAGGAACGAACCCGAGCGGAGCGAGGGTGAGTCGCTAGTATATAATACGAATAAAAACATGAATGTAGGCGGGTAATAAAAACATTTTAATGAAACCCACAACTTACTTATAACTATAAAGTTTTATGTCAGTACTTAACAGAACAATTTACCATATATATAGTAGCCATCCGCGGAACCAACGGTATCTATTGATATAATACCTAAATTAACATATAATTGCGAATGTGATAAGCCGTTACATGATAGATTTATTTCTTCACACCCGCTCTATTCAAATACTCTTTCAAATACACCGTATAAAGTTTCATTGTTTATAGCTGTTTACGTACTTGCTATATACTCGTACGGTTAATCCATTTATAACGCAACAATAGAAAAGCTTTCGGATTTTAATATTATATAACGTTTTAAATATCACAATGTTCTATTTTATGAAATAAAGTTAATCTACAAGTAGTATACGTATATTTTAAAATATGTGAATACTTTTAAAGTTATTCATCTATTCTAATATTATAAAGAGTAAAAATTTGTTTTTTGGTTTGTTTGCTTGTTTGTATCGAATAGGCTCCGAAATTACTGAACCGATTTAAATGATATTTGGTACCAAGATAGTTTGAGACCTTGGGAAGGACATAGGATAGTTTTTATCTCAGAAATCATCCCTTAAGGGATGAAAATGGGGAAAATGGGGATGAAAGTTTGTATAGTGAAGCAACCTAGGGACGAACCCGAGCGAAGCAAGGATGAGTCGCTAGTCAATAATAGATTTTAATGTCCCTAAATAAAATTTTCGGATAAATATTGCCTTCAAACAAGTCTCTAAAATATTGAATTTAACGAACGATATAGTTAAATAAATGTGATCAAGAAAGCTTACAAAAATGCAGTCTTCATCTTTCAAATATCACCACCATTACTTGGGCAAACTGGAAGTAAAATGTGTGAAAGTAATTTACTTACATCGTTTCGTTTTCAAATAAATTTAGATTAAAGTAAAGAGATCAATTACGCGCTAGCCGCGTGTTGAGTGATACGGGTTTATTTATGTGCACTCAATAGAGCGAAATGCATTACATGACATGTACCTACCGTGTGAAATACTTAGCAAGTACTTACTGCTGACAACGATACGTATACTTAGTTTGAGATAGTACCTTAAATCTTGCAAAAATTTTGCATCGAAACTTTTTTCAAATCATTGAATATCTCCCCAATCTCTTTATTACAATATAATATTTTTATAGGTTTTTATTGTGATCTTTTAACAAAACTTTAACTAAATATATTCATTAAAAGTTTGAATAAACAAATTCTATAGGTTTGAATTATAGCTTTTCTTTGCCTAGTTAGATATGGAAGGAAGCTTTACATAAATATAAAGCTAACAAGTAATGATAGTTATGAAGTTTATTCATTAAGAATGTGTCGTAAATCTAGATCACGCAATTCCCACGAACATAGTGTTAGGAATTCCTCTGTGTAGACTTGACATTGCTAATATTAACAGAGTAGTTCGAGTAATTATGTAGTAACTAATTACTGCCAACGGCTTCGCCCTTTAAAAAGTATCTACGTATATTCTCCGTGACAAAATTTATAACTGTATTTTAGGCGAGTTTCATCTAAATTCGTTCTAATATAATCTAAACTCACTTTTTTTGACAATAATAATATTAATTTAGATTTTGTAACACAGCTACGCCCAATCTTTACTAATACATAAATATAAAAGTTAAGGCCCTTTAAACATTACTTTGCACACTTTATTCAATTTAAAAGGTAAAAGTTTTTTTTAGAAATATGATGTACATACAAAGTATAAATTTACAAAACCATCTCTTTCTTACTGTTGTTTTATTAATAAAATGTTAAAATCTTAGACAATTGGTTTCCATATAACGAAAAACAATTTTACAACTAAAATAATATATAGCTACTATTTAGTAAAACGCTGAATGTAACATCAAATTGAATGAAACACGTAACAAAAATCAATAGATACGATCACAGTCCGAAGTCGTGTGAACGTCGCGCCGCTCGACCCTCAATCGACACATCTGTCAAGTGAACCGATATAAGGTCCCGACAAGGAAGTTGGGGAAATGGGCGAGCTTATGAAATTATAGAGATAAAGTGCACTAGTGGCTATAATAAAGTGTAACAAAGTATGTAGGTACTAAAATAAGTGGAACACTCCATATTGATATAAAAATTTCATACACAGGTGTATCCTTCTGTGCATTAAACATCAATATTTATAAATAAAAGCACCCCTTTGTGATTTAAAAATAGCTCGCCCCATATTGAAGTCATAAGGTATTTGTGCTGTATCAAAGTCTAAACAACCTTTTGAGTTTTGGTTTGTCTGTTTGTAGCCTCTCGGTATAGCTAACGCTGTTTTAATTTGATTTTCACTCTGATGTAATATTTAGGAAAAATGATTGAAAAAAGTAGAAGAAAAAGAGATTAATCATAGCGGGTAAAAGAATATTAATATTATATAAAAACTAAATGGAATATTATATAAGAATGACCTTTAATGCCATTCAAATTGTCGCGACAAATGAGCAGAAATCTAGAAAAAGTTATCAAATGGGACAATATTATTTTCACATTGCCTCCCTAGAATATTGAAAAAACATAAGGTCGCAAATAGTAATCTCCAAATGACCAAAAATATAGTTAGATATTTTCTTTAAAAAAATGTTGTAGTAGTATATACTATTACAACATTTGATTTTTATTACATTTTAAAATATGATATGATAAATACAATTATAATTTAACCTTTTTTTAAATCACCTCGCACCTACACTCACGTTCTCACGATTATTATCAACTCTCTTACATTTAGAGTTCCATATTTCATATAGGTATTCATATCGATTGTAATTTATGACTTACATATATTTTTAAGCAGCTATTACAATCTAAAGTAAAAGTTACATGTACATTTTTAATGAAATTAAGATTTTGGTCACAATAAAACACATTCGGACTGTATCTCAAGTGTTGCATTAAGGGGAAGAGAGCAGAGTGTAACGCGTGTGAACACAAAGAAACAAGTTTAATGTGACTCCACGACCCTTATTGAGGCTAACAAGTGCTTCGACACACAAACGTGAAAAGCATTTCGCACTTCCGATAACCTACATAGAAATATATTTTAAAATAACGTCCATATCTTATCTTTGTATATAGCGAAAAATGCCTTTTGAAGTGTCATTTTAATCTATACATATAATAAAATTGTAACTAAGCCGAATCTGTACATTAAATATTTTGAAATAAATATTATTATAGAAACAGAAGCCGAATCTATAGTTTTTAGAATTTTTGTTTGTTTGTCTGTCTGTCTGTCTGTTACCGCATTACAGAAAAACCACTGGAGGGATTTTTAATGAAATTTGGTATGGCGATAGCTGGTTATCCGGGTCAACATATAGGATACTTTTACCGCGGGAAAATATCTTATTTCTAAGAAAAGTTAAAAAAACTGCAATGTAAGAATATACTAATATGTAAAACCTAAGAATTTGGTTTTTGGTCATCACAACGCGGTCGGAGCCGCGGGCAGTCCTAGTATGATAATAAAGTATCACCTCAAAAAAATCTTTATAATTTGAAACTTTGTGTCTGATTATAAAGCTGAAACTTGGTTTGCGTGGCTATTTGTTAAAAATATCATTACAAACTGATAGGAGTAGAGAAGGGTGATGAATGGATGAACATATCTAAACTGGTTCCGATCCGAACATATCTCACAATAAATCTAAAGCCAGGAGGCGACTGTTCTGCACTCAACTCATTTTTGGCAGACTTCAAAGAGGAGAGAAGAGTTTAAAAAAAATCTATCTTTATAATAACTTTTCATAACTTTGTCGGACCTTTTAAAGTCTAAAAAATAGGTACTTTTTCCACAACAAATACATTTATCTACAATCTAATACTCAAGTTCTTATATGAAAAGCAAAAACTCACGCCAATCTAATTTGTTTTTATAAAGGTCCGCCCGAAGTCCTTGCTTAGAATCATAGGTATCCCACACACAGAATTTCATTACAATCGGTTCGAGCCGTAAAAGCAAAGCAGCTAGTTATTTTCGCACTAATAATAATATTATTGTGGATGGAGAGACATTGACATGTTCATTCAGCATGATAGTGTAATTTATAGGATTATTATTTGATAATACGATAATCGCGATCCTAAACAAGTGATCGTTAGGCTTGTTACCCACGGCCACGATTTGTCTAACACGCTCGACCCAACATCCGGCGGACAATTGGCGTATTTGTCACCGTGAAGCGGCGTGTATTCTATCATCACGTTGCTATCGCTTATGGGATTTAAAAAAAAACATTTCATGTATTGCTTGTAGCTTTCATGATTAAAATTTATATTGAATAATAAAATTAAGTAAGTTTTAAATAAGAAACTAGCATTTCCCGCGGCTCCGCCCGCGTTCAGATGACCCAAAACCAAATTCTTAGGTTTTACATATTAGTATACTCTTACAGTGCAGTTTTTGTATTTTTTCTTAGAAATGAGATATTTTCCCGCCGTAAAAAGTATCCTATATGTTGACCCGGATAACCAGCTATCATCATACCAAATTTCATTAAAATCCCTTCAGTGGTTTTTCTGTGATGCGGTAACAGAGAGACAAATAAAATTTCTAGATTTGACCTCTGTATCGATAATAATGTATATTTCAAAAAGATTTTCCAAAAAATATTTAATGTAAAGAGTCGGCTTAGTTACAATTTTATTATAGGTATGTATAGATGAAACACTTTAATATTAAAAATCATAAATTTCGAAACATTATTGAAAAAACTACTCAACTATTTAATGAAAAAATAGCATTGAATTTCTCATAAAGAAAATCTCTGGACCGAGACGCAAACAATAAGAAATGACCTGTTTAAGAGGCATTGTGAAAACAGATTTCAGGTTGGCAGGTTTTTACTCGTCTGTAACAATCAAATACAGCGAAATAATACCTAGATCACTACTTTAGGTTTTTGCTAATATATTTTATACTTTTTATTATTAATTTTACGCCAAGGTAACTTGTTCAAAGTACTGACATGTCATGTTTCTTGTGTATCCTTCTTGATCATAACTTTTCTTATTGAGATAATATATCTTCGCCATTTTCATTATTCGTTAGTTACGTACCTGCAACAATAAAATGAAATTACAGATTTTATGTTTGTTCTAAAAATACATAATAATAATAATTAAAAGAAAAAATGTATACGTAAGTTTTTTATGTTACTCTGATAATGTCAAATTGATATAGGCATAGTCGTTTTATACGGTATATAATATTAATTTAAAAAACAAACTTTTTTCCATTTTGAAGTCAGAGCACTTCCTTTCTTTTTTTTTTTGTAAACATAGATTATACTTGGTAATAAATATTCAAATCGATTTATAATGTAGATAAAAAACTGGATGTGAACAGAATATCTATTTCATGTGTCTTTTAATTACCCACTCTAACTTAAATTCCATGGTTTGCAGTAAAATGTGGAGGAAATATGAGAAACCCATTTAAGTTTTCATAGATAATCTACTTTTGACAGGTTATTAAAAGTATATTTAAATGACATAAAATTGTGTTACCCGAAGGTGCTATGAAATAAACAATCTGATTGAGAAAAATTCAATATCATAATGACGAAGTGTTACATGACAGTGGGAAATGAGCTATAAATTTTTATTTAGTTGTAATTTATTTAAATGGATTCAGATTAACTTATAGATTAACACTTAAAATAATGTGTAAGAGGACCGTATAAAAATAAATTGAATATATGATTTGTAGTACAATATTTAAAATGATATTTCAACAAATATTTCCATTTGTTACTCTCGCCATGTTTATATTAATGAAGTGTATATAATATTCGTCTAATAATAAACGGATGCATAAAAAATATTATTCGTCCGACTACTGTGGATGTATGATTAATAGCTGTGGCTTTTTTGTGTTCTAATAAAAAAACAATCCCAACCTATCTGCTCGTATGAGAAGATTTTTTTGTTAAATTTAATATGAAAATGGCTATCTAGAACTTTAAAAACGTAAATTGATAATTTACTTAGTATATTGTTAAGCTGAATATTTTCGTTTTGTTTTAATAATGTTTCATCATTTATTTAGTCAACTAGTAAAAGTTGTCGAGCGTTAATTGGGATTTATGTAATACTTTCTTAGATTTACGCGAATATTTGACATTTTAATTACAACTATCTTATCGGATTATTTAGTGAATTTATTTTTATTATAATATTATCGTGGTACTTTTTGCTCGCGGCTTCATTCGCATGATAAGCGGGGCGAGTATAAAAGATAGCTTATGTCTTTCCCCACGATGCAATTTATGTATATTTCTTTTTAACGATTTTCACACAAATAATTGCTTTTTAACTAAACAAGTAACACCGGCTCAAAATCGCTTTAAAATACTTAAACTTAGTATATAAATACCCAATGGTTCCCAATCTAAAATCAGAATAAATCAGCGAAATAATTCGAAAAGATAGTTTTATTTAAAATGTTAAATATTCGCGGAAATCTAAGAAAGTATTGGGTCTATTAGATATCTAATACTACAGAACGTTGGGAAATGCATTTACACACGAGGTGTGGGATTCCCGGCAAAGCCAGTACTACCCACTAAAACCCAACAAAGCCTTCCCCCGTCTTAATGGGGCGTCGCAGGATCGCTTACGCATTCATCTACGACACCCGACGGACGGCAGGTCTGCCGAAGCAGACCACAACAACCACGGGGTTGCTCCAAGTTCCACTCTGCTATCAGAGAAGTACCAGGAGCAACCCGCATGGTACACTGCCCTCCGAAGAGGGCCACCTCCCACCGCCCACCGAAGTGGGCCACCTCCCTGTGCGTTTCTTGGCTTCGCGCCCGGCTGTATTGCCGGGCACTACTGAGCCCCCCCACCACGACAAGGTGAACGCACGTTGGGGGGGACAGTCTTAACCTCTGCGACCAAAGACTATTTTATCTAAAGGTCAAAAGTCTAGTACTTAATGACAACACAATTCATCAATAGTTTATGGCGTCAATAACAAAATTATATTGAACTATCAATTTGGCATTGAGACGTCGCGTCGCGTCGTTTGGTGTTGTTTTTAACTAGATATAAATACTTTTTTTCAAGTCAAAAATCTACAAAGTGTGAGTTTGTATTTTCTTATATCTAAGAATCCATACTAATATTATAAATATGATAGTGTGTTTGTTTGTCCTTCTTTCACGTTTTTTGTACGGAGATAGTTGGAGGGCTGGAGAGTGACATAGGCTACTTTTTACCGCGGGAGACTATAATTATAATTCCCACGCTAAAACACGTTATAAGACAACCCAAAAAAATATTTATGATCAGAATTACTTGAAACTTGGTATTAATGCTTTTCAATAAAATTAAATAAATACTTGTTTTAGCATTTTTCGAAATTCATGCTATAAGGGGGTAAAATTGGAGATGAAAGTTTGTATGAAACTACCTTTTTAAAAATATTTTTTTTTTGTAGTTTTAGAACGAGCGAAGCCGCGGGCTCTGCTAGTAGAATATCAAATCAAAATATTTTATTCAGCATTAAATAATGTAAACACTGAAGTCCCATTTACTTTCTTATTAGGTAATTAAGAACTAGGTTGCTGTACAACAAAAATTAGTTTACTGTGCCTGTTATTTCCTTATACTCAATAACTTGTTGTTGATAAATTGTTAATCCTTTATTTTCACTATTAATCTTCTGAACCATTTACAGTACACGGCTCGGTTCTTGCAAAGTCAATGTTACGCTTGTCCGTCGTCATGTTGTTCTAAAGAGTGAAAACCAGTACTGAAGTTAACAAAGGTCAGATTAATTTTTTATTGCAAGTAGGTAGATACATTTAAGTACAGATTTTTGAAGTGTAAACTTCTATATGCAGGTTTGGATGGGGAGTAAATTCGTATAAGTCGTCATCGACATGGTCACGTGACGTGTTAACGCTAACACCGATAGATGTCAAAACCAGATAAATGTAAACAGTTTTAATTTACAAATTTTAATTTAAGATCAAACAATTCATTTGAATATCCAAACAAAAATAACTGTCTGTTTATAGTTTTACGTTTTCACTTCTGTCGGCAGTCTTCCTGACTGCTCTTATTGATAACTAGCGGCTCACCCTCGCTTCGCTCGGGTTCGTCGCTAGGTACGTTTTAAATAGATATAAATAGTTATTAGCCAGCGTTAGCCATATAAATTTTAATTTTTTTTGTTCATAATATTGACAAATATTGACATGAATATTTATACGGTACTAACGTCACTCAATTGTTTTGCCTTCCTGGAACCTCTCCACTAACACTTAAACTTTATCGTATGGTATTAAAGTTTAAATTGACTTTTAAGTAAGTATTATTAAGAATCTTTTGTATAGGAGTATAGAAAAGTGTTGTTTTTAGACTTTTTCAGGTAATTTTTTAAAATTTTCTCTCCGTACCAACCATCCTCGTACTTCAAGGAATAGTACTTCAAGGAATATTCTAAAAAAAGAATTAGCGAAATCGGTTCAGATGTTCTCGAGATTTGCGCTTAGCAACACATTCAGCGATTCATTTTTATATTATAGAAGATTATAAAAGGAAGTCATGTTATAAAGTTCTTTTAAGTAAAAATTTTATGTTCTAAATTATTTAGGTATATTTTAGAGTACATCTTTTAATAATATATTCAGTCCATCACACTGGCCAAGTGGCTTAGTGAACTTCACATGTCTTTCGAAAAGTTGCTACGTTCTCCCAGACATGCAGGTTTCTTCACGGTGATTTCTTCACCGTAAGGCAAGTGGTCATCATATTGAAAATAGTTCGCACATGAAAATATCAGAGTTGCGAGACCCAGGCTTTAAACCCACTTCACATGATTTCACAAGCCAAGGTGTTACCACTGGACTACTTTAAAATCATACTACAAAATGAAACAATTGAGTAAAAATACATTAAAAAACGTTCAAGTAATATTAAGAATGACCTTACTTCTGAACCTAGAATAGCCGTAAGCTATCAACGAACTTTATCGACAATTAAAACAAAACTTATACCATACTTTACTACCTTATACTATAACTACCTACATTTCGCGGTATTTTTACGTAATTGAACGAATTAAATAATTAAGCCTATACATACATATAATTTATAATTACCACTCTCATGCCATAAATTTGCAACCTTTCATTTCGAAGATACACTTTTGTTAACCTTTTCCTTATAAGTCCATAACTTTTACACAGGGTACAATATTTTGTGCGATTTATTACTCGATAAAGGAGACAAATAAAGGCACCCGAGATACCTACGTGAGAGGGAGTCACTTGGCCAGACTGCACATTAGACGGTCAGTCAGCATTTTGTTCGAATTTCACAAGTTACATTTATTGTGAATTGAATTCTGTAAAACCTGACGGAATGTGAAATGTTTTGTGTAGAAATTGTAAAATTCAACGTGGCAGTGGAATCACGTCCGTGGACTGTCGCGTCCGTAAATGCATCGGGTCGTGTTGCCCGATTGTACTGTTACTTGCTTTCGGTACTCGCCATTGTAATATTTTCAGACTGGAAAAAGGACTACACGTTTAAATGACTACGTAATTAAGTTTTCTTTTGTGTTTAAATAATTACGATCCCTTTTGTTTAGTACAGTAATAAAAAAATTCAATATGTAGGTAGTATTTTTGTCCCATTTGTTTTAAAATGCAAATTTTATATTTCACATAAAGCTTTTTAAAAGCTCATCTTTACTTATATTTGCTAATAAGCCTGCTTTTAGGACAATTTGATAAGTAGTTTAGCAGTAACATAAATCCTTTTTACTTCTTTCTTTTATATGAATAAAACGAAATGATATTTGAGAAGTTATAAAATAACAGCTAATAATCTGCATCCTTTTCATCCAAACCATTTTATTACATGAATTATTCATTACTGAAACCCGCAAAGGCTAAAAGCCAACTATTGACCAAAAACTAAAGTTAATAACATTTCGTACACTCGGACCGCAAGAAACTTCGGGCCTGACCGTACCACGACTCGGTAAATAGTTTTCGAAACTACCCCCATTTAACTAAATAAGGGAACATTGAAATAAATCGAATTGCGTGAATTGGTTTTAACGAACATAACTCGCAATGCGACTCGGTGACAAACTAAATCAACAACTTGCAGATATCCTATTTCAGGGCAAAGGCTAAGTCTAATACTAAGTCGTGAACACGTGTAAAACTAGTTACATCTCTTAGTAACTATGTGTTTTAGTAACTGGAACGATGATAGCTTTACTGCCTATCACGGCAAACATTACATGTTCTATTACGTGTAGAATGAAAACTAACATATTATATACAATAACATATATAAAATATTAGTGATTGGATTGACGTGTAGAATGAAAACTAACATATATAAAATAACATATACCTATAACATATATAAAATATTAGTGATTCTATAGTTTTATATAAAACTAGCGACTCTCCCTCGCTTCGCTCGGGTTCGTCCCTAGGTTGATTCCCCACACAAACTTTCATCCCCACTTTCACCCCCTTAAGATTTCCGGGACAAAACGTATGCTATGTCCTTCCCAGAGTCTCAAACTATCTTCTTACCAAATTTCATCTAAATCGGTTCAGTAGATCCAGATATTACCCCCTATGTCACAAACTCACAATCTCATAAACTCACATACTTTACCTTTATAATATTAGTACAGATAAAGTGGATCGAACGGATATCTAAGCATTAGGTAAAAAATAATAAAAGTAAGATGTCACTTTTTGTCATGAAAGACAGACCTTTCTGTACCTCACAGGATTGAATGTATTGCTTACTTACTACCTTTTGGGGTCAGATAGACCATTGTCTAGGGTAGGTAGTAAGCCTGTAGGACATAAATTATATTACTATTGATTGAATTGTATGGTAACGAATATGTCGGTCTGATCTAGAATAAATAAGTAGTTTATTTTAATTAACTTTTTTTTAGGTAGGTACCTAATATGCCTGAATAATCTATCTCTACTAAGCTTGATAGAGATCATAGCTTTTATTTACAAAAACTATGATTAAATCCCAATATTTTGTCTCACAAATATTTAAGTACGACGTCTCCCAAAAGTAGGTTATCTGTTTGTATTTTGTAAAGTGAAAGATGTGTGATATTATCGATGTTTTATTGAGTGTTAATTGACGAATGCGGGCATGGAAATGTGTCATGGCTGCCGACAGGCATTCGCCTCTGTGGATCATTACATAACTACAGTAAGTTGATTTAGTGTGATTCATTTAATTATTTTTTTGTTTTAAATTCTTAGTCAAATATTCATAACAAAATCTCTTTATTTTATTAAGTATTTTTACTAAGTAGGTATTTGTTGGTTTATCATTTTCTTCATACATACATTAAATCGACTAGATTTCGATTTTTAATAATAGTTCATGGAGCAAAGAGTGACAGACTATATTTATTCTTCATATGAAGTAAAAATTACTTAAGAAAACATGAGAGATACCTAGTTGGAGTATAAACCAAATGCGAGCGGTTAATCTTTATATAGTATAAAATGAAGTCGCTTCCGCTGTCTGTTCGCTTAGATCTTTTAAACAACTCAACGGATTTTAATGCAGTTTTCAGCAATAGATAGAGTGATTCAAGAGGAAGGTTTATATGTATAATACATGCAAATTATAGTACAGAAAAGCCGAGAAATTCAAAGAGTTGTATTTCATACTAACCGTTAAAACGTACCTAGTTTAATATAAAACAGTTTTTAGAAATAAATATCATTCAGTCGGTAAGTATTTTCAATTAAACATATTACAATCAAATCAGATTAACATTGACATATCATTAAATGGCGTAAATGAAGTCGTCAAGCTTCGCTAATGTGGATCAGACGCAGTCCGCGGCGATTCGAGCCATTCAATACGCTGAATTGATCGTGATTGGGAGCAGAACTATAATTATTGGCGCTGATTGATTTGTGTGTACACTAGATGAACGATTTTCATTTATTTTTTTCTAGTTAAACGTATGTAACGTAACTTAGTATGTACGTAAGAGTTTAATTTTAAATTAAGTATAATGGTAATACTAGGTTTGTTTAAGAACTTAGAAATGACGACGTTCTTAGAATATTTTTAGAGGAAACCTTGTTGAAATTTTACTAGGTGTGTAACTTTTGTATGTTTAAGAATCTGTAACTTCTATTTATCTAACAAAGCAGATATTGCGTTACAGATAAATATTTATTTTCGAACTTGCTACATTAAGATGACATAATGTTGTAACATGTTGAAAGATAAATAAATATTAGTTATTATGTCCGTTTTTATATACATATGAATGTACAATAATTGACATAATCTAGAAAACACTTATCCAAATGCTTACTGCCTATATTACCTACACCTTTATATTAACTTACTCTATAAACAATTTGAAAATGTAGATAAATTTAACAAAAATCTATACTTTTAAGAATTTCATTCGTATTCTCTCTGAATAGCCCTTTCGTTATCAAGAGAGCTTAACCAAAACGGTGTTAGCATTCTGGTCAGCCGCGGCGCTCTCTTGAGGCTAGTTTATGTGATTTGAATTAAACATATCACCAAGGCACATTAGGTGTGAACTAGGCTTAAAGTTAAACAAAATTGCATCACAGGTTAAGAACCTATTGCGCAATTTTTAAACATGCCTATAGAATATGTTTTTAAAACGGAAATATTAGCATTTTAACAGAAAATATTAGGTATAGGTTTCGTTTTAGCATTCTAATCACTTGACAGACTTTAATGTCTTTATGAATATCAATATAAATACTAGCGACTCACCTTCGGTTCGCTCAGCTTCGTCCTTAGGTACGTTTTAACGGTTAGTATAGAATAGATAGACTATATATTAGAATATCTATACTAATATTATAAAGAGGTAAAGTTTGTGAGTTTGTGAGGTTGTAGAGGGTAATCTCTGGATCTGCTGAACCGATTTAAATGAAATTTGGTAAGAAGATAGTTTGAGACCCCGGGAAGGATATAGGATACTTTTATCCGGAAATCATCCCTTAAGGGGGTGAAAATGGGGATGAAAGTTTGTATGGAGAATCAACCTAAGGATGAACCCAAGCGAAGCCAGGGTGAGTCGCTAGTTTCTTTATAATATTAGTATACATATATATATTTACTGGTAATATTTATTTTAATATTTATTTATTATTTAATGTTCAAATAATAATTATAAAACTTATTATAGACCCACTAGTCACTACCAATAAGTTCCCACAACTTGGTCGTGTTACAATAGGTATACATCTATTAGAGCCATTACAACACATGCCTAATGCATTTTAAAATTTACTTTATTCCTCAATTAAATAAATTACTTTAACTTGTACTATATATTATGTATGTATGTGTGTGATAATAGAATAACTTTAAATGTGTGTTTACTTAAAAGGCCATTACAATACTTGCGTGTTCCAAGCTTTGGTCACCTTTTGTCACAAATTGACAGTCTAATGTCCGATTTAACCAACAACCTATAAGCTACCACCTACGTATGGGATCCAGAGCTTAAAAGTCCCCTAAACTATCCCCTTAGTTAAATTTCGTTTTACGATCGTCTTTAAGCCCATATTTCGAACACCTAAATTTAGGGGGCCTTTTAATATTTAGGTGACCCCTAACTGTCGGTGAAACAGAAACTGTCCCCTAACAGCCCCTTAACCATGCTTAGGGGATCCCTTTAACTTAGGTAGCGTTGGTGAAATCGGGCATAAGTCTAATTAATATAACTCATCTTGTAAACTCATCTCTACTTTAACTCAGATTTCAGAAGAGTTTTAAGAGCTTTTGCCCATCAACTCTTATCAATGTCATTTACCTACTAACTAACTCAGTAACTGAAATAGATATATTAGTGCGATATAGTTGTATATATTATGTCATTATACTTTTTGCAAGGTTATTTAAGCAACTCTTAAAACTTACAACTTCTTACTTTGTAATACGATAACATATGTGACAAAGTGCTAAGGTTATCGTTTGTACGCGAAAATTCTAGATACAAAAACATATAATTGACATTGCATCATTACTACCTAGATAGGCATTTTAATTGCGATATACTACTACTTGATAATGGTGTTTTATATCCATACCAATATTATAAATATCAAAGTGTGTTTGTTTGTTTGTCCTTCTTTCACGTCGAAACGGAGTCAGGGATTGGCGTGATTTTTTGTGTGGAGATAGTTGGAAGGCTGGAGAGTGACATAGGCTACTTTTTACCGCGGGATATTATCTAATTCCCACGGGAAAACACGTTAAAAAATATTTATGATCAGAATTACTTGAAACTTAGTATTAATGCTTTTCAATAAAATTAAATAAATACGTGTTGTTGAGCATTTTTCCAAATTCATCCCATAAGGGGGTAAAATAGGGGATGAAGGTTTGTATGAAACTATCTTTCTAGAGATTTTTTGTAGTTTTAGCGCGAACGAAGCCGCGGGTTCTGCTAGTACTTAATTAGTTAGGCACTACTAATTAATACTTTCTAGTGTAACGTGTAATGAATGAAAGCACAACTTAATTTCCAAGGTCGCTATTTTTTATAAACTAAAAGGCAACAAAAATAACTATTGCTTCAGAAGGGAAACGAATTTGAGACCGTTACCCTTATAGTACAGATTGTAAGCAATACCACGCAATTAATATTTATATTTTAAATAATATTATTATAGCAGTAACATGTCTCACTTAACTCCCAGCTCCCTTCGGATATAAGTAGATTAATGTCATTGTTTAAATAAGTAATATAATAATATTACAGCAATACCTAAATTATCAGCAAGAAACGAAGTTGTAAACCAAAATGTGTCTCTCGCTGATAATAACTAACGCTCATGCGAAAGAAAGCCGACCTAAACAGCGCCTCCTTACGAAGTTACAATCTACAACCAACACAAGTCCCAATGAATTATATAATATACTAAGCAGTACCCTCGGCTTCTCCCGCGTTCAAACTACCGATCGCTACCAAACTTCACAGATGCCTGAAAATTTCATCAAAATCGCTCCAGCTGTCTTGAAAGATTTTAAAAGATTGTTGTTATTTTTGCATACAGGCTGACAGTTTATGCGCAAGATGTTATTTTCTACGTACATAGTATAAGTACGAAATAATCCTTTTGAACGAGAGAAAGGGGGAGATGTAAGAATAATTTAAAAATATGTTATAGTTTATAATGTAATGCATTATAAATATAAATATATAATGCATTACATTATAAACTATAACATATTTTTAAATTATTCTACATTTATAGAATAGAATAAAAAACTGAAGAAAAAGCACTTCAAACTAATTGTTGTGTCAAGAGGAGGAGACGAGCTTTGTGCAAGGTTTAGGAACCGGGTCAAGACAAGTGTATGGCACCTAGATCAACTGGCCTATAGAAAAGTTTAGTTTTAGTCCAAAAATTACCAATGTGTACATTCTTTGTTAGTCATTGTTCCTAAAGTGATAGTGGTAGCCAATTTCTAATTTTACACAGTATATATATGGGTACATTATCTAAACATATAATTAAATTCTAAGTGAGTCGAATCTGTACATTAAATATTTTTTTGGAAATTCTTATTGAAATAGACATTATTATCGATACAGAAGCCCAATCTAAAAAGTATTTAGAATTTTTGTCTGTCTGTCTGTGACCGCATCGATAGCTGGTTATCGGGATTAACATATAGGATACTTCTGCGGGAAAATATCTCATCTCTGAGCAATCTACACTAAACGTTAAAACTTAACCAGGGACGAACCCGAGCGGAGCGAGGGTGAGTTGCTAGTACATTAATATTTTCGATATTGGCAATAAAAAACTTATTGTACACATATAAAGTAAAATTTCACATTCGTTGTTACTATTTTTCTGTACCACAAGATCTTAAAAAACTTAAAAATATGAAACATTTTCTTAAATGTAATACATATTTTTTTACCTTTCAAAAGCGCACCTAACCGCTTCAAATTATACAAAGATGGCTTAGTAGAACCAGACTTCTCATTTATACATGAGAAATTAAAACTAAAAATACAGTTTACAGCCAGCAAGTTCATTAACATCGTATCTGTTTTACAAATAAAACCGCCTTTTAACTTAATACTTTCTGTATATATAATTACTTATTGCTTATTCGCAGGTTCGGTCTCGGGAGACCGTTGTAAGAATTTTTAATTACGACCTTGACTTTGTATACTTAAGAATGCTAAGTTCATATAAGCCATGGTTGGATTTTTTACACTATAGATGATAATAATAATAATAATAAAAGATTAAAATAAAATATGTAGTGTAGTGCCTATGTTCTGCAAGCCATTTAATGTATGTGCCATATGTATTTAGCCCTTTTTAACGTCCCACTGCTGGGCACGGACCTCCTTTCAATACGAGGGGGATCAGGCCATAGTCCACCACGCTGGCTAAGTGCGGGTTGGTGACGGACTTGACATGTCTTTCGAAGACTTGTTAGGTTCTCTCAGACATGCAGGTTTCCTCGCGATGTTTTCCTTCGCCGTAAGATAAGTGATAATCATATTAGAAATGATTCACACACATGAAAATATCAGAGGTGCGAAACCCGGGATTTGAACTCGCTTCACTCGGTTTCCCAAGCGAGCGCGATACCATTGGGCTACCACTGCCTTTTATATGCCATATAATAAATTTAAATTCACATAAAACCTATATAAGTGAACATTAAACATCATTTATCGAAGCAAATATTAAAGATTTTGGATGCCTAAATCCTAATCATAAGGTAAAGTTGACGAAACGCTAACATTACTGTAAATATCGAATGGAAGGAAAATCTTTTGAAAAAGTAATATCTTTCTTATAGTAAAACATTGCGTGACAACACTCCAAATGATATCAGGTAATATGGAGTTCATGAAACATCACGCGCGATTTGAATTATTTGTATCGCATACGATATTACAAATGGACAAGATATATATACATATTTAACTACATAACTTACCTATAATATAATATAATTGCTACCTGTTATTTGATTTTATTTATTTATGGAATAAAATTATAAAAATTAAGTAATGCCAAGAATTTGCACTAATCAACTCTCACCGATTTTCATAAAGTCATTTATTTCTATTCCCATCTGGACTTATAAAGTTGCATAGAATATTTACTAAAATTTAGGCACATTTGTGGAGTTAATATGTTGGGACATTAACACACAGCACCATCTAAGTCTATTGTAAGCTGCGAGGCTTGTGTTATGGATATAGTTGAAACACATACATAATATATAACTTTAAATATATACAAACATTCGTGCTCATCACACAAATGAATGCCTCCAGCGGGACTCGAACCCGCGACCATTGGCACAGCAAGTAGGGTCACTATAAACTGAGCCAAACGTGTCGTCAAGTTATCTAGTTACGTTCTAATAATATCCACAGATAGGTTACCTACTAGATATAAAGCAGACTAATCTAAAAATACTGTATAGCCTTTTTCTGCGAGACGGAATCTAGTTAGCAACGTGTCGTTTGCATACATAACGGGCCAATCGGCACCTGCTTGTTATGAATGAATATCTTTGCTGGAAATGGCAACTTGGATCGAATACGAGTTATTACTTGACCTTAACTCCAGCTGAAAATAGCATTTACTTATTATGTATTCTATAACAGTATAAATGTTGGTGCTTATATAAATCTCTTCGATTAATGTTAGGTCACGGACGGCTTAGGGACTGGAGAATATAACTAGCTTTAAAGCCTGTACTCGCAGATTCGATAAAGACTTAAGTGTTATCGAATTTTTGTTTACACAGGTGTTTGTCTAGACCTGGTCAGACGCACAATGACTATAATGAGACTAAACGTAGAAATCAGAGTGATACAATATTTATTAGTCACTAAATTTGTATAAAAGATATGATTCATTTTACTAAAAATTACATGTATCCAGTACACCTGGCATGTTATAAGATTTTTATTTCAAAAAATGTACTCCCACAGTTTTAATTTGTCAAAATCAGTTTTAGGTTCCTTTGAGCATTTTGCTCTATTCCTTATAATATTACATTTCACCACCCATGGCACAAAACCACTTGGAAAATTCAAGACCAATAAATATTATGTTTTCTCTGACAATAGTGTATAGATCAATTTAATTGTGCCTACATCTACACTAATATTATCAATATGAAAAATATTTATTTTACATTCAACATGACGCTACAACTCTTAGGAACGCAGCAATTAAACATTAAATAAATTTCGCGAGCGGAGCCAAAAAAAGTAACAATATATTATGAGCAATACAAGGAAAAAGAAAAGGCATGCAACGTTTCGTTTTCGTGTTATCTAACTTCCTGCAAGAAAGTTGATCAATGGCACTCTTTATTTTGACTAACTCGTCCATACCAAGATTGGTGTGATGAGATAAGTAAGAAATTAAATGCTGCAATCACTGTCAGCCAAGTTAGATTATTATAATCTGATATTGATCAACAAGGTGTATAAATGGTAAAATAAATAACAGTTAAATATTAATATGATTAATTTATATCCACTTGTTTGATAAAATTGGATTGGATTGAAATTGCAGCGAATAATCATGTGCTTGCTAATATAACTATTTGTACTATATTTAACATTGGAAGGTAGAGCAAAAAATGTTTAAATATTAATATTTGTGTTAAGCGGGATTTGAATACGTTATCCTTTGCATTAGCCGAGGTAGGCTCTACTTTACGACACTGCACCACAAGGTAATCCCAATGAGAGTAACCAACCGCTCTTAAATATATTGTACTTACAGATTAAAATTCTTGAAAATCCAATTAATTTATGTTCGTTAAAAAGAATAAAAACAATTATATTTTAACTAGTATAATTCCCGCTATGAGACACACACAGCCTTCTTTCTCTTCACATTGTTTTTTTTTTATCTTAAATGTTATTAGTGAAAGTTGCAAAATATAAGTTAGAAATTTTATTAAAAAACATCTTATTTAGGTAGGTATATCAGTAAAAAGAGCTTTTTATATGAGAAACATATAAAAAATATATCATACCCTTTTATCTTAAATTATCAGGCTTAAAAGATAAAAAAAATATTATGTTCATATACATATTAGGTATGCATGTGTGTTCATATGTACTGTTTATATATATATATATATATATATATATATATATATATATATATATTAATGCCGTGTATTTACTTTGCAAAGTAGCAACTGCAATCTGTAGCAACCATTTGGAGCTGTGGTTGATTTAGTATAAACGTTTAAGGAGTTCCATTGTTTATCTCTAGAACTCATCATCAAACCCGGAAATACTAACTTTTAGTTGTTACAAAGTAGTAACTACGATTAGCAAATATCTTAAATCACGGTTACTACGGTCTGTTAGAGCTTTTCAATGGTTATGTTCAGAAATCAAACATCAGTGATTCACTCATGTTTACTTTTATTACATAACATTCGACTTACAGATATAATAAAACATAGGCATCCCAATATTTGATATATCAAAACAAAAGTAGTCTTATAACAATATTTAATACATATATCTAAAAGATAACGTCAATCTGTTCGTATGTAAAAGTAAGACAGACCAACAGACCAACTAATACACTTTCACATTTATAGCAATGATATTTAAAAGTAACGACTGATCTATTCCCTTACACAGGCGGCACTAAGTTGTACATAAAAGCCAGCAAGAAGCTAATTAAAGTGGTTTTGGTTTGCGAAAATGTCAAAAATGTCAAAAATCCGGGCCAAATGGTTTTTAAAACTTCATTACACTGTGATCATTGCTGTACTGACAAAACAATGAATACAATTACCGTACAGTTTATATTGTACTGTCTATCTTAACATTGTCTTACATTGGCATTCATTCATATTGAATCTTTAACAAGCAAGTGGTATAAACTGGTTTAAACTTAAATATACTCAATTTTCGCAATTCCTATACATATATGCAATTTTATTTTAATTATAAGATGACCGTTTTAAATATTTCCCGTATTATATATCTGATGAAGAAATGAAAATGAAAGGAAATTGAAACGTGAATGATTCACGTGCTTGTATGTCTATTTATCATAGCCTATTTTCTTCGAATTTATCAAACAAAGGTTTCGTTAAAGATGAAAAATATAAAAAGTTTCTGCCAAGTGCGTTAAGGGCTTTATCAAACAAAAGAACTCTTTGAAAAAGTTATAAAAATACGTATTAATTGTAAAGTTCATCCACAACCCCTATCTCCAAAAAATAGCCGATAATTTAGATAAAATTTCCCGACTCATTCTTTACAGGACAATTATGATGAATAACGTAAGTTTTTAAATTCCTATAATATACCTACAAACTATGAAATTGCATGTAAGCAATATAAATTTTTCTTCTCTAAATTATTTTATAAATTTATAGAGTCTATACCACCCGTTTGTTTATTTATCCTAGTTTATTTGAACCTTCATCCTTACATATAAATAAAAATCGTTGTAGAATATCTCTGTCAAAGCTTTTAAGCTAAACGTTGCATTCTGCTCAAGAATATTGCAGTATTTCAGCCAGCTGCTAAATCCGGTAAAATTAAGACAAAACCGGCAGCTTTATGCCCAACATGGAATCGTTCTCGGACCGTGACCGCTAACATACTGGGCGTCTACTTACTGTTTATCTGGCTACTGATTCCATTTTAGGATGCCGCCTATCCCCTTCGGTGAAGGGCGATTCTTTGCGGAAAACGGGAACGCGTATTGCGTTTTTTATCTATCACTTATGGTCAGGTATTCGAAGCTTGTTCGTCTATCGCTTAGAATTTTAATCGATTTCTTAGGGTCTTCTGATTGACATGGTTTGACAATTCTTAGTCGTTTCTACAATTCTTATCGATTCCTTCTTTGGTTAAGATATATGTTGTTAATTTTTCATCAGATATCGGAATTCTTTTCACGCAGATATTTCAATGATTCATTTTTATTTCATACATGGAATAACTTAAAATAATATTTGACATCTTAATCGCCTGCTGCAATTGAGATATACAGCCTTAATATATGGTGAAACTTGTCCTATCAATCTATTCGGGATTATCTATGTAGTAACCACGAAGGCGCGAGACACTCATCTCTGCCTTATCAAGTGTCGGCGGTATCGTATCGGCATCTGCAACTGACGGTCGGTTGGTTAGAAGGACTTCAAAGATAGTGCTGCGGACCATTAATTACTTAGGCGAAGTATAGTGAATGTAGGTTCGTAGCTTTAATACCGTTAAGAATTTTTCCTTATTTTACTTACATGCCTAAGTTAGTATGTTATTTGTAAGAACATATTATATGTTATGGTGTTTTTACATAATTTTGATATTATATCTATAGAAAATATGCGTTAAGACATATGTAGTTTTAGTTGAATTAAAGATTTTAATTAAATAAACCTAAAAATGCACAGGCATTTTTAAGTTTATTTAATTTAATTAGACAGTAATGGCCCAGTGGTAACGCGCTCGCTTGGAAAACCGAGTGAAGTGGGTTCAAATCCCGGGTCTCGCATCTCTAATATTTTCATGTGCGAATCCTTTATAACATGATTACTACTTGTTTTACGATGAACGAAAACATTGTGAGATAACCTGCACGTCTGAGAGAACCTAACAAGTTTTCGAAAGATATGTGAAGTCTACCAATCCACACTTGGCCAGCGTGGTTCACTATGGCCTAATCCCCCTGGTAAGTACGTGCCCAGCAGTGGGACGTTAAAAAGGGCTGAATAGAATAGATAGAAAAATGCACAAAATATGACAAAATTAATTGAAAATATAACCAAATTATATTTGACACCCATTAGAGAACACCGTAATTTTGACTAATTTAGCAAGCTATAGGTAATGTCAACACACAATGGTTTATTTTCCTAAGCTTTCCGCCAACGCAAACACTGCTGAATGTATGAGAAACACAAATATGCTAATTCCACAGCAAACATTGGGGCGGCGCGCGGTCATTGTTTAAAAGAGAACGCGATTTTTTTTATAGTTTTTTTGTTATAACGAGCTTTTTTAATTAACAGTATGGAGTTTCGCACTCGATGGACGATTGTAACGCTTCTGAATTTCTGTGAAGCATTGATAGTTGGCTTTATTTACAAATACGAAACTTATATGTACATTCAATTACTGTTTGCTATTAAAATATTGCTGTAGTATAGTACGGAGTCAGGTAATACAATAAATATTCTTTTATAGCTGTTATTTATTTTACACTTATACATAGTAATATTTGATTTGACATTTTTTCGCATTAAAACTAACCAAACTCAATATTTAAAGTAAATACACTTTCCGATACAAAATCCTCACAGCATTTTTACAATCCAAATAGCACTATATCTAAATTATGCAACAAAACTTCATAAAGCCCGATATGATATAACATATGCCACATGGTACATGATTTGCACCCTACCGGAGGCAATGATCACCTCTGGGCCCCTTATATATAATTCAAGGCAAAAGTCAGCTTTTGTAAGGGCTTCTATATTTCACAAAAAATACCTGTCATGCGTGCAGACGAACCCCCGAGTTATACAAATTGACGTATATAAGACACCTGTAGTGACAGCGTGTATATCCAAGTATTAGATAATCTTCAAAAGATTCGATACATATATAGGTACTTATCTATCTCCATAGAGTGTGGTTCAATATACGAAAGTGTACTCACGACGATACGTTCTTCTCTCACATAGATTTATCAATTTTATTTTTCTTGGTAAATAAAACTGTTCTCCTAAGAGTATGTTGCTAAATATAACATGGAAAGTGTTATAAAATAACTATACAATGCTATAAAATAACTTTGAATTTGGAAACAAATATAAAACACACAACTTATAGTAAAAATTAATACCGTACATAAACATTTCCTAAAGCCGCAGGTAAAAAACCGAAATATCGTAAACAAAAGGAAAAGCTTTGTGGAGTGGATCGCTGGAGGAAATGGTCTGCGACAGGTCCCATCACCCACGGCGATATAACTCTGGCTGAGTGAACACTAGCGCTAGTGAAGCACTACATTGTCATTTCAGACGATAATTTTTTTAAATATTTTGAGCTTAGGCTAGCACAAAATATTTAAATGATCTACAATCTTGATAATGTACCTATATTATCTGTTTAATATGTATGTATTGCGTATCGTGAAGAACATTACTCAAAAGTTTTTATTTTCTTAGACTTAAGTATATCAACGAATCCTTCGTTTTATTCCTGTCTATCTCAAATGTCACTGTAACCTAATAAAGTGTTTTTTTTTACTAAGTAATATACATATCGCATAATAATCTTGAATTATAGAATATCAATTTAAAGTTTAGGTCTAAACACTATCCTATTATCCTAAGTACCCCTTTAACAACCCCCATCTCAACTCGTCACCTGTCAAATAACATGTAAGCACTTAGCTTTAGTAAAAAATGGCGCCTTCACATAAACCCTTCTTGAGTTACAATTCAAAAGAACGTTTATTAGAATTTCGAGATCAACACAGACTTAACACACGAAAACGTATGTAAATATATAAGTGTGAGCCTGTCGCCTTCTCTCTTCATGACTGACTTTAATATTTTTTTAATATTCAGTAGATGTAATTTATGTACGCTACATAGTAACTAGATATTATTTAAAACCTTTTTACTTAGTATATCAAAAGCTAAAGTACCTACTTGTTTATACTTTAACTAGCGACTCACCCTCGCTTCGCTCGGGTTAGTCCCAAGCTTGCTTCCCGATACAAACTTTCATTCCCATTTTCACCCCTTAAGGGATGATTTCCTGGATAAAGAGTATCCTATGTCCTTCCCAGGGTCTCAAACTATCTTCTTACCAAATTTGACCCAAATCGGTTCAGTAGATCCAGAGATTACCCCCTACAACCTCATCAACTTTACCTCTGTATAATATTAGTATAGACAAACATTTGATGAATATTTTCGCATATTCGAATATCGAGCCCATACCCTGATATCCATACACTAATTAAGATAAGATAGGCCGAAATCGATAGATTGCGGTCAGCCCTAGACAGTATGGCGGTTGTAATTTAATCCGGTCAAGAAGGGAGGCACTTATTGCCTCGCCCTTACATACATTACACCTCTCATGCTATTCGGCCGAGCTATACCGTGACTTCTACCCTTCGCCGTAAATTCTCTTCACAAAAGCACCGGCCCTAATTAAGTAGGCATACTTTTGAATATTTCAACATATAAAGTCACACTTCAAACAGCTTTGATGACGAACGTTAACTTTAATCATATAGTAAAATAAAAACATAAGAAAGATATAGTAATTTGTATAACTTTGCCAAACTACGATATACATATTTTTACATATTATAATAAGTACATACTACATATCGAATAACTTATACGTATCTATACTAATAATATTATAAAGAGGTAAATTATGTGAGATTGTGAGTTTGTGACGTTGTAGGAGGTAATTACTGGATCTACTGAACCGATTTACATGCAATTTGGTAAGAAGATAGTTTGAGACCCTGAGAAGGATATAGATCCAGGAAAACATCCCTTAAGGGGGTGAACATGAGGATTAAAATTTTGTATGGGAAATCAAGCTATAAAATATATTGATAGTAATGAATATTAAATCCGTTGAAAATAGCCTTTTTCTGTTACTTTTAAGGTAATTTTAATGATATTTATAATTTTTATGTAAAAATATGTATGTATAAAACAACTGGACTGTTAATACAATAAAACCATTTAATTTAAAATATTCTTAGTATTTACTCATTCCAAAAATCTATCAAACTACCACTAAATGTTATGTTGTCACAATGTCATGATCTTTTAATGAAAAACGAGTGGTGTTCGAATAAAATATAAAATATATATTATATGTATATTCCAAAATAACGGCGAAACAATAGGATGAGAGCGTTCACAAAGTTATTGCTGTTTTGTGACTTTTCTGAATGCCGTAGACTCAAAAGGCTTTTGTAACGCGCTCGTAATAAAATTCTTCAGATGAAACTTTGACGGTGAAGCCAAGTTGAACATGCAGCTTTTTTATTTTTGTCGGCATTTTTATATATATAAAAGTTGGCAATAAATACAATATTACTTTTTCGATGAGGAAGTAAAAAATATATGAGATTAGAGAGGGCTTTTTTGTATTCGGCCTTTTTAACGTCCCACTTCTGGGCACGGGCCTCCCTTCTATACCCACCTCGTAATATATCTATTGTATATATATATATATATATATATATATATATATATATATATATATATATATATATATAGTATCAGGCCATAGTCCACCACGCTGGCCAAGTGCAGGTTGTGTGGAGTGCGGACTTCACATGTCTTTCAAAAACTTGCTAGGTTTTCTCAAACATGCAGGTTTCCTCACGATGTTTTCCTTCGCAGAGCTTTTTTATTTTATATTTCCTAATATAAAAACTTCTAACACTAGCCTGTACTACCTACTATTATAATTGCGTAAGTTTGTTTGTGCGTATGTTTGTTACTGATTCACGCTGAATTGACGGATTTGGGTGATTAAATATCAAAAGCACACAGCTATATTAGACTATAACCTGTAATAACACATAAGCTAATGTCAGATACCTAGAAGAAGAGAGGGTAATTCGTTTGTACGTAAGTTATAATATAGCATATGACTGCTTATCTTCTTCTCCCTGCCCATTTCCCAATCACTTGGGGTCGGCGCAGTACATCTTCAGTACTGCTGATAGGATTTGGCAAAAGTTTTATCATTTTAGCATATGACTGCTTATGAATCTCATAAATTCTATTCTTGTATAAAGATTTAATTAATGTGAAATACAAAATATCTCTTGAAGCTTAGATAAACTATGTAGATACATGTAGACAAAGTGGAAGTTTAAAGCATACAATGTTAAACTTGAAAAGTTATTCCCAGCAAATAATTCAGTGCCTTGACAGAGAATTTGACGTAGAACAAAATTTATTATCATGGAAATGTAATTCCAATAAAATATTGTGGATATATATTTGCATTTAAAGTATCAACACACTGGTAGGTCCGTACACGATTATAATCGTTTATTACTAATCATCAATATCATTGATCAAAAATGTACTAGATACACAATCAGCGACAAAAAATGTCCTCATCGAATGCGGACATTTGAGCGCGCTTTTCATTTTTTTTGTGAAAACAACTTTAAGCATTGCATTTAAGGTTCAATTTACATTGTCGTATATTTCATTCAATTAGAATAATTACCTAAACACAATTGGTAACAATTTTATGAGATTTTTTGCATGGGATTGTGTATCTAATACTTTTTTGATCAATGTTTGTTATAAATTTTAACATAAAGACATTTTTTTTAATAAAAATAACAGAACATACTGTTTAAGAAGATAAATTATTCGACGTATTTTAAATCAGCCTACATAATCTATCTATATCAGCTAAAATATTTTTGTTATTATTTGGGTTTAATATGATATAGATTTATTCACATATGTATATTTTATTTATTACTACTAAATATTTTGGCATAATAACAACAAATGACAGGCAGCAGGACACCTATAATATTTTTAATTACAAAAAGTCAAAATCTAAATAAATAAGCTATCGTTAGTGGAGTATAAAAAAATATTGTATTTACCTTACTAAACTTATCAGTGTTCAGCGATCTTGTTTAAAACTTAAACCTAGAAGGTAATAATGTTATTGAACAACGTATAAAGACTGTCACTTATCTATAATTAGAATAGAAATTATATATTTAAATAGGTTCGACCTAATAAGCTAATAATGTGAGCCTATCACACAAAGGAGTCTGTAAAATTTAACGAGTGGAAAGATATGCTGAAACACAAAAGACTCATTATTGCTCGCTCGTTTTGCATAAATGTCCGATTTGAATTCAACTATACGCAGTCGCTTGGTAACAAGATCGTTAAAAATAACCGACTGTAAACTAATAAATGGCTTCGACATTATTATCAAATTTATATTTATCAAATTTATTACTTGACTTCTATAACACTACTCGTAGGTATCTTTTCTTTCCCAAGATAAAAGGCAGCATAAGAGGTTCTCGTTTGGACTTGATTCGTCAGTATAAGTTACGATGGAATTGGTTTTATCGTAGTTCCGGGAACAAACAAACGGACAAATATTTCAAAAGAAGAGCCATTATTGTAATCTATACATATAATAAAATTGTAACTAAGCCGAATCTGTACATTAAATATTGTTTGGAAAATCTTATTGAAATAAACATTATTATCGATACAGAAGCCGAATTTATAGTTTTTAGAATTTTTGTTTGTCTGTCTGTCTGTTACCGCATCACAGAAAAACCACTGGAGGAATTTTGATGAAATTTGGTATGGTGATAGCTGGTTATCCGAATCAACATATAGGATACTTTTTACCGCGGGAGAATGTCTCATTTCTGAGAAAAAATACAAAAACTGCAATTTAAGAGTATACTTACTAATATGTAAAACCTAAGAATTTGGTTCTTGGTCATATGAACGCGGGCGGAGCCGCGGGCAATGCTAGTTCGTATATAATATCTAATACCTAGGGACGCACCCGGGCAAAGCAAGGCTAAGTGGCTTGTAAAACAATCACTACTTAGTATTGAACAAAGAAAACACTGTAAAAAAATTGAAATAGTTTCCTTCTTATGTTACCACCTAAGTACAATATAATTTGCGTCACTAAAGCTATTAACTTCACAGACACTTAATAATGAAAGAAGAGACACTATCCTATTGTTCTATTGTAGGACGTAACTGTTGTACTAAGTAATACGTAAGAGTATTGTATTGGTTTTATCATTAAAAGGTTAGTGCACTTTTTCTAGTCAGTGATCAATAAAGATAGGCTTCCTGAATAAACTTAACAAAACACTGTTTATTTTCAAGTACATAAGTAATAGTGATATTTCAGTGTTATTTCAATTATATATTATTTTATTTATACATTTTTTACATAATACCGGCTTACGCTCGCTTCGCTCGAGTTTGCCTCTAGAAAAACAAAAACAAATCTACCCCACAGGAACCGTACATTTTTCCGGGATTAAAAGTGCCTATGCGCTATTCCAGATTATAATCTATCTCTGCATTAAAATCCGTTCAGCCGATCTGGCGTGATTGAGTAACAAACATCCAAATATCTACTTAAACTTTCACATTTATAATAGATATTAGTAAGAAGTAAAATTAATAACTGCTAGTTGCACTTATTTCCCACGGCTTATACAAAAGTGTATTATTGGTTGGAGTCAAAGTTTACACTTAGTCGATCTAATTCAATGATATTTAAATAAATCGATTGATTTCATGGATTGTCTAATATGTATAGAAATAATATTTTACAAAACCCCTTCAAGCTAAATTGCCGTATAATTTAAAGGAAACCAGGAAAAGGGTGCGTACCTAAGCAGTAATTACATTGTAAAAAAGTATACGATTGGAAATGCATGTCGTCTCTTCGCTGGTTTAAGGCGCCAGAAGTCAATTAAATGTGAAAGAAAAATGATAATTTGTTAAAACTAGATGGGTTTATGCATTTTTATATGATAATTATGCAATAAACACATATATTACAAAATAGAATCGATACAAACAACAAGAGTTATCACAAAGTAAATCCAAAAAAGCGGCTGTCGTTTCACCGATTGTATGTAGTACATTTCAGACCCCTCACATTACACCCGTGACATGTGAACGACTCCGAATAAGTGAAAGATGGTAAAAGGTTCACATCTGCTCCCTCTCAATATTAAAGATATATAAAAAATGGAGTACTTTACCGGGTTGAAAGGAATATTTTACACACTGCGAATTTTGAGTTCATCCTCATTGCATTTTTATATAGGGTCATACTTGCTGTGTTCGTATGAGTTATCCAGTAGTTGCTCTTTTATCGGAAAGAATAGTAATTATAAAAGAGTGTCGACGCATATTAATAGGTGTTTTGTATAAAATTTAAATAAAACCTTTAGAAAAATTTCGGTCTTTAAAAATTATTGTAATTTACATACTACTAGCGACTCACCCACGCTCCGCTCGGATACGTCCCTTGGTACGTTTTAACGGTTAGTATAGATCTCAGAGATGAGATATTTTCCCGCAGTAAAAAGTATCTTAAATGTTGATAACCAGCTATCATTATACTAAATTTCATGAAAATCTATCCACTGGTTTTCTCGGGATGCGTTCCCAGACAGACAGACAAACAGAAAAGAATTCAAAATAATATAGATTCGGCCTCTGTGTCGATAATAATGAGTAATAACTTTTTCAATAAGATTTTCCCAAAAATATTTAATGTGCAGATTCGACTCAGAATGTTATTATATTCATATGTATAGATGAGCTATTAAGATATTTAAAGAAGATATTAAAAAGTAAAATAGGGACTCTCATGATTTTATAGAACGATTAATATTAATCAACCAAATGTAAACAAAAGGGGTTCCAGTGCCATTGATTAAATACTCCTAAAGCTGCGGCAAAGTCCGCGAAAAATTCACCCGCAACGGACAACTTCCTCCAATCCAATTACTGGAGCTCTGGAAATTCTAAACCGATTATAGAGAATTGAAAACATTAAGTACTTTACAGATTTTCATCCGACACACGAAAATTGACCCTAATAACATTTATATTGAATAAATTTTCGCACCAAAGGCAAATATGATTATAGAATCAAATATAAAATTCGGATAAAATTTATTTATGCAATATTATTTTGCCTTGCAAAGGCGGTGATTAGAAAAGTTTGATAAGTCACAGTTTGAACGCAAACATCGTTTGGGCATAATATTCATGACTAGGATGGCCCGCGGCTACGCCCGCATTCAGGTGACCAAAAACCAAATTCTTACATTTTACATATATTAGTATACTCTTACACTGCAGTTTTTGTTGACAACCAGCTATCACCATACCAAATTTCATCAAAATCCCTCCAGTGGTTTTTCTGTGATGCGGTAACAGACAGACAAAAATTCGAAAAACTACATATTCGGCATCTGTATCCATAATAATGTCTATTTCAATAAGATTTTACAAAAAATATTTAATGTACAGATTCGGCTTTGTTACAATTTTATTATATGTTTAGATTAACATAGAGTCAAAACTTCGTGAAAGAGTAAGAAAATCTGAGATACGAGATCGACTACAACTTACTACTTTTTGATATACCTATGGAAATGAAACTCTCACAACTAAGACGTGCTATACATTTTAAAATGTACCGTGTCATAAATCATAAGTTCTATCTAAGCACTAGACCTATATTAATAACTACTTTGAAACATATCCCAGTTCGGATGAAAAACGATAATAAGAACTGTCATCCAGAGCCTATCGCTAATAAAAGCGCTGTTACTTGGCTTAAGTAAATATGTTGTTTATAGTTTCTACTCCATTAGGTAGGATATAATGCGAATTTATTTATTTTATTATTTCTAGGTTTCGTTCTTGCGACTTACCTTTACTACGTTCAGGTACCTAGGTGCCTCACAGTTTCCTGGCACAAAATTTCATCTAAATCCGTCCAGCCTTTTCAGCGTGGAGGAATAACAAATATACACACGCACATACAAACTCGCCACGTACAAACTTTCGCATTTATAAAAGTCCAAATATTTGTTTTCTTTATTTAACCACAAAAGAGCTTAAAGCAGTATTAAAAAATTGTTTATAAATCCCATCGAAAATATTTACGCAATAATAAAAGCATGCAAAATAACTAGAACATAATTATAATTATTGTTCAATTAAAATTGACAACACAATTTGCAAATCCTCATGAATAGTAAAACAATAAAATCCGGATAAAGCATTTTGAGGATCATGCGTATATTTACGCAATGCGTATTTAGCAATTTCCTGTAACACACATACATAGAAAAGTGATACTTATAATAACAATTTTTTTTCCATTTGCACACTATACCTAAATAAAAAATTGTAACACAAGCAAAATTATATAGAACTGTAAATATTGAATATTTTTTTTAGATGCAGTATTAGCCAAATTAATAATATTTTGTAGTCATTGAACTCACTTTTCATACTTAAAAAAACACTTATTAGGTAAATGGCTACACACATTTAAATAAAACTTTTTATAAGGGCATGCCTATGATAGTCGAAATAAAAACTCATTTTATCCGGTAAGTCAAAAATGTTGCTTGAGCTACGCTTTATCCGATCCCATAAAAAGTGGTTTATGTGGCATACCATTAGGTATGTTTTGTTGTATAATAAGAACAGATAGATAAGGGATACCTATTTACGCTTGTTGCCAACTAAAGATTGCCAGATATTCTAACTTGCATCGAGCGTAAATCTAAGCACCGCATACTTTTATGAAACTTACATAACATTTTCTACTAAATTGGCAGAAGTAAGTAGTTACTAATAAGGTACATAATATATAGTGTTATATATTTGTATTTTAAACATCAATATAAATATGATATCTCTTGGTAAAATCGATGAATTTGATATTCCTTTAGAATTTTTATATTGTTTTGTCACTTGATATGCAAGCGGAGGGTCTGTGCAATAAAATTCTGGGAACTTAACCACCATACATTATAATCATAAGGGTTCATAAAATTTAAGAATATTGCGTTAAACGGCGTTGAATTTTATAGACTAAACTATCTATACTAAGAGACGAGATTTTATAAGCTCTAAAAATAAATTTCTTTTTACCACGTGTAGAATACGAATACAAAGCAGATCTTAATAACAATCCAGACATCAATCCTTCACTCAATTTTATGTTTCATATGAAGTGCAGCATGAATTATTAAAGATCTGACCACAGCTACATATTGTGTATTCAATGCATATTAATAGATTATCAGTGGCTTACCCTCGTTCAGTTTGACGAATCTGTACATTTTGTATCTATACATATAATAAAATTGTAACTAAGTAAGCCAAATCTGTACATTAGATATTTTTTTGGAAAATCTTATTGAAATAAACATTATTATCGATACAGAGGCCGAATCTATAGTTGTTAGAATTGTGTCTGTCTGTCTGTCTGTTACCGCATCACAGAAAAACCACTGGAAGGATTTTGATGAAATTTGGTATAGAGATAGCTGGTTATCCGGGTCAACATATAAGATACTTTTTACCGCGGCGGGAAAATATCTCATTTTTGAGAAAAAATACAAAAACTGCAATGTAAGAGTATACTAATATATAAACCGAAGAATTTGGTTTTTGCAGTGCTACTTTATAATATAAATAATATTAGCGCAAATTTTTGGCAATTTTTATTATCAACAGCAGCATACATTGTTCTCCAAGTATAGCCTGTCATATTCTATGATCTAAATTATCCAATTATTCCAAAATTTCTGTGTACAAGAGACATACATAGGTACATAATGAGATGATTAAGTAACAATGCGTGAAAACTGTTATCAATTACAATTATTAATTACTAGTTTATATTAATAAAAATAATTAAGTAGTAAATAGACTAAAAGCTAGCAGGAGTTTACTCATAATTAATTGTACCCAAGTGTATGTTCGTATTTACGATGTTTTTGGGGTTATTTTTCTAGCTTCACTATATCCGTTCTCCGAAATAATACGTGCTATTCAAAAGTTTTTCTTAAATAGTTACTGTACGGATATCGAATCCACATTCTCTGGGGTCTATCACACTACATACGAGATGGTTCTCACTTATAATACTTATGTAATGATTACAATAAATTGTGACAGCACTTTTATTCGCGACAATCCTTGAAAGTTGTCACTTTCGAGTCGTGACTCACGAGCGACAATACCTTTGTCGATCTCCAGGGTTATTTTGCTGTCATAAACAGCAAATCATTAATATTTGATATCCTTAATAACTTGTAATTAAGAGCTATATTTCTCTACAAAAATGTACATACATAAATAATATCTGCATAGGTTCATTTAATCGAGACATACGCATTACCTACCTACCTAGTACAACAAAGTTTTGATAAACGATTGATGTGTGTACATAACTGGATAGATAGATAGAATGGTAACCAACTATTAAATTATTTAAAGTAAGGTCTCCATATTTGCAAACATCTTTCATATGAAACAGTACAAACGTAACTGATTGACAAACTGGCAAAGCTCAAAATCTAAACCAACGTCCCGTGGAGTCGTATGATTTGAAATACAAAGAAACTTATTCCTAGAGTAACTTTTTATATCCCAAAATGGCTAACACGATATGATGGTTTCAAGTTTGTATGAAAGAATGTTTTTTTTTATTACGATAATTATAATTTAAGCATATAGGTACTTCACGAAATAAGCCCTCCACGACCGCAGACGCGCCGGCGTGTCAATTAACAATAGATTTCTTAGAATTTTAATTAATTTCTTAGAAATTTACGTGGAGGTGTTAAATAAGACATTTCATTTAAGTATTTGCAAAGAAATATTACAGTAGAAACTATAAAGAGATTATTTTATTTATGATTTTGCACCACCATTTTAAATAAAATCTGTATATTATCAAAATCTAAGTATCATTTCTTATACAGGGATAAGAAGGAACGGCACTTGTACAGTCCCGAGTCACTCTTGACCCGATTTTTAAGTACAAGAGCACTCAAAGATTGTGGATCACGAAAAAATTGCGTACTCCATTGTTAACTTTGGATATGTTATAGAGTCATATTTTATTATTTACTAAAGTAAATAATAAAATATCCTCCTTTTGTCAGTCACTAATCCTCTCCAAGACCTTCCTTTTAAATCTGAGGTCAACTTAAACATCACATATTATATTGTATATAATTGCTACCTCTGTTTTGAATGTCGATTAAAAACCATATTGGTTCAATTAACTACACTAATATCCTACACAAGCTTTAAAAACAAAAAGAGTTTTTATGCAAATCGCATAATATCTAGAATATATACGATTTCATTTTAGGTTTTGCGATCATTATGCTTTAATGTAGTTAATTAAGAGAATTTTCAACGCTCATTGATATGCCAATTGACATATTGTAACTACAGTTTATTACTCTTTTCAATCCCATTTTTTTTCTAATCTATACATATAATAAAATTGTAACAAAGCCGAATCTGTACATTAAATATTTTTTGGAAAATCTTATTGCAATAGACATTATTATCGATACAGAGGCCGAATCTAAAGTTTTTAGAACTTTTGTCTGTCAAAACCACTGCAGGGATTTTGATGAAATTTGGTATGGTGATAGCTGGTTATCCGGGTCAACATATAGGATACTTTTTACCACGGGAAAATATCTCATCTCTGAGAAATCTATACTAAACGTTAAAACGTAAAAATCACTAAAAATATCACACGGATAAATGTAGGAAAGCTTTGTTACTTTCAGTGAATTTTAAAAATAATATTCCTTTGTTGTACTGTAATATAATATCATAAGCAATTAAAATGATATAAGTCTATTACGAGACCAGTCGCCGTCCTTGGAAGCGTTACGGTGGAAGGATTATAATAGAGGCTAATTACAGTTTCATATGACCGACCTCTTGTGCCATAAAGTTAATGGTTTCGAGCAAAACTAGTTCTTATTCTTACTTAAACATAGTTAGTGCCATTTAAATGGTTATAGGGCTTTCAAATATTATCATTATTTTACACCATCTAAGATTATTTTACAGTAAACGAGAAATTATTATTTAAGATCTTAAAACAGCAAAGATTGTATAGAAATTGGAAAAAGGATAATTGTTTATAGATATATAACGATAATCCAAGATGGACAATCACTGAACGAATTAGAATTTAATATACAGTTTTAATCTTTCATATTCCATTTACGTAATAAACAAGAATGTCATCTTCTTCAAAATATTAATTGAACCCTTTTAGATGCTGGACGCGACGCCACCCTTCTAAAAAAGAATTATTTAATTAATTAATTAATTACACGTATAATCTTCCACACTAATAAAGAACTACATCTTTAGCATTTAAAAAAAACAGTAAACTGAAAGTTTACATCTAAAAGTATAACTAAATGTATGAACAAATTCGCTTCCACCCTTAGCGAGTGATATTATCATGTGGCATAGAGAAATGTATATAAACATTACATATGGGTATGATCGTGATCTTGAATAGTTAGCTCGTTGTGTGGGCTCGTATGCACAATGCCTTACACAACGTTATCGTATCGAAGCTCGAGAACGTCCTCAGTTCTCTATCAATGGCCGTTACGTCATTGCATACACCGTAGTGTTGATGTTACGGTTCACTACACAAACCGTAATTATTTATTTTGTTTGTATTATAAGTGCCATTCAATTAATTCAAGGAAATATCCTATATTGTGAATCATAATTACTTTTTTTTAGTCTCGTTTAGATAGGAAATTTTGCCAGCTCATTAGGTTAGCACTCACCGTCTTTACTATACTCGTAAATAATAGGACTTTTGTCAATATAAATTTGCAACAAAAATTAAAAATATCAAGTTTTTGTTTAAATGCTGCTACATCACAATGCGATTGCTTTGATAAAACAGTCTAAACACTGTAGCTTAACCAATAATTCGTTGCTTAAGCAACGAGCATCTGTTTGAAACCACGAAGAACTACTACGAGAAAACACGAATATTGAACAATTTACGATTAGTATTATCACCACAGTGGCAGTCATAGACATGTAAGCACAAATCAGCACCAAGTAGCAACAACAAACAATAAATCGCAATGTTATATTGAAAGACCAACCTGATCCGGACAGGATTTCCTTCACATTGTTGATGGAGTCGACAAAACACAGTATTGTTACACGGTAGCAAGATAGCTTTCCACTAGGTATTTCGACAGCCTCGTGACTCACGACCAGAGTAAATCAGCCGAGAAAGTCTCAAATGCTTACTTATTTGTCGAACATGGGCCGAAGAAAATTGTGAATTGGATTCATAATTGAAATGTGTTACTCAATAATATATTACATATTCAAGTTCTCTTACAGTCTACGAGTACATTACTTGTTTTCATTTACATATTTCAACAAACATTTTACCCAATTGTTACGGTAATCTTAATATTATATATGAGAATTGAATGTTGCTAGAAGTTAATAAAAAGCGTTTTAGTTATATAATATATAATAGTTAAAACATTTCTTTTTTTTAAATACTGAAATAAAACTTATACTTAATTATAAATTAATAATTTAAAATAAACCCTACGCAAATTAATTGTCATTTAACGATTACACTGGCACGTGTGAAGCACTTAATCGAGTACCTAATCATACGCCAAAATGCCTTACATCATTTTGGAAAAGAGCTGATAGATACTCTTACACTGCTGGACCGATATTAACCAAACATAGCTAAGAACCACCGCGAGGAAACTGGCTTTCAAATGAAAAAACCGCATCGAAATCGGTCCGTACGTTTAAGAGCTACGATGCCACAGACAGACACACAAACACAGACAGACAGACATCGATTTCAAATTTATAAAACCCCTCTTTTTGCGTCGAGGGTTAAAAATAGAAAGAATTAAAAAAGCTAGAAACAATATTCTTAGTTTCTCGAGAAAAATTATTAATTCATGCAGGAAATATATTTTAACGTTAATAATAACATTTTCAAAGCCGTCACGAGCAAGCTTTAGGTGAAGGTCAAGAAGGCAGGAAGTTTGCGCGATGACGTCACTTCCCGAGCCGATGAACGAATCACTCTGTATGGCATTTATGCATTTAATTCTTTACATAAACGCTCGTAATAGCCACGATAATTATGTTGATATGTAAAATTTAGAACATTCTTCTGCACTTTGAATTAGTAAATAAAAACTTTATAGCCATTGCAGTATCGTAAAGGTCTAAAATGTCTTGCTTTAAATTATTGCGATCCTACGTAATTGTACTAATGAGTAACTTCCTATATCAATACATATTATATAAAGCTAACTGAGGGAGAACCAATAGTTTTTTTTGTTTATATGTCCGTCTATCTAGGAACGCATCACGAGAAAACCACTGGACAGATTTTGATGAAATTTGGTATGATGATAGCTGGTTATCCGGGTCAACGTATAGGATACTTTTTACTGCGGGAAAATATCTCATCTCTGAGAAATCTATACTAAACGTTAAAACGTAACTGGGGTTGAACCTGAGTGGAGCGAAGGTGAGTCGCTAGTATCTAATAAAATTTTCTTTTTTGTATGTTAATTATTATACTTACGGATTAAAGGAAATTAAATGGTTTGATGTCGTTTGTTAACTAAAAATCGTAAACAAAAGAAAAAATAAAAAAATATTTAATATATTATAGAGGCGATTCTTTTAAAGTAATAATATAAAATATATACAATAAAACGAACTAAATATACATATAAAAGCTTGAAATCTGCATTCCATATTAAACTTGAATTCAAATGTCCAGTCTGATTTATAATTCTCCGAAACCCAAGGTCGTATCCCAAAGCAGCCTCCTCCAAAAACAATTCTAAATTCGCATCGTTAAATTCACACCGTATTTTTATTTTATTTTAAATTGAAACAAATGGTTTGAGATAAGCTCTCCATTAACTAACTAACCATTATATGGGCAAAATATATTTTATTTTGCTGTATTCAGGTTTTTTCTTAACATCGCTTGCCTCTTTTCACTGCCTATTTCTTAGACAAGAAGTAGATTATCTTTTTAGTATGATAATTTTGATTTTTTCATGCAACTAGTTCATTACGAGTATCAATACTTTTATGAAGATCTGTTCTGAGAACCATAACAAGAAACTAAAAAGTATTTTGCTTCCAACTAGATATTTACTATTATTTGAATCGTTCTAACTGTTTTAACTATTTAGATGTGTTGATCAGAAAAACAACCTATGACTGCCGGCACGACATACTGACTCGCTCTGCGTTTTGATTACTTCGAGTAAATACAAATAGTAGATTTCCATAAGTTTCTCAAATATTTAAAATACATCTCAATGTTGTTTAGAATGCTAAAAATGTAAAGGCCATTTAAATATAAACATCGTAAAACATTAGAAAACGGTTCAACATGCTTGCAGCGTAGGCGATATGTTCCACCCCTCAAATATTGTAGAACGTGCGCATACTAGTATACGCTTACAGTATGTGCGTACGTAATAATCAAAAGCTTTTTTATACACATAAATAAACAAACTTAGTCTTCATAAAACAATAGAAAAACTTAAAGTGTAAGCAAATGTTGCTATCAAAACGTTATGCCTATAAAAAATCCTTTCAATACAACCTCTAAATTTAGGAACAAAAGTACATTGGTAGCCCTGCGTGCTTAAAGCTTTATCGGCATTCATAAACACGTAAATAGATCGAATGCAGTAAAACGGGGAAATGCTGCACCCGAGCGACTCTGTCCAATTTCACTGCATCGCGATCGATCTAATTCCATTGATATTGCTAGCAAGAATTCAAGTTTGAATATTCATTGCCAATAGGGCATCTACATTCTAAGCTATCTCGTATTTCACTCTTGTCTCTCGGACAACTTTATAGTTTAACAGAAGGTAGTGCAATTTTCATAGTAAATAAAGATTAAGCAGTAAGATACACGCTGTGAATTCTGAAATCTGTGAGAGGTATACAATATTTATTAGTTACTAGCAGAACCCGCGGCTTCGCTTTCGAAAAATGCTAAAACACGTGTTTATTTAATTTTATTGAAGAGCATAAATGCCACGTTTCAAGTAATTCTGATCATAAATATTTTTTTGGATTATATTATAACGTGTTTTCCCGTGGGAATTAGATAATCTCCCGCGGTAAAAAGTAGCCTATGTCACTCTCCAGCCTTCCAACTATCTCCACACAAAAAATCACGGCAATCCATCACTCCGTTTCGACGTGAAAGAAGGACAAACAAACAAACACACTTTCACATTTATAATATTAGTATGGATTTACTTAAATAACAATGACAACGAAACTATGTAAACTATAAAGTAGTTCAAATTTTGAAAAAATATATATTAGATATAGATTTTGTTCTATAATTATATTATTAAAATTAACAAATCGTATTTCAGCAGTTACATACTTTGAGAAAATCTATACATATAATAAAATTGTAACTGAGCCGAATCTGTACATTAAATATTTTTTGGAAAATCTTATTGAAATAAACATTATTATCGATATAGAGGCCGAACCTATAGCACAGAAAAATCACTGGAGAGATTTTGATGAAATTTGGTATGGTGATAGCTGGTTATCCGGGTCAACATATAGGATAATTTACAGCGGGAAAATGTCTCATTTCTGAGAAATAGTACAAAAACTGCAATGTAAGAGTATACTAATATGTAAAACCTAAGAGTTTGGTTTTTAATCATCTGAACACGGGCGGAGCCGCGGGCAATACTAATTATATATAAGTGGACAACGACCACATGAGAATACTCGCAAAACTTAACAGCCAAAACGGCTACTTTCCATTCCAATTCCAATTTAATATCCTTAATCAAATCCACAAGTTAAATGTTAATAAACAAGAAATAATTTAATCTCTACATCCAATCTGAACCCCAATACTCTAAAACTCGGAGACACAGTATCAAGAGTGCTCCAGATAAATGGATCACGTTACTTGATTAACCGGTTCACATCCCTTCCCCTTATCACCCTTGGGAATATTTAAACGGGCTCTGAATATATCACAACGCCCTCGGTACAAACGAGCGAACAACCTGTGTATCTGCCTTAGATTAAAGATGGAAATTACTATATCTTTATTAACGCCGGTGTGTAAAGGAATGAACTTTTAATATCGCCTTTATTAAGTCTTGCAAATATTATGATGCCAGATCAAAGACTACAACTAAGGGTATTTTTATTATCTATGCAACGTTAAAATTTCTAATACCAAGTCCCTCTTCCGTTTGGTGTTTGTCACATCCACAGACATAGTTCAAATTGTCATGAAAGAGAAATCTAACGAACAGCTTTCCGTTTTATGATACGAGTCAAATATTTGTAACATTTCGCTGCTGGACAGTCATAACAGAATATAAAACTGTCACGTGCAATTTAGAGTAACAATTTGTAACAGACGTGTGATCTCAATAAAAATTTCAATCACGCGCGGCGCCACCATATTCAGTGCTAATGCGCTATTGAAAATCAGCATTCGCAACATTGTCGCAGAGAGAGACTCCGATTTATTTCCCACGGAAAGATTTTTAACTTCGAAAATGATATCATATTTACCCAATGATCACATCATCAAATGTCAAATTATTCCTATCACAATTTATTTATACACTCTTATTTAAAGACAAATAAAAACATTTTACAAACTTAAATCGCAATATCAAGATTGATCTCCACTAGCTTGAACCAAGTTCATTATGTGGAGAAAAACCTCGTTTTAATACTCAAGTATAACTAGGTGCATATTAAGTGTTTTTGCGGAGCAATAAATCCTGTTCCTAAAGAATTATGTCCGCGCCAAGGTCCACAAACTCATTCACAAGATCAAGTGGCAAAAAACTAGAGCAATGAACTGGGAGTCACGTATTCTCCTCATCGAGTCCCTAGGCACGTAAGAGCATCTAAACTACCGCTCATTGTCAATATTGGTGTATTTCAAACTACTGGTAAAATCAATAGGAGTGTTATCTGATACACAACAGATGGTATAAACGTTTGAAATTGTTATTAATCTTCAGCAAATAGACGGGGTAGCTGAGTGAGCCCAATTTGTTGATGCCACGAATATTCTCGTTCCGTATACATGATGTTATAGAGTTTATAGAACTGTTAATTACCAATAATGTTCATTAATATTAATTAAATTTAAATGCTAATACACCGATCATCACCCACTAATTAAATAGTGTAATTTAAAATAACATATTTTAGGTAAACGTGTAAGAAGTAATAACTCATTTTATAAAGTAACTAGCATTTCCCGCGGCTCCGCCCGCGTTCAGATGACCAAAAACCAAATTCTTAGGTTTTACAGATTAGTCTATTTTTACATTGCAGTTTTTGCATTTTTTCTCAGAAATAAGATATTTTCCCGCGCTAAAAAGTATCTGTTGACCGTTGACGTTGACTGTTGAAGTAAGTATATGTTGACCCGGATAACCAGCTATCACCATACCAAATATCATCAAAATCCCTCCAGTGATTTTTCTGTGATGCGGTAACAGACAGACAGACAAACAAAAATTCTAAAAACTATAGATTCGGCCTCTGTATCGGTAATAATGTTTATTTCAATAAGACTTTCCAAAACATTAACTGTACAGATTTGGCTTACTTACAATTTTATTATAATATGTAAAGACAAGCCTTAGCGGTTTATGTATAGAAATTTTTATCAGTATGCAGATCGATAATGAAATAAGTCGACAACCTCAGCCTGAGTAATGGTCGAGGGAATGAGCAGTTGTGTCGAACACACGGTAAAGTGCAAGGCTACGAAGTGCATCGCCGATAAACCGGAGATGAAAGCGACTGTTTATTTGATTTTCTGCCGCTACGTGCAAGCATATTAACTAAGCATCGACCAATGAACTTTGAAGAATGCCATCAGCTCCTCAATGTGAAATTCTTTGTCTGCTTCGTGTTAAGATTGCCTTTTAAACATTATTATTATCAGTACCAATCTATAAATAACCGTTAACTGCACACATTTTTCTAATATAAGCACAAAGAACTTAAAATTTTATTAAATATTCTATCAGAATCATAATGAAGATAAATAATTTGAACATATAAAAAGCGGATCGATAGTTCATTGACAATAGTGTTACATCAGTGCGAGACATTCTCATCATCTGGTGGCGTGGTATAAAATGTATCTTCATTCGAGCATGTTATTAAAACAAATAGGTGTTCTGCGCTGTGCTCCATGTCACTCGCAATCATTAAACAATAAATCTTCAGAGTGTCGCTCTAATGCCCGACCTCCCAACGTGTTTTACGGTGGAAATTGTTAGAAGCCAATCTCAGGTAATCTGTACATATGCAGTCGGATGCAACTACAAGCAATATTGCATTTCCACCGACGACTCGTATTTCTGTGGTCAACAAGTCAACCTTGAGTTTCTGATTATGACGGATCCAATTTACATATAAATATCTTATCTCATAATGTAAGAATATGACGCAATTAACTGTGACCTGACATTTGTTTGTGGTTGATATTATAATAGAAATATTTTATTCCTTATAGTTTTTATTATTGACCCAGTTGGTGATTTCATATCATGTCTCAAGCATAGCTCATCTAACGTGGCAGGATTACGTTAATAGACCATTTGTATGGGATTTGCTACGCCTAATGATTTCGGACGCTGCTTAGAAAGGCAACTCTTTCAAGACGTATGCGAATAATAACTTTTTATTGAAGCTTCGTTATTGTCAGATCAAATACTATGAAACTGCTTTTGCCACTTTCTTTTCTTTTATTACTGCTTGGTAACAGATATACTGTTTCAATATAATATTGTATACATACATTCAATATAAAGCGCTCTACAAAATTACTAAAGTATAAAGGGCAATCATAAATTTTTAGAAAATCAAATCCCATAAATTTGAAGTTTGGTAGAGATCCTTAAAGGGTGTCGACATCAGCTAAGAATAAAATGGCTTTAAAATATTCATATAATACATTATACGTTCAAGAAAGGAAAGATTGTAAAAGCTCTACTCTATAGACATAGAGTTATTTTCCATGAATGCCAAAACTTTAAATTATTACTTAGTACCAATAAGCAAACATAATATTATAGGAACGATTGCCATTTATGAGCTCTGTATAAGTTAGTAAAGGTTATCGTATATAATTTATGTAAATGCTATCAATTTTATTCGCTGCGTCTTAAGTTCAATTTTCGTTTGCAACGGTTTTATTACCCCCTTATCTTCGACCAGAGTCCGGTCAATTTTTCACACGATTCCTTATCTAGACGTTATAAGCAACTAAAAACGTTGCATATTTGATGTATTAATCACTTAACATACCGTTTATTTTTCTCATGCCGGCCCTAGACCTTTACTGCACCGCCAAAATCCTGCCCCTGTCGGCCGCTGCAATAACAAAACACTCACACAAGCGCAGCACTTTCATATATATCACAACACATTCAAAACATTCCGCAACGTGATTGTATCGATAAGCACTGTATTCAATGAAAACCGTTAGTAGTAAATTTGATAAGAAAGAAAACAAGTATAGTTTATCAGCGAACGATCTACACCCACGCAACCATGTTGCGACGCGCGTCAACGCCGCGTGACTGCAGGCGTGCCGCCGGCTGACACTTTGGCGCTAATAATGACGGCGGTTAACGGAACTAAAGCAAACTTCTATTATTCTACAATAGATGGCGCTGCCACAATACCGGCATATCGTGTTTACAATAGAATAAACATTCGAAAATAACAAAATAAATGAATTATTTTAACATATTTTTTACCTTTAATAATAGATGCATTTATTTTTTTATGGTGCCCATTTATCTAAATAAATATTTTCAATCTTTAAAAAATTACAAAAATAAATAACATATAATGTAATATATTAATATTTATTTCCTTTTTTTACATAAATAATGAAAAGACCAAGCATTCTAGAAAACAAATTTATTTTAAACTTACCTTAAAATAAACTGCTCCACACGCTTCACCAATAAAATGAATTTCCCTTAAATATATTTATAAAAGAAGAAAATGGACCACTGCCCACTGCACTTTCAACAAATTCAACTGTTAATATTCGCAACGTTTTAAACATGGATCAACGTAGTTTAACTGTATTCGTTGAAATTATTGTCAAAGGCAACGCCGGTTTTTAACGATAATTGCTAAAATAATACAGTTTTATGCAAATCAGTAGAGCTTTCGGGTTTTCCGCAAAACACTGCAATAATAAGAGCACGGTGCAGGCACAGTTCACGGTGAATAGCGACCGATAACACTATCCATCACCCCATTATCTAGGCAACTTGAAGTTAGCAGCGAAAGCGCACGTCAAAATATACCATAAATAAAACCGTATGGCGGGGTGCGCCCCATCCCCCGGCATTCGATCGACGGCGGCGTCAACGAGTACGAGATTGTGAATCGAAATTTTGAAAATTTACTACGATTAAATCGATGCCGAGTGACTTTAGTCCGCGTTTACCGACGACTATCGTTCCCTTTAAGCTAAAGTCGCCAGCAAGACGCCGCGTGAGGGGGCGGCGCCTCGTATAAACTCGTATTACAATACGTTAAAACGCCTCCAGCACTCGACGACTGCAGTCATTGTGCGAAACATTCTCAAGCAGGCTCTTGTATACACAACCAATTAACCTTAACGTTAATGATGCTTTCACATTTGAAAGTGGAAGAGATTTTACAGTTTTGCACTCAGATAAATACGCTTAGGGCGGATCTCATAAATCTTATGTGAACTATATAGAATTGTTAACATGTTTCAATATTGGGTACATCTAAATCTTTTGGGGTGTAAGACATTAAAAGGGAATAAAATATTACCTAGCATTATTACTACCCTTAGGCGAAAGGGATAAAAAGAAAACCTAACAGGAAAGCCCTTTCAACCGGATATAAGACGCGTGGAAAAAGGAGAGCGACTATTCTTCCGGTTCATATCCTTTTATACATTTCATTACTTCCGCCATGTGTGGACGTGGATCGGGGGGCTTCGGGAATATTCGGGCGTGTTCGGTGGGACTCGGTTAGGCCGATTCTACTAATCGATAGTCAAGCTACCAACATGTTACGTTCAACGTAGATACTACGACGCGTAGCTTACTACAGCTACCCGACTGAATTGAAAAGTCGACGAACTTGACTCTGCCGGTCTCCGCTCACTGTTTGTTCTGTCTCGGTACAACAGGGTTAATTGTTTCGCTGCTCGAGCGAAGTCGAGAACTTTAGTTGATACAAAGATAGCAAATAGCACTGGAAATTGAGTTCACGTCTCGTTGGAATGAACACTTCGCAATTAGATTGCGCTAACGATGTTTTAAGTTAGAAAACGTATCAGTCTCGACTAACTTTAATAATAATGTTTAGATGTTCACCTGCAACTCACTAATTAGTACCTAATTGCAATGTAAAGCTGTATAGATATAATCTCTACTTATTTTTAGTTTAGTCAAAGTTGTTTTAAAAAATATGTTTTTCCTTAGAAACTAAATTAATTATTGTGAGAAAAATGATTATAGACGAGAACACTCACAAAATAATTCAAATGCGAGTCGGACACCAAAGGTTTCCCTATCGTCTATCACCACAACATATATTTTTGCCTCGTATTAGAAATAACCACGAGTATGATATGGATAGTTATTCGTTCTTAAAGTTTAAGAGTTTAGAATTTGAAACATTATAATTCTTGTACGTAAATTACAACTGTTAGGACATTATTACTGTGGAAAGAGCAAAAGTCTTCTTATACTTTAAGTAATTTAAAAATTATCTAATTTCCTAGAAAGTAAAATAAAGATTAAAAGAAAAATATATAATGATCGGTAATCGCAAAAAGCAAGTAAAAAAATGTCAAACGAGTTGGACTAACGCACCGAGAATTTCATATTACCAAACGGTACCTATATTAATGTTATGTATTTGCAAAAAAAATAAGAGCTAATGTTTTATTGGTTGAAAAATAGTCCGACTCTTTGGCTACTAATTTATTATTAACTTAAATTAGAAAAACAAAAACAAATATAATCACGGGGACCGTACACTTTTCCGGGATAAAAAGTAGCCTAAGTGTTATTCTGATTTATGAGCTATATATTGTAAAGTTTCATTAAAATCTATTTAGTACTCTTTGCGTGAAAGAATAACAAACATCTATATATCTAGACATCTATTTTTTTTTTATTTAATCATTTATTTCAGACAATATGTACAAAAAGATCTTAAATATGTAAACAAAGGCCCATAGCATAATATAAATGTAAGCATCCTCACAAACTTTCGCAGTTATAATATATTAGTATTCATTAGTATAGATTGTTATTTATCTTAAGGGTACCTATCTACCTACAACGTACTTTAGGTACATATTGCTACGATAGGGCAAAAACTATTTTGATTTCTACAAATATCTGTATAAAACTATACATACGAAATCAAGCGGGCCTATCACGCGGAAACGGACATTTTTCCAGGATAAAAAGTAGTAGGTGTTGGGTTATTCTAGACTACAATCCATCTCTGTGCCAAATTTTGTCCAGATCCGTTCAGCCGTTCTGGCGTGAAAGAGTAATAAACATCCATGCATACTCACAAACCTGCACATTTATAATATTAGTAGGTATAGATAACTACCGGTTTAGCTAATTTTTTGATCAAAACTAGTCAAATCGGTCCGAGTAAGGTTTTTAGGGGAAAAATCGAAAATGTTGGCCTGAAAATCAGAAAATTTGGGAGAAACTGAAAGTGCATTTTTCTACAAAATTTTTATATATGTAACGTAAATTTATTGAAATTTTGAAGCAACAAGGAACCAGAACAACATTAATGTAAGTTTAGCTTGTTTAATATCGATTTAAATCAACTATTAATAATACATTTGTTTTAAGATTTTAGAGTTGTACCTTTTAGAAAATGTTTACTAACACCATAATGTACTTAATCTAAGCTCTATTTTTTAAATATATTCTTATTCTACTCTTCATTACTGCATATTTAAATAAAAAAACTTCTTTACGCAGAATTTTGGCTAACGTCTAATATACATACCTATAAATCTCATGGTGCTTGTGGTCGCACTCCTCCGAAGCGGCTCGACCGATTTTAAGATTGTTTTTTTTTTATATTTGGTAGGTATGAGAATATGTCATAAAGTATTTTTCACCCCCAACCCCATTTTTTAATCGCGAATTTTTAAACTATGTATAACAAAGCCAAAGAGTTTTTTGTGTAGATTGGCTACAGAATTCTGTAATGATTAGACATACCCATGAACGAATTAGAGACTTCGTTCATGGACATACCTTATACCTACCAAATTTTAGCAATGTAGCTCCAAATTCCAATAGTCCTCAAAAAAAGTGGCGGTGACATACGGACGGATGTGCATGACGAAATTATAAGGGTTTTAGCTACATAGGTATTTGGCTACAGAACTCTATCATACATCTTATATTTTACGGTAAAGCTATTGATTAAAAACAGAATCATAAAATTGGATTCACAATTGACAAAGATATCACATAATATATAAAAAAAATATACTTATGTAACACATGAATTGAGTACTTCTTGCATTATTAGGTCAAAAACATGGATCACTAATAAGTAATCTATAGAGGTAAATAAAATTGAAGTTTCTGTTTGTAATGTCAAAATATCAGCGTTTTACTAAATGCATATGAATTTATATACGGTATTTATAAAAAAAACCCACAATAATTTAAATTTATGTCTGTCTGTCGTCTGCTTGTTCCGGATAATGTCAGAATCGGCTGGACTGATTTTGACGGGATTTTCACTGGAAGTTAGCTGATGTTATAGATAGTAACATAGGCTACTTTTATTTTAGAAAAAGAATTAGGGTTCCGCTCAAAAAAATTAAAACATACCTAGGAACGAACCGGAGCGAAGCGAGGGTGAGTACTAATATTATAAAGAGGAAACATTTGTTTGTTTGTACTAAATAGGCTCTGAAACTACTGAACCGATTTAGGTGAACTTTGGTAAGAATATAGTTTAAGACCCTGGGAAGGACATATAATAGTTTATATCCCGGAAATCATCCCTTAAGGGAGTGAAAATTGGGGTGAAAATTTGTATAGGGAAGCAACCTAGGGACGAAAACGAGTGAAGCGAGGGTTAGTCGCTAGTAACTAATAAAAGTCAAAAGGTGATAAATAATTTTTTTGTGGCTTTTATTTGGCTCATCATCCTTTAAAGTTTTTTTTTCAAGTTTATGTATTAGCGGTAATTACATTTTCTAGTTTTGACTGTTTTCAAAATTACCATTAGTAGATATTGGTTATTTTATTATCTGCGATAATTTGGTATACATTTTTATACACTTTGTCCAGTGGCAGCACAAACAGGATAGCCTAGTATAAATATTATACAAAAGACTAATTTTAATTATGTAGGTATAAATCATCTGTTTACTTCAGATAAAAAATTTGAATAGGTAAGTACTGAACGAAACTACTACCATGGATGACAAATAAAAACTACTACTATGTTCATGTCACTCAGTGACTCAAGTCAGTCACGTCACTGTCATTTCATGACGTGGGTTGACAATTTGTCAAAGACGTGCAAACTGCAATGCAAAGTTGCTCGAATTTTATTATTTTCATTATTTTTAAACATTTTTTAAATGTTAATACAACCTTCTTATACATAATTTAACTTAAAAAAGGAATTTAATGCTACGATGGAAAAATTAAAAATGTTGACGTGGGTATTATTTAATTACAGAAAATATTATAAAATACCTAAATGCAACAAGTAGAAGTTTAATATTATTTTTGATCCTATTTTCAGAGGCTATGAGCTTGTATCAAAAGGTACCACTAAACTAGAAGCTACATTACCAGAAATAGGTTTAAAAGATGTTTTCCCAAACGGTTCCTGGATAGAGCAAAAACAAATACAAACAGCGTTGGAAGCAAGGAAACATTTAATTGAAGTTGAACGAATAGAAAAGAGGTATATAAACAAATTATGCTTATTTTTAACCAAGTTATTAAAGTTACTTTATAATAAATCATAAAATTGTCTATATTTAAAAAAAAAGGGTTAAAATGTATTTTATTTATAAATAAATGAATTTTGTTTTAACATTTAAGAAATGAAATGCAGAGTTTTTATAGTTTATAATATTACTTTAAATTATAATAAAAATTTTGAAACTATTTTTAGTGGTGTTTTGAGTCATGCAGTGTGGCGAGAAGAGCTTATGTTAGCTGAAGTGACCCAAAAAGTTGGTGGTTACTGGCAATATTTGGGACATAACAAAGGAAAAGATCTATTTCTCAATCCAGAAGAAGCCTTATTTTTAATGGAAATTGTGAGTTTGTGTTAAAATAAAAAATAACATGCATATATATAAAACAGATTAAAAACTTATCAAGTTGAAATTCCCTATAGCTTATATTTAACATAATGCTAATATGGGTTGTTAGTTCAAAACAAAAAACTCACCTACCATATCTGATTTAGGTCCATCACTAAGCACTAGATAAAATAATTGTTTCTTTCACCAAACTAAAAATAAGAGAATATTAATTACCAAGCTACCTGTTTCTGATGATTTTTGATTTGGATCTGTCTTCAATTTTAATTTAGTGTCTATAGAGCACTATCCATAGTAGATGATGAAAATTTCAAAGTATTAATATTGACAAAATCCCTAATTACCTTCAATGGGGTAGAGCGGAATAAGCAAATATAACTTTAGCTCTTGATAAGTTCTCTTTACTGTATTTCCTTTAAATGATTGTTTAAATTTCGTTTTCCATATTCCATATTCCATATTAAATATAAGGCATCCCTCCAGATTCTGCACTTTATATACTAAAGTGATTAAATAATTTACTGAATATAAATGTTAAAGTTATGTAAAATATAATGTACAAAAAAGACATACAAGGTATTACTTGTAGTATGTATAAAAATGTTATACATACATATATTGTTGTGAAGTTTTCATAGATAAAACAATATAAACTAACTAGTGACTCACCCTCGCTTTGCTCGGGTTCGTCCCTAGGTTCATTTTTTTTTGAGTGGATCCGTAATTCTTTTACTAAAATAAAAGTAGCCTAAGGTACTCCTTATAACATCAACTACTTGCCAGTGAAAGTCCCTTCAAAATTGGCCAAGCTGTTTTGGAGATTAGCCGTAACTAACTGAAAGAATTTTTTTATAAACAGACACTTCAGTTTTATTTATCTGTATAGATGATCATTAACTTATTATTTTCATAACACAAACCACATAATGAATTATAATAAATAAAGTTGTTAGTAATATATTCTCACTCTCACTTCTTTCAGAACTGTCTTCATTTAACACATAATGATGTCAAAGTTTCATTACAACAGGCGTATACTTTATTATTACGAGGGAACATTTCTCTTTTAGAGTATAAAGTGTATGCATCTCTTAGTCGTTTAGGATATCGAGTTTTTAGACATCAAATTGTAGAAACTAATAAGAAAAATATTTCTCATAATGAAAATATTGATATCAAACCGAACATGGAAGTAGATAGTACTGTGACTTTGGAGAAAGATAAAAATAAGAGTGAAAGTTTAGAAGATCTAGAAGAATGTCATACAGAAAATAATTCTATTTGTAAGTCACAATTATATATTACTCACCTCAGCACACCCTCACTTCACTTCGGCTTCATCCTTGGTGAAAATCAAAAACAAATCAATCCCATCATAACCATATATTTTTCCAAGATAATTTTTTTTATTGATATACCAGACTGTAATCTATCTGTGTTAAATTTCATCTAGTTCCGTTGAGCCATTCTGGTGTGAAAGAATAACAGACATCCATCCATTCACCCTCACAAACTTTTACATTTATAATATTAGTATGGATTTGTAACTAACAATTGCATACTATTAAGTAATTAGTAATACTTAACATGTCCAGTGTAATAACTATAAAAAGATGAAAATTGTACAAATTTCGGACAGATGTTCAATTAATTCTTAGTTTTTTGGCTTTTGGGATAATAAGATGTTAGTTATTCTATAACAAGGGAATATTTACATCAGATATAAATTAAAAAAAAAATGTACCCATTCCATACAATAATTGGCACCAACCGGATAAAAATCAGTAATCAAAGCAATTACAAAATAGTTTTTCTACTATGTGTTCATTCTGTGCAATAAAATAAAATAGAATGTGTTAGACAGACAGACACACAAGTGATAATCTCATTTATAGGATCCATGTTTTCCTTTTTAAGACAGAATCCTAAAAAGCTTATATTTTAAATTATTAACCATCTTTCATCTGTTTTGGTTACTGGTCATAATAAATTAATGGGGACTTAAGTAAGGTAAAAATGATTTTTTGGCATATTAGGTATATTTTATAACAATAATTTATGTAACTTACTTGTTTTTCAGATTGTGAAAGTTCTACAACGGATTTTACAGTCGTTTCCAGTTCAGAAAATCAGATTAAACATAAAAACATATATAGAGTAAAAAGGCTAGAAAAATTGAAAAACCGCAAACTGAAACCTTGCAAAAGTGAAAATTTGCATGAATATTTTAAATCCATACCTATCACTTTGAACAAAACCTTAGTTACTGTTAAAGTAGCGGACAAAAAATATTTACCAGATGGTTTAAATTTAAGTAAGTCGGTTTATTGTATTGATCTTAAAAAATTACACCGCAAAGTTGAAAGTCCGCCGGTTTCAGAAAGTAACCGGTACAGTCCAGATGATGAAGTCAATGGGAGTCATATACGGCGATTGAGAAACACCAGCTATAGATCAATCTATCCGAATCCGCCAGATCAAAATTTTGGTTTCCTAAACCAAGGTTTTCCAAGACCATTTTATTTTTGGAGGCACCGTTCAAATTTTAACTATTTCAATCTAAATATGCTATTTCAGAGACCTTTCCTACCGAATATGTTCTTTGTACCGCCATTTGGATTCATACCGCGACCGCAACAACATTTTCGACATAATTTCTATCAAAATTATCGAAATAAAAAACGAAATAGAGGGAACGCTCAAACAGAGCATTTAGAAGCAATAAAGAATTTAACTATGAGATTAAAAAATCTTTTCCTAAATGGACATACAGACAGACAGAACGTGGCCGCGCTTCAAAGACTCATTCAAACTTACAACACGAGATATAAAACAAATATAAGACTTAGCGATGATTTTGATCTTATTATGGAAGAAATTGTAGACACAATACATTTAGATGATGATGAACCTATAAGTAAAAAACGTCGTGTTGATGATACAGCTGCTGTATTACAAGAAAACCTGAATTCTCTTAAAAGATTTGCCACACAATTGAAGGATTTAGAAAAGATAGGAAAATCTTCGCCCAGACACAGGCGAGCCTTCTCGAAACTTCTCAAAAAGTTTAATCAGTCTTACAACGAAGAGTATTACTTAACGGAAAATTACGAATTAGGTAATAAAACGCATATAACTATAGATACATCTGATTCATCACATTCAGATTGCGTTATAGAAAACACCCCTGTAGAGTTTCCCGTTGGTAAGAAATTGAAGAATCCATTTATATATTTAAAAAGATTGTCAGAACAACAAAAAGAACTTTTCAATGAAGCATCCACAAGTAGAGAAGAGAATAATGTGATCATTCAAAATATACCTTACAGTCAAACTTTATTAGATGCATTTCCATCGGATTGGTTGCCGAAGGCTTCTGATTTTGGAAGAGCTGAAATTGTACAAAAAGATACGACAGAAGATTTATTGTTAGATATAAGTCAAGAGGAGTTTTTGTACGACTTTGTTAAAATCCAACCAGGCAAATCAAATGATTGGTTGAGTTTAAAGAAATCATATTTCAATACCATTAATGAAGCCGTTCCAGAGTTTCAAGATTCTATGGACTTTAACGTTAATTCGATTGTAAAGCCGCAAGATTGTTCCAATATGGCGTCAGTGCTTAAAAAGTTGAGTATAATTAAGACGGAGAAAAGAGTGAAGGAAGACTGCAATCTAGTGCTACATTTTGATGTATATAATAGAGATGTGCAAAGTTTTAAAAAAACTAACCCTCCGGTACCACATTTTCGGATTATTTGTTTAAGGTAGGTAATATCTGTTTAATTTTTATTTTTGTTAATATTTATTTTAGGTGTCTGTAATGTCAAAATAACAGCTTTTTACTAAATTGCATATGGAATTATGTATGGTGCTTATAAAAAAAACACAATTTTTTTTTTCACTGTCTGTTTGTTTCGGTTAATCCCTGAAATGGCTGGACTGATTTCCACGGGACTCTTATACTTAGGCTACATTTTATCCCGGAAAAATGTACGGTTCCCGTGGGATAGATTTGTTTTTCTTTTTAAAAAATAGTTAAAAAATATTTGCCAATTCATATTTCTTATAATTGCATTGTTCTTTTTAGCGAATCTTCGAATATGCCTCCCGGAGACGAGATTGCTGCTCTACACTCGAAGTACGAAGATAATGTAGCCATTGTATTTGCTATTGTGGGTGATTCTATTTCTTATGTGCAAGTGAATGCGACGGACATACCTGTGTATATATCAAACGATACTTAATTTACATTATTTTGGTCATTAATTATTACTTATTTATCATATTATGTTACATGTACATACAAAATTTCAACTCTAGTCCTAAATATCTGTGGATATCAGAACAGACAAAATAGTGTACTTTGATATATGTATGGATCTATATATAAATAATGCTATAAACTTTAAGCTCTACAGAGTAAAATCGCCTTGCAGACTTTAAAATCCAAGGTATTATATAAAAAATATTATAGTGGATTGCAATTTGCATGTATGGGTGCAGATTCTGGGTCCGAGTCCTCGGTTCGTCGGTCGATTATTACCGGTTAAGTAATCATCATCAGTTAAAAAAGTAATAGATACACAATCATCGACAAAAAATATCCTCACCGAATGAGCGCTCATTTGAACATTACAGCGTGCTTTTAATTTTTTTTTTGGGAAAACAACTTTAAACATTGTATTTAAGGTTCAATTTATATTGTTGTATATTTATTTCAACTGGAATAATGACCTAAATACAATTGGTGACAGTGTTAAGAGAACTTTTGCATGATACTGTGTATCTAGTACTTTTTTGATCGATGGTAATAATCATACATAATATATACCATACTAGTATAGTATGTATGATAATGTAACTTGAATTTAGTATCAAAAACATAACAGATATTAATTTGATTGTTTTTTTTAATTAATCGAGTTTGATCTTTATGAGCAATACTATTGACTAGCTAGAGAAGTGACGTGTTTTGTGTTTCCAAAAATAACGGGTTCCATTTTCGTGCCATTACTGTGTATATTTAACTATTACACATGAATTTAGCTATATGCACTCACTTACAAATTTTTTCTTATTTATTATGTACGATAGATAATACATAATGTATGTAAAACGCTTTATTTGTCTCATGCTTCAATAAAGTTATAAACAATATTTTTTATGTTAGTTAACTATTATGAGTTCATTTGATACTCGAACTATTATTTTAATTGAATAATTAAATTAAAATAGTGTCGCAAGCTGAAGACCCCTCGACGTGTACTCGCGGAAGAAAGATATAAAGAAAGCAATTGCCACGTATATATGTATATCAAAACTATTGTCACCTTAATGTGGTCTTTATTTAAGTGTTTTATACATGGATCATAAAAATACTAGATACACAATCAGCGACCAAAAATATCCTCACCGAATGAGCGCTCATTTGAACATTTGAGCGCGTTTTTAATGTTGTTTTTGTGATTATAACTTTTGATTGCATTTAAGGTTCAATTTACATTGTTGTATATTTATTTCAACTAGAACAATTACTTAAAGCAATTGGTGACAGTTTTAGGAGAACTTTTGCATGAGATTGTGTATCTAGAACTTTTTTGATTGATGGTTTTATATGTTAATTATGGTTAAAATAAAAAAAATACAAAATAATTAAGTCAGTTTATTTCTTTTAACAAGCTAAAACATATTACATATAATTTAAAGCTTTCCTAAAGCAACTAGTGATCGACGGATGGTTTAGTGCAAGTCTATAACTAAATTATGGATAATGATCAGATATGGAAGAATTAATTTTATTATAATAAAAGATTCAATACATAATACATACATGTTTATTTAAATATATTTTTTAAGTTTATACTACTTTTGACACGTTTAGAAAAAAATATGAGAGAAAATTTTTTACGACGCGCGCACACCGACAGCTAAAAAGCGACATGATTGATGAGCGACATTTTTGTTCTGTTACGCCAAATAAGTATAACTTATTAAGTGCGTACACGTTTTTTTTATTAACAAACTAAAGCTATACCTAATAGTGGTAACAAACTAAATTTTAATTTTTAATAGATAAATGAATTTGATTTTTTCTATCTAATAAATAAATACAATAAATAATTTAATAATACTTATAGTTGCTAAAATTAATTCAAAAAGTTTAGTAATATTATTCTCTCTTGTTTTTATTAACATACGTTTTCTGTTATATAAATATTATATATTTTTTTAACCAGTTCAACTATCTTCAACATAATCATTTGCTTATACTTGCCAAGATTTATGTGCTGGATTTAAAAAAAACTTTGTATACAATTGTATAATCTTCCATTTAATTTAATGCAATAATTGTCGAAAAATTCGATTCAACAAACATCGGTCAACAAAAGAGAAAATATTGTTTGTTTCCTGTGATTTTTTTTGTGTTTCTATCTCAATTTGATAAGTATTTTTTAAATATGCAAACAATTTTTCTCTAACAGCTTTTGTTTTTGAGTTATGGCTAACTAGGTACTCTTAATTACTATTTTTACTTAGATTTTCGTTTTTTGTAGGACACTAAAATATATTTTGCTATTGATTTCGATATGGTTTCGTCAAGTAGATGCTGTGTACTTAATTCAGATTGTTTTTGCTATATTTGTGGCGAATATATATTTGAAAAATATCGAAAACCTATATCGAACTTTGTAAAAACTGCGTATCATCAACACTTTAAAATAAAATTGTGTAATTAGGACAAGCCATGGGTTCCTCATTTGTATGCTAGAAATGTGTTGTGTATGTGTATGTATGTGTTATGGTCAAGTGGAAAAAGAGATACAATAAAGTTCGTAACACTTATCATTTGGCGGGAACCTCGAAAGCACCATGATGATTGCTACTTCTGTGTTGTGAAAATAAACGGAATTAACCCTGGAAATCGAAGTAAGTGGTCATATCCTACTAATACCTAACTTATCCATCACTTCATAACAAAATCGGCATAATGAAACAGTTTGTGAAGGCGCTTGACAAAAGTGGCGAAAATTTCACTTTTGTTTCACATAAGTTTCCAGGATTAAGCACAGAAAATTTAATAGCCGATATTTTTGATGGACCACAGATTAGGCAACTCGTGGAAGATCCTAATTTTGTCAAATCAATGACTGAAGTTGAATCCCAAAGCTTGGAACTCATTTTATTTTGGTAACCTTGTGAACAAGAAATCTGACAACCATGTCGAGCTAGTTGAGTGCACGCTATTGAACTTACAAGAGCTGAGGTGCAACATGAGCATAATAATCCACTTTATGCACTCGCTTTAGACCGATTTCCACAAAATTCGGGGCGGTTTTAATGAGGAGCAAGGAGAAAGATTTCATCAGGCTATTCGGACAATGGAAGAGCATTATCAGGGAAGGAGGGACTTACATATAATGGCATACTACTGCTGGAATTTGCAACGAGATCTACCTAAAGCCGTTGTTTCAAGGAAATGTTATAAAAGATCATTTGATTGCGTTAAATAGAAATTTTGCTAACATACGTATTAATTTCCTTGTATTTTTAGTCAAAACAGTAAAAGTTTATATTTCAAAAAGTAAAGCTGTTAGCAATCTCCCAGATTTTTGTAGTCAGGGCCATAGAAATACCCAATAACAGTAACAAATATTAAGGAAACAAAAATTGTGTTGACCAGTGATTATTTTTCATTTTTCTCCTTAATAATATAAAGATAGGATTTTTTTATTATCAATAAAAATAAGCACAGTTCGTTGTTAGATATTGTAGAAATATTTTTATAACAATAGTAATAAAAATATTACTTAAATATTAAATGTAGGTACATATAACTCGATGAAATGAAAATAGGAGTATTAGTAGGTATTATTAATATTTGAATAATGTAAGTATATATTCAATAAATGAAATGTTTTTATTGCACATTAAATTTATTAAAAGGAAATTATTATTTTAATCTTGAATTTAATTTTTCATGTTGGTACTATTGTATTTGATTACTTTAAATAACATCGTTTCATATTATAATGACACGTTCCATTTTACGTGGAGATAGGAACGTTTTTTAATTTAATTATTTAAATATTAGGAACTATACAACTTATAAGTAATTTTAACTGGCGGTTAAATAGATATGTATTGTATATTTCTTTAATTTACTTCGATAATATGTCGTACATAATAATAATATACTAATCTATTATCTACATAAGTATACATATATGTAAGTACAATGTTTTATTGAAAAACATCCAGTAGCGGATTTAGGTTAGCCCCAATTAGTCGATAATATGCCTTTTTCTTTCGTAACAGTATTATATATATAGATATTAATTATTTTAACAAAGAGATTCTACCCTCGAAATGGCACTATGTTTAGATTGTAAGAGTGCAAGCAAAGAAAGGAAACTTTAAAATTTGGTCGTACAGTTTACAGAAAACCCAATCGATTTTTAAATTTAATCGTCTTAAAAATTTTGGCGATCCTCTAAATTTGTCGCCCGGGTCTCACGGGCCTATGCCTAAATCCGCTACTGAAAACATCTATGCCACTTTGTAGTAGCAAATTTTTATCGTTCAATAGCTTGTAAAACAATTTAACACCTAAAAAGAAATTAAATATGTAGTAAGTACTTATATCACAGTCAATTAAATATGTAAGTATATTAAATTACATCACCATAAGGCTTCATCACTTGTTATAGAATAAAATTACTTAATGTAATTATGTTATACTTAGATATAGAATATTTGATGTTTTAAATAAAACTATTTTTATGATGTTTCAAATAGTAAGGTAGAGGGCCGAAAACTAAAAACTAACATTGTTTGGGTTTGGCCTTTAAATGCAATATCTTGGGCGTAGCCGCGTGAAAATGCTAGTTGTTGAATACATAGGTTTATGTAAGTATTATGGGAGGAAGAAGAAAATATTTCATCATAGTAAATAAGTATATAATAAAACTATTGAAAGATAAAAATCATTAATATTTTCTATTAACTAAATAAGTTTAACATTTATTCGTAACTAAGTACATACCTACTATCTAAATATGGCATATTTCAGTCTATTCTATAATAGTACTTGGCATATAATTGCATTCTTTCTTTAATTGGATTTGGATGAATTTTAAAGATTAAAACAAAAAAAAAATGATAACATGTTATAATTGAGAAAATAGAACATTTAGTAGACCTTGAAAAAGAAATACAATTTTGATCTAATTGATACAATAAGTAAGTTCAGATTCAAAGGAATTAGGTATAAGTAGTTGACACGATCAATCAATTGACATACATTTTATGAGCTGTCAAAATGCCATACACATATTTGTCAACTCCACTGACTAACTACCTATTTATCTATATTATAAAGAGGAAATATTAGATTTTTTGTTTGTTTGTACTGAATAGGCTCCTACTGGACCGATTTAGATGAAATTTGGTAAGAAGATAGTTTGAGAGCCTGGGAATAACATAGGATAGGATTTTTATCCCGGAAATCATCCTATAAGGGGGTGAAAATGGGGATAATATTTTGTAAGGGGAATTAAACTATTGTTTATAAAGCTACTAAAATATAATTTTACAGTTAATTAAAAATTAATCTGATTTTTTAAAATAAAATATAGTGTTTTTTTTAGACAAGTTGTCTCGAAATTTTGATAGTGTCAACTACCCAATTTTCTATATTAAAATCTACACGTCTAATATTAAGGCCATCCAAAATTAATACCAGACAATTCGTAAAACTTCTCATTATACGGCCTATAGAATTCTCTAAGGCGTTCTATCGCTACTGGATCTATGTACGGGTGACTCCTACCTTTGTTCTTGCCCAAGCAATGTGGTATGGGACGAGTCTCAGATTTGAGTAGACAAGGGAATCCTTTTGTGGAATTGAAATAGAAATGTCTTTCTGTTATCACCCGCTTTAAACCTAAAAAATCCTGAAATTAATTTAAATATTGTTATTAAGAATTACTTTTGTGATTTTTCGAAAGCAGATATAATATATTTAATTTTTAACAAAAGTAAATCCAACATCCGGGTTGATGAGGAAGTCGATTCTGAATAAAATTGTAAATATGCATAATGCATAATATATAAGCAGATTAGCTTATCATTAAATGTCGAAATATGTACTTGTTTTTATAAGTAGGTATTACCTATCAAACTGAATTTGCCTTCGTAAAAACTAGATATAATAAAGATAAAATAAATAATAGAATAGAACAGCTAAACCTAATACCTAGATATGATTTTTTACGTAAAGGAAGATCCTTTTAAAGTTAGCGTTTATTAAAAATAATTTTCGATAAAATAATTGAGTACCTACTGGAAAAATGTTCAGTTACTTTTCTATGTACATATACTAACTAATAAATACATATTATATACAAAGTAATATTGCTACTCTAGGATTCTACATCGTCAGTTTTAAGCAGTCTCACCTGAACTCTTCCAATCTCAGCAGCAGGATCCAAAACCAGTCTTTCTCCACTGATCAACAATATCCTCGACCTTGGAAACCTTCGTAGCCATCGCCTAAAAGGCCTGGCATAAATACCAAGTCTGACCGGCGGCCAAGAAGCATCAACTACAGACCATGGACCTCCCCACACTACCGTACTGTTTACTAATGCTAAGTCCTCGAAACGGAGCAGAGACGGTCTTTTACTAGAAACGACAAACGCGATTTTAATTATACAAATGGGTTATAATGAAGCTTTATTTACTGTACAAATTATTAGTCGATTTTTTTTAAATATAAATGTGGGAAGTTCATTCTAATTTTTTTGTACCTACTTTAAAGAAATATGTAAATTTGCAAATCTTAGATATACGAGTAATTCGTAGGACGAATACATAAATTTTATCCCATTAAGCTGATCTATGATGAAATCAAAAGAGAATAAGAGAAAAACGACGACTTAAGAGAGAACGGAGGGAAAACACAAAAAAAAAAACAGAACGGGGAAGTCCGTTTTCAACAGCATGTAAATCAGATATTTTTGAAGTCAGTGCCAACGGACGTAAAACAAAAGAGCTCTATATAGCGTTACTATATTAATTTTTGTTTGCCATTAAAGAATATATTACGGATATGCGATATCGAAGCTATATAAAATTTTGGAGTATGTAAGCGGAAAGAATTACGAAATATCACGTTTACCGTTCGTTATTACCTATCACTCTTAATTACCTTTTTCCTATAAACGATTTCTTTAATATATATACTTCTAAATATCAAACGTGAAACACTACATAGTAAGTATCCATTTTAGGCTCATTTCAATCTCATTTCCTAACTAAAAAAGGCGCTCTAAAATGGCTATACGACATTCTGCAAACTAGCATTTCTTTCGTCAGTATCATGTTCAATTGAAAGGAGCAAGCAAGGTTTTAAGTCAGTGTTTACTCTAGCTAGGTTGTTCTAAGAACTATTTTCTAAAAATGTTAACTTCGTGATTCTAGGTATTATTGCTCTGTTATTACTAGGAATTATTTTTTACACTTAGGTAATCTATACAAATAAATAAAATTGAAGTGTCTGTTTGTAATGTTAAAATAACAGCTTTTTACTAAATGCATATGGAATTATATACGGTATTTATAAGAAAAACACAATGTTTGTTTGTCTGTTTGATCCGGCTAATCTCCGAAACGGCTGGGCCGATTTTGACGGGACTTTCACTGGCAGGTAGTTGATGTTATAAGGAGTAACTTAGGCTGCTTTTATTTCAGTAAAAGAATTAGTGTTCCGCTCAAAAAAACTAAAATCTACCTATGTACGAAACCGAGCGAAGCGAGGGTGAGTCTCTAGTATAATAATAAGTTAGTATTATAATATATAGGTAGTAGTTAGTATTATAACATACTTATTAGGTATATTTTGATAAATCCGAGACATACACAGGCGCTTTTTTTACTAAAAGAATTTTGTGTAACTAGGTACTTAAGTTATTTATCCAAATCAGAAACGTATACCTATCTAAAAACCTCTATAGCTACCTACATAATAATAAATATAAAACAATTTTAAAATAATCACAAAACAATATTACCGTTTCCTAATATTTAACACATAGTAGGTACGTGTTGTTATCTAATTTTTTCCAATACTTTTATTTTTTGCTAATGTCTTGGATAAAAACAAAAATTACAACTTGAATTATCAAGACTCATTCACAATTTCCGAATTACTGTCTATCTGTTCCTTTATATTTTTAAGAATTTAAATTACAACCAATATTATATTACCTGGCCGATTGTGTATAATCACTTATAGCTCTAGTTACTGGATCTCGAACCACAGCTATCAATTTGACAGCAGGATTCATAGCGTATACACGTTTTGGTGCCGATCTTGTGACCCAATACGATGGGGTCTTCTCCATTGTTATTTGTCCTTCTAGAGTTGGTGGCATCTTTTCCCTGAAATTTATAATTTAATTTCTCTTTTGTATCCCTAATAAAAAATAACAAAAACCAGTGACTGTATTCGTGCGGTGGAAATTATAGCAATAGGGAATATGTGTGTTTTTTTTTCAAATTTTTTATACAATAGCTAACATCGTTATATAAAAGTATAAAAAAAAAAATTCAAAATATCATACCGATACGGATACTTTGAACGCCCGCCATTTCCTTTGGCGTGACGTCAAAGTATGTATAATATACACATAAAAATAGCGACTCAATTTGTACAAAATCGCTAATCGCTCCTTTATGATAGTACTTTGACGTCATATTCGGTCTGACCAATGGCGTGCGTTTCAACTAATTGTTTGAATTTCCCACCTACATATATTTGTATTTTTTAATAATTATTTTCTCAATCAAAAAGACATTAACATTAAAAAATATTGATAAATAGGCTTAATTCAAAAGCAATAAACATTATAAAAAAATATGTCACCTTTATTTAAATCACACGCATATTCCATGTTAAGAAACAAATAAGTCTAACAGAAGACTGTACTTTGTTACTGTAGTTTGTACACATAAATTCAACGTCAATTTTAAAAAGGGCTGGATTTACACTAGGGGCACTCGGGGCTAGTGTCCAGGGCGGCAAATTTTCGGGGGCGGCCAAAATTCGAAGAATAAAAAAAATAATTTTATCGCGTTACCGAAAATGTTTTTTTTTATTTTCCAATAAAATGAACAATAAAAAAAATAACTCTAGTACATTTTTCGAAAAATTGAAAACATTTCCAAGTAATTTTTTTGCATTTTTCAAAAAATAATAATTAAAAATATGAACTTTATAAAAAATTTATCCATTTTATGCAAAATTTCGATAATGGGGCGGCATTTGGCATATATTCTATTATTATTGGGGTGTCTAGGGGCGGCGCTAAAGTTGAATCCGGCATTGATTTTAAACCTTTCATTTAAACATTTATACATCTGGAAAATAACTTGTTTTATAGTATTTTTATTGTAGGTACCTAAACGTCAGCCGTAGCCACAACTACCTACATGAGGCGAAAGTTAGTTTTTTATTAATATTTTTACTAATAATATAATTTATTTATTATATTCATATTTTAATTTCTATCTTTACTCCATTGAAACCATAACAAATATTATACAAAAAACTTTAGGCAAAGAGACTCAACCTACTTCAAAGAGTATAGTTATATACTGGGAAACCTACTTCTTTCATATTTACGCAGGTACTTTTCTATGTAGAGAACAGAACTATATTTTTATTTTTTCTATTATCGTACAGATATATTTATGTAAGTAGGTATCTACCTAATAAAATAAATCCTTATTAAAACGATTACAAAAAAGAAGGACGATTCGTTTTTTATGTATGTTTTTTTTATATATGTCACGCGAAATTTTATTCTATTTTGCACTGACTTTAATATTTTTTTAAAGAGTAGGCAGAACTAAGAAAAGTACTACCACTAATGGCAGAAAATAAAGCAGCTTGAATAAGCAGTTAGTAATGTAAAGGACTTTACAGAATCTACGCTAAACGCTTAAAAGTTTTAATAGAAATAGAGAACTGTTTGGTCGTTTATGAACAAGTTGTTAACAATCACAACGACTTCGAAATACGCTAGTGTATTTCGCCTCTTTGTTATTTGTTACCAACGAGTTTCGCTCGCTCGTCTATTCTCTGAAAATCTTTTATTCAAACTTCACTTGATGTAAAGTTATAAAGTAGGTATTTCCTGTGCTAATTTAGAATTTTATAAAATACCTTCAACTAAAAAAGTTGAATTGAATTGAAAATTTACCTTTATACTATGTTGATCTACTTTGATTCCCCATACAAACTTTTATTCCCAGTTTCACCCCCCTTGAGGGACGATTTCCGTGATAAAAACAACTATGTCTAATGTCCCAGGGTCCCAAACTACCTTCTTACCAAATTTCATCTAAATCGGTCCAGTAGTTTCGGAGTTTATTCGGTACAAACAAACAAGCAAAAAATCAAATCTTTCCTCTTTATAATATTAGTATAGATTAGTTAAAGCTTACAAGATTGTCTGTTTGTTTGAATGCTTTAATCTTCTGGAAGTCCAGTTTAAATACCTACATATCTTTATTGAGAAAGGTATCTAACACCAGGCTTAGATCTTTCGGAGTGGAGCAATGACAAATAACACGGGCGAAGCCGCGGGCAAACCTAGCATAATATAAAATTGTACCTACGTTTTACAGTTTACTTCGTTACTAAATGTTTATTTATAAAAAGTATTTTTTAACTATGCAACTCGAAATCCTTTATATTAAATCCGTTATTGACAGAAATTATAGCTACATTCGTTTCTGCGTGAAGTTATAATGTAAAAATATGTAAGTACCTGTACCATTCAAAACCCTTATGATAAAATTTATCAAAAAAATGTACTTCCGAACCAGCTGCCCTCACGTCGGGATGCAACCTGAAAAAAAGATTACAATATTTTTCTACTTTCTAGTTTTAAGTACCCACCTAATTAAAAACACGACTATAAACTACATAGGTACCTAACTATCCTACATGTATATTGTGTATGTATGTCTCGGCCACAAACATCGCGATAACTAATAATAACTCATTATAAATGACTAATAATATAAACGCTAAAATTTGTCACTATGGATTAGAATGGACGGATGGATAAATATTTGTTACCCTTTCACGCAAAAATTATTGAACGGATTTTGATGAAACAAGGATATAATTTATAAAGATATAGTAATACATAATGTATCTACGCGTAGTGCTTGTAACCAATGATCAATTATTACTCCGTAATAAATTTACTATTTTTAGACTTCATTCAATTTATAATGATGATTTATAAATTTTAATGAACAGTACTGATATAAAACTTTAATAAAAGCAGTTTTACCTTAAAAATTCCAAAAGCGCTCTCGTTCCACATTTCTTAACCCCTATTATCAAGGCATCCGGCAGTCTCTTCGTTGGAACCACATTCGTTGTCCTAAGTCTCATGTAATTGTTATTGAAATTGTAACCTAAGAGCGCGGCAAAACGACTCGTCACGCTCTTATAATTTGAAACGTGATGTTTTAGAGAGAAATACTTAAATGAAAACTGAAATTTCCAATATTTATTATTTTCTATAGTCAAATTTATCAATATATACGTAAATTTACAAAAAATGCCGGTTGCAACACTTTTGAGAAAGTAAATATTATTTTACTGAAAGTTTATATGATAACAAGTACGTATCTAGAAATATAGATATATTTAAAATTAATTTCTCATGCACCTATATCAAATCATATTAATAAGACTTTTGGTACAAACCTTTTTTTCGTCAACTAAACAGGTATTCAAAACATAAAATAAATATAATAGAAACAATAATATGAAATATGTAAACATAGTTCGTTTCGAAGGTGCCGGAATCCATCTCATTGCTGCTTTTAAAATTCATTTGGGTAGCAGAACACTTTCTTATCAAAATTGTTATTACAAGATAACATAAATAAACTCTATTTAACACTAAATACAAATTAAAAATAAAATTACGATTTGCAATTAAATTGCATAAATGTCAATAGGAAAAAAACTGTTTGAAAAGGAGAAAATTAATATTAAAATACAGTATAAATAAATAATACACTTTTGACGCAGCACCACGCGGTTCTTTTCAAGAAAATCTACTGCACACCTGATCTGCATAAGTAAACGCACTGCGCAATCGCGTTGAAGCACAGAGGTATGAGGAGGACGGGAGGTAATGCGAATACTGAATTTAGGAGCAATAGGACACCTTTAACTTCGCGCCAAATATAAATCAGCATTTGCGCGCGCATTTTTCTTGTCATTTTCCGGAAATAGTAGGTATCTCCTGTATTTCAAACAACCGGATATTCTTACTATAATTAAATTTCACTAATGTTGTCTATTTAAATCTCTATATAAGAAAGGTTATAATTACATAAAAACTAACAAAAAGCCCTCCTAAATACTAAAAACAATAATTTCTTTGAAATCTTCTTGTTGAATTATACATTCTGTATGAAAGCAAATTTATGTAAGACGCGTATCCAAATTTTTCTACCAACTTAACGATTCTAACGAAAACAACCAGATGACAGCCGACAACTAAATAAAAAGAAATTGGGTTGTGTTGAACTTTGAAGCCGTGAAATAAATTAAAATGACAGTCCAACAACTCAACTCGAATATTTCTGACGACTCGGATGATATGGTTAGTTTACCATCGGAGGAAGAGATTTATAGGCGAAAATACCAGCTATTGTTGGAGCGATGTGAAGTGTTGCAACAGGATAATGAGCGAATTGTGAATAGGTTTGAGTGTTGAATTAAATATTGCTAATAATGTAATGTTTTCTCAGTGGTAATCTATTTTAATTTCATTCTAGGATACACGAAGTAAAGAAAATAACAAAACGTTATAAAAAAGATATAAAGTTACTGGTAGAACGATTGGATAAGCATGGAGATCCATTCAGAACAGCTACAGTTGAGGTAGATGTAAAGCCTGAAGTCACAGCCCGACCGCCGCGTGCTGGTGCAAAAGCTCAAGCTGGTGCAAAACAAGCTGACAAACAGAATGCTGCAGGGGGCAAAAAACCTGCACCTAAAAGAAAAAGTAAAGCTGACAAGGTAGAGTAACGTTAATTTATATTTAGTGATTAGCTATTTTGTTTAAAGTTAATTATTGTCACAAGATGTTTTTGATATTATGTATTCATATTTATTTTTAGCCGGAAAGAGACCCAAATGCCCCAAAAAAACCATGTAATGCATTTTTCCAATTTTGCCAAGAGCAAAGACCTGTAGTTGTAGCTGAGACTACTTCTGAAATGGGGTCAGAGCCCTCAAAACAAGAAGTTACTAGACAACTAGCTTCAAGGTGGAGAGCACTTACAAGTGAAGAAAAAAGGGTAATAATAAAAGTTTTCTATGTGTGATCTATTTTGTTATACCTTATAGCACATAACATATATTATTATATGCATATTATTATAGCAATAGCTATATAACTTTTGAGCATAAGTTTAAAAAGGCTACTCATTTTTATAAAAAAGGCCACTTTTAAAATACATTCTTCATTTCAAATAAATATATAAGTTAATGTTTCTTTACGTAATTACTTTATAATGAAAAAGGAATAGAGTTCAAAATCACAATTATTTCACTCTTAATTAGGGTGACACTTTTTTGAAATTGTGTTAGACTCCTCTTGAGGTATATTTTTAATTAGTATATATACTTATTCATAAAAAAAAATATGAACTTATCAACAAACTTACAATTGGCTAAGGCACAGCGTAAAATACTTCAAAATAGTAAAAATTGTGTCGTTTTTTGAAGTCAGTGAAAAATAATTGAAATTCAATTATTGAAATCATGTTCACTTTCATTTCTCCATATAAAATATCTCTTGTTTTAGGTATATGTTGCAATGTTTGAAAGATCAAAGGAAAAATATGCCGAGGAAATGTCAGCATACATTAAGAAAGAACAATGACAGTCTCAAGTAATAAACACTAGCAGTTAATTCCTTTGTGATCACTAGCTTTAATATTAAGTTATTATATAAATATAGATTTTTTTATACGAAATGGGTGTTTCAATAGATTTTCATTTAATAAAATGAATTATCTCAGTTACATATTTGTAAGTACTGTTTCACTTATTACCACGTAATGAGCACTGTAATACTTAATTAGAACTTTATAAAAAAAGAGTAAGTATATAAGATTATATATTTATGAAGCTATATAAATAAATAATATATCAGGACCTTAACACACAGCATCATCTAGTTCCATGGTAAGCTACGAGGCTTGTGTCATGGATACCAGATAGTACACATATATAACTTTTATTTCTTACATATTATAAATATAAACATCCATAACTGCAATACAAATGTTTGTGCTCATCACACAAATGAATGCCCCCAATGAGCTCGAACCCGCAACCGCTGGCACAGCATGTAGGGTCATTACAAACTGAGCCAAACATCATCGTCATCAAGAGATTAAAGTTCATTTAATAGTCAAATTGTCTTTACAATTTGATTGATTTAAAAAGGGATTCTTTTAAAATGCAATATTTTTTTCAGTATTTATTATTAACAATAACCCAATAAGATAAACAATTATAAACAGATTTGTGTGCAATTATTTTTTTTCCATATTTATTTTAACCTTTGAAATTATCTTTCTCAAGACGAATAGCTCTCATTGTCTCTATAGCATCATTCTTCTTTGCATGTTTCATAACTGCTGGTTCTGTTACTCTCATGAAAGGATTATAAAGTTTCTCCTCAGAAATTGTAGATGGAACCTATAATAAAACAAATACATGATGAATTATTATTTGTATATATAAGAAAACTTTTACAATTTATGTGTAAGTTAAAAATTGACAAAATATTACAACTTTTATTAAAGTTTTGATTCTATATGACTATGTAAGGTTAAAATGTGTGCTCAACATTACTTCAATTTCTAAAAATTTTAAGGTAATGTACTCTTAAAGTGGTTATTTTGTGTATTTTAATTGATTGATGCAAAAATCAAACAGCTGTGGTGATATAGATGGTATTTCATTAGGTATAAAATCTGTCATATTAACCAATAATAATTTGACATAAAACTTACTGTAGGCTTCTTTTCTTCCCTTTGTTTCTGAGACCAGGCAATTTTCTTCTTCACATCTTCATTTTCTGGTTCAACATGAGCTGCAAATTTCAAATTCTGTAAACTGTATTCATGGCCGCAAAAAACTTTGGTTTGGTCTGGTAAACTTCCCAAAACATCTATCAGTGCTTTGTGCATTTGTTCTGCTGTGCCTTCAAAAAATCTACCACATCCACCAAGAAATAATGTGTCACCTAAAAGGGTAATGTTTTGTCATATTAATTAACATTATACTTAAGCTTGATAATATAGATTATAAAGTTTACTTTCAAGCATAGATCCACCTTATATGTCACAGTTGACAGACTAATGTTATATCCAATGACATAGTAAATTAAAAAAAAAAATTTGAATTACTTGTGAGTCCACGGAAAAATGGTTTTCTTCATGAAGAAATTACTTTATATTTTATCCAGAATAAAGAATCGATTATGGGCAAGTCCTTACTCCAATATGCACTTAGCCGATTTTTGGATGGCTTTGACCACAACCTTTTTGGAAGACTGGATCCGTGCTTGTCTACTTTCAGAAATCAACATATTTTATATCCTTTAGTACTTATTTTTCATAAAAATAGTGTCACTAACCAGTAAAAACAGCTAAATCACTCCCATCTTTAGTCGTAACAAAATAACAAATATGTCCAGAAGTGTGGCAAGGAGTAAACAGACATTGAACATTTAGTTCACCAATATTAAATTGGTCCTTATGTTGAACTTTTTTAGTCAAAGCCCCAATTCGATCATCTCCTCCATATACTTGTAATCCCGGCTGTAATTTAATTAAATCTTCATTGCCACCTGCATGGTCCCTATAATGTTTTGATTAAATGAGATCAAAATTAAATTTATATAATAATTTAAGTGTTTTATATTTAATAATTAATTTATACAATCATATTTTTTAATTGTGTTATTTTTTTTCCAAACAGTCTTAGGTATTTATCATGTTAATAACCTTGAATTTGAAACTCTTTGGCATTTATTTATATTTAACTAGCATGGCCCGCAGCTCTGCCCGCATTCAGATTACCAAAAACCAAATTCTTAGGTTTTATAATATATTAGTATACTCTTACAATGAAGTTTTTGTATTTTTTCTCAGAAATGAGATATTTTCCCACAGTGAAAAGTATCCTATATGTTGACCTGGTTATCTAGGTATCACCATACCAAATTTCATGAAAATCCCTCCAGCGGTTTTTCCATGATGCGGTAACAGACAGACAAAAATACTAAAAACTATAGATTCGGCCTCTGTATTGATAATAATGTCTATTTCAATAAGATTTTCTAAAAAATATTTAATGTACAGATTCACCTTAGTTACAATTTAATAATTTAGTTAAATATTATTTACATAATATTTAGTAGGTATGTTTATTACACTGACAGATAAGACATCATAGATAAGAAAAGTAAACTATTTCATAATATTAATTACCAATGATGGTGAGTGGTCAACACAGTAGTTAATTTGATCCCTTGATCCTTTATAGCTTTTAATACAGTCTGGGGCTCCACTGGGTCTACAATAGCAGCTTCTTTAGTAGCCTTATCTACTATTAAATACATATAATTGTCTTGCAAAGCGGGTAGTATTTTTACATCCATAGCTGTGTACTCGTGATGTTCCTGGAGGCTATGTGAATTGCGTTGATTCCAAACTAAAGCTGTAATTGAAATTAGTGAGCGACATCGCTTTGGGAACCATTACATGATTAAACCCAAGGTTTTAATGATGATTATTTACATTGATTCGTGGTTATTTTCTGTTAGATATGGTAAATGAATCGACTTACCTTGAAAGTAAAGTTTAGTTATTCGTTGAGAAAGCCCAAATGGCAGTGAATTTACAAATCTAGCAAGCATTGAACAAAAAAGAAAAAAATAAGGGGATAAATATTTACTACGTCCTAGAATACCTTTAAGGCAATCGAGGATAAGTAGATAATCTGAAAATAAAAATAATCAAACTTATATGTTTATCACATTCACGATATTTTTCTTTACTTTTCCCGGATTTATGGCGAATGACGATTGGCGAACAAATCACGAAAGACAATGTTTTGATTTTTGAACTTATCACTATCAATTTACTTTTACGTTCATAAATGAATATAGTATAAGTATATACCTAATTTTGTGCATCTATATTCTATGTCTTCTAAGATTGTAAAAATAATTTTAAAGTTTAAAAATAATATATAATTTGTTTTATTTATAATTAATAAAAACATTGATTAGTAGCAGTAGATTCAATAAAATTTAATCAAAATATGCAATTTATAGAATGATTTACTAAATATTTTTACTTTTTAGATATGTTACAGGTTACTATTTTATTGTAATGTCAATTGTCAATTGTCAAATGTGGCATTTACTGTCAAACACACGTGTTTATGTATATGTGGTTACTGGTGGTTGTCGGTATTATAAGTTCCTGTAACAAATAAATATTTTATCAATACACTAATTAGTATGGTTTATAATATGAAAGATTTTTGTAATAATTTATAATCATGAAGAGTAAACCTGTAAAGCATAAATCCACCAATACTTTCCGTGTAAGTAGACTATGGTAAAATAAAAATAAACTTTAATATTTACAGGTTATTCTACTTTCATGGCTTTATTGTTGTAAATTAAGAACGTTGAAAGCATGCAATTATTTTTATAGTAATATTTATATTATAATTTCACCAGGAATCAAAACAAAAAAATGTTCTTTTTTAGTTTGTTCCATTTGCTGAACGGATAAATTCTATAGATATCCGACATGCAGCATTATATCACATTGAACATGCTTACGCGAGTCAGCCAGGTGAAAATGAAACACACTTCCACCTGGCCTTACAAAAATGGCATGGGCTTAATTTGTCAGAAAATTTTAAAAAATTTAAGAAAGAAGTCTTCGGTGTAATTACTGTACCACAACTTATTCACAAGAAGAATGAAGTGTTAGATATACTGGAAAAATATTTAGAACTAGAAGACCAGTTATGTCTTCAGCCATTGCTGGAGTAAGTATTGTTTCTCTCTTTGAAATTATCAATTTTCTAATACAAATTGTTTTCCATTTTAATATTTAAATAGATGTTTTTTTAAATTATGTTATATAAATAAGTAAGTTTTAATAATTTTTTTTGTTTTAGAATTTTGGTATCTGCAGCAAAAGATTTGAGAAGTGATTTTTACCCGCATTTTCCCAAATTTCTCGATATTTTAATTAAATTATTGAATACAAAAGATGCTGAGAGGTTAGAGTGTACTTTAATCTGCTTGGCATTTTTATTTAAAACATTAAAACCTTATTTAAAGAAGGATGTTGGAGTTGTATTGACTAGAATAATACCTCTATTGAGTGAATCAAAACCACAATATATAAATAACTTTGCTGCTGAGAGTTTTGCATTTGTGGCAAGAGATATAAGAGATAAAAAAAAATTTATAGACCTTATCCTTAATTATCTGCAAAGTAATGATGATGTAAGTTTTTTGTAACATTTATATTTTTGTGAATCTAAATACTTGTTCCTTAATTAAAAAATGTAGTAAATATTTTTATCCATGTAATAAAATGCTTATTTTAATATTTTTACAGGCTATATCTGGTTGCGGACATTTATTATTTGAAATAGTAAGAGGTGTTAGTAATAAATTTCATAGTTGTATAGAAAGTATTCTTCCACTTTTATTAGAACATCTTAAAGAAAAGAAGGAACATCAAGATATCTTATTTAAAGTCTTAACACAAACTTTTGAAGATAGCTTACAAAATATTGTGCCTAAAGAATTTAGTATAGTTTGGACTCACATTCACAAATGTATAGAAGAAATAATAAAAGATGATGAACAAAATACAGGATTGGAATATATTTTGAGATTAACAGGTCAAATAATAGAACACCAACAAGGAAAATATTTATTAAACCCCCAACAATTTGCTTTACTGCTAGTTAAAATTATATGTAGGCAGACATCAGAAAATATTTTAGAAGTCTGTTCACAAATTGGAGCTCTAATGTTACTGTCTTCAAATATTTCTCTTTCTCAAGAGCATGCTGGGATTATTGTTAAAGTACTATTACCATTACCATATTCAAGCATTCTAATTAATTTTGTACAAAATGTGATACAATATTCACAATTCGATATGCACATCCTTCCACCATTTATAAAATTTGTGATTCAATCAAATTTTGATAGTGATGCAATGGCTACTTTGGCAAGGATTTGTCTTACAAAATCACCTTTGTCCAAAAATGGCTTAAAGCTTTTTGAGTGGGTAAAATATCCTATGGATTTTGGTAAAGGACAAGCCCTATTATTAAAACATATTAAAAATGTCCTGACTGAAAACATTCAAAAGGTTATTGAGAACCCAACTAATCTCATGAATGTGTTATACTGTCTCCCGCATATAGAAAATATGAATGTTGAAATATGCATAAAAATGCTAAGCAATCTTATTTCGAAATTCTTAGAAGTGCTAGTGAGTTACAATCTTGAAGCCCAAACAGAGGAGAACAAATTTCATTGTGATACTACACCTGTGTCAAAATTAGCCAGAAAAGTAATGTTTTTGCTTGCTAATACTATGGAATGTGCTATACACATATCAAGTTGTAAGCAATTAAAGGACATATGTGACATTGAGATGCTACTGCCAATAATACTGCCATGTGCAGCCGATCCTAATTACTTAGTTGCACTCCATATAACAGATTTGTATTTGACTGCTTATGAACATGAAAATGGTTTGACTTATCCATTTTTATCGTTAGTAGACTCTTATTTGAGGCCAAATATATCATCACCTTTTCATATTGTAAGTACTAATCATATCTAATTATACATATTTTACTTATTAGCAGCCTGCAGTGTGTCTGTGCTTTTTTATGTGAAGGATCAGGACAACCAATGTGTCATCAATTTATTAAAATTTATTTATTGAATATTTTATAACTTTCCAATTGTAAGCCAATTTTTTATTATTTTTTTACATGTTAATATATACTAAAATTTAGAAAAATAACTTTTATTGTTTTTGCAGGTGCGTTTATTGACTACTCACATTTACAAATTGTTTGAAAATGTCGATGAGTTAAATAAAAGTGTACAAGTTGGTGGGGATATTGAAAGATTCTCAATTTTCACTAACTGCTTTACAATTGAATCTATATCACCATCTATCCAAGAATATAGAATGCAGTTGAATTTGCTTCAAAAAATGGTGTTTAATACAACACAATACGAGCTAGCTAAAGAGACAGATTTTCATCTTTTCCCCTTGAATTATATGTTGGGAGTTTTGTATATCAATTTTAAGCTATTATGGGAACCCGTTGTGGAATTCATTGCAGGCTATGGCAATGCTTTAAATGCAGAAGATTTCTGGCCTACATTTTATAAATCACTAGAGTGTTCTTTTGCTAATGCCAAAAGTAACTTGAAATTATTTCAATTTGAAGATGATTTAGTTGATAATAAGCTGATTAAAGAACCTTATTCAGATTATACCAGTATTTCGGAAAGGCCTGATCTGTATAACTATAGGAATTTGATTTTAAAAATAATGACAAACTCTATTCAAGTTTGTGAAGCCAAAAATAGAGATGTAGTTGTTCTGTTTTTAAAGTTCATAGATGAAGAATATAGGAGAAGTGATACAATGAATGCTCTTAAGATTGATATTGAAAAACGAAACAAAGAAGAAGAAATGGATACAGATGATAAATCAATTGCTGATGATGAAGAAAATATGGAGATGCCTGATGAAAATACCCAAGACACAGTGTCCGGCAAAATTGTTTTTAAAACATTAATAAACATAATGCAAGTATTATCGCAATTTAAGAACCCGAGAGCTCTTCACAAAGAATCCGTATTTTGGGAATTATATTTGGAGTTTCTTAAACATAAGAATCCTGGTCTCCAGAAATACGCATTAGATTGTGTCTTAAATTATAAAAATAAAAGTGTTACACCATACAAAACAAATTTACATAACTTGGTAGATGAAAAGAAATTCAAAGACGAACTAACACAGTTTAAAATAACTGAAGATTCACAAACAATTCAACCAGAACATAGAGAGCATGTAATACCAATTATACTAAGAATACTTTATGGTAAAATGACGTCCAAGTTAGTCGCTGATAAGAAAAGTGGTGGTCAAGCAAGAAGATCCTTAGTAATGCGATATTTGAGTGGATGTAATGAAAATGAATTGAAAATGTTTATAGAAATGGCATTCTCCTATTTTAAGAATTATATGACGATGGAGCCAAAAGAAATATATACTAGTATATTTGATAATATAGACCTCAAATCTGTAACAAGTCCTGGGAAATTGAATAGTATTTTGAATCTGTTTGATGTAGTGCGAGAATATTTTGGTGGTTACATGAAAGACCAATTGCTATCAGACTTTTTCAAAATATTTTACGCAGTTTCTTCAAACTTGGCAAGTGTTTTATCAAATGTAGACAAAGTACACGTTAGTTACGTAAAAGTAATGAAAAACCTTCGAACTATATCTATCAGTACACTGGGGAAATTGTTTGATCAGTTTGAAAAATATGTTTGGAGTAAGGATGAGTTATTTGTTATATTTGAAACATTGATATGGCCACTCGTTACCCGCTTGCACATTGAGGGTATTCATAGTCCCACTGCACTATTGAAGCTTTTCAACATATGGTGTCAAAATCCCAGATATTATATACTGTTTGTTACATGCTCTGAAAAAGATTCCTCGCTAAGTGTTCTGCCTGCTATATTCAAACTTTTGCTAGCACCCAAAACCACACCTGGAGTAGTCAACTTAATACTAGACATGATCGAAAAGTTATTGACTTTGACAGAAGATGAAGAAGATAAAGAAGTCTCAAATATAGAGTCGTTTTGTGTACTAAAAGTTAGTGGTGAAAACAAAACTGAAATAAACTTTGGAAGTAAACTTTTAATTCCGCATCTGCCAAGTATTTTAGAGGTTATGAAAAGACGTATAGCCAATTCGGCAAAATCAAATACAGTAAATAAAAGAGATCTCTTGATATTGTCCCGAGTGACAGAAATGGTGACTACTCCAGAAATGTGCGACGAGTTACTGAGTTTACTATTGCCCATATTGGTAAAGAAAGTCTGCATGCATATGGCTGAAGAGAATATGGAGCATGCGGTCAATACAATTATAAACTTGCTTGGACATAGCACGAATCCACAACAATACATTAAAAACATAGCCATTTTGTTCAATAAAGTTGGACCGGTTGAAGTAAGAAAGCTTCTCATCAAATTGCTATCATCGATAGCTGAGAATGCAACTGATAATAAGGATGCATTGTCTAAAATAGCACGCGTAGTAACAGAAATGAATGCCTTTAATAAGAGATGGATTGAACAACCCGATTTCGATAGGAGATTGGATGCGTACAAACTAATATATCAAATGTTAGATACAAATGAAATTGATGTTGATCTCACGATTTTGATTGTTAATAATTGTTTCTACTTTATACGTACTGAAAAAGATATAGGATTACGTGATAGTGCAGGGTTATGCCTGAAAAAAATCCTCCCTAAATTACTTACCAAGTACCGCTCAGCGACAGATGGGCAATTTTTGGTTCGAGATACAGTTTTATCTCTTATATCTACCGGTATTAGGGATAGTAAAAATGATATTGTACGAAATGAAAGTATTATGTTACTTGGAGAACTCGTACGAGAATGTCCAGACGTTGATGTTGTATTATCAGATTTAGCACCTCTAGCAAATAAAGAAGATATTGAAGTTGACTTCTTTGAAAATTCTTGTCATTTACAGTTACATAGAAAAGTAAGAGCTTTATTAAAGTTCAGCAAAGTTGCTAAAAAGTTAATAAAATGTCCAACGCCCAGAACTCTTACAAATTTTATTTTGCCATTGGCTTCTATGTACATTTGCGACGAAAAATTCAGCGATAAAAATACTCTAATAGATGCTTGTATAGAAGTTATTTCAACATGCTGTAGGTTATTACCCTGGTATCATTACGAAGTGATACTAAAGTTGTATTTGAATAAAATGCGTCATTCATCAGAATATCAAAAACAACTAACACGTATACTAATCGGTATATTAGACGCATTCCATTTTGATTTTTCTAAAGTTAAAAATATTGAACTCCCAAAAGCTTTGATCAATAATATAAGAATTAACAACATTTTCAAGAAAGCAAGTAAAGACGAAGTAAAAAAATCTGACAATAACAAACTCGACGCAAGTGACTCTGAAAATGAGGACGAAGAAGAAAACAAGAATGAAGGCAACATTGAAGATATAGAAACTGATTTACTTGGAGAAGAAGAAAAAGATGATGAAAATCAAATTAATAAAGAAATATCCAATGTACCAGCATTTGAAAGAATCACAAGTGTATCGCCATCGGTAGCTAATAGAATCATCAAATCTCTTTCTGCGGGACTTTTGCCACAGCTTAATCGGTAAGTAATTGCGAAATCGATAGATAAGCCTAAACAAATTAGTAAAAAAAACAAGCTTCTGTTTCTTTAAGATCTGTAAATTTCAGTATCAAAAATAAATAGACAAAAATTAATAAGTGAAGTTAGAATAATTTTGATATTTTTTAGTGCAATCGGAAAATTAACTGAGCATGAAGAATCTCATAAAGTCAACAGGCGACGTACAGGAATGGCACGCTTGGAAGAGGATATGTTACGAGTTCCCATTGCTCTTGCATTAGTTAAACTCCTTCAAAGACTTCCGGGAGACATTTTAAAGCATCAACTTCCGGGGTAAGTCTGATATAAATATGATATTATAATATTTGAAAAAAATATTTCATAAAATTATTAATTTTGCTCTGACGAAAGTTTAATGACAATAAATTAAATTAATATTATATTTCTTTTAGGATCATTATAAAATTATGCTCATTTTTAAAATCTCCATTAAAGCAAGTCAGAATTACTGCACGAGATATTGTTAAGAAAATAATGTTAACAGTAGGTACACCTTACTTAGGTGTGCTCTTAGAACATCTTACATTGTTATTAACAAGAGGCTACCAAGTGCATGTCCTAGTTGCTACAATACATACCGTATTAGAAGCTTTAAAAAGTGATTTTAACACTGGAGATATTGACCAAAATCTCGATTACATAATCGATGTTTGTACTAACGATCTATTTGGAGCTCTATCTGAAGAAAAAGAGGTGGATAAACTCCATTACAAAACACCTGAAGCTAAACCAAGCAAAAAGAGTTACGTTACTCTCATGATAGTATCTCAAAATATTACGGAAAAATGTCTAATAAATCTTCTATTACCATTCAAAGAAGTTTTACAAAAGCATCACTCGAAGAAAATTGTGGTCAAAGTCCAAGAAGCGCTAATGCACATTACTACTGGCTTAGTTTCAAATAAATTTATCGATGTCGAATCTCTCTTTGTTTTTCTACACGGGTTAGCGTCAGAAAGTATACCAGAATTCGTTCTGAGTGCACCAAAACGTGAACTAACGGAAGCCCAAAGAGAAAAAATGTTAAGAGCGAAGCCAGATTGCTTTATCATACCAGAAATTCCTAAACGTAATAAGGAATCGCAAGCTAGGAATGTTAAAACATCATCGAAAACAAATGCTCACGTACTAGTGGAGTTCAGTTTGAATATCCTACATGTCATACTTAAAAGGGAAAAGGTTCCGAGGATAGATTGCAGGGCATTTGTAGATCCTTTAATCCCACTTTTGGTAGATGCATTGAAAAGTGATCACGTGAAAGTGACGACAATTGCGATGAAATGTATAGCGACACTATGGACTATCAGAATTAGTACGCCAACATTAGAAGAAATGGTTAAAGATATCGTAAATACAATATTTTCTATACTGCATAAGTATGCTACATTTGAAATTAGCAAGCAAAATGATAATTATCATTTAGTTAGGAATTCATTTAAGGTAAAGTAATATTATATATCTTCATAAAATTCATATATAAGTTATAATTAATATTCTAAACAAACCTTTTTTAAATTAATCTCTGTATGTTTTTGAGAAATATCTATGATAGATGAATCTAAGTTCATTTAATGGTCGTAAAAGTTATGTTCGTTGTCTATTTGCATTAAATGCACACCTCTCGAAACGTAAGAGCTAAATACATATTCGGGCGGAGTCGCAAACAGCTCGTACATACTCGTAAGACAAAAAATATTATGATATATAAATTGAAAATACAGGCATTGAGTTTTACTTTGAAATGTTTATAACAACTGCTTTATACATATTACGTTATGTTTCGCGGCTAAATCAAATTAATGGAACTTCTTCAGTTATGGTGAAAGAACTTTCTTAGTTTTTTATTCGGTGAAAAGAACCAAAGGTGAGTAATTTTTAATGAACATTTTATGCTACTAAAAAGTATGTCTTTATATTTTAGGCAGTAACCGTTTTGGTACGAAACGTAAAGTACTACACATTAGAAGCAGATCAATTAAAGACTCTTCTACTGTACGCAGAAGAGGACTGTCAGAATGACGAAAAACAGGCTAATTCGTTTTCTTTACTGAAAGCCATCTTGGAAGCTAAATTGGTTTCAAACGAATTGCACGAAGCTATGGAAAAAGTTTCTAAGATTTGTATTTTAAGTGAATCTGCTAGATCAAGGTAAATCTTAACATTATGGTACTAACATAATTATACGTATATGTTATAATAATAATGTCCTAACAGATTTCGGCTAAGGCGGTCAATGGACGATACTTGGACACTCGTGGTGAAAGATCATACAGACATGACACTTGGTCTCCGGAACATGGGAACCTATCAAACCGCCAACTTCCCAACTTTGTCCTTTTACTGAGGTTTTGTTGACAGAAAACATCCAATACATATACTTGACTGATATATATCCATGAACTATACATGCTAGCTACTATTGACTAGACCAACATACATTATATAAGAACCTCCTCCTTTTCAATCGGCTGAAAAGTAGTAATCTATAGAAACTAAGGAAAAACTGTCAAAATTATAGAAGACTGAACTTATGAAAATAATTGTATCATTAGATTTTTTATATTTTTACAGGGAGGAAGCTCGAACAATATTCGTCAACTATTTAACTCATTATTCTCCCGGTAAAAGATTGGAGAAATACATACAATTTTTTGTAACTCAGTTAAATTATGAACTCCAACATGGGAGAGAGTCGTCATTAAAATTCTTGGATATGATCATCGGTAAACTTAATACCGTAAGTATCATGAATATTTTCACGAATTACCGTCTTTGCCGGCTGTTTTTTAAATTGATAATCTTTATTCGTGTTAATGATAAATATTATATATTGAGAGTAATAGTATGCAGTAGTAGTAATAGTATGCAAATATTTTATATTGAGAGCTTTAAAAGTAATTATTACTACATTTGAGTCGGGAGTTTTATGATTAGGTACATCCTACTCTTTGAAAAATCACATAAACCACTAAATCAGTGGTTGAATTGTATTTGAAATTCATACGACATAGCTAGTCTTCAGGTATAACAAAATCAAAGCATTAATAAAAGAACAATAAAACTCTAAATAAAATTACCTTATTGGGTTTTTTTCGCGGGTTTATTTTGATTTTGTTTTTTTTTGAAATCATTTTGGGATTTCGTGGGTAGGCACTATCTATAACAGCTATATAATGATCTTTGAGACGCCTAAACCCTTAGTTTCTCCCGTGACCATATATAATTGCTGTAAAGCATTCGAAACACCGGGAACAAAAAATCAAAATAAATCCGCGAATAAATTCGAAAAGATAGTTTTGTTTAAACTAAGAAAGAATAATAAATTTCGTTTCACAATTAACTTAGATATCGCGTAACAACAAAAAATACAAGCTTAATATTATAAGTAACTCCTCCTTATTGGAGTAGGTAAAAAAATAGTATTCATTTTTTATTTTATAGGATCAGTTGAAAAATCACGGGGACTTCATGTTCTTATCTCTCGGGGCGTGTATGATCAACGATAGTGCACCGGAGTGCAGGGCGTCCGCCGCCGCTTGTATTGAAGCGATTCTAAGCAAAATGACCCTTTTGGGCAGAAATAAGATGTTCGATTTAGTACTTGCCTTCTTTAAGGATAATCAGGTGGGTCATATGATATTAGGGTAGTTGTAAATTAGTTAAGTTTATATTTTTTTAGAATTAACATTTATTTGTTGTAATTCTTATTATTTTTCCTAATTTTATTTTATTGGGAAATATAGAGTCATGTATTGTTATGTGAATTTTAAATACGTACGCGAATCTTGCTAATTAATAATATTTTTTATTATATTTTCAGCCAATACATTTCGAATTGGCCGCCCAATTAAGCATTCGCTTCGTAAATGTAGAAGGAGATAAATTCCAAAGTCGTCTCAACTCCATTCTTCCACTAGTGAGCGGCAAAATATTATTACTAAGTAACGACATAACAGAAGGCAGGTTCGTCAAAATAAAACTAGACCAAGGCGACGAAAAGACTGATGAAGACAAACAAAAGGAAAAAGACCACAGTTTAATACAGATGTTGAATCTTATAGACAAAATTACTATACATTGTGCGTCTACTTTGAAAAATAAAAAATATTTTGCTGATTACGACGAAATCGGTCAGCAATGTAAAGCCTTATTAGCTTATCCTCATTCGTGGGTCAGATTAAAATCTGCTAAGATAATAGGCACGCTTCTAGAAGCGATTGATCCACAAGAATTAAATGATAAGTCTAAAGAAAGTGAATGTGAAAGAGGCTTTATATTTGACGGTACAGAGGACTGTTTACGAAGCCTTACTTTAGATTTATGCGCACAATATACTCCTAACGTGTCAAAAGAAATGGCGGAACAGGTATTGCTTTTTCATCTATTATAGTTTAAGAAGGTGGTGATTTCTAATTATTCTGAGGTTTTAAAAGTACTATCTAATTTTTATTGATATTTGCATTTATTGTTATATGCATTAAAGCCTCTTGGAATACATTTAGTGTCAGCTTCTGTTTAGAAGAATACATTAGTATTGAATTAAACTGATTTGGTCCTTTGAGCCGGATCATACATAAAACTCAAAGCCATAATATAAAAAATATATAATTTTTAGGTAACAGCGGTGTTATTCCAAATATTAAAGTTAGTTCACGCGATGCCATGTTTCAAAATAATAAGTAAAAGTCAAGCAGATGAAGGAGACACGGAACAAAACGCGAAAGTGAATATTCGATGGATTCTATTCAAACTACGCAAAGCTGTCAACGTAGAAGTCGCTAAAGCGCCTAACTCGATGAATATTGTAAGTTTTGCCAATTTTCTTATGTCATTATAAATAAAATTTCTTTTCAAAATATCAGTTAGAACTAAACAAGTACATAATTATCTCTCATGTATATTAGTATAGAGAATTAAAACTATTATTATTTATTATTATCGATTAAATTACCATATTTATATAAAAACTTAATGCTTAACTAAAATCCTATTGAATTTAGTACACATATCTTTTTACGATAAGTGAGTAAATATTTTGAATACGTACAAAAAAACTATAAAATATTAAAAGTATGACAATTTATAACTAAACAAATGTGTTTTTCAGAGGATAGCAATATTTACAATGTGGCTTCATCTCATAAGTTCTCTGGAAACAGAAGATCTTAACACCGTAATAGATATATTCCTGCCGGCGATTGTTCGAGAACTTTCCATCGGGGAAGGTTCTTCGTCTCCCGTAAAGCAATTAGCAGGAAGATTGGGTAAGAAATTGAGAAGGAAAGTCGGGGATATCGAATATAGCAAGATGGCGGCGGAAGCGCAGACACGGCTGAATGTGAGAAGAGCTGAGAGGAAGAAGGTGATTATTTTTTATTTAATGAAATTATACTTCTTTTGGCACGTTTGGAAAAAATTACGAGAGTAAAATTTTTACGCCGACAAATATAGATTTGAAATTTGTTACCCTAAAATTTATTACATACCTAAATATATGTTTTTTTTATACCATTTTTTATGAATCTATCTAATTTAATAGTAATAGGGGATCGGACAGTAATTAGATAAAAATCTAAAATATACTTAGATAAAATAAGTACACTGTTTAACGATTATTTATCGAATAATAGTTAAATATAATTCATTTAAATATTTTTAAATGAAGAAATAAAATTTTGTTATTTACAATATTTTAAGTTTGTACTGAAACACCAAAACACAGTGCGTGACGTCATTTGTTGAATTTTGACATTTGACAGCACGTCACAGTATATATAATATATGGTCACGTTGTATGGTATCGCATGTAATATTCCATATCATTCGGCAGCTGAAACAAGTAAAAATGAAAAAAATCTCGTAAATATAACCTCTAACATTAAACAATGTACATTTACTACAAATTAATATTTTTCATTTGTAGTAACTACTGTACACTTACGTCAACATGATCTTCACAAAAGTGAATCGGTGAATTTACAGACATTCCGTCGCACTTTTTTCTTGCTAAGACCAACCATTTTTTTCGTATATCTGCTTTTCTTGGCACATCAATCAATATTTTATTTGGAGTAGTTTTTGATGTGTTCGTACATTGAGGTACTACACACCAACGATATGTTTTTCGTTCCATAACAACAAATAAAGAATATTTTCCACGAAACAAAACTTCTTGCGAACTTATGTTCATACAGTCGTTTTGTTTATGTTATGAATGACCACAGAACAATAATATTGATGACATTTACAAGTGACGTCACGCGTATAACGTGTCGTTTTGGCGGTATTTTTAAACAAACAATATTAAAACATGATTTTGAGTACCTAAAAGGCTATAAATAAATTAAATTTATTTTTTTATGTGAATAAGTATCCATGAAGATTAATTTAAAACACTTTCTGAAAAATTGTCCGATCCCCTATTGTTTGAGAGTGAATTGATTGAGTTCTTTAGGATTTTTCTGTCTCTTGATATTTTCTTTGTGCTATGAGATCTTAAAAGTAACTAAAATTATTGTTTAATTTTAGATAATATTACAAGAAAAAGTAAATAATCCAGAGAGAGCGGCGAAAAGAAAACTTCAACTCAAAGAGAAGAAGAAAAAAGCAAAGAAAGTTAAATTGGAAATGTTGCACGGAAAAAGACCAAGAGCCAAAAAACGAAAGGCTGAAGATATGGATATTGAAGATGAATTATTAAAAGATACGGATGATTAAATAGTTTTTAATGGTGTGTATCGCCTATTCATTAAAGTAAACTACAAACATCGGTGCGCTATTGGCGAAGACATTGTGTAACAGATACAAAAAATATACTCGAAATCAGTGTCTTTTCCTTTTGGAAATCTGTCAAAAATTATTGAATTAATAAATTATATAATAAATCTAAATATAAGTATATAATGTAAACAACATTTTACAATGTTTTCTATGGGCAGGTAATATTTAATGTACCAAACACAAGCAATAAAAATAATACGAATTTTTGGCAATATGTCCGCCATATTGAAAATGTTAAGGCAGAAGTGTTAAAATTTTGTCTTCAAAAAGGATAGAAAACTATTTCTACCTGTACATACTAGATGTAAAATAGTTAATAGTTATAAGATTACGATTTGTAAATAAATATTTTGTTATTGTGTATCATGTTTTATTTATTTATTTATTTAATACTTTATTACACCAGAAAAGAAGTACAATTTTAAAACACATATTATATAGAAAATATTTCAGTGTAAAGGCGGCCTTATCACTTAAAGTGATCTCTTCCAGGCAACCCATAAACCGATAAGGGAACTCTTAAGGTAGAATGGATAGGGGTTGGCGCAACAAAAAACAATATAACATACTTACTTATACGGTACATACTATAAATTACACATAAGTTTACATAAATAACAATAAAGAGATAAATAAATATATATTACATAATATATAAGTTTAGACAATATACGTATATATTCCACAATAAACTTACATAAACAGGATGTACATAAATATACATAGACTTACAGGGATAAATAATAGTCTTTAAGACGACGTTTAAAAACTTGCACTGATTTTGATTGGCGCATATTATGTGGTAAAGCATTCCATAATATTGCGGCTTTGACTGTATATGAGTCACCATAGTTTTGGGTGCGACTGACGGGCAGTGCTAATTTACTGTCAGCTTGCGATCGAAGGTTTAGGGAATGGCCAGAACCAAGGAAACTAAACCTTGTTTTAAGGTAAGGAGGAGTGTGGGAGTGAAAAAGGATGGTGTATAGGAGAGTGAGGATATGCAAGTTACGACGCTGCTTGACGGTGAGCCATTTGAGTTGAGCTCGATATTGAGAGATGTGGTCAAATTTTCTCAAACCGTAAACAAATCGGATTGCCATATTTTGTAGACGTTCCAATTTATTGAGGTGAAACTGCGACAAGTCAGGATAGCATGTATCGACATAATCGAGTAAGGGAAGGAGAAGGGTTTGTGCTAGGGATACTTTGGTTTTTATTGGTAAAAATTTTTTCCACCTCCTCAAACGACTAATTACAGCGAAGAACCTCCTACTTACTTCAGAAATCTGGGGCGCCCATGATAAGGAATTATCCATTATGAGGCCTAGATTTTTAACAGAGCTGCGAATTTGCAGTATAGTCCCGTCGAATAAAATAGGTGAAAGGGATGACATATTAATTTTGGATACTAGCTGACGAGAACCAAATAGGGATACCTGCGACTTACTCGGGTTTACAAATAACCCAAACGATTTACTCCACGTACTTACAGTATTGAGATTAGAATTGAGTTTGGCTATGGCATCATGAAGACCATCTATGGGTGTTGTTACATAGATTTGCAGGTCATCAGCATAAAGGTGAAAAGGCAATGATAGAAGCTAATATACCTTTACTTATTTATATGATTTAATATACCTTTACTTATTTTTATTAATTAAGTTTAAGATAATATAGAGGATAATTGTGTAACACAAATTTTAAAATATTATTGTATTTGAATTAGTGTGCAATTAATCAGCCCTTTTCACAGTCCCACTGCTATGGACGGGCCTCCCTAGTCCCTTAAATACGAGGGGGATCAGGCCTCTCCATAGTCCACCACGCTGGCCAAGTGCGGGCGGACTGCAGACATACAGGTTTCCTCATGATGTTTTCCTTCACCGTAAGATAAGTGGTAATCATATTAGAAATGATTCATACATGAAAATATCAGAGATACAAGACCCGTGATTTGAACCCGCTTCATTCGGTTTTCAAAGCGAAACTGCCTTTGAATTAGTGTATTCAACCAAATCAAATGAAATCTAGCTGTGTATAGCTATAAAAGTAACTTTGAAATCGTTTTAGTATTTCTTGTTGGGTGCTAGTTCAAATAATATTTTCTGTTCCATAGAAATATCAAAGAACATAATAAAAATTGGCTAAAACATTCCATTTCTGCTGCTAAAATTGTATTTGAAAAAAAATAGATTAATGATGAAGGGATTAATAAAACTCATGTGAAACAAAATAATATTGCTTTATGCATTACAAAATTATTCAACTTAATTACCAACATAGAAATAAACTATATATCACGATATAAACATTGCCTCTGAAGGTGCATAGAAGCTATATTACCTAAAGTATTGTAGATGTAAGAAGGTTTATTTATAATATATAATAAGCTAGCAATAGCTACTGTATATAGTTTTGCCTGTCTGCATTTCTTTTTAATTCCCAACATTATGAAATCGCATTAATTGTTTTTTTTCTGTACAGATTTACATTTGTATGTAGGTACAAGTAGTAGTTCCCGCCAAACTGATAAGAGATGCGTGGCTTTAATAACATTTAAAACACATTGCAATATATTTTTTCCAAATTATCAATAGATAATAGAAAATTTTGAACAATTTGCGATTTTATTTGCAATTTGTAATTTTATTTAATGGAGATAGTTTTGTACTGATTAAACCTACTTAGGTAAATAATCAAGCGTGGCTTTAATAACATTTAAAACACATTGCAATATATTTTTTCCAAATTATCAATAGATAATAGAAAATTTTGAACAATTTGTAATTTTATTTAATGGAGATAGTTTTGTACTGATTAAGCCTACTTAGGTAAATAATCAAATCCACGCGAGATTGGCACTAATCCTTCTTTACATGCGCAATAATTTCAAGAAAGAGCTTTTTCCAACATATTTAAATTAAATAAGATTATTTATTCATAAATTATTTTTGCTTCTTTTTTTAATTTTTATTTGGGTGCACGGCAGTGCCCCCACCGAGTCGAGTAAAAAAGGGCACTGCAGTATTGATTTTCCTAAAGCATTTGGAACGTCACAAAAATCCGAAAAGATAGTTTCATTTAAAATACCAATATACCTATCTAAGAGAGTATTATATTACATAATTTTTTGTTGATTTTTTTTATAAAATTATAATTATACAAAGTTTTTTGTTTAATAAAAAATCAATTAATCAAAAATATTATAAGAAATTGTAGCTGCTTTTATATAAACCTTCTTACATTAGTTCTTGTGCAAATTATTTTTAGAAAGAATATCGTAACGTGCAGTAAGTACTGTCTGTATTTGCTGGTAGTACTCGTAAGTACCTATGTATATAACAAGTCCCTATTTAAGTTTTAACCTGTTCACTAAAGTTTGAGCTTTAACTATTTTAAATTAATGTAGCTTAGGGACTTTCTTATATAAAGTAAAATACATATCAGAGATTGGACATTATTTTTGATATTGTTTACTTTATATAAAACCTTATTTTTGTTAAGTACATTTAAAGGAGTATTATTATTTAATTTAATCTTTGGTTAATAAGTACGTTATTAAAGATCGTTGCCTTTCATTATTGTTCATGATAATTAATAATTACATACTACGTGTAGGAATGGTAGTTAAAACTCTCTGATTAACAGTTTACGTTGTTAGAGCCTTGAAATTAATATCATTATAAAACAAAATAAATGCTGATTCAGTAAACATTGTTAAATGACTTCGCTATTTCGTTTCTAAAGTGTTATTTTTTTGCTATTTTATATATTATTATAACATTTCGTTAAACTTTATATTACATCCTATTCTAACAAATAAACTATGAATGAACTAATCTAATATTTAACTCACAGCACCAACTTTCAAACAACTCTCAACTTTGTTATTCGTTACATAAATATTTATAGTGTACTGTGTACCTACTTGTATCTTAGAACGTAGAAGGCTTGCGAAGCTAAGGCGAAGGCGAACTTAAGGCAAGACGCTGAACTTTTTCAAATAAGTAGCTACATTAGAATACTTTGCAATAAGCTACCTGTTTCACATTATGTTAAATAAAATATTTTTTTGTTCACAATTTATTTTCTTTGATGAAATCGTGGATATATTTACAATATATTTTGGTGTTAATTTACTCTTAAAACTTGTAAGTAATGTTTTATCGTATTTATTGCGATATGCGCGAAATCTTTTAACATATTTACATGCACCACATAATTATTATTTTTAATATATTGCACACTGCAAATATAAGTTTTGATCGAATCAATGAAAATCGAGATAGAGTTTTTCATCATTTTTTGTTATACCTATACTTAATTTTTTATGATGGTCGGATAATATTAAGTAATGGTGCCTTAAACTACTTAGTACAAGATTAAAAAGATAAATTGTAGGGTTGCAAAATATAAAAAATATGAATTGCATTTTAAATACTTCAAATAGTATAACATCATAAGCTCAAGAGTGGCGGAAATAGTGCAATTGGACTAAAATAGCGAAAATGTATAGGCAACAAGCCGCACCTTAATGTTATGGATATTGAGGAGAATAAGGAGTTTCAATATAAGTATTATAATAAATAATTTAAAGATTTAATGAATAATAGGAAGACAAAAAACATCTCGGTAATAATTGAAAAAAGAAGCCATCTTATTAAAAAAAATATTCTAATTTTTTTTCAAAGCATTTAAAACTTTTTTTACTTATAAGGTATTTTAAAATATTAAATGCATATTTGCGAGGCCAAACGGAATATACTTTGGTGAATATAATTAAAATTACAATTTAGCAATGGACGGCAACAAGCTTGGCGGCTGCCTAAGCTAATAATTATGAAAGCCTTATAAACTAAAATATATTTTGAAAGTGATATATTTTCCAAATATTTCAAGACTAGGTAGGCTGTTTGTGTTTAATCTTTATCAAATATGGCGGCGTAACTACATAGTGAAATAAGTTAATTAATTAACGTTTTTGACGCATTTAAAAGCGTCTATGTAGATAGTTTAGGATATATGTACTTACAATACTGGGATAATGGTAATTGACATTATATCGCAATCGCGTTTACACGGGGCTAAGATAATCATAAATATATATTAAGTTTAATCAATATTTTATTTTTGTTTTTATTATAAAGTTGAAATTTTGGAGCTTAAGCGGTGACCGGAAAACGTTTTTTCAAAAACTTTTTATATATAGAAGTATTAAGTTACAGATTTATTATCTGTATTTATATTTTATGGTCCCTCCAGATAAAAGTCGTGAAGAAACCTTACATATTGATCATTTCCGCGACGCTCTCAATTATTATAAATACAATATGTAGATGCATTCTACACCTACGTAAATTGGATTTTAATTTCAGGTTGGTTAATCTGTTTTGTTTATTTAACAATATTATGTTTAACATTTAATTTTAAAAATATCGTTTAAGAATATCATCTTTTGATAATCATTTCAACATTTCGAAAAACGTTATGAATGTAAGTAGCATTAGTTCTACAGAAAGCCGCAAAATCTTCAAGTGAACTCGTGAATCGACACACCCAATACCCAATTATTATCCTCAAGGTTTTTTTACGAATAAACGTGAAAACACGCTTATACGGACTTTTAAAGGACATGAGCTTGATGCGGACATAATAACTATTTCTTAGAGTTTAGTTTTATTATAATTACTAACATTATTTCTTAACAAAAAGCACATAACCCCGTCTAAACACCAGTATTTCACAACATCATCGACATTATGGGATTATATCTCATTATTTTTGATAATAAAATCCACAACAGCGATGACGTAGTCGCTAAGAATACGCCTCCCCAGCCTAGTTCTAAGGACCAGGAGGTTGTGAACTCCCGCGCAGATAGCAAGGGGAAGGCGGGGTAGCGAGGACCGATCACTCCATCGGCCGTATCTTCCACATGAGATGCGCTCCGTGTTGAAACTCTTTGTACGCGCTTGAAATGTATTATCATTAGCGTGAACATTGCGAAGAGACCTGAAAAAAATAATAATTTTTGTTAACTATATAACGTTTCTAAAGATAGAGACTTAAAACGTGAGTAAAGTGTGGAATATGATTTTATAAATGATGTACATTTCTAAACATTATAAGAGTTCTTAATTTTAAAATACTTTCCCTATTTATCCCTTATATTTATCCCTTGTAAAGTAGATAGGTACTTCTCTACAAGTTACAATTGATCCATTCTTTCCGCTTACATCGTGATAGTGTTAACATATTGTTTTAAACAAATTCGGTTGGAATAAAAGTATTTGAAATTAAAAATTAATTATTTGAAGCTTGAAATAAACATCATGACTTAAAGAGTGTACTTTTTGTTTAGCGATTATAATCATTGACTTACCGGCTAGAAGGTACATAACACCAGTTACAAGCACAGCACTAATTTGGTGTTTACAAACACCAAAGGCGCCGACCAATGCCGCACTTCCCAAAACTATGAGACATACCAGTGCACACGATATGGATAGATTCTGCATACCTTTAAAAAAAATTTTTTTTTAATATTATTCCCGGGCTATAATGTTATAAAAGTGTAAGCGAAATTTATTTATGTGTTTATATTTGGTACTGCACAGTGCAGAGGCAGTAAATAAAAAAAAAATGAATTTTTAACGGATTTTAACGGAATATCTCATATTTACTTAATTTCATACAGTTTTTTTACGTTGTACTTTATTAATAGGTACATATTATAACATGCTTAAACTTTCCATTTTAACTATGTTTCTTACAATATATTCTGTTAAACTTACGATGTTGCCAGTCTCCTCTTTGCTCATCATTTTCATCATCAGACAAGTATTTTGTGCACAGTGGCTCTGTCGGAAAACCAGCTCTTAATAATATGGATACTTCTTCCTCTAAAATTAAACACGTTCTTTAATGATAACAGATAGTAAATAAAATACAAAATAATAAAAATTAATTTTAAATAATATCAACCTTCTAACGAAACGCACATCTTCCAAATGCCCCCGTTCATTGGAACTAAAAAAGTACCTCCGCCTTTCCGAGTGTTTGAATCATCAATCTGAAAAGTAACACTTATTAGTAATCTATATATATAAAAGAAAGTCGTGTTAGTTACTTCGCTTATAACTCAAGAACGGCTGAACCGATTTAGCTGAAAATTGGCAGGGAGGTAGTTTAGAGCCAGGAGAAGGACATAGGATACTTTTTATCCCGTTCGACCGCGTTCCAATTTTTATGATATTTTAATTTTTGGATTTCTCTTAGTCCGGAATAGGTAAGTATTAAAACATATAATTAAAATGTGAGAAAGAAAGATTTTTTCTTTTTATATCTATTTAAAACGTACCTAGCGACGAACCCGAGCGAAGCGAGGGTGAGCCGCTAGTTTAATAATAAATAAACGTTATCTATGTTGTAATTTTGAAGATATGAGTAACTTTAACGCTACATCTCGTAAAATTAAATTTTTTAATGGTCCATAAAAGTTGAAATCAATAAAATATTTTTAAACGAATCCTAAGATTGAGCTTTTTGACTTTATAACTTTAAATCTGCTTTTGACTTGTCTAGTAATCTAGCTGTGTCAGACCGTAGTCCTAATAATACGTCTTATAAAACAAATAGGTATAGGTACTAAAAGGAAAGGCGTCATTTTAATTACGTTCGTGCTCGAGTGCGTAAGAACATGAAGATTTCTTTGGAATCCCTACAAATCTAAGGTCTCTCAATAAGTCTTGAACTGTAATTTGAAACTCAAGAAGAAGTAGGTATTCTGCAAGCTGTTGTAACAAAAGGCATAATAGATTCTGTAGTATCTGTGTATGCAGATTTTTAATTCAACATCAAAAAGTTGTAGCGTTTTCTACAGTCTAAAATTTTTCAACAGTCACTTAAAATTTAAAGTTTAACAATGTTATTGTATTCATGAACCATGAACAAAAGAGAATAGCTTATACAGATCACCTTGAATAAAAATAGTTTTACAATACAAACTTCACAACACACAATACAAAATTCTGTACAAAGAGAATTACAATCAATATTCTGAAATGTGAAGAAGTCTGTCATTGCTAAAACGAGTGACAAATAACTATTCAGTTGTCTCTTGAGGACTACACTATTGTTTTGAGATAATTAAAACAAAATAAAAATATAAAATATCACTGAAATTACAGTTACGATGCCAAGCCAAGCAGTTTCAAGGCTTTATTCTGTATTGCTTTCAGAAAATTACTAGTTTGGCCTTTGTTCAAATTGCTTAACAATTCTATACATATACGTTATTTTCTTTATACATACTTATAAAACAAGTTGGACGTTTACTTCATAATTTATACGTATTACCATTATCATTAAATACACCTGAAACGATAATGGACTTTATGTAAAAGCTTTGTACCTATTTATTTTGCAGTAGCGAGCCTTAACATACCTATTGTGACAATAAATTTTGATGCAACCTCGCATAGTTTTACATTGATGATGTTCTCCTAGCCGATTCCGGCTATGGCGGCTAATCTCATTGAGACTAGCCAACTGCGCAGGAGATATTATAGTGCACAAGTGTACGCGCAGACACGACGTGCACTCTCTATTCCTATCACTCTTATACTCCGGTGGGACGACTACTCGACACGACCAGTGAGAGTTAAGGCGCAGGACCGACGGCTTTACGTGCTCTCCGAGGCACGGTGGTGAAACACCGCCAACTTCCCAACTCCGGGGTGTTACTGAGGCTTACTATACAGAAAGACTCAATAACTAAACTTGGCCCGACTCGGGACTCGAACCCAGGACCTCCGAGTGTGCAGCCGTACATGCTACCACTACACCACCGAGGCAGTTGATTGTTTTACATTAAATTTATATTAACATACCTACCTACTAGAGACTTATTAAAAACGTATTTGATTCAAATGTTTTTTTTTGTTCGATTAGTTATTTAATCGAACACATTTAAGGATAGACGATATTTAGTCATGACCACCATAATCGATCGGTCGAGGAATACATATACATATCTCTGTCTATAAAAATAAACTATATTTTTTTTGACTCGACTAAGAGAATCGAACCAGCAACGTTTGCTAATAATACGCATTTTCAATTATATATGTACACACCCCACCGTCCCAAATATTTACAATTTAAGTATCTTGTTTTAATTCAACCTTCTTTACACTTTTACTACGCTAAAAGTTATTTTAATGGAAGCGGAAAAAGTATAATTTATTTAAGCTCAAGATTGCGCAAAATTTATTTTACAAGTCTACATCTTGAAAATATTGACATTGATTAACGACGATGTTTTATTACGACGGTTTTTCAAACGCCTTTTCCTCGATGACGCAATTTGTTAGGTGCTGAGGTGTCAACTTATGTGATGTTATATTTAAATTGTTGGTATATTAGAATAATTTAAATATTGTAAAATAAAGTTACATGTCAATGAATGACAATATAAAAATTGAAACATTATTGTAATACTTAAAATAAGAATAAAAAAGATTCCGACGAATTGAGAACCTCCTCCTTTTTGGAATTGGAAGTCGGTTAAAAAGTAATGGTAAGTATCTAGTGTCGATATCGCTCATCATAGTAATACTACCATAAATATAAACATTTATACTAACATAACTTATAATATTTACTCTACTAAAAGTTGAGTAAATACCTATCCACTTGTTATTTCTTGATACTCCAAAGTCCAAACACACCGCGCCCAGTGCATTACAGTCCGCACCCATTACAAGCTTTGTACGTTTATTTAACCATTTTATTTTATAGGTACTACTAGCATTGCCCGCGGCTCCGCCCGCGTTTAGATGACCAAAAACAAAGTTCTTAGGTTTTACATATTAGTAATTGCAGTTTTTGTATATTTTCTCAGAAATTAGATATTTTCCCAGGGTAAAAAGTATGCTATATGTTGACCCGGAGAACCAGCTATCACCATACCAAATTTCATCAAAATCCCTCAAGTGGATTTTCTGTGATGCGGTAACAGACAGACAGACAAAATTTTAAAAACTATAGATTCGACCTCTGTATCGATAATAATGTCTATTTCAATAAGATCTTCCAAAAAATATTTAATGTACATCGACTTAGAATTTTATTATATAGATCTATTCTCGTATGCACGTACTATGTATTTAAATAAAATATTTTATTGAAACTAAATTCGAATTATATTAGTAACAGTAAGTACCTACATCGATTTTCACGCAAAAGCCTTTTACAGAGAGTAAATAAGAGTAAGTAAATAAATCTTTAAATATATTAAATCAAATTGATTTAGCCATTTTTAGTAAATTTCTGCGGACACACAATGATATAAAGCCTCACTCACATATTAAACTCTTCAATGGGTTTTTACTTCATCCTTTATTCATGTGTAATTTGTCACATACCCTGTAATTTAGAAATAAAGGTAAACCTCTACGCCATAAAACGGTAACCTTGAAATGGCTAGCGGTAAAAAGCAAAGTGATTTTCTATTGCTTTTAGTGCCGTGGCAATGAAAATGCTACGTATAAATTATGCTTGTGGATTTGTTATATATAGTTCGTTCAAGACGAGACAAAAAATATTTTTTACGTTTTCTGTATAGATGTTGTTATTTAACAAAAATTAAATAAAGGAAATATTGAATATTATACATAATATATTAATATAGACGTCGAATATGATATTATACGGTTAATTAAATTGTAATGTGGAATTTTCCTAAGTTCGTCAACAAGTAAAGAATTAATAAAATTTTTAGTTATGGCTTTTATGAGTGCTAGCTGAGAGAAGAGAGAGACGAATTTATTTTTCTATTTAGCTTAGAAAGAAAAGGCACAATGGAGATTGTTTGTTAAAAAAGTCGAGAATCGATCGATCTTTCGGACGTAAAACAAGTAAGTCGAATAAACGAATATTTTTCAATCTATAATAAAAAGTTATGCAGGCAACCCTATTTGCACGTGATCAGAATCTCATGGGGGTATAACTAAAATGTCAGCTTTTTGTCTTTTTTATTTTTTGTTGGGTTTTCATAATGTACACTTTGTATGATTGTGTCGTTTTAGTACATGCTTAAAACAGTATGTTCGTTTAAAAAAGAGTTGTATGATTTTTTGTTCCATTCCACCCATTCCACAAGTTCTTTATCATTTGCTACTGCGAAAATATTTCTTTTAACTTAGTGAAATATCTACTTAGTGATTTAATAAATAATGGAAACAACAAAAATTCTCCGGTCGACGAAATATGTTTTTAGTTTATTATTAAGTCATAACAAAAAGCTGTAAATATATGTAAATAGAATTGATTGGTGTAAATACAAGTATAATAATTATAAACTAAAAATTAAAAAAAAAACCCTACGCAAATTAATTGTCATTTAACGATTATACTGGCACGCGCGAAGCACTTAATCGAGTAATCATACGGCAAAATGCCTTACATCATTTTGGAAAAGAGCTCTTACACTGCTGGGCCGACATTACCCCAACATAGCTAAGAACCACCACAAGGAAACTGGCTTTCAAATAAAAAAAGGCATCGAAATCGGTCCATCCGTTTGAGAGCTACGATGCCACAGACAGACACACACACAAAGACAGACAGACATCGACGTCAAACTTATAAACACTCCTCTTTTTGGGTCCGGGGTTAAAAAATAATAACATAATTTTCTATACATTAATAAAAATGTATACTAGTTGTTGGGTAGTGTGTAAACCTCATTATTGTCTATGGTTAATTAGTATTAAGAAATATAAAATATACACTTCCGTCTGGTCAATGGCTTCAACGTGAACGCTTGTTTAATTTACACGCGAGTCCTAATAAATATTATATAGTAAAATAATAAATACATAGAACATAACACTAGTCAGATTTTATGCTTTTGAATACAATTTTGGCAACAAGTATTTTAGTAATAGGTAGTAGTAGTCTATACAGTTGACATAATAAATAGTCTTTAGTCTAAGCCATTCATAGAGAATAAATGGCCTAAGTGATAACCTGAAGAGAATAAATGGCCTAAGTAATAACCTAAGTGATTATTTTTATATATTAATAAGTAATTGTAATGTTTTCTTTACTTATAGGTATGTATAAGTAACCATATATTAAAATTTTTATACATATATTTTTTTGCAATTAGTTTGCAGGCAACAATTTTGGCAGGCAGCATGTATATTGTATATGGCATCGAAGAACATCGAAGAAATTTTAGATGCACAGAAAACAATTCTTACTACTACTAACTAGGTATTGGTTTTTCTATAGACTTATTAAAAATTTTAAATTAAATTAAATCTACAAAGTCTCGAGTCTCATGATATTGTGCATATTGTATGGCTATATAAAAAGCGGTTGTAAATCCGTAGTTAAAGCTTTAAAAAGTTAACGACTAAATGATAAATTGTAAACCTTTTCCAAGCCTAGTACAAAGCTAGCTTGGGTCAAGGTAATTCCAAAGAGCATTTAAATTCGTTTAGCGGTGGTTTTAAGGGGACATTTTGATTCAAACTTTTTCTATCTAGGCTCTGTTATATTCAATATGTATTAATGTAACTAGGGACAAACCCTCGCTCCACTCGGTTTGTCCCTAGTTACGTTTTAACGTTTAATATAGATTTCTCAGAGATGACATATTTTCCAGCAGTAAAAAGAATCCTATATGTTGACCCAGATAACCAGCTATCATCATACCAAATTTCTTCAAAATCTGTCCAGTGGTTTTTTTCGTGATGCGTTTCCAGAAAGACAAGAAAAATATCTAAAAACTATAGATTCGATCTCTATATCGATAATAATGTCTATTTCAATAAGATTTTCCAAAAAATATTTAATGTCCGAGTACTTACAGATTCGACTCAGAATTTTATTATATGTATAGATTATTTTTGCTAAGAAATCTGAGCATTTTTAATTGAATGTACGTAGTCATTGCTGAATTTTAAAGATATAATCTCTAATTAGTTCCATAAAAAAATTGTCATAAAAAGGAAGTCGATTGTTACGTACAGAGGTAGGTTTTAGATGATGAAAAAACAAAGAGCACATTTTTTTAATATTGGACATTTCGTGTTACTCGTATATTAACTCCTACTGCTGAGCACGGGCCTCCCTTCAGTACGAGGGGGATCAGGCCATAGTCCACCACGCTGGCCAAGTGCGGGTTGGCGGCGGACTTGACATGTCTTTTGAAAACTTGCTAGGTTCTCTCAGACATGCACGATCCTCCTCACGATGTTTTCCTTCACCGTTAAGACAAGTGGTAATCATGTTGGAAATGATTCGCTCATGAAAATATCAGAGGTGCGAGACCCGGGATTGGAACCCACTTCACTCGGTCTCCCAAGCGAGCGCGTTACCACTGGGCTACCACTGCCTTCTGCTAATATTAAAGCCAGAAAAATATTTTATTACTTCTCTTATTTGAAAAATGAATAAACAAAGAAATGATAACCCTACGCTTAGAAGCGTAAAGCAAAGGACAAAAATTAGTACAAATTATAAATTTAAATTATAAACTCTATTTTGTTAAAACGACTTGAAATTTCCAACATGATGGCTGCCATTTATAAACTTAATTCAGTAAAGTATCTAATTAATATTATTCAGAAACAGCGACACGACTTTGTTTTTAACAGGGGTCGTTGAAAATAACATTTAGTTAAAGTAAAAAATATTTTTCTACAGTTTTCCTTCTCCATTTTATTACATCGTCACATCGCGTGCCAGGGACCTCAAGGTTGCTCAATAAAGCCATTTTGCTAAGTTCCATAATGTTATTAATATAAAAAAAAACTCTGCTTAAATTAGTTCATGCATTATTTACCAGCAACTTATTTAATTTTTAGTAGACAAAGGTATTTCTTCAATTATGTTACCTTTGATTTATTTTTATTTTTTTAATATTTATTTAAGTTCTAAGGTTTTCTTTAAGTAAAATAGGCATACATATAAAAAAGTTCTTTTTTTATAATACTTTCTTAGATTTACGCGAATATTTGACATTTTAAATAAAACTATCTTTTCGGATTTTGTCGCGGATTTATTTGCATTTTTGTTTCCCGACGTTTCGAATGCTTTACAGCATCCATGGTCACGGGAGAGACTTTTATTTAAAAAGTTCTTTTTTATAATGATACATAAATTAAAATTTTTGATACTCGAATTCTTACATTTTTAAAATTCACTTCTTAAGCTGCAAAGTCTTTTGTCTTTTGTTAGGATTGCCAACGTTTAATATAAATCCCGTCAACTGATATTCGTTGGAAGACGGCGTAAGTTATTACTTTGCAACTTAAATAAGCTTTTCAAAAGTTATGACACTTATATCTAAAATATGTATTAAAATGAAGAAATATAAATTTAGTTGATAAAATTAGCCTTTATAGGGTCTGAAATTTTTTAATATCACGAACTCCTATAGATACCCTTATAGCTGACAAAGATGAATAGGCAATAAAGAAGATAATTTCTGTACGTCATATTATATTGTTCAAATTTATACTTAATATTATAAAGAGTTCCTGGGATTATTTAGTACTACCCTCTAAAAGAAAAATACATAGCTTTTACGAACGATGTGCGATTAAGTATCATAGTAGAATAACCATTCTGAGACAAAAATAAAAAAATCTAAACATATTTTTTTAATAAAATATTCAACGTATGAACATATCACATTTTTATTTACAGAATGTAAAATTTCTAAGAGTACGTTGTTTTGTTACATCGTACTTCTTGATCGATTTTTAACTTTAGTATTTTTTCTCTTGTTACAAACCCTTGTTAGAACTTCGAATGGCGGGCAGAATGGAGCCGTATAATTGAAATGTCTGCGCTAGTATACTTTTATTTTCTTTCGATTTTCCTACCGTCGGTAGAATAAAATAGAAATTAAATGTATTCTACAAATGTTTTAAACTTCAAAGCTCAAAAAATGTTACATACATGTTACATAAGAATTGTAATAACGTATTTTGTATTATAAACCAAATATAATAAATATCACCTAAAATATTTCATCGTAATTCGGTCCTAAAAATACCAATTGAATATTGTATATCCATACACACTTGCACATCCATAATATTAAATATGGAAATATTTAATATTATGGATGTGCAAGTGTGTTTGTTTGTTTGTTTGTTTGTTTGTTTGTTTGTTTGTTTGTTTGTTTGTTTGTTTGTTCGTTCGTTCGTTCGTTCGTTCGTTCGTTCGTTCGTTCGTTCGTTCGTTCGTTCGTTCGTTCGTTCGTTCGTTCGTTCGTTCGTTCGTTCGTTCGTTCGTTCGTTCGTTCGTTCGTTCGTTCGTTCGTTCGTTCGTTCGTTCGTTCGTTCGCTCGCTCGCTCGCTCGCTCGCTCGTTTGTTTGTTTGTTTGTTTGTTTGTTCGTTCGTTCGTTCGTTCGTTTTTCCTTTTTTCACGTCAAGACAAAGCGACGGATTGGCGTGATTTTTTGTATGGAGTTGGAGCTAGAGAGTGACATAGGCTACTTTTTAGCGCGGGAGGTTATCTCATTCCCACTAGAAAACACTTTGTAATACAAGCCATAACAACCTACCATGCCTACATAGGCATGGTATAATACATATATATACACATATATATATATATATATATATATATATATATATATATATATATATATATATATATCGTTTATTTCATACTAATCGTTAAATCGTACCTAGGGGCGAATCCGAGCGAAGGGCGGGTCAGTCGCTAGTATAAAATAGAATGATATATGTAATACAACAAATCCCACGCGAGTCTTGAAAACGAATAAAGTTTTCCTTTATTTGTAGCGTTGAATATGATTTTAATGCAAATATAATGACAAAGTCAAATTGTTAATTTAAATTGCAATGATATTTTAATTCAATAAAACCTTAAAATTATCATTCACATTGCGTTTTACTTGCGCAGTTTTTCTTCTACTGTTAAATGTGCATCACATTTATCACTTTAATTTAAACTGCACTTAACTAACATAGAACAAATAAAGGAAGAAATGACGCCGAGGCTTATAAGCTTAATCCAACATACTAAAATTTAATGATCAAAGACTTTTATGTATGTTTATTATTTAAATCATAATCACGTACGAAATTGATATCTTATTTGATTATTGATACCAAGCAAGTTACGTCGAAACTACCACTCCTAAGCCTTTGATGGCCTTTCGGATCTTTGGGAAATTCAACACAGTACTTATTCACTATAAGTATCACTATTCTGTATTGGCTCGATAAAATATCACGTAACCGAATTTATCTTTACCTACTCCCTTAGGAAATAATGAAAATCAATAAAATTAAAAATGAACACTAAAAATATTTAACTGAAGTTGCAAGGAAGTGCTTTAAATGTTAGTACCTAAAAATATTTTTTCACTAAAATGTTTTCTAATTACATTTCAATATTTCAAAGTTATTATATATAGAGCATTAAAAATTTTTTTACTTAAGTAAGTTTTTCATAGTGTAAGTTTGTCCAATTAGTAAAGTAATTATTTTGTTACGCTGGATTAACCCTCGCGGGAATGTGGCGAATATAACAAATGTGGTCGGGGTACTGAATTTTAGGTCACAAGCTATTGTGAGAATATTTAGAAAGTTAAATATTTCCAGTTATAAAATAAGCAGTTTGTATTTACGTAATAAACAATTTGGAGCTTAATTAAATTTTAACACTGTAAAATTTAATTATTGTCTAAAGTGTAGCTTTATTTATTTATTTTGAGTAAGTATTTAAAATATTATACACGTGTATGAGTTTTAAAATATGTACTCATAATAAACTCTTATGGTTATGGGCAAGATAAATGCCAAATTCAACAGGATTGTTACCTACTTGCACAGAGAGAGATTGCGGTAAGAGGGTTCGGGGAAGAGACATCGGCTACTTCTAATCTTTGGAAAGAAAAGGGTGTTACGCGATAGACGATGATTATAATATTTATAACCATCTATACTAATATTATAAAGAGGTAAAGTTTGTGAGTTTGTGAGGTTGTAGGTGGTAATCTCTAGATCTACTAAACCGATTTAGATGAAATTTATGAAGAAGATATTTTGAGACCCTAGGAAGGACATAGGATACTTTTATCCCGGAAATCATCCCTTAAGGGGGTGAAAATGGGGATGAAAGTATCGAGAAGCAAGCTAAGGACGAACACGAGCGAAGAGAGAGTGAGTCGCTAGTAGCGATATAAATTGCAATGTTTGGACGAGTGCCATAGTATTGTCTTTAAAATATGAGTGAAGCCACGGATGAAAGTTAGTAAAAATAAACGTTAACATTGTGCTTAAAACCATAATTGCAACGATTACTTTAGTACAGTCCCATGTTTCCGAAAGAGTGAGCGCTTTTCATTTATTATGTAAAGGTTGCAGCATTAAACGAGAGCGACATCAAAGATATTTCATACTCTTGACTACTTCCCAAGGTAATTACGTGGTTGTAATAAAGTAAAATTGCGGTGAATTTTCTTAGTATGATGCAAATTTTTGAAATACAACCCCTAGGTAATTTTCATTAGGGCTCCGTAGCTAAAAGGCAAAAACGAAATCCTTATAATTTGTCCGTCCATCCGTTCATATGTCACAGTAATATTACTCAGAGACTATAGGAGCTATATGGCTAAACAATTTTGTCAAATTACGAGAAAAATTTGAGTCCACATTAGTTGAACATAAGAGTTTGGGGTACTTGTAGCTCCAAATGCCACCCCTATTTTGTGCCGCCTGGGCGTCTGCCGCTTTGCATCATAGCATCGCACGGCCCTATGCAAATTTAAAATTTTTGAAGGATGATATTTAGTGGAAAAAACAAACGCGCGGTATAAATATTAAATACATATATAAGTAAGACTTGCAAATAAAAAGTATTTGATAGTATTCGATGAAGAAAGTGTTGTTTGTTAAAAGTTAGTAATAAATGCTCAAAATATTTATAAATACATATTTATTTAAAACTCTTATTTATAAATTCATCGTAAAGTTTTATTGCTTTAAGCCTTCATTTTATTTGTACGTTCGCTATTTTGCACTCTTGGGGGTTGTGGTTATTTGAAAACTTTATAAATATATTCAAAATTAATCAAATAGATTTTGTTTTGGTCATCTAAATCACTGTAGATGCTTAGAATGCTGCTAGAAAAGTAATAATTTTAATTATCGACTTAGTACGTCCTTCGATGCTTAACTCTACCTGAGTACTAAATAATATCTAAATCTGTCCAGTGTGCAGCCATTTTAACGTGACAGAGTAACAAATATACACGCTCATACGCACATGAACACACACGTACAGACAAATACAAACATTGTATAATTAAAAAAAAAACACATTTATTATCATTGTGAAACAAATACATATAATATTTATCTCCCCACTATGTAAAAATTAGTAAATAAAATATTTTTACAATACCTTAACAACTTTTTCATCAAGCAGCCACTGTAGGGCAGTGTTAGAGGCGTTTGCGAGAGCAGCGAGTGCGTTCTTCTCCCAGGACACATGCTCCCAATGTTCTGTCATGAAGGCCGCGCACAGCATAGCTGTTGAACAACTATAACAAACAATATATTTTTATAAGGAAACACATTTTATGACACTGTTTTGCTTGTGTAAGGGACTGATAATGATGACAGATATTTACATGTGTTCCCACTTTGGTCTCTGTATTGTTTGTGTAACATGGTTAATGAGTAATAAAGGATATATATATACATATGTACTATATTATACATTGTGATTTGTGTGTTGCGTGTAGTACATTTATTATAGAGTCCAAGACTAAGCGTAACGTAGTATATAATCAGTATACTCCCACCGAGGTTGTCAAGAGCTATATAGTCAACGAAAAAATAGCCATAATATAAGGCATAACACACACATAATGGTAGAACCAAGAACTTGGGCTTATAGTGTAACGAGGGTATTTTAGAGGGTTCTAAAAAGAAGTAGCTTTGGTTTGATTGTCATCTTTTTAGGCATTTTGCAACATACTTTGCATAAATCACCCATTTACACTATTGTTGCAATTGTTTTGTTAAGTAAACCTAGTACCTACATATGTATATATTATGTTTATGAACAAATGCGTACCATAGTAAATGAACAAAAAAATAATACGTCACGCTTCTCGTATGTTTATCGATTATCAAGAGAAAGCTCCGTAGGTTATGTATATCTATATTGTTTTGTGTTCAATTGGTTATTAAGGAATTATTATCTTATTCAATTTAATTATGTTACATAAAAAGTTATCCAAGAAAATTGGAAAAAAATTGTAATAAGAATTAATTAAATTAAAATCGCATTAGGTATATAATATTAAAATTCTCGTAGCCGCATCACATGTGTGTAAATGAAAAGTTTTTTTCATCATTTATATAATCCAGGGCAGACGCTTCGGTTGTAATATGAAACATCTTTATTTAAATGTATGAAATTCATCCTAAAGAATTTTACAGTGCAGTACACAAAATTTCTTTCTGACACAAATCGGGATCTCGGGAACTGAGTGTATAGTTAGTTTACTGTATTAAATGAGCTTGCTGGTCTTCATATATTGAGAAAAATAAGTTTTTAGTTTGATATGTAACAATTTAACTTTATGAATATTATTAGGTACTAAATATGGAAGGGGTATGACGTGTTATTTTTATGTATGTACATATGAATATTGTGAATATGTGTTCTAATGAAGGAATTTCCAGTTTTTGTGGAAATGGAAAATTTCCAAATGTTGAGGTCATTTCTAAAATAGCGTACCTTCTAAATATTAGTTAAAATTTAAAAAATCGTTTTGATGTATTAATAATAAAAATAAGTACTAGTTTTCTAATAAATAGCTACAGCATCTGTTACTATTATTAACCAACGCTGGTGGTTCGATAACTGTATACGAAAATTCCCTAAAAAGAAGATCGAGGAAAGAAATTACAGAACTTTTATTTGTCTACGTTTCTAACAAAATTGTATTTTTTTAAGTATTTTAATTCTTTTAAAATATAACTGAACAAAATGCGAACACTTTAAATAAAGTAGATTTTCTCAACAATCCTATGTACAAAGGCACAAGGTGTTCCTAATGTAGGCTTACGTCAGCGTTTGTACAATGCGGTGGAGATCTGATATAATGCAGTATTTTGCAAATGTAGGTACATTATAAAAGGTATTGCAAAGAAGCATAAAGTTTTATCTTCGCACCGTTATATATATGTAAGGACCTATATCCTGTGTATATAATAGTCGTAAAGTCTCGGTGTAGTAATAAAACTAAGACTAGAGCTATGCAGTGGCCTATTTATTTTCAGCAAATTAAAATTCTTCAGAATATATCTAATAGATATTGGCAATGGATAGTGAATATGTATATACCAAATTGATATATGAAAACAATAATAGGATAAATTATAATATTAAATCATGTTCGATCGATTTCGACCAAGGCGGCCAATCTAACTTTAGTAGTGCACAAGTATGCACGCAAGCACAAGTGCATTTTTTATCCCTTTCATTCTTATTGCCGCTGAGATAACAAATCGACCCATCGGCACGACAAGTGATAGATTGGGCAGAACCACAAGCTTTACGTGCTCTCATATAATTAAAAAATAAATGAATTGTAAAATACCACCAATATTCCAACTTGGGTTGTTACTGAGAATTTCTAAACAGAAAAACCTGATACTTGGTCCTACGCGGGATGCAAACCCCAACGAGGCAGTCATAAAAACTCCAACTTTTATTTAATTTATGTTTACCTATTTATTTAAATTTATTGTACGCTATCTTTTGATCTTCTAATATTTCTTGAAAGATGCTGTCAAATAGTATCCATACTATCCATACTAATATTATAAATGTGAAAGTATGTGTGTTTGTTTGTCTTTCTTTCACGTTGAAACGGCTCGGCGGCTTGGCGTGATTTTTTGCATGAAGATAGTTGGAGGGTTGGAGAGTGACATAGACTACTTTTTACGTGGGAAATTATCTCTTTCCCACGGGAAAACACGTTATAATAAAATCCAAAAAAATATTTATGATCAGAATTACTTGAAATTTGGTATTAATACTCTTCAATACAATTAATTAAATACGTGTTTTGCATTTTTCAAAATTCATCCTATAAGGGGGTAAAATAGGATATGAAAGTTTGTGTGAAAGTACCTTTTTATAGGTTTTTTTTAGTTTTAGCGCGAGCGAAGCCTCGGGTTTTGCTAGTTATATAATAAATTATATAATATAACACCAATATTTCGCTCTCACTACAATTTCGTAGCGCATTGTAGAGCATCGTAGACCGTCTACAAAATATGTACAATAAATTTCGTAGCGAAATTTCGTTTTAGCTACGAGATATTACGAAAAATGGAAAACGTTGAATTTGAAATATTACACTTATGCCTGTAAGATGAGTTTTTATATATTTTAATTGTAATTTTCGATTTTATAAGTATCAATAGAGTTTAAGAACAATTACGTGCCTGAGTAAAAATTTAACATACAAATATTTTTAAAATCTATTTCCTTTGAAAACGTTTAATTTTTCAAAAATATAAACTTGTTTATACGTACTATTAATATCAATTACTATAAAATATTTATCAGTATGAAAATAAAGTGAGTCTTTTTAGCTCAATCCTCAATTTAGCGTACGTTTAAGATATTCTTGGATATAAAATTTAGGTAAATAAAACCTTTTCTTTTGCAGAGTTGGCTCGAATTTATAGCGGTTTGGTGTATTTGTTAGCTTTTGTAGTACCTATAGCGACCATTGAGGCTTTAGTTATTTCAACACTTTTAGTGCGTAAGTAAGTAGATATATATGTATACTAGCAGAACCCGCTGCTTCGCTCGCGCTAAAACTAGAAAAAAATACTCAAAAAAGGTAGGTTTCATAGAAATTGTCATCCCCTATTTTACCCCCTTTTACTTACTTTTTTTTCAAAGAAAATATGTAGTTATTTGATTGTATTGAAGAACATTAATACAGGTTTTGTTAGGTTTTAGTAGGTACTACTGGTTTTTCTAGCCGATGAGTCCCACATTACCACCTGTATGTATGCAGGTGGTATATATAAATGCATTTCCCAACGTTAAAAAAATGGTTATTTACTAAGTTAGCGTCAAACCAATTCAGCATAAACACACATTCAAACTCTCTAATTTATAAATATATAAACAAATATTAGTGTGAATAATATTTGAATAGTTCATAGTATGCACTCGTTTAATGTTTTTCAAGTAAGAAATACAAATTAGGGTTTTTGAAAGCAAATATTTTTTTCTTTTATTTCATCAGATTTCATTAAAACAGTCGATTCTAGATTCGACATCGTTAGTGCTTAGGCAGATCAAACTACTTGTGTTTGAATCTTTGATGTCACGTACTTCTATAACCGAGATGGTTAATTAGATACTTTCTTTGTTTATGTTGGCAATGAGTTCCTTTACCATCTCTTATTATGTGCAAGCTATTTTATTAACCTATTTAGAAATTGTGTTTTGAAAACCTAATAAAATATATTTTTATAATCATCAAAGTATAATAATAAGATTATTAATAAAGATTAACTCGTATAAATTTCAAAAAAAATGTTGCCTCTAAAGAGTATGTGAAGGAATTTTAAAGTAATTTTGACATTTATTTATAAAATCAAATTTTACATCAAACTGATTCTTATAAAATCAGATTGCACATCAATTTGATTCCTGAATAATAATTTAAAATGTTATCAAGAATGGTATTAAGAACTGGAATTGAAAATTGTCATGAGTGGGAAAAAGACAGAAAACTTTCCAGAAACAACCTATTAAGCAGTTAAATATCATACAATTTTTAAAGCTTTACTCATAAAAAGTCATTTTATTCCCAGCAGAGAACGTCGATAGTGTCGGCGCCGGCACGTCTCGTCGGAAGAGGCCAGTGCCTCACAATTTATTATTCCTTTCATAATGGCGCTTTATTTCAATAGAAATCTCATTTGCAAAGTGGAGTGGCATATTTTCATCCCTTGCGGTTTCCAGTGAATGTTGAGCTTTGAGATGCGGAAGTTTTGCAGATACAAACAGGTTTTATTTTTAAAGTGATATAAAGATATTGCTATATAGAATTTCTATTTATTAAATTACATATTTAGTTTATTACACTGATATTGTGAAATCCGTTTTCTTAAGTTTTAAATTATTACTCAGAGGTTCATCTTGGCACAGTGTAACTAAACATGTTTCTAAGAACTATTTTCTCTCATCAAACTTTACAAGCACCACACAGATGTAAATACTATAAATCTGATATTGAGCTTACATCACATTTTGCTCTATTAACAATGTTGCTGTGTTTACCAATTTTGAATTATCCGCGCATAATTTATACTAATATTTATTATTAATTTATTACAAACTGCAACAGTCATTACAATTTCAAATAGAAATCTTATTCGCCTAATGTCTGTCTAGAATTTTGAAATCAAAGCAATCGTTGGGAGGTCGTCAGGATTATAAAGTAGGTCGTGTTATATCCTAAGACCCAAAGCTATATTTTGGAACAGTAGACATTTTCACTGCAGTGGTTGAACTTTCCAGTGCAGTGTGGATGGGTGCATTGCTTGATTATTTTGCTTATTGTTTCTTAAAAAATGTATGTAATGTTGATGGGTTAAAATATAAATAATATTCTATAATAATCCCAGCCTATTATAACATAATAATACAACCAATAACGGTACTAATCTAAATCTTTTTGGTATATTACTACTACGTTCTTATTTCGAGCTAATTGTTCACACGAAGATGCCTCTCCAATGACTTACTTATGGTGGTTGGTAGAATAGTTCCACTGAAACACGACAATTACAAGACACATAGCATTTTCTTTAGATTTAAAATTATTTTTAACTAGCTACTCACCGTCGCTCCGCTCGGGTTCGTCCCTAGTTACGTTTTAACGTTTAGTATAGATTTCACAAAGAAGAGATATTTTCCCGCAGTAAAAAGTATCCTACATGTTGATCCGGATAACCAGCTATCATAATACCAAATTTCATCAAAATCTCTCCAGTATTTTTGCGTGATGCGGCCACAGACAGATAGACAAAAATCTAAAAACTATAGATTCGGCCTCTGTATCGATAATAATGTCTATTTCAATAAGATTTTCCAAAAAATATTTAACGTACAGATTCGGCTTAGTTACAATTTTATTATATGTATAGATTTTGAAGTCCGTTCTCGAATTCATTTACTGTATATTATCTTTTAACATTTATATAAGTGCTTCATACCAAGGTTGTTAAATTGCCCTTGTTTTTCCACAATAATTGCATTATAATAAATATAACATTAGCCTTAATAATTCAATGCAATGCAGTATGTTATTTGAAGGCCGTTGATTCAATCCTCTCGCGTATTAATGTTTACTCATACAATTAAATATGACACATACTCTTGGTAGCAAGTAATTCCTAGTAAATTACTGATATAAAAAATATAACTATATGAGGAAAACATGTGAATACAGATAAACATTATTATATAGGTAAAATTATAAAATTAAAAAGTTCTGTTAATGCATTTTGTCAGTAATTAAAATGATCATAGATGGATGCTTTTTCAATTAAATATTTATTTATTTTAAATTTACAACTAGTAGTATGTTAGGGGGTGTCATTGCTATGCAAATGAATCGTGATTGGGATCAAACGTGATCTCATTTCATATGACGGAGAGCTTGAGCTCGATATAACGACTTCTAGGTCGACTCTACGTTTTGGTACTGCTAATGCTTTAAGGATTTTTTTTTAATTTTGACCCACCCTTACTTCAATATATTTTTGTAACAGCTAAATATTTCACGGATATGTACCACGGTTGATGTGATGGAATAAAAAGTAACCAATATAACGCTTACCCATAAATTATCGCAACGTACAAAATAGGTAACAAACTTTGGTGAGTAAAAAACAAATAGGTTCTTTGGTGAGTGAAAAGAGGAAAAAATGATAAATCGATAAGTTACAAACCCTTATATGCCTTTATAAATATAAATTTAATACTAGAAGAGAAAAAGGAGCTTTGAAAATAAACAACCTTTTTAAGTAAAATTCGTTGGAGGTGAATAACTTTAAACCGATAAAAAATTATTTTTGTTGTAGAAGGAACTCCGTTGTATTTCAGGCTTTCAAACTTTCATTCGTTTCGTATAATATGATCGCATTTCTACGGCACGTGGAACCAGTAGATCGAGAGTTTTAGGGTCGATTCACACTATAGTGCCGACCACAGTTCGTTCTCGGTCCGTTATCGGTGTGGTAAAGTATTTTTATATAAAAAACTTTGCTGGAGTGTGACTGACCGGAACTTGATTCTTACTGATAGTGTGAATACACTTATTGTTTCTTGTATAAAAATACTTTACCAGACCGTTATCGGACCGGAAACGAACTGTGATCAGCACTATAGTATGGATCGGGCCTTAACATTCACCGACGGTATCCTCACTTACGATCTATTTAATTTTAGTTTTAACTAGCGACTCTCCCTCGCTTCGCTTCGGTTCGTCCCTAGCTTAATTGCCCATACAAACTTCCGGGAAAAAAGTATCCTATGTTCTTTCCAGGGTCTCAAACTATCTTCTTACCAAATTTCATCTAAATCGGTTCAGTAGATCCAGAGAATACCCCCTACAACGTCACAAACTCACAAACTTTACCTCTTTACAATATGTATGTAGGGAGTAATCTCTGGATCTACTGAAACAGTATAGATTTGTAATAAAAAAACCTCACCATTATATCCACAGGTTATAGCAATGAAGCTATATATAACTGTGCGTTTACACAAACTGTATGTGTTACATCATACCACGACGCCCTTTGTCGTGCCCTAATAATGCTAACACGATGGTTGATAATAATTTTCTGATATAGAATTATTAATTATAGACCGAACATTCATGTGTTATATAAGCATTTGCAAAGAAAAACATTGTAACACAATATCGTAGCTTTGAATAAAGTAGTACGTAATAAACGAGAAATTAATCCTGCCATAAAATTATTTTGACATCAAGTTAATCAACATTATCCCTTGCAGGTTTCGACGTAGTTACGTAACGTACATTTAGTTTCAAAGTATTTTTAATGTTTATTATAATAAGATTATACAATGTTTATTAATCTTACAAATTTGAAATTCTTAAATACAACAGGTACGAGTGAGATCACTTTTATGGTGGGTGTAATTTTTTCTTTGTTTATTAGTTGTTAGTTGAATAGAATGTATTTTAAAAATTTGAATTTATTGATAGGTTAATACTTTGATTTCTATTACTTTCGTGAGGAAAATTATATATAAATAATTTAAAACATTCAAAAAATAATTTCGAAATAACACTGAAAAACTGTGTTTCACGTAATCCTATCAGGCCCTAACCTTCAACAATCCCTTACGAACAACAAGACGTAAACTGCTACGAACTCAGCTTAATATTAGTCTATAGACTAGGGGCTCACCCTCGCTTCGCTCGGGTTCGCCTCTAGAAAAACACTAATAGAGATCTATTAGTTCCCACGGGAACTGTTTATTTTTCCGGGATGAAAAGTAACCTGTTGTTTGACCGGTATCAGAATGTTAAATTTTACTAAATAAGTGCATAAGTTGTTGTGTACTAAGCTGTATAAGTTATTTATTTTTTTAACTATCCCACGGGAACTATTTAATTTTCCGCAATAAAAAGTATCTAAGATGTTGCCTGGGGATATAAGGTACCACCATGCAAAATTTCATTTAAATCGGTCCAATAGATTCGGAGATTAGCCCGTACAAACAGACAAACAGACAGAGAAACAAAAAATTTGAAAAAATCTGGTGTTGTAAAGTAATATACTTTAATATACTATTTATTTATTTATTGATTTGTTTGTTTGTTTGTTTGTTTGTTTGTTTGTTTGTTTGTTTGTTTGTTTGTTTGTTTGTTTGTTTGTTTGTTTGTTTGTTTGTTTGTTTATATGTTTGTTTGTTTCAGTCTGTTTCAGTCTCCGGCTGTCTCCGGCTATCTCCGGCAATCTCCGGCAATATCCGGCTATCTCCGTCTATCTCCGGCTATCTCCGGCTGCCTTCGGCTATCTCCGGCAATCTCCGGCTATCTCCGGCTATCTCCGGTAATCTCCGGCAATCTCCGGCTATCTCCGGCTATCTCCGGAAATCTCCGGCAATCTCCGGCAATCTCCGGCAATCTCCGGCAATCTCCGGCTACTCCGACTATTTCCGGCTGTCTCCGGCTATCTCCGGCAATCTCCGGCTATCTTCGGCTATCTTCGGCTATCTCCTGTAATGTCCTGCTGTCTCCGGCTATCTCCGGTAACCACCGGCTATCTCCGGCAATCTCCGGCAATCTCCGGCTATCTCCGACTACCTCCGGCTGTCTCCGGCTATCTCCGGCAATCTCCGGCAATATCCGGCTATCTCCGGCTACCTCCGTCTATCTCCGTCTATTTCTGTCTATTTCCGTCTGAAGCACCCGTTCCAGTCAAGTCAAGTCAAGGTATAGTAATTTTTTTATATATTTTTTTGTAGAGTCAAAGATTTTCTTGAAGTAAAAGGTATCCTAAACGTTGACTCGAGTAATAAGTTATCACTTTACCAAATTTTGTTGAAATCGGTTCATTACATTTCGCGTGAAACGCGCATATAAAAACAGAGAAACAAACAGACATTTTTTTTAATAACTATTGTTTTGGGGTCTACGTTGTGTACATAATACGTTACAAATAAACGAAAACATCTATCCCACGGGAACTGTACATTTTTCCGGGATCAAAAGTAAGCTATTTGTTATTCTGATGTATCACCTACATATATTCTTGTAGTTTCATCAAAATCCAATCAGTAGTTTTTGTGTACTAAGCTGTATAAGTTACTATAGTTTTTTTGACTGTCCCACGGGAACCCTTTAATTTTCCGGGATGAAAAGTAGCCGATTTGTTATTATCATGTATGAACTATATTATTGTAAAGTTTTATTAAAATCCAATCAGTAGTTTTTGTGTACTAAGCTGTATAAGTTATTATAGTTTTTTAGCTATCCCACGGAACTATTTAATTTTCCGGGATAAAAAGTATCTAAGATGTTGACCAGGGGATATAAGGTACTACCATGCAAAATTTCATTCAAATCGGTCCAATAGATTCGGAGATTAGCCCGTACAAACAGACATACAGACAAATAGACAAACAGAGAAACAAAAAAATTTAAAAAAAAACTAAATTTGTTCTATTTGTTTTCTTACATCGCCCTGACTCGGTTTTTAGCATTTTTTTGATATGTACAGACATTCGACCTCTACTCTTTTGTTATAAGTATAGAAGTTGTAAATTCTCTTACGAGTGTGTGTGTACTTCACTAAAGGAAATTATGCATAGAATTTTAAATAGTATGAAGACTTTTTTTAATTTTAGATAATTTAATGTAAACGTTAGATAACAAATATTTTTCTGTATATTATTTAAAGTTTAGGTATAAGTTTTTATGAGCCTACGAGTATATAATACATATTATACTTCATAAAATTTTAAGAAGAAAGGAAAGTAAAAAAGAAGAAGAAGAGAGAGAGAGAGAGAGAGAGAGAAAGGAAAGATTATTTGCAAATTCCATACTTATCAATTTACTAATTACTACTCAGATTATTGCATCTGCAGAATAGAGATATTTTAAATTAAGCTCGTAAGAACAAAAAGTGAATCTGTCACTTTCATATTTTATTTTCCAATGTTATGTTTTATTTTTGTCGTAATGCCGTAAACATATATGAATTGCCTAAAAGCTCTCCGCTATTACCTGAAAATAACTACGATGCTTCATGGTACTGTTGTTACTTGCAAAACAAACATTGCGTAGCTGTAGTATGTAGTAAGCTGCTTTGTAATGAAATGGCATAGAACTATTTCATACATACAAATCGACTTCACTATGGGACATATTGGGCATTTTTTCGTATGATTATTTATTATTATACATAGCTTTTTTTAATAAATACACTAACTAATATTCATTAAACTTTTCGTATTCCCGCGAAAACTATATTCCGTATCTGGGATCAAGTGGTATAAATTCTTCTCTCTTTTCCTCTGTTTTAAACGTTGGGAAATGTATTACGCATACCACCTGCATACATACAGGTAGGTGATTATGTGGGATTCACTGGCCAGAAAAACCAGCACTACCGACTAAAACCCAACAATATCGATATTTTTGAAATCGATTTTGAGTTTTAGCCGTGTAAAGAAGGCTGACGGAAAGACATATTAACATTAGTAGAGATATGTAAATATTGGCTGACATACAAATTATGTATGTAGATAAATATAATATATGAATATTAAAAAGTATCGTTATTTAGAATAGTCATTCCGTTTATACGCTACATAATTTTAAAAGCCTTTGACGATGAATATAAAGCTTGCCAAAATGTACAGATGAAAATATTTTTTATGCGTTAAAAATAAACCTTTGATGTTTAGTTTACGATTTCGGTGTTTTGTTTCTATAGCAGTCTTTTATACTAGATGGAAAAGCTTTATTTTTGTACAAATAATAAATAAATAATGTGTCCATGGTAAGCTACGAGGCTTGTATTATGTTATATATTATAAATATAAACACCCATGACTGGAGAACAAACATTCGTGCTCATCACTCAAATGAATGCCCCAAGCGGGACTCGAACCCGAAACCGCTGGTTCAATAAGTAGGGTCACTACAAAGTACAAACTGAGCAAAACGTGTCGTAAAACAAGATTGAATCTGTAATAATTTTCCGTATATGCGGCAAAAACTTTAAGTAAATGTTACTTGCTAGTCATATTTAATGATACACTAGTCTAATAACTACTACTCTGATTGTAATGTACATAGATACTTTATTATCATTGGCTTTAGAAGGGCAATTTGAAACTTGCGTGACGGTGGATTCTGATTGTTTTCGGAATTGTCGACCTTTGTTTTATCGGAAAATGTTGTTTACAAGTTGCTCAATCATCAGGGTAGTAATGACTCATCAAGGATGTTAGAAGAATAGAGCTGCAATATGTATAAATGATATATGTAAAATTTTTAGGTTTACGTGAATATTTGACACTTTAAATAAAACTTCTCGGATTCTTTCACGGATTTACTTTGATTTTTGGTTCCCGACGTTTCATATGGTTTACAGCAATCAAAGTCACGGAATATTAAGGTTGTATATATTATTATCGCTATTTTCATATGCCGTTTCCTGTTTGTATACTATGTTTCTATGTATAAACTTTTTAGTTCATTATTTATTAACCAAGAAGCAATCGAACTCACTACTCTATCACACACACAAGTTGATTAATCACTAAGACATCGAAATTTATCTAAAATAAATATCTAAATCTCGAATAATTGTATAAATTAGGTATCTGAATACACTGAACGAAATGTATATGGGTATACAAAAGTTATACATTTTATAATTTAAAAGATTGCTTACATCAAACTTTTAAATTAACCTTTGGCTTTTGCAAAGTAACCAGTTAATTTAAAACGAAGGATTGTTAAGTACTTTCTAATAACAGTCCTAAAACAAACCAAAAACTAATTTTGGTCTTTACATAGGTAGTTTACCCTTTACTTTTAGATTCTAATGAATAGCTAAGTCCCGTTTCACATTTTATGAACACCCTTCACTGTTATTTTGTCGCTACTGTTTGTTTTGTACTTTATTTGGTTTTACTGTGGCTAGCTAGAGGGTTAAGCATTAATTTTCTCCATAAACAACTGTCAACATGGCATTACTTTATTTGAATAGGGTACATAAAAACGGGTGGGTCAGTGCTTGATATTTGCTTAAAAATGTTTACAGATTTAGTATATGAACTAGCATTGGCTGCGGCTCCGCCCGCGTTAAGATGACCAAAAACCAAATTCTTAGGTTTTACATATTTGTTATTGTCTTAGTTTTTATATTTTTTTCTCAGAAATGAGATATTTTTCCGTGGTAAAAAGTATCCTATATGTTGACCCGGATAACCAACTAACATCATACCATCATCAAAATCCCTCCAGTGGTTTTTCTGTGATGCGGCAACAGAACAGACAGACGGACCGACAAAAATTCTAAAAGGCATAGATTCGGCCTCTATATCGATAATAATGTTTATTTCAATAAGATTTTCCAAAAAATATCTAATGTACAGATTCGGCTTAGTTACAATTTTATTATATGTATAGATAAAATAAATGTTTTAATTGATAGGCACGTGTCTAAAATGAGAATACAAGATTCTATAAAGTCTTTGGCTTTAGTATAACAAAGTTTTTGGCATAAATCTGTGATCTATCTTCATAGACGCTTTACCTCATCATTCACCGTTCAAATCTTTTACATTTCCTAAGCAAGTATTATTTTAAGTTCCTCTATAGGTATACATATAATATGTTTTAATTTATTTATATCGAAATCACAAATAAATTTCTTATTTGCTAAATTTCAATAAATCTCAATCAGGGACTTTTACGAGGATTTGTAAGGGCTGGATATTCGTACATTACATTTAATCTACGGTAACAAAGTCTGCCAATACTGTCGACGGTAACAAGGGTCGACCAGTATAAAATCTCTTAAAATATTTTTACTCATTTGGTGATTATAATACGATTTATAGAAATGTTTGAATTAAAAAAAGTAAATTATAAAAGTAGAAAAAAAACCACGAGTTGGCGGACTTCACATGTCTTTCGAAAACCTGCTAGGTTCTCTCGGACATGAAGATTTCCTCACGATGTTTTCCTTCTACATAATACAAGTGGTAATCATGTTGGAAATGATTCGCATTCGACTTGAATTGAGAATTTGAACCCGCTTCATTCGCTTCCCAAATCAGCACGTTATCACTGGGCTACCACTGCTTCATATATTTATTTGTACAGATCAAAATCAAACCATTGTTAGGCTAATTTTTTATAAGGTTAATTTTTATACATTAATTTAATCGAGCTTAAGAAAACCCTAACGTAACATAAGAGAAATATGTAATCTATCATGTAAAAGTCCAAGTGAATAATACAGTGTAATTCTATAGTATTAAAACAGTTTAAATAAAGTAGCTTAAAGCCGTAAGTAGGATATTACATCTTATCTATGCGTTTACCGCATTGCTGGTGTGCGCAATATTACTTAAATTCGACGAAGAAACTATAAAATAAGTGGTAGCATATGTTACTAGTGTTGCCTTATAGCTTTTAAACCGACTGCAATAAAGAGGAAGCTCTTAATTTGGTCGTTTTTATGTACCTATATTCGCTAATTCAAGTGTGATTTGTGTGTGTGAGCATTTCAATTAACACACACACAAATAAGTGTAGAATACTTTACTTTAAGTCGATGTATCTTGATTGTAACAAATTGTATCAAAGTAAAAAACAACAACACCTCCAGATAAATTTCTAAGAAATTAATTAAATTTCTAAGAAATCTATTGTTAACTGTAACGCCGGCGTGTCCGCGGGATTGTTGTATGATTCAAATAAAGTTTCATATACTCTCCATACTTTTGTTAATATTGCTAAGGTCAAAGTGTGTTTATTGGTCTTCAGGCAATTAATAAAGAATCGACATGATTTTTTGCTTAGATGACTTAAGTCTATAAAGAGGACAAATTATGTTTTTAATTGGAAAACTATATATATATATATATATATATATTACCGTGGTATATGTATAATATGGTATGTGTATAATATTAGAATTTTTTTCTGAAAACGCGCGGATTAATGTCTTCGTTCGAATAAAGTGAGGGTGGGTCGGGTCACCTCTACATATACATACTATATATCGTTCATAAGCTACAATTAAGTTATAAAAGGAGAGGATTTGTAAGTGGCACTATAGAAATCTTCGCAATAGAACCGGTTTAATTACGTATGCAGTTTTAGTTTTAACAACCGAGAAGCGTTTCATTATCTTTACATATAATAAAATTGTAACTAAGCCGAATCTGTACATTAAATATTTTTTGGATAATCTTATTGAAATAAACATTGTTATGGATACAGGGGTCGAATCTATAGTTTTTAGAATTTTGTCTGTCTTATCTGTCTGTTACCGCATCACAGAAAAACCACTGGAGGGATTTTGATGGAATTTGGTATGATGATAGCTGGTTATCTGGGTCAATATAGGATACTTTTTACCGCGGGAAAATGTCTCATTTATTAGAAAAAATACAAAAACTGCAATGTAAGAGTATACTAATATGTAAAACCTAATAATTTGGTTTTTGGTCATCTGAACGCGGGCGGATCGGCGGGCAATGCTAGTTGAATGTAATTTTAAATTCACACACTTCAAAATTTTATCTTATGTACTATACATATATTATGTGTAGGATGTTACAACGCTTTTGTCTGGACATTTCAAAAGCGAACGAAATAATGGAAATCCAAGCTTTTCATCTTCACACTTGACATTTTCTTCTTGACCTTATATGCTTTATTCCAGAAGTTATAGCCACCTTATACAATATCCTTTATAATACTATATTGAACTAGTGGACCCGAAAGACGTTATCTTGATCCAACATATAAATATTTGATTTTTACGTGTGTATATCACTAAAATTGATGATTTTTTGTGTGTTTGTCCTTAAACGGTTTAATTACACAATTTAAATTATTAACTTTTTAAAACATAAAATTGATGATTTAAATGTGCTTGTAAAATATGGCTTGGTTTGATTTGAAACAATTTAATGCGATTCACGCGGTCACGTATAAAATACTATGATGATGATATATAGTACCTGGTAAGTAAAAGTGTGGCCAGTACATAGAATACGGAGGGGTGCACTCCACAGACGCACTCGGTCTGCGGCGTCTCAGTCTGGGCCTCCATGCCTGCGCCCAGCTTATGGTAGGCGATGTACGCTCGCGCCGGACTGCCGTGTGGAGCAATTTTCGTAGCCGTAGTTCCCTGCACCGTTTGAATCTGCTCATCTGGTCGTTTAGACCCCGCTCCTCACCTGTAAGGATAAAAAGTAGGTTTTTAATATTACCACAGTCTATTAACTTATACAGTTATCTAACGTAGGCGTCTAGATAGGACATTCGTGTGAGGTACGATGCGGAAAGGCGCTTCCGAATATTGTACTCGTATGTACTTTAATATAATAGTTGGGATACAGCTTTACAGTTGGCGTTGTTTATATATGGGTAACATAACTGTAATGAAATGGTAATACAGCTTTGAATTCATTTGCAATAAAAATTGATATTTCTTATCAATGCGTTTGTTTGCTTTTGCCTTGCGTTTGCCATGATTTCCGTTAAAGTCAAAGTCGATCACATACAGTACGGAATTTTATACTGTGTTATTGTAATTACACTTCCTGGTTTAATATGTTCATTTCATAATATTTGTATTTGAACTTACTACATACTAATTACATTTATATAAGGCTTTTATCGCATTTTTTTAAATAACGATACATATTTGGGCTAATTATTAACTCAGGATTACGAAGAGCTATTCGTATCCGTATTAATACGAGTATTATAAATGTGAAAGTTTGTTTGTTACTCTTTCACGCCAGAACGGCTGAATCTGGATTAAATTTGGCACAGAGATAGATTATAGTATGGAATAACACATAAGCTACTTTTTATCCCAGGAAAATGTACGGTTCCCGTGGGATAGGTTTGTTTTTGTTTTCCTAGCGGCGAATCCGAGCGAAGCGAGGGTAAGCCACTAGTTATAAATGAAATGATAGCGTTTTTATGAAATTAAACTGATATTTGTAATAACCAGAAATAGGCATTTTATTATCTGTTAAAACAAATATATTAGGTGATTTATCTCAAACGTTTATACGCGATGCCAAATTGAACCATTTGCAAACTCTAAAAACACATTTATACGTGAAGTTACTGTTACGATTTATGTTTACGCTAGCTATTTCAGATTACGACACGGCCCTTTTATGTGCAAGCCGTGTTTGTGTTTTTATAAGTCCTCCATATTTTATGTGAGAAGAAATAAAGCTCTTAAAAATATAACTAGCTTCTATGATGCCCGCTTTTATGGGAGCTTAGGAATTTCTAAAAAAGTCTTATGGCCGATTTCACCAATGTCACCTAAGTTTAAGGGATCCCCTAAGCATGGTTAGGCGGCTGTTAGGGGACAGTTTCTGTTTCATCGACAGTTAGGCGTCACCTAAATACTAAAAGACCCCCTAAATCTAGGTGCTCGAAATATGGGCTTAAAGATGATCGTAAAACGAAATTTAATTTAGGGGCTAGTTTAGGGGACTTTTAAGCTAGGGATCCCATACGTAGGTGGTAGCTTATGGGTTGTTGGTGAAATCGGGCATTAGTATTCTTATAGCCTCACAAGAGAGTTTAGCCACTAAGTTTTAATCACCTAATCGAAGATGATTTGGTGATTAAATGAATTTTATATAGAAAATAAGTATAATAAAATTAGATCAAAATTCAAAATCAGTAACACTTGTTTATGCGTAACATCAAATTGTGTATTACGGAAAACTTAGAATTTGCGAGTGGTGAAGACTTTGCAATGATACTTGAGTGACAAACTTGACACTAAAGCTCACAAAGGTCACAAATATAACTTTCATAATGACGTCCACATATACTAAAACCAAAAGTATCTCATCAATAAATAAAGTGTCTTGTATTTACTAATTGATGATGATGTTCTCCTAGCCGATTCCGGCCACGGCGGCCAATCTCAATGAGATTAGCCAACTGCGCAGGAGATATTATAGTGCTCAAGTGTACGCGCAGACACAAGTGCACTCTCTATTCCTATCACTCTCATACTCCGGTGGGACGACCACTCGACACGACCGGTGAGAGTTAAGGCGCAGGACCGACGGCTTTACGTGCTCTCCGAGGCACGGGGGTGAAACACCGCCAACTTCCCAACTTCGGGCTGTTACTGAGACTTACTATACAGGAAGACTCAATAACTAAACTTAGCCCGACCCGGGACTCGAACCCAGGACCTCCGGGTGTGCAGCCGTACATGCTAGCCACTACACCACCGAGGCAGTTAAATTAGAATTTACTAATTACTATATACTCGTATTATACATATAGGTATACGAGTATATAGCAATTAGAATTTACTAATTACTATATACTCGTATACCTACAAAAAATCTCATGAAACATGTATAGGTAAATGTAAGGTACCGGTATTAAAAGGTAAAATTGTAAGATAATACAAAAAAGATATGTATGTAATACATAACTATCGACCGGTTAAATGTGTGCTGAAGCCACAACATTGGTTTTTAGGTAAACCCTTAGGGCCTTATACAGCGCGTTCTGTATCTAATAGAATTGAAACTCTGCTTATTTACTTCTAAACTACGTAATTCGACTTTTTATCAAATAAATGAGCTTACTATTTATTGTGGAAATTACTCTTTCGGAAAGTTTGATTATTAAACTTAGCGCAGGTGAAGTTGGGGCCATAAGTTAGCGTACAGCAGTTCAGCTGAAGGTAAGAAACGCACTGAGATGTGGCCCACAATGGTGGGCGGTGTGTCATACGGGTTGCTCCTGGTACTTCTCTGATGCATTAGCAGAGTGGACCGTTCGAGCAACCCCATAGTTTTTGTGCTCTGCCTCGGCAGATCTGCCATTGGGGCGTCGTGGTTGAGAACGTAAGCGATCCTGCGACGCCCCATTACGCCGGGGGAGGTTCTGTTGGGTTTTAGTGGGTAGTACTGGCTTTTCTGGCCGGTGAGTCCAACATAACCACCTGTATGTATGCAGGTGGTATGCGCGAATGCATTTCCCAACGTTAAAAAAAAGTGACGCTGGAGTAGGACATTAGTATCTATACTAATATTATAAAGAGGTAAAGTTTATGATTTTGTGAGTTTGTGACGTTGTGGGGGGTAGTCTCTGGCTCTACTGAACCGATTTAGATAAAATTTGGTAAGAAGATAGTTTGAGATCCTGAGAAGGACATAGCATACTTTTTACCCCGGAAATAATCCTTTAATGGGGTGAAAATGGGGATGAAAGTTTGTATGGGGAATCAATCTAGGGACGACCCCGAACGAAGCGAGGGTGAGTCGGTAGTTTTAAATAAAATAAAATGTATAATAGAAGGTTAAAATAAAAAACTAATTATTTCAATCGCGTTCATATTAATTAACAGTCGCGTTCATATTAATTGATTGCCATGTGAATGTCGTAAGTATGGTATTAGTAAATTTCATAGATATTAGTTAGATTAATAACAAGTACATTTAATCACCTAGCTTTAATGTAATATGGACATAAAAACAAATATGTAAGTATTTTCTATGATTTTATTTCTTTATTTTTAATAGAATAGGCAAAGGTACATATGTACAATCAATGGTAACACGAAACACCTGAACACTTCTCATAATATATGACAAAACTGCAAATACATAATAAATATTCGTTCAATTCAAACCTCTATATTGTTTTATTTTGCTTTTTAATAAAATGTCACAATTCTTCTCGAAAGTTCAATACATTCCCTACGGTATAAATAACAGCTTATACCTAAGCTATAACGTAGAATATAAAATATACTATGCATAAAAATTTCTTTTAGAATACAAAACAGTTAAATGCAGAGCTAATAAATGTAGCAAACGCATTGATTCATACAAATCCTACTAATCTATTACTACTACCCATTACTATCCTTACTAATATTATAAGCGCGAAAGTTTGTATGGATGTATGGATGTTACTCTTTCACGCCAGGACGGCTGAACGGATCTGGATGATTTGGCACAGAGATAGATTATAATCTGGAATAACACATAGTCTATTTTTTATCCCGGAAAAATGTCCGGTTCCCGTGGGATAGGTTCGTTTTTGTTTCTGTTTTCTTTTATAATTGCTTTGAGCCTAGAAGGCTTTGTATTCTTACTAATTGCCTTCGATTAATTGTTGTTAGTTGTTACTACAGCAGTGTGGGAAGTAAACAACATACCTATAAGGAAACAAAATTAGTAATTACCAATTACTAATATCCTGATGGATGAAATTTGACACAGAGATAGATTATAGTCTGGAATAATACATAGGCTACTTTTTATCTCGGAAAAATGTACCGTTCAGGTAGGACTGTTTTTGTTTTCCTTGAGGCGAACCCAAGCGAAGCGAGGGTGAGCCGCTAGTATACCATAAATGATTTTTAAATATACGGTTATCGTTCATTTTATTTTAACTTGCACAAGTGTATTTAACTAACTCAATATTAATATAGTAAAATCTAATTGACGATATGTTAAACATAATAAAAACATGTCAGACAAAGATAAAGTTATATATAATCAAGAAGATTATAGGCTTTACGAACTACGAATCAAAAGCGGTGTGTTACCTCGATTTCATTGTATCGAGCAATGAACTTTGAACCAATAGAAAAGAATATGTTTTCTATTATATAGTATTATTTGTATAGCAAGTAAAAAAGTATTTATATTTATAAAAAAAAACAACAAAGCGGAAAAATTTTATAACGCATTGGTAGTATTTTAGTGTAGATAAATATTTGTAGGCATACAATATTCTTTGAGGCGTGGTTAATCCCAATAATTAGTTGACAACGACCGTTGTCAGTAAAATAGTCAATAACTATTATGTATCTGCTTACAATTTCATCCAATTTCGAGCCGGATCACAGAAACCCTTGTTCAAATGTCACATTTTTCTATAATATTTTGTTGGACAACTCTTTGAAACAATGTTGCGTGTTATGAAAGGTTAGGGTAATTTACTCGCGATACATTAAAGAGTGCCGCAAGGCGTCTCGTCTGCTTGGCAACTGGAAACAAACTGGCAGGGAAACCGAGAAAATGAAGCAATATGTAGTGCCGGACAATTGGGGACAAATTAAAAATTCATATCGATAATAATCAAAAATTAACACAAAGTTGTACATAAAGTAATTAATCATTTTGTTAATTTTTGTTATTGTAATAACTGTATTTTGCTATTGAAATTGAAATTACCAATATACTATGCATACTAATTTTATTTTACACTTCTTTGGATTATACTACTTAATATGATTGTTAATGCAATAAATATATATTAATGCGAATAGTTGTTTTATCCACTGGTCCGCTCTTGTAGTAGATGAAATTATTACGTCAAGTACTTACTCGAAATCTTTCGTATCATTAATATTAGTGTGTTTTAGAACTTTAATAAAGAACTGAAACCAATATAGCGTGACGAAATCGAAGTGTATTTTGTCGTTATCGATAATCTTCGTAAACTTTTGTACGTCACTAGTGAAATATTGGGCGGGCAATCGCTGGGGCGGGGGAAAAGTCGATACCCACTCGTGTCATTACACGATGCAAACTGCACAATAATTAATATTAATAGAAATAAAGTTTATTAAATGCTTTTAAACTAACGAGATTATTATGCGTCACGCAATTGTTGTATGCTAAATCTACTGTTATTATTCTTTTATACGAAATAAATATATTTTCATTAGCAGTGAAACGATATTATACATTATGATCTTTCAAACTCTCTTTTATCTAAGTACGTTTTTGTGGGTATGTTACGCGATAATATCTTTGTAAATCGTGGACAGAGTTTCACGATGCTTTTTTTTTATGAACATTACTATTTTGAAGTGATTATGTAATCGATTTAACTTTTTATTTTATAAAAATGTGACATCTCATAGATAGATGTTGGCTAAGTCTGTATAAATATTATAAATGTAATAGTTTGTGAATATGGATATTTGTTACTCTTTCACGCCAGAACGACTGAACGGATCTGGATGAAATTTGGCACAGAGATAGATTATAGTCTGGAATAACACATAGGTTACTTTTATATCCCGGAAAAATGTTCGGTTCCCTAGGGACAGATTTGTTTTTAGTTCTAGTATATTTATACAATAACCATTAAATTTGCGAATGAAGACAAAAGATAATGCACAAAATTCAAGCCAGAATTAAACGTATTTATTAGTAGGAATTGAACGCTGAATAAAATATTAGTGTCACTTGTATTGACGAACTTGATCTTCAATTCTTACGTTATTACTTATATTATTATTATTACGTTGTGTAATATTAGCTATTCCCGCGGCTCCACACGCGTACCTAGTACCTACTAGGCAGGACCCTTGATAAAGTAGCGTATACGTGTGCAATTTAGGATTTAAGCTATCTCAAATTCGTCTGACTCACAAACTTTCGCTTTTCGTATATTTGTATAATTTAATATTAACATAATAGTTGTTTTATTCGATTTTTATAGATAATACAAAAATAAGTAAGCATTACACTAAAAATTAAACACTAATGTTACCCCTAGAGATAATGTCGTAAAAACTACAATAGCCAATGAATCTATATCAAACCCATATCACCTTATCGTAATATCGACTAACCTTTTATAGTGATTAGGCCCTAATTGCCAGTATGCCGCGCGCTTAACTGAGAGAAGTTTTTCTTTATCTCATATTAAAAGAAATATTAAATTACATATGAAAAAGCATCAGTCTTCATCTTCTGAGAGGATTTTCATATAAAGTTCCATTTTCTATACTACCTTCCCCCCCAACGTGCGTTCACCTTGTCGTGGTGGGGGGGCTCAGTAGTGCCCGGCAACCCAACCGGGCGCGAAGCTAAGTAACGCACAGGGAGGTGGCCCACTTCGGTGGGCGGTGGGAGGTGGCCCTCTTCGGAGGGCGGTGTACCATGCGGGTTGCTCCTGGTACTTCTCTGATAGCACTGTGGACCTTGGAGCAACCCCGTGGTTGTTGTGGTCTGCTTCGGCAGACCTGCCGTCGGGGCGTCGTAGTTGAATGCGTAAGTGATCCTGCTACGCCCCATTAAGACGGGGGAGGCTTTGTTGGGTTTTAGTGGGTAGTACTGGCTTTGCCGGTGAGTCCCACACCTCGTGTGTAAATGCATTTCCCAACGTTAAAAAAAAATACTACCTTGCTATACATAGCTAACTCTTCATATATTAATGTCGGCTCGATTTCCATAATACCTTAGTACGTAGTACCTCACGGGACGATTGAAATTGTTGATTAAATAAAATTAAACTCGATGTGTGTAAGTACGTTTCCTATGGACTCCAAAACAGCTGGAGCGATTTTGATGAAATTTTCAGGTAATCTTCAAATTGGCCCAGCGGGTGATCCTGTGAATTTTGTTAGCGATCGAAACTTTGGACGCGGGCGAAGCCGCGGGTACTGCTAGTAATATATAAAAATGATATTGGTAATAAATAAATACTTTTTTTTTAATCTTATTTCATTATTTCATACTTCTACGTCTATAACCTTCGTTTGAAGAAGTTATTCAATGTAATTACTTTCTGTTTTAATATAATAACAAAAAAATAATAGAAACTGATAAAAAAGTAATTTTAATTACAAATGTTCCATACTTATTACCGTGCAAAATTAACAATTACAAAACACGTATAAACAATGAAATTTTCTTAAATCTCTATTAAGAATATTATCAACAATTGTATAAAGAATTGAAAAAAAAATTATACATATATTTTTTTTAAATATATTTGTCATGGGTCAAAAGTACCTAAATTTGAGACTTTTCAAACCTATAAAAAATCATATCTTTAAAAATCTTAACCTTATCGCGAAAAGTCATAGGACCTTTTTTATTTGTATTTCAATAAAAAATTAAAAAAAATTGTCTGGTTAAAAAATTACAATTCCTTGCAATAGTTTAAATAATTTCGGTTTAAACAATATGGCACGGGGTTACCCCATGGCAACATGCATTTATGTCATCAGTGGGGCAATTTGAAGAGGATCATATAAAAAAATTGAGGTGGAATAGTTTTCGGTACTCATGCGCCGATTCCTCCTGGACTATAAGGTAGGTATATGTTAGCTTATTAAAATTAAAATTTAAATTATATTATTTATTAATTAATTTAATATATTTTAATTAAATTAATATTATTAATTAAATTGTGCGCCGCAACTTTGAAAAAAAAATAATAAAATGGCGGCGGATTGTTAATGCCAGTTTCCATAGAAAAATGTTCATTTTATGACAATTGAGTATGTTTGTTGGCTTTTTACACTACAATGATTGAATTAATGAAAATAAAACTCAATCAATGGCTTTTACTGGAAGAAATAGAAATAGATAGTAATATACCTCTATGTACGGAGCTTAGATGTTATTCTAAAGTCGTTTCAGAATGAATTAAAAAAAATCATATAGGAATATATTATGATTCTATTAAATAGTAAAAAATCTTACACATATATGAATGCTGCATAATGTTAATGTACGTGACTATCAATCACGCAGCGAGCAAAACCTGGCGCACTATATAATATAATATGTATTTTTCCCATATCTATTTGACTACGTTGGAACTACCAGAACGATTAGAAAAATTATGTTTACTTCTAATAACCTATTTATTTGGTAAGGTTAAAGACTATCTCATATTACGCTACGAATTTTAGATGCGGACCAATCTATACATATATAATAAAATTGTAACTGAGTCGAATCTGTACATTAAATATTTTTTGGGAAATCTTATTGAAATAGACATTATTATCGATACAGAGTGAACCACTGGAGGGATTTTGATGAAATTTGGTAGCTGGTTATCCGGGTCATAGAGGATACTTTATACCGCGGGAAAATATCTCATTTCTGAGAAAAAAATCAAAAACTGCAATGTAAGAGTATACTAATATGTAAAAGCTAAGAATTTGGTTTTTGGTCATCTGAACGCGGGCGGAGCCGCGGGCAATGCTAGTATCATAATATTATTGCGCGCATAAACATGAGACTAAAGTCCGTATTTCAGGGTAACAGACCTCCATCGTACAAAATAGATAATAGTATTGACATAATACTATACACTTATTTCGTAATTCGTATTACCAACAACCTTGTTAAGGTAATGTTTATAAAAAACAAACTCCATCCGGTTTTAAGTTTTCATAATGATCTCGGAAACAAAAATAAAAATATGGTAATATCTCGCTCCAAATCATAATTATTATTCTTAAAAAGAGGAACAGTGACTTTAAAACCACTTAAAAGTATATTATATTACCCGTAGGGATTAACTTAATATTTAATATGTATGTATATAGAAACTACAGTACCCGCAGCTTCGCTTGAGTACAAACTACTTTAAAAAAAAACTCTTTGGCTTTATGTTATAACTAATTATAACTTGATGGATGTAATGACTTTCAAGTGTATGAGTACATATGTATTGTATTTAAAATAGTTAGCAAACTCTAATACCTTTATTTTTGGCACATTTTTCTACTCCATCTTTCCAAAGTTAGAGAAAAAGAGAACAATGATACAACTCGCATATAATGTTTATGACTTTAGAATAATGTACCTCGGCTAAAATGACTTTTTTAACTAATAAGCTAACATTTTCGTTTTTTTAACATTGATAAAAACTTTTTAACAAAAAAATAAAAACCGACGTCAAAACAAAATTTCGAAGTCGGTGCCAACCGATACAAAGGAAAGCACACAAACTTCGAAAATATTTGTTTAGGTATGTATAGTAAATGAAAACTACCAATCAGTTATTTTTTACTTTTTAGTGCTTTTGTTTGAAGTCGGTTTTTATTTTTTTGTTAAAAAGTTTTTATTTTTCCCTTTTTAGTGTAAACAGTAGTAGCAAAGTAAGAATTCTAACGTGTTAGGCTTATCGAATCAAACATAAAAACTTTTTAACAAAAAAATAAAAACCGACTTCAAACAAAAGCACTAAAAAGTTAAAAATAACTGATTGGTAGTTTTCATTTACTATACATACCTAATCAAATATTTTCGAAGTCGGTGTGCTTTGGCTAAGTAATTACCTACCTATTAAATACATACCTAATCAAATATTTTCGAAATCGGTGCCAGCCCATACAAAGCAAAGCACACCGACTTCGAAAATATTTGATTAGGTATGTATTTAATAGGTAGGTAATTACTTAGCCAAAGCACACCGACTTCGAAAATATTTGATTAGGTATGTATAGTAAATGAAAACTACCAATCAGTTATTTTTAACTTTTTAGTGCTTTTGTTTGAAGTCGGTTTTTATTTTTTTGTTAAAAAGTTTTTATGTTTGATTCGACAAGCCTAACACGTTAGAATTCTTACTTTGCTACTACTGTTTACACTAAAAAGGGAAAAATAAAAACTTTTTAACAAAAAAATAAAAACCGACTTCAAACAAAAGCACTAAAAAGTAAAAAATAACTGATTGGTAGTTTTCATTTACTATACATACCTAAACAAATATTTTCGAAGTTTGTGTGCTTTCCTTTGTATCGGTTGGCACCGACTTCGAAATTTTGTTTTGACGTCGGTTTTTATTTTTTTGTTAAAAAGTTTTTATCAATGTTAAAAAAACGAAAATGTTAGCTTATTAGTTAAAAAAGTCATTTTAGCCGAGGTACATTATTCTAAAGTCATAAACATTATATGCGAGTTGTATCATTGTTCTCTTTTTCTCTAACTTTGGAAAGATGGAGTAGAAAAATGTGCCAAAAATAAAGGTATTAGAGTTTGCTAACTATTTTAAATACAATACATATGTACTCATACACTTGAAAGTCATTACATCCATCAAGTTATAATTAGTTATAACATAAAGCCAAAGATTTTTTTTAAAGTAGTTTGTACTCAAGCGAAGCTGCGGGTACTGTAGTTTCTATATACATACATATTAAATATTAAGTTAATCCCTACGGGTAATATAATATACTTTTAAGTGGTTTTAAAGTCACTGTTCCTCTTTTTAAGAATAATAATTATGATTTGGAGCGAGATATTACCATATTTTTATTTTTGTTTCCGAGATCATTATGAAAACTTAAAACCGGATGGAGTTTGTTTTTTATAAACATTACCTTAACAAGGTTGTTGGTAATACGAATTACGAAATAAGTGTGTAGTATTATGTCAATACTATTATCTATTTTGTACGATGGAGGTCTGTTACCCTGAAATACGGACTTTAGTCTCATGTTTATGCGCGCAATAATATTATGATACTAGCATTGCCCGCGGCTCCGCCCGCGTTCAGATGACCAAAAACCAAATTCTTAGCTTTTACATATTAGTATACTCTTACATTGCAGTTTTTGATTTTTTTCTCAGAAATGAGATATTTTCCCGCGGTATAAAGTATCCTCTATGACCCGGATAACCAGCTACCAAATTTCATCAAAATCCCTCCAGTGGTTCACTCTGTATCGATAATAATGTCTATTTCAATAAGATTTCCCAAAAAATATTTAATGTACAGATTCGACTCAGTTACAATTTTATTATATATGTATAGATTGGTCCGCATCTAAAATTCGTAGCGTAATATGAGATAGTCTTTAACCTTACCAAATAAATAGGTTATTAGAAGTAAACATAATTTTTCTAATCGTTCTGGTAGTTCCAACGTAGTCAAATAGATATGGGAAAAATACATATTATATTATATAGTGCGCCAGGTTTTGCTCGCTGCGTGATTGATAGTCACGTACATTAACATTATGCAGCATTCATATATGTGTAAGATTTTTTACTATTTAATAGAATCATAATATATTCCTATATGATTTTTTTTAATTCATTCTGAAACGACTTTAGAATAACATCTAAGCTCCGTACATAGAGGTATATTACTATCTATTATTTATTTTTTACTTTTTAGTGCTTTTGTTTGAAGTCGGTTTTTATTTTTTTGTTAAAAAGTTTTTATTTTTCCCTTTTTAGTGTAAACAGTAGTAGCAAAGTAAGAATTCTAACGTGTTAGGCTTGTCGAATCAAACATAAAAACTTTTTAACAAAAAAATAAAAACTGACTTCAAACAAAAGCACTAAAAAGTTAAAAATAACTGATTGGTAGTTTTCATTTACTATACATACCTAATCAAATATTTTCGAAGTCGGTGTGCTTTGGCTAAGTAATTACCTACCTATTAAATACATACCTAATCAAATATTTTCGAAATCGGTGCCAGCCCATACAAAGCAAAGCACACCGACTTCGAAAATATTTGATTAGGTATGTATAGTAAATGAAAACTACCAATCAGTTATTTTTAACTTTTTAGTGCTTTTGTTTGAAGTCGGTTTTTATTTTTTTGTTAAAAAGTTTTTATTTTTACCTTTTTAGTGTAGACAGTAGTAGCAAAGTACGAATTCTAAAGTGTTAGGCTTGTCGAATCAAACAAAATAAGCCCAAACGCAAAGTATCTACTATTAGCCGTTGAAGAGTTCCACCTATCCACCTTCTGGCCTTACCATCAAATCAGGTCAACAATACCGAACCACTGTACTATCAACGGAAATAGAAACACTTGCAAAGTTTCAAGTCAATATGACAATTAGAAGTAGGTTAAATTCATTATTAGCTATTTTTCCACCCTTAGGGGTGGTATTTTTTTTTGAAATTTAAATGGAACCAATCTGGAAGTATACTCTTTCAAACAAAACAAAAATTGTCCAAATCGTTTCATAAATGACGAAGTTCTGAGGTAACAAACATAAAAAAAAAAAATACAGTCGAATTGAGAACCTCCTCCTTTTTGAAGTCGGTTGAAAATAAGCTCAAACTCAAAGTATCTACTATTAGCCGTTGAAGAGTTCCACCTATCCACCTTCTGGCCTTACCATCAAATCAGGTCAACAACACCGAACCACTGTACTATCAACGGAAATAGAAACACTTGCAAAGTTTCAAGTCAATATGACAATTAGAAGTAGGTTAAATTCATCATTAGCTATTTTTCCACCCTTAGGTGTGGTATTTTTTTTAAATTTAAATGGGACCAATCTGGAAGTATACACTTTCAAACAAAACAAAAATGGTCCACATCGGTTAATAAATGACGGAGTTGTGAGGTAACAAACATAAAAAAATAAAAACATACAGCCGAATAGAGAACCTCCTCCTTTTTGAGGAAGTCGGTTGAAAATGTTTTTTTTGTCGCTTCAGTATAGGCCCGATTTTCAGCGAAAGTGCGTCATTACCCTGGTGTCGTGGATTTTGGGACTACGTGGTTGATTGGGATCTTAAAATATGCGTCTGAATGAGGGCTACAAAATGCAAAAAAAAATAATTGAAAACACACAAAGGCTTTTTTTTAAATCGAAATAATGTGAAAAATGCTGCTTTTCGCTCGGTTTCGGTCAGAAAAAAAATCATATCTCGAAATGAAATAAGATATCGAAAAAATAAAAAAACCCCTGGAGATATGTACTTAGTACTTCGGACTATATTTAAAAAATATTTAAGGTTCATATCATTGATGGGTTATTCAGAAGTTGTACCTTTGTGACGCTGAGTTTATGCGAGGAGAGTGCGTGAGCGCGGTAAAGATGGTGAATAAATGTTTGGAGCATGATTTTGTTTTTGAACCGAAGTGATTCTTTTTGAATAAATAAATATGTATTTAAACTAATTACTAACTAATATTTATATAATACATATAATAAAACAATAACTAAGTGAAATTTATAAGTGAAATATTTTTTCAAAACAATGACTGTAACGTATTGTGTCTTACAGACACCAAAACAATGATTATGAAAAATTTTGTCTGTTTGTCTGTTTGGGTGTTCGCGTTTCACGAAAAAAGTACTGAACCGATTTTAACTAAATTTTATGTACTGATAACTTATTACTCGGAGATTAGAGGAGAGCCTTTTCTTTTATTTTCCTGCATAAACTTGTTATGATTCTATGACATAATGTTTACATTTCACCTTCAATAAAATAATAAAAATCTTACACATTTATGTACAAGTACTGTAGAATATTTATCTACGTGACTATCACGCAGCGAGCAAAACCTAGTATATTTTCGGTAATAAGTATGTCTTGAGAAATAAATTTAAAAAAGAAACATTTATTTTATTACATTTCATATCACAAAGCTTACTACCCGTAGTAACAATATAAAATGGAATAAAATACAAAATTCTAAACTTCAAACAGTATAGATTTATAATATACATGCTTACTGAAATAAACTAATGAATATTAAAAAAAATATTTTATTCAAATATCGTACAAGAACATTTAAAAGCTTAGTTAATTATACATTAAAAAGATTACCAATTAAAATTTATTTCGGGTTATTAATGTTAAAAAAAAAGATACTCAAGAAATGTGTCAAATGGATGGTGTTTGATTATCTTGACATGTTATATTAACTGGTAATTCTTATTTACTATATATAAATATATATTCCATTATCATGTGTTTATTTGCAAATCTCATGTTTCGCACCAACAGTTGACATTAGCAAAGCTTCCACAATGTCCTCCTCTGTACCCACGTCTCTTGCACTCAGCGTTGCAGTTAGATGTGTAGTTAACAGCGCCCCACACACAGCTGCCGATAAGCTTGTCTGCTTGAACTTCATTTTGCGGAGATGAAACGATCACCAAAAAAGTGATGCAGACCAGCAGCAACATTGAGCGGCAATTTTGCACCATTGTCACGTTTATTGTTTACTATTGAGGTTTTAATAATTCTGATGCCTCAGTTAAGAGGCACAAACTTCAACTGCATCTTATGTTGATGTCTTCCTTATTTATATCTTTAAATACGGTTCACTTGATAAGTGAATAGGAAAATCCAAGTACTGTAATAGACTAATTAATTCTTTTGTTCGGTTTAACTTTGTTTTTTTCCTTATTTAATACTTTCTGAGTGACTGATACAGATAATAATACCTACGCACTAAAGAAAAATACATAAAGAATACATCCAAACAAAATACTTTATTTGATTTAAAAAAATGGATTCTTTCGAGTATTTAATTTGATTTTTGATTCCCGATGTTTTGAATACTTTTCAGCTAACATCTATCCCGAAAAAGTAAAAATATCCGAAAAGAGAGCCTTACATAAAATGGCCAAGCATTTACTACTTTAATCAAATTCAACAATTCGGAAACGTAAGTAGTGGTTATGATGAATCTTCATTATATCATGTGAATATAATTTACTTGGTTTTTATGTTTAAAAAAAGACTAATAGCACTACATTATCGTTAGTTATAGTTGCACGTCAACTTATTAAAAGCAGTGGTAGCCCAGTGGTAATGTGCTCGCTTGGAAAATAAAGTGATGCAGGCTCAAATCCCAGGTCTCATACCTCTGATATTCTAATTTGTGGTGGTGCCTTGGTGGTGTAGTGGCTAGCATGTACGGCTGCACACCCGGAGGTCCTGGGTTCGAGTCCCGGGTCGGGGAAGTTTAGTTATTGAGTCTTTCTGTATAGTAAGTCTCAGTAACAGCCCGGAGTTGGGAAGTTGGTGGTGTGTCACTCCCGTGCCTCGGAGAGCACGTAAAGCCATCGGTCCTGCGCTAAGGCGCAGGCGGTGGGATGTTAAAAAGGGCTGAATATGAACTCAATAGGTTTAACCCTATTCAAGATTCATGTTGTCAAGAACCTATTTAGCTTAAGGAATAACGTGATGATGAATTCGTCGGAGATATGCCTTGAAAAATAAATTAAATAAAAACTTTTTAACAAAAAAATAAAAACCGACTTCAAACAAAAGCACTAAAAAGTAAAAAATAACTGATTGGTAGTTTTCATTTACTATACATACCTAATCAAATATTTTCGAAGTCGGTGTGCTTTGCTTTGTATGGGCTGGCACCGATTTCGAAAATATTTGATTAGGTATGTATTTAAAAGGTAGGCTTTAATTACTTAGCCAAAGCACACCGACTTCGAAAATATTTGATTAGGTATGTATAGTAAATGAAAACTACCAATCAGTTATTTTTAACTTTTTAGTGCTTTTGTTTGAAGTCGGTTTTTATTTTTTTGTTAAAAAGTTTTTATTTTTCCCTTTTTAGTGTAGACAGTAGTAGCAAAGTAAGAATTCTAACGTATTAGGCTTGTCAAATCAAACAAAATAAGCCCAAACTCAAAGTATCTACTATTAGCCGTTGAAGAGTTCCACCTATCCACCTTCTGGCCTTGCCATCAAATGAGGTCAACAACACAGAACCACTATACTATCAACGGAAATAGAAATACTTGCAAACTTTCAAGTCAATATGACAATTAGAAGTAGATTAAATTCATCATTTGTTGTTTTTCCACCCTTAGGGGTGGTATTTTTTTTTTGAAATTGAAATGGGACCAATCTGGAACTATACCCTTTCAAACAAAACAAAAATTGTCCAAATCGGTTAATAAATGACGGAGTTCTGAGGTAACAAACATAAAAAAAAAAAAAAAACATACAGTCGAATTGAGAACCTCCTCCTTTTTGAAGTCGGTTGAAAAGTAACTCGTATATTTTATATTATTACCTTTTATATAACAAAGCTTATTACTAGTAACAATATGAAATGGAATAAAATACAACAATTAAATCTTCAAACAGAATAGATTTATTGAAATCACATAATACAAGGTTAAAATGTTATAATTTATATATTTATTTAAAATGTTACCGATTACAATTTAATAAATAACTGGCATTGCCCGCAGCTCCACCCGCATTCAGATGATCAAAAACCAAATTCTTAGGTTTTACATATTAGTATACTCTTACATTGCAGTTTTTGTATTATGTCTCAGAAATGAGATATTTTCCCGCGGTAAAAAGTATCATATATGTTGACCCGGATAACCAGCTATCACCATACCAAATTTCATCAAAATCCTTCCTGTGATTTTTCTGTGATTCGGTAACAAACGGAGAGAGAGAGAGACAGACAAAAATTCTAAAAAACTATAGATTAGGCCTCTGTATCGATAATAATAATAATAATGTTGGCTTGACCGATTCCGGTCACGGCGGCCAATGTCATTGAGTCTAGCCAACTGCGCAGGAGATATTATAGTGCAGCGCGTGTGAGAGAGAGCACAGACACAACGTGCACTCTTTATTCCTGCCACTCTCATACTCCGGTGAGACGACTATTTGACACGACCAGTGAGAGTTAAGACTCTCATTGGTCGTGTCGAGCGGTCGTCCCACCGGAGTATGAGAGTGACAGGAATAGAGAGTGCACTTGTGTCTGCGCGTACACTTGTGCACTATAATATCTCCTGCGCAGTTGGCTCGTCTCAATGAGGTTGGCCGCCGTGACCGGAATCGGTCAGGAAAACATCACATTCTAATTTGTAAATCTAAATGCAAAAATCGTAAGGAAACAAACATTATTTCCAAACTGTTAAGTTTCTGGCCGACTCTTCTTAGCAGAACTGCCTTTCGAGCCGGTGGTAGATTCCTCTTGGACTTACATAACGACATATAATTTAAATTTTGAAAATGTCAAAAGCGATGATACAAAAGTGCTTGTAAAGGTCTATTTGAATATATTTTGATTTGATTTGATTTTATTTGAAACTTGCATGTCCGAGAGAACGCACCAATTCTTCGAAAGACGTGAAGTCTGCTAATTCGCATTTTACCAGGGTGGTGAACTATGGTCTGATTTCCCTTGCAATAAGGTGAGGCCCGCGCCCAGCGGTGGGATGTTAAAAAGGGCTGAATATGAACTCAATAGGTTTAACCCTATTCAAGATTCATGTTGTCAAGAACCTATTTAGCTTAAGGAATAACGTGATGATGAATTCGTCGGAGATATGCCTTGAAAAATAAATTAAAAAAGTAACTCGTATATTTTATATTATTACCTTTTATATAACAAAGCTTATTACTAGTAAGAATATGAAATGGAATAAAATACAACAATTGAATCTTCAAACAGAATAGATTTATTGAAATCACATAATACAAGGTTAAAATGTTATAATTTATATATTTATTTAAAATGTTACCGATTACAATTTAATAAATAACTAGCATTGCCCGCGGCTCCACCCGCATTTAGATGATCAAAAACCAAATTCTTAGGTTTTACATATTAGTATACTCTTACATTGCAGTTTTTGTATTATGTCTCAGAAATGAGATATTTTACCGCGGTAAAAAGTATCATATATGTTGACCCGGATAACCAGCTATCACCATACCAAATTTCATCAAAATCCTTCCTGTGATTTTTCTGTGATTCGGTAACAAACGGAGAGAGAGAGAGACAGACAAAAATTCTAAAAAACTATAGATTAGGCCTCTGTATCGATAATAATAATAATAATGTTGGCTTGACCGATTCCGGTCACGGCGGCCAATGTCATTGAGTCTAGCCAACTGCGCAGGAGATATTATAGTGCAGCGCGTGTAAGAGAGAGAGCACAGACACAACGTGCACTCTCTATTCCTGCCACTCTCATACTCCGGTGAGACGACTATTTGACACGACCAGCGAGAGTTAAGGCACAGGACCGACGGCTTTACGTGCTCTCCGAGGCACGGGGGTGACAACCGCCAACTTCCCAACTCCGCGCTGCTTCTGAGGTTTACTATACAGAAAGACTCAATAACTAAACTTGGCCCGACCAGAGACTCGAACCCAGGACCTCCGGGTTTGCAGCCGTACATGCTAGCCCCTACACCACCGAGGCAGTTGAATCGATAATAATGTCTATTTCAATAAGATTCTCCAAAAAATATTTAATGTACAGATTCGGACTAGTTACAATTTAAATTATATGTATAGATTAGTACTATTAAAATCCGTCCATTATAATTATGTATGATATAATCTAAACGAGTTATGATAATTTTCAGTTTTCATTAAGTATATGGCTATCTTGTTTTAAGTGATAAATCTTATGTTTCGCACCAACAGTTGACATTAGCAAAGCTTCCACAATGTCCTCCTTTGTACCCACGTCTTTTGCACTCGGCGTTGCAGTTAGACGTGTAGTTAACAAAGCCCCATACACAGCTGCCGATAAGCTTGTCCGCTTGAACTTCATTTCGCGGAGATGAAACGATCACCAAAAATGTGATGCAGACCAGCAGCAACATTGAGCGGCAATTTTGAACCATTTTTACGTTTCTTACTACTTTCTTACTCACGTAGTTTGCTTGTAGTTGTATGTTGTAGTAGTGCTTGATGCTTCGGAAACACAGACTTTAACTTTGGTATTGATGCTAACGCTCTTCGTATTTATATCTTTACAAATAGTTAAATCGATTAGCAGATACGTAAAAGCAATTAATAACAATGATTTGTGCGCTTAACTTAATTTTCTTAATTAATTGTTTTCTGGGGTAATTGGATAATGACAAGGTATCTTCTTAGGTTTTCTAAAAATTAAATATGTGTTAATTTTTATTAAGTATTAAAATATCAAATGTGTGTGATGTACCGTATCGATTATAATAAGTATTATTATTTATACTAAAAAAGCACAAATAGATCTATCCCACGGAAACCGTTCGTTTTTCCGGGATAAAAAGTAACCTGTTGTTTGACCGGCAATATAAGGTATCAGCATGCCAAATTTTACTAAATTAAGTGCATAAGTTGTTGTGTACTAAGCTTATAAGTTACTGTATTTTTTGTTGTGTTCTAAGCTGTATAAGGTATATCTCACGAGAATTACTTAATTTTCCAGGATGAAAAGTATTTAGAATGTTGACCGGGGATATAAGTTACAACCATGCAAAATTTCATTTGAATCGGTCCAACAGTTTCGGAGATTAGCCCGTACAAATAGACAAATAGACAGAGAAACAAAAAAATTGAAAAATCTGGATTTGTTCTATTTCTCTCCTTACATCTCCCTGACTCGGTTTTTAGCAAAAAAAATTCTATGTACAGACCTTAGACCTCTACAGTTTCATTATATGTATAGATTAATTAATTTTAGTATATTTATTATAGGTAAAGTTTGGGAGTATAAATGTATGTTGGGAGTAGTCTCTGAAACTACTGATCCGATTCCGATACTTCTTTTACTATAGGAACCGCCATAGGAACATTATTCGAGTACTATAGGCATTTTTCACCCGACTGCAAATTTAGGCGCCAATTTATGTGTCTTAAAAAGGATCTTTTTGCTTGAGAAGGAAAATCAAGTGGAGTGGATAAAGGTTTTTCAGACGCAATTACAAAAATATATAAAACTTATATGTTTAAAAATAATTTCATTTTTAAAGCGAAGTAAATAAATACGCGCCTTATTCGTATCAGCAATAACATAATTTGTTTATTTATTCAAATGAGAAAAATTATGAAATGTCAACACAATTATTCAAGATACCTATTGTTGTTCCGGTTGATGCCAAATACTCGTAGATAAGCAAAATGTTACTGTGGTATATATTATTTATTTATAATTTAATATCTTTTATTTATATAAAAATCATGTAAATATTGTTATGAACATAAGTCAAATATAATTATGTATTACTACGCAACAAATTAAATAAATTTTTTTCATAGGGATTACAGATGTAATTATAATTTGTCGCGTTAAAGCCAATTGAATTGTATAATTATAAATAAAATATTTTTTTTAAAAGAAGCTTTTATTTAAATACCCTAAACGAGAGAAAATAAACTTTAAATTAAATCAAACCCATTAATTTATTACACGACACAATTTATATGATATCAAAGCTTTTCGCGAGATTTACCTATTTTACAAAAAAAAACATTATTTTTTAACATTTAATTTTAGTTTATCTACACAAGTAAATCTTGGTAAAAAGTCTGATGCCCATATCATATGGATATGATAAATCGCCATTTTGTAACGTCCGCTACATTGGATTAAAAATATAGGAAACCATACTGTGCCTCGGACACTGGGAAGAACTTAGGTCAATCTTTGGGAGTCTGCCATATTGGATTTACAATGCCGTCATTTTGCTTATTATGTTTCGCTCATCAAGCCCTTTCATTTGATGCCCATATCATAAGGGCGCTATTAAATTAAAATTGGCGGCATTTGAGTAATCGTGCATTGTATCGGAAATAAAACTAATGTGCCAAATTTCAGCACTTGTAGGGCCTGCTTTGCTGTCTTCTACCATAGAACTCGAAGAACTCGACGAACTGGGAAATCTTTCCGTTATTGGAATGTCTCAAAAATGTGATAACGGCATTGGCACTTATCAGTCTGTAACAATAATGTATGTGATTTTTGGGTTCACGCCACTACATTTGTACACCAAAAGGCATCTGTTTTATAGTACGTTTGTGTCAACTCGTCAAATATTTATAGCACTTTAAACAACACACTTTAGGGCACTCTCGATTTGCCTTTATTTTTCATTGCAAATTAAAATAATTTTTATAACAATTCTCAAAAAAAGAGAATTTGCCTTATTTCATTTTTATGCCTAAATTGATCACGAACAACAAAATAAGTTTGGAGAATTAAGACAAACATACAGCATATTGTAAACTTATGAGTAATGTAAATGTTTTGATGACAATTTTGTACACAGCAATGATAATATATTTTTATGATTATCCTCAAACAATTGTTGCGAAAAGCACACAACAAAAATTTCCATTGTTTATTTTGGGACGTGATACCTAAATATAAACCTTTCAAGATGTCTTTTGTCCTTTACTAGGTATACTTAATACAAATTACCATTCGGGATATTTGAGCTGCATAATATATTAACTAAAATATATTCCATACTACTAATAAAAATACCTTTATATAATTGAGGTAGTGGTAGCCCAGTCGTAACGCGTTCGTTTGTGAAACCGAGTGAAGCGGGTTTAAATCCCAGGTCTCGCACCTCTGATATTTTCATTTGCGAATCATTTCCAACATGAAACCTGCATGTCTGAGAGAACCTAGCAAGCTTTCGAAAGACATGTAACGGCATAAATAAGTTTCTTTCATATAGCTGCAGCCAAATGCGTGATACGTAAAATATTCCATATCTAATATAATATTTAAACGAGCAATTCTTGTATATTTATATATATATTTCAATATATAATCTGAATCTCAGAAACGGCTCCAACGATTTTAATGAAATTTAGTATGCAAGGGGTTTCGGGAGCGATAAATCGATCTAGATTAGTCTTATATCTGGGAAAACGCGTGTTTTCGAATTTCCATGTAGTTTTCTTTTGCATTATTCCACGCAAAATATTATGTTCCATAATTTCGCGCGGTCGGATATAAACATCATGGTCAAGCGACCAAGACGCAAGATTGGATAAGTGTCCGGGTTCGAATCCCGGTCGGATACAAAGGTATAATTATCTTTTGTTTTTTTTTTGTATTTATTCAAATTCTTTGTTTTTTTTTAAAGACAATTGTACTCTGTAACCAAAAACTCCGAGCGAAGCTCGGTGGCCCAGGTACTCTTAATTAACTAATCAACATATTTTACTTCAAAATAATTTGTTATCTTAATTTATTTCAGAATTTTGCAACCCAAAAGTTAGGGCGCTTGGGAGATCATAATGTTTTTGAATTTAATCAATTTTGAAGCAATAAGTCCCTTCGAAACAGTTATCTGAATTTTTAAGACCCATCCAGAGATATCACCTACGTTTATGGAGACTTAAACTTTGTTTTTCAGTTAAATGTACATAAGGGGAATTCCATGTCAAATCGGGCGGTTTCAAAAAAAATATTTCTGATTTTCTTAATATTTTGGTATTTTTAGTACCCCTCAAAAGAGGCTTCCTGGTAAATTTTGGGGTTTTTTGATCACTAAGCCGACTTCTCATACTAGCTTAACGCGACTGCGTAAAAGGCGAAATTAAAAGATGAGAACAAGTTGTCAAAGGAACATAGTATTATGCAGTCGGAGACATACACTAGAGCAGCTATTATAAAACATGTACGTACATATGTATTTGAATTTTGAATTATATTTATATGATGATGATGTTCTCCTGACCGATTCCGGCCACGGCGGCCAATCTCATTGAGACTAGCCAACTGCGCAGGAGATATTATAGTGCACAAGTGTACGTGCAGACACAAGTGCACTCTCTATTCCTGTCATTCTCATACTCCGGTGGGACGACTGCTCGACACAACCAGTGATAGAGTTTATATAAACATTCTATGAGACTCACGTTATCAAGACGAATCGAACAACGTATGAATCATTAAAATCGGTTAAGACGTCTAGTAATAACGAGGGAACATAGAGTCTAATATAAATACATACATCCAGGTCAAACACATAACCCTCCATTGGGCTTCGCTGCAGTCAGGTAAAAAATACCTACGTATATATGACAGTTACCTGAAAATATTGGATGAGGAAAAGCCTAAGAAGAAATAAATTATGTAAACAATTACTATCTTGGATTTTTCATATTTGCTAATAAGCTTAACTGTTTCCAAAGATATATAAACAGGATAAACAACGATATTGACAACAGTTGAAGTTTGTGCCTCTTAACTGAAGTAACAGAATTATTAAAACCTCAATAGTAAACAATAAACGTGACTATGGTGCAAAATTGCCGCTCAATGTTGCTGCTGGTCTGCATCACATTTTTGGTGATCGTTTCATCTCCGCAAAATGAAGTTCAAGCGGACACACTTATAGGCAGCTGTGTGTGGGGCGCTGTTAATTACACTTCCGACTGCAACGCTGAGTGCAAGAGACGTGGGTACAGAGGAGGACATTGTGGAAGCTTTGCTAATGTCAACTGTTGGTGCGAAACATAATTTTTTTCTATAGAAGCAAGATGATGAAATACTAAAATATATACTAAGCATACTCAATGAAAACTGAAAACTATAAGAGCTTGTCAAGATTACCAAATATCATCCGAACTAAAGTGTTCACGATTTTTAATAAACAAGTCAAAAATCGTAATTAAATTGAAATCAGAGTCGGTGAAAATATAATGAATAAGTAAATTACGTTTTATTGTATTTTAAGACTATGCACTTTTAATACACAATTTAAACATTTAATTCTTATATTTTATTTCCTCTTACTTATCTTATCTAATATATTTAAACGACCTATTCTTGTATATATTATATTTATATATATTTATATAATCTGAATTTCGGAAACGGCTTCAACGATTTTCATGAAATTTTGTATGCAAAGGGTTTCGGGGGCGACAAATCGATCTAGATTAATTTTATGTCTGGGAAAACGCGTGTTTTCGAGTTTTTATGCGGTTTTGTTTTGCATTATTCCACGCAAAATATGGTCGCTAATTCGCACGCTAGGACATAAGCATCGTGGTCAAGCGGCCAAGATGCAAGTTTGACAATCACAGGTGTCTGGGTTCGTATCCCGGTCGGATACAAAGTTTTTACTTTTTTTTTGTATTTATTCAAAGTTTTAGTTTTTTTTAATGTTTTTTTGGCCAAAAACTCCGAGCGAAGCTCGCTCGGTGGCCCAGGTACTATCTATTATCACGCACATCATATTCCCTGTACGTAGTTCACTATGGCATTCCCCTAGTCAAATAACTTTTTTTTCCTTAGTTGAGTTTTACAGTTTTTAAACTTTAGTATTTTAACATTTGGAATGAAAATTAAATTGACTTCGTTCTAATTGTTTTAATACTACACATTTAACATTGAATAGATAGTGTATATGAAGTTCTTTCAATTAATATTGGATCAGAGCAATTTTGTTAAAAATTCATCTGTGATATGAGACATAAGAAACATAAGACGTTGTTTATTTAGCGTTCCATGGCAGCTTTGAGATGCTCTCAGAACCGCCTCGCTCGCTCAGCGCCGGACTTTAAGGTACCCTTGCGTAGCCTATAACACCTTCTTTCCGATAACAGCCGTAATTTATATTTCCGGCTGGCTACAACACGAGCTGAGGGCGACAAATTTTTTATACACTTCCTGGTTATTATTTCCTACGAACTTTATCTAAATTGCACGTATTTTTATTTGGATCGGACGAAATAAATTCTATAAAAAATTATAAAATCACGGCGCTATCAAGTGTGAGTCGTGAGTTATATCAAATAGACAGGAGCGAGGGCGGCGATTTCTACGGTAATTCTGTACAGTGCAGACTATCCCAGCGACCTCGCCCAAGCCTGACGCAAATTCAAGGTCACAACAGCAAACTGACTATATAATCTAAATAATTCAAATTCAAAATATTTTATTCAGCATTAAATTATTACATTTTTTTACTGAACTGATTTTGTTTGAAGTCGGTTTTTATTTTTTGTTAAAAAGTTTTTATTTTTCCCTTTTTAGTGTAGACAGTAGTAGTAAAGTAAGAATTATTATAACGTGTTAGGCTTGTCAAATCAAACAAAATAAGCCCAAACTCAAAGTATCTACTATTAGTCGTTGACCTTCTGGCCTTACCATCAGATCAGGTCAATAATACCGAACCACTGTACTATCAATGGAAATAAGCAACACTTGCAAAGTTTCAACTCAATATGACAATTAGAAGAAGGTTAAATTCATCATTAGCTATTTTTTCAACTTTAGGGGTGGTATTTTTCTTTGAAATTTAAATGGGACCAATCTGGAAGTATACACTTTCAAACAAAATAAAAATTGTCCAAATCGGTTAATAAATGACGGAGTTCTGAGGTAACAAACAATAAAAAAATACAGCCGAATTGAGAACCTCCTCCTTTTTGAGGAAGTCGGTTGAAAATAATTTATTAGTTGATTTAAAAAAAAACCGCTTGACCAATTTCGATAAAATTTATATGGGACCTGGGAAGATACCCTTTGAAAAAAAAATCCAAATCGGTTCAGGCGTCTTCGAGTAATCGGTGAACATACATAAAAAAAAGATTCCGACGAATTGAGAACCTCCTCCTTTTTGAAAGTCGGTTAAAAATCTTATGTTTTGCACCAACAGTTGACATTATAGTCTGATTTTTATTTCGGCGGAATTCTGACATTTCAGAAATGTTGTCAGCTTTGAAACATTGTCACTAAAAACGGAAAGCATTTTAGCAAAATAAAAAAATAAACCTTTCTTGAATTTAAGGTTTCAATTAGAAAAACTAAGACTTCAAAAGTTATTGATTACTCTAAAATGGTAATAATTTTTTTATTATCATATTATCGAAGTTAGAATAATTATTAAGGAAATTATCTTTCTATTACAGGAATCCCTGTCCAATAATACATAGGTTGCAAGCCTTTTATAGGAAAACCACTTTGTTTGTAAAATCTTTACAATTGGCAAAAAGAATTGGAAAGTCTCCAAAAGACAGGTCCACGACGATCGTTCACTATTTTTTATTATTGTTTTTGGCAAGAATGCATAAACCATATTATAAAAAAAAGGATAAAATGTGCCCTCTTAATGATCTGATGGATAGTGTGAGTGATTCTTTTATAATCCGAGTGGATGACGACGACAAGGATGATATAAGTAATAATGATTAGTAAATATTTTCATTTCTTATATTTTGTTTTACTCTGTTTTTTTCTTTTAACCATTAAAAAATTTTACATTATAGTTAGTGTGCATTGAATGCACAAAACAAAGACTATTTACAATGTTATACATATAGTTTACTTGATCTAATTCTGTTTCATATTTTTTGTTATTTTATATTAAAAAAATACAAAGCAGAAAAGGTTTATGATATCTGAATTGTCAAAGAATGATAGCTGTCATATTTCCGTGGAATTAAAAATCAGACTATAGTCTACTACTGAAGCTTCAATAACATAAGTTTCTACTATTTTCGATGGCAGTGTTCTTAATTTCTTAATTTTTATTTTATTACCTAGAAAACGTTGAATCGATTAGTAAACACGGAAAATCCAAGTACCTACCTAACCTTAATTGATAGTATAGATTAGCACTTAATTAAACTGGTAATTAATAGCACCTATATAATAAAACAGTAACTTACTTTTTAAAAATAATGACTATAACGTATTGTGTACACAATATAGGCCCCAAAACAATAGTAATTAAAAATTTTGTCTGTTTGTCTGTATGTCTGTTTGACTACTGAACCAATTTTAACTAAATTTTGTGTAGTGATAACTTATTATTCGGGTCAACATTTAAGATACCTTTTACAACAGGAAAATCTTGCATTCCACGGGAAAACACATTAACTAACTTTATCGAGTCATCCATAACCATGAAAAAATATACCTAATTGAAATTGCAGGTCTTAAAAAGGCCCACAGAAAAATTTGCAATATTATAAGTTTTTGCGGTACCTTGTTTGTTTAAGGCACAATTAGTCTAATCGGAATCCGATTTGGGAATAAAATATTGAAAACCTGAAGTTTTATGATTTTAAAACGTTAGCAGGTATATAAGGAATAGAAATTCGTAAAATACATATGCTACCCCCGATAAATGGGGGACGCAAAGCGTTGAAAAATAGTTTTTTTCAATTTCCGTTTTACTGTGACGTTCTATCGCAAAATGTTTTCTACAAAAGTTTTAGGTTTAGTGAAAATCTACAACTTTTATAAATAACACTTTTTACAAGAACCTCAAAGTTTTCGAGATATTTGCAACAAGCTCGGTTTTTAACTTTTTCTTGGTTTTTTTATTTTTAATTTCTAGAATAATCTTTTGATTTCCATTAATCTAAGAGAATGTAATATTCGAAAAATATAATAAATAAAAAAAATGAAATTGAAATGTTTAACCATATCCGAGAAAAATATATTTTATGACCTTGAGAGGCTAAAAATCACCCCCAACTTCAAGTGGGCGCTTGTTTACATATAAAAAAACTTTCGTTCAATTTTCAGATAGGGCTCATTCTTTTCGTCTTGAACTCTACTTTTTGAAAATATAAAAACATTTTATGGTCGTGTTGTAAAAACACCCTTAAAAACTTAAAAAATTGGAGAAATCGATAATGTTTACTTTGTAAACTACATTTTTTTCAATTATCATTAAAGAAGTGTACTTTATTGACCAAATTTTTATAAACTGATTACACCAATGTATTTTGCAGGAAAAAACGAAAAAATGTTTCCTTGGGTTTTTAATTTGACGTTTATTATTTATACAATGTCACCGTAAACATTCCAACTTTGCAATTCGACGAGTCGTGAAAAAATAATAAAAGTTGGAATTCACGTAAAGAATACCACTGTTTTTGTATTTTTTTGTCGTAGAATCTATTTATGTTATATTTTTTTCGAATTTATCGATAATTTATTAGTTTTTGATCAATTTTGGGGTTAATTTTATTGATTTTTCAGAAAAAATTGATTTTAAGGTAATTACAGAAAGAAAAAAATTCATTCATAGTCTTATCTTGTTTATTCATAAGTTAAAAATATATTTTAAAAAATTAAGTTGATATTTACAAAATTTAGTCATAGTTTTGTTAAAAAATCATAAAAAATGTAATAAATAAAAAAAATCCTCTTAAAAAAACTATGATAGTATTTTTTAGAAATATGATTTAAATTTATAAATTAACCCTTTTATCTACTGTGCATCCATTAAATGCTAAGATATTGATGATAAAAAAAGGATCCTTTTTTTTATTGAAAGTATAATATCTCAAGCGACAAAAAGCGACAAAGAGTTTAGTAAAAAAATTGAAAAAATTATAACATAAATAGGTTCTACGGCAAAAAATACAAAAGCAATGGTATACTTTACGTAAATTCCAACTTTTATTATTTTTTCGCGATTCGTCCAATTGCAAAGTTGGAATGCTTACGGCGACATTGTATAAATAATAAGCGTCAAACTGAAAACTTAAGAATACTATTTTTTCGTTCTTTCCTGAAAAATACTTTGATGTAATCAGTTTATAAAAATTTGGTCAATAAAGTACACTTCTTCAATGATAATTGAAAAAAATGTAGATTACATAGTACAAATTATCGCCTTCTCCAATTCTTTATATTTTTAAGGGTGTTTTTACAAGACGACCATACAATGTTTTTATATTTTCGAAAAGTAGAGTTCAAGACAAAAAGAATAAGCCCTATCGAAAAAATTATCAATTTTTTTTTTAATGTAAACGTCCACTTGTAGTTGAGGGTGATTTTCAGCCTCTTGAGACCATAAAATATACTTTTCTCGGAAATGGCTAAACATTTAAATTTCATTTTTTTACTTTTATTAATATGTATTTCGAAGATTACATTCCCTTATTTTTAGAAATTAAAAATAAAAAACCAAGAAAAAGTTAAAACCGAGTTTTTTGCAAATATATCGAAAACTTTGAGATTATTGTATAATGTATTATTTACAAAAGTTGTAGATTTTTACTAAGCTTACAACTTTTGTACGCTTTGCGTCCCCCCATTCCTCGGGGGCCTAGGGGGCATTTACGAATTTGAATTCCCTATATACCTATATACCTGCTAACATTATAAAATCATGAAACTTCAGGTTTTCAATATAAATTTTTTCTCTTAAAAATAAGCGGATTCCGGTCTATTAGTAGGAAAAGGTGTAATGTTTTACGTCTTTGTGACATCAAATAAATTCAATATACGTCTTAATAAGTTTCACTCAAAAAATCACGCTCAGGCAAAGATGAGCGGGTTTAAATATGCGGGGCCCCCTTTTGCGCGGGGCCTGTAGCAATTGCTACTCTTGCTACGTCGTTAATCCGGCACTGAGCTTAAGGAATAACGTGATGATGAATTCGTCGGAGATATGCCTTGAAAATAAATTAAAAAAGTAACTCGTACATTTTATATTATTACCTTTTATATTATACAAAGCTTATTACTAGTAACAATATGAAATGGAATAAAATACAACAATTGAATCTTCAAACAGAACAGATTTATTGAAATCACATAATACAAGGTTAAAATATTATAATTTATATATTCGTTTAAAATGTTACCAATTACAATTTAATTAATAACTAGCATTGCCCGCGGCTCCACCCGCGTTCAGATGATCGAAAACCAAATTCTTAGGTTTTACAAATTAGTATATACATTTTATTACATATTACAGTGCAGTTTTTGTATTTTGTCTCAGGAATTAGATATTTTCCCGCGGTAGAAATTACCCTATATGTTGACCCGGATAACCAGCTATCACCATACCAAATTTCATCAACATCCCTCCAGTGGTTTTTCTGGATGCGGTAACAGACAGACAGACAAAAATTCTAAAAACCAAAGATTCGCCTCTGTATCGATAATAATTACGTCGTAGCTGAACATCTTGCTACGTGAGGGGCGGTAACGTATACAAAAACACTTACACGGCTAACAATGTTCAGGTAACCTATTAATATGGAGACGCGTAATAAGAAATATCGTATAGGGTCGCTACCCGGGGGTGATCGCCGGGGCACTCTGTAGCTGGCCACGGGCGTGACAGTATGCTAGCCAGTGACTCTAGCAACAACGGCTGGGCGGGAGTTGAGGACAGGGGGGCTGGGGAAAGGTCCTCAGAAGTTACAGCCACTAGAGGGAGTAGCAGAGAAGGAGTAGGAACGCCAGCTGAAGGTGTTTCATAGGAGGCAGTCGCCATACAACCTGTGACCACTAAAGCTGGTAAACCAAGGGCGCGAATGAAATGGAATGATGAGATAAATATATTTATAATGCGCACTTACTACTATGTAACCAAGCTTAAAACAGACAAAACAATGTACCCCACTAAACTTTTTAATATATTTATACAAAAATATCCCCATTTAAAAGTAAATCCTCAAAGAATAGCAGATCATCATGAGAAAGTTTCTACAAGAGGAAGATGTTAATATAATAGCCTAATAATTCCAATTAAGTACTCTTGGCTTAGGCCCGCGGACTTCATTATATACCAAAATCCTTAGGATTTTGAGAAAGTTCAAACTTAAAAATAATAATAATGTTCTCCTGACCGATTCTGGCCACGGAGGCCAATCTCATTGAGGCTAGCCAACTGCGCAGGAGATATTATAGTGCACAAGTGTACGCGCAGACACAACGTGCACTCTCTGTTCCTGTCACTCTCATACTCCAGTGGAACGACTGTTCGACACGACCAGTGAGAGTTAAGGCGCAGGACCAACGGCTTTACGTTCTCTCCGAGGCACGGGGGTGAAAACCGCCAACTTCCCGACTCCGGGCTGCTTTTGAGGCTTACTATACAGAAAGACTCAATAACTAAACTTGGCCCGACCAGAGACTCAAGCCCAGGACCTTTGGGTTTGCAGCCGTACATGCTAGCCACTACACCACCGAGGCAGTTGAATCGATAATAATGTCTATTTCAATAAGATTCTCCAAAAAAATATTTAATGTACAGATTCGGATTAGTTACAATTTAAATTATATGTATAGATTAGTACTATTAAATCCGTCCATTATGATTATGTTTGATATAATCTAAACGAGCTATGATAACTTTCAGTTATCTTGTTTTAACTTTAAGTGATAAATCTTATGTTTCGCACCAACAGTTGACATTAGCAAAGCTTCCACAATGTCCTCCTTTGTACCCACGTCTTATGCACTCGGCGTTGCAGTTAGATGTGTAGTTAACAAAGCCCCATACACAGCTGCCGATAAGCTTGTCCGCTTGAACTTCATTTCGCGGAGATGAAACGATCACCAAAAATGTGATGCAGACCAGCAGCAACATTGAGCGGCAATTTTGAACCATTTTTACGTTTCTTACTACTTTCTTACGTAGTTTCTGGTGCTTGATGCTTCACTTAGGAAACACAGACTTTAACTCTTGGTATTGATGCTAACGCTCTTCGTATTTATATCTTTACAAATAGTTAAATCGATTAGTAGATACGTAAAAGCAATTAATAACAATGGTTTGTGCGCTTGACTTTATTTTAACTAATGAATTGTTTTCTAGGGTAATTGAATAATGACAAGGTATCTTCTTCAGTTTTCTAAAAATAAAATATGTATTAATTTTTATTAAGTATTACAGCTTTAGTATTAAAGTAATGTAAGGAAATATCAAAATAACTAGCAATATTCTTATTTAGCTGACATATTTTTTAAACTAGATCTTTTGTCCGCATCTAAAGTTCGTAGCGAAACATATTTCGCTGATGAGATAGTCTTTAACCTTACCAAATAAATAGGTTATTAGAAGTAAATATAATTTTTCTAATCGGTCTGGTAGTTCCAACGTACTCAAATAGATATGTGAAATAAACATTATCTTAAGATTTATAAAGTGTGTGATGTACCGTATCGATTATAATAAGTATTATTATTTATACTAAAAAAGCACAAATAGATCTATCCCACGGGAACCGTTCGTTTTTCCGGGATAAAAGTAACCTGTTGTTTGACCGGCAATATCAAAGGTATCAGCATGCTAAATTTTACTAAAGTACCTGGGCTACCGAGCTTCGCTCGGAGTTTTAGGCCTAAAGAACATTTTAAAAAATAAACAAATAAAAATTTGAATAAATACAAAAAAACAAAAGTAATAACTTTGTATCCAACCGGGATATAAACCCAGATACCTGTGATTGGCGAACTTGCGCCTTGGCCGCTTGACCACGATGCTTATGTCCTAGCGTGCGAATTAGTGACCATATTTTACGTGGAATAATGCGAAACAAAACCGCATGAAAACTCGAAAACACGCGTTTTCCCAGACATAAAACTAATCTAGATCGATTTGTCGCCCCCGAAACCCTTTGTATACAAAATTTCATGAAAATCGTTGGGGCCGTTTCCGAAATTCAGATTATATAAATATATACAAATATATACAAGAATTTCTCGTTTAAATATATTATATAAAAGAAGTAAAAGGAAATAAAATATAAGAATTAAATGTTTAAATTGTGTATTAAAAGTGCATAGTCTTAAAATACAATAATACGTAATTTACTTATTCATTATACACTGGCACATCATAAAATTCCTGGAAATGCACGTGTGCGCTTAATTATAGTCAATTAGCAGTAATTAGTGAATATTTGCATAATATGGATTGAAGCCACAAATACTGTTTTTTGTTATTTTAGAAGCTTAGTTGAGGTTCAATTATTGAACAAGACACTTCTACTTTGATCTGCGATTATTAGAAATACTGCAAGATGGATCTGACCAAGGCTGAATCATCTCGAATTGTGACTTTGCTTGAAACTGGACAAAGTCAACGTCAAGTGGCTCAAGTTTTTTCTGTGAGCCGTTCTACGGTCCAGAGAGTGTACAAACGTTACCTAGAGACTGGTCGCTTTGTACGACGACATGGTTCCGGCCGACGAAGTGCCACATCAGAGCGTGATGATCGATTTATTGTGACATCAGCTCTAAGAAATCGTCATCGCACAGGGGTTGACGTTCGAAATCTCCTGAGAGAAGTGAGAGGTGTTAATGTTAGCGAGTGGACAGTAAGGCGCCGACTTAGAGCCGCTTCCCTGACGCCACGCAAGTCCGCAACTGACCCCAAACTCACCCCTGCACATCGAATTGCAAGATTACTTTTTGTCCGAGATCACGTGAATTGGAATTTGGAGCAGTGGAAGAAGGTTCTTATTACTGACGAAAGCAGAATGTGTTTGCATGGTGCCGACGGCCGTAATTTTGTTTACCGGCGACCAGGTGAAAGATATGCACCATGCACTATGCGGGAAACAGTGTCATATGGAGGAGGCTCAGTTATGTTTTGGGCAGGATTCTGTTACGAAGCGAAAACCGAGCTTATATTCATAGAAAATGGATCCCTTACAGCCGCTAGGTATATAACGGAGGTTTTAGAAGATCATGTGATGCCTTTTACTGGGTTCATTGGAGAAGATTTTCTGCTTCTACAAAATAATGCTCGCCCACACACTGCTACATCAGTAAAGCAGTATCTTCAAGAGGTCGGAGTGTCTACTATTGCCTGGCCAGCGCGAAGCCCTGACCTCAATCCGATAGAGCATGTATGGGACCATCTCAAAAGAAAACTTAGAAGTCGCGTAGTAGTCCCGAGCAACATTCAAGAATTAAAAAGCGCCTTATTGGAAGAATGGGAGTCTATTACACAAGATTATCTAAAAAAAAGTGTCAAATTTCTGAAAAACCGATAAAAGCTGTAATTAAAAATAAAGGCGGTAATACGCATTATTCAAAATCATAAAACCAATCGAAATCTTTTAATTTTCCCATTAATTTGCGGCTTACATTTTTATACCAAACTCGCGAAAAATCATTAAATTTGATTTTCCTCTATTTTCGAGCAATAATTTTTATTTAAATTATTCGACGATTATTGATTTAGGTACCTAGGGTATACAGCTACCCATATATAATAACAATATTAATAAAAAAATATCATATCTTAAGTTTGTCCATTTTCTCTAGGTGGCCCGATTTTTTTGCACGCCAGTGTATTTTCACCGACTCCGATTTCAATTTAATTACGATTTTTGACTTGCTTATTAAAAATCATGAACACTTCAGTTCGGATGATAACTGTCAGTAATTAATAATAATGACACAAATCTATACATATAATAAAATTGTAACTAAGCCGAATCTTTACATTAAATTTTTTTTTGGAAAATCTTATTTAACTAAATATTATTATCAATACAGAGGCTGAATCTATAGTTTTTAGAATTTTTGTCTGTGTGTCTGTTACCGCATCAGTGAAAATCACTGGAGGGATTTTGATGAAATTTGGTAAGGTGACAGCTGGTTATCCGGGTCAACATATAGGATACTTTTTACCGCGGAAATTAGTGTCATTTCTGAGAAAAATACAAAATCTGGTTAGAATAAAACCACGATGATACTATGTATAAGCATTTTGGCAAGGTAACTTACTAAATATGTCAAAACTATTAAAAATATCTTATTTTGGAAAAGAAACATCAATAGCGCTATTTTATTCATTAGAATAACTCCAAAAATATTTATTTATGTGTTATTTAGATATTCGTCAATAGATGTTGCCATGTGTTTTAAAATTATTAGTTATACCCCAACTTTTTGAGATTTTTCACACCATTTCTTGAAAGGTGGAAGGCTTAAAGGACGCAATAAAATGCTTACTGCTTTAATCATATTAGGCGAGCTATACGAAATAATAAAAAGCATGCAAATGTAAGACTATACTAATATGTAGAACCTAGGAATTTGGTGTTTGGTCATCTGAACGCTGGCGGAGCCGCGGGCAATGCTAGTAAATATACATTTACTAACAACTAAATTAGTACATATTATGTTAGTTTCTATTAAGTATATATCTATTAAATCTTATCTGCTTTTTAGGGTTCCGTATTCAAATGACTAAAATTATGGCTTATAATTTCGCTATATTCGTCTGTCCGTATGTCACAGACATTTTACGAGAAGACTAGAATTTATGTTAAATTTTAACTCATTTACATGCGTATTTTACTTAGGAAAATCAAACCAAAACTTAAATTTTATATTATTTTTTGTAAAGTATCAAGACAATTTATTCTACTATACTTAGTGTTACTACATGTAGTTTTTATATTTGCCGCGCCAGTCTCTATATTTATTACAAACGTACATACGTGTAACCAGTGTTCTACGACGTGTATTATGAGTTGTGACCGTCATTTCTACTATGCTAACAAGATATATGTAAACAACGTTTTCAAAACAATTCATTCCATTTGCTACAATACAAACTAAACAATGAAGACATAAATATGTTTTAAATAATGTATTTATGGTCAACTGTTTTCTAAATCTGAACTGTCATTTGTAAATCAGAAAAGTATTTTTATAGTCTTCTATGTTTACACTATTTACAGTATATTATTTTATTTAAATAGATTTATTTCTTAATAGTATATGTACATAATATTCTCTTTTTAAATTAGTACCTAATAGGTCTTTCTTTCTTCTTCTTTCGATTATCAGATTTTGAGTAGGTATATGGCTTTTCTTCAAGATTTCTTATTTTACCCGACTATGAAAAAATCGAATGAAAAGTTGTAATTTTAATAGTTTATGTATACATGATTGTATCTTCCTATGTTCCACCCTAGCGCTTATAGATGTTGATGAATGAGATGTTAATCGTTTTATTATTATAGTCTAGGTGACGTAGGCTATATTTTGTGCGAAAAAAATCAATATGAGGTATGTTACATCCAAAAAATTAAGGGTTTCGGAATTTATTTTGCTTTCATATTGAGTAGGAAGTCTAATGAAAGCGGATAAAATTTTTAGTTTAAAAATATAAATATAGTACAATATTAAAACATTGTTTGATTTATTTTCATATTTTTTCAATAAACTTAAGAGCTTTTTGTGATGTAATCGTGTTTTGTTTTGAGTACTTAACATTATTTTTTGTTGTCGCATTAAATGTTAAAATAAGAAAGTTTAGGAAACTGTAAAAACTCATCTAAGTAAAAAAATGTTATTATAGGGACGAATGCAATGCAGTAGCGGCCTACGTACAGGTATTGTGATGTGCTTACTATAGATATAAAAGAAGGAAATGGGAATAAAATATAATTATTATATGTTAAACAGTTTATTAAAAGTGCATAGTCTTAGATTAAAATAATCCATAATATATTCATTATAGAATATTTACAGTCACTCCAATTTCAATTTAATTACGATTTTTGACTCGCTTATTAAAAATCATGAACACTTCAGTTCGAATGATATTTGATAATCTTGACGAGCTATTATAGTTTTCAGTTTTCATTAGGTATTTTCAGTGTATATTCCATCATCATGGTCTATTTGCAAATCTTATGTTTCGCACCAACAGTTGACATTAGCAAAGCTTCCACAATGTCCTCCTCTGTACCCACGTCTTTTGCACTCAGCGTTGCAGTTAGATGTGTAGTTAACAGCGCCCCATACACAGCTGCCAATAAGTCTGTCCGCTTGTACTTCATTTTGCGGAGATGAAACGATCACCAAAAATGTGATGCAGACCAGCAGCAACATTGAGCGGCAATTTTGCACCATTGTCACGTTTATTGTTTACTATTGAGGTTTTAATAATTCTGATGCTTCAGTTATGAGGCACAAACTTCAACTGTTGTCAATATTGTGGTATATCGCATTTATATATATTTGGAAACAGTTAAGCTCACTATCAAATATGAAAAACCCAAGATAGTAATTGTCTACATAATAATGAATTTTGTTAATGCAGTTTCATTTCGGGTTTTCCTTATTCAATATTTTCAAGTAACTGTCATACATAAGTAAGTACTTGTATTTAAAGTGCATACAGGAAAATAAATATTCATTTATGTTAAGCACTATAGGAAAATCAATAGTCTCCAATTTTTTTTTATTGTAACGTAGCGTTACGGAGAACAATTAGACAGAGCTAGTATACGAAGTCGGCTGACATTCAACTGCTGATATACGGAAGTATATCCACGTACTGGGTACGTGTTGGTGCTTCATATTCACTGCTGTTCCGAAGTACAGATGAAGTTGCATAGAAAGTGTCTACATAGAAAAGTAGTTTATAATGAGAAAATAGGTAGTGTAAAATTAATAATGATAGATAAATAGATTTTAGACTCAATCTAATGTTTTAAGTTATGTATAAATATTAAATGTTAAGAATTATAGTGTAAAAGGCTTTTTAAATAAATTCATTTTCTTCCGGTCTGCGTATTTGTCAACATAATTACTAAATTATCAGTAATTAATATTAATGACACAAATTAATTATAGAATTACTAACTACATTTGATTTTATGTTATGTTAGTTTCTATTTTAATTTACATCTTAGCTTGTTTTAGGGTTTTTATTAAAATGGCTAAAATTATGGCTTATAATTTAGCCATATCCGTCTGTTCGTTGTCACAGACATTTTACCGAAGACTATTGGAGCTACATTGCTGGAATTTAGTGTGTAGGGCGTAAGCAGGTGTGTCATATACGTCGCTAGACAAATGTGTAGTCAATTTTCAAAAATAAGAAAATATGGAATCGGTTCAGCGGATTAAGCGTGAAAAGTAACAGACAGACAGACCGACAGACAAAGTTACTTTCGCATTTATATATTAGTATGGATTATGAAGAGAAAAGATTTTTTTGTTTGTTTGTACCTAATAAGCTTCGAAACTACTGGACCGATTTAGACGAAATTTGGTAAGAAGATACTTTGAGACCCTTGGAAGGACATATAATAGTTTTTATCCCGGAAATCAACACTTAAAGGGGTGAAAATGGGGATGAAAGTTTGTATAGGTGATAAAACTAGTACCGGTGAGTCGCTAGTTATGGATATTTAATATGTTGTATGTAGCTATACAAACTTCGAATAAAGTTCTGACAGTTACGTTAATTGCATAAAAATGGTACCTGTAATTATTTCTTAAAATCAATTTAAAAAAACCGTAAATAATAAAAATGCAAACGTAAAATAAACTGAAATGAAAGAAATTTTTAGTTGTTTATAGATAATGTTTTAAAAAAAAATATTATTTTTCTATCTGTCAGTTAAGATACAAATCAGCATTTTAAACAAAGGTCATAAATAGTATAATTTAAATAATATATGTAACTAACGATTCTTTTTATTTGTAATTATACCTAATAGTTTTTAATTTAAATAATTCGAAGTCATGTTGATGTGTATGTAAGTATATATATGTTTTATAATAGCTGCATGTAGGTATACAATATGACCATTGCATAATACTACCAGTATAGTATTATAATGATCTGTGTTGTCATGTGTGATAATATTATGTTCCTTCGTCAACTTTTTCTCATCTTTTTACTTCGCTTTTTATGCAGTCGGTTTTTTTTTATTTTTGTAATTATAATTTAGCGTTTATAAAAATGTATAATTTACCAGAAATATACAAAAAAAGCCAGTGGTAGCCCAATGGTAATGCGCTTGATTAGGAAACCGAGTGCAGCGAGTTGAAATCCCAGGTCTCGCACCTCTGATATTTTCATGTCCGAATCATTTCCAACATGATTACCACTTGTCTTAACGCTGAAGGAAAACATCGTGAGGAAACCTGCATGTCTGAGAGAACCTAGCAAGTTTTCAAAAGACATGTGAAGTCCGCCAATCCGCGCTTGGCCAGCGTGGTGGACTATGGCCTGATTCCCCTCGTACTGAAGGGAGGCACGATAAAAAGGGCTAATTACTGAATAGTGAATACTGAATACAAAAAAAAAACTAGATCTATTTTGCTCCGCTTTCCCCTTCGAGTCTAATAGACAATTTTTATTAAATGTATGTATGTCTATATTACTATCATAAGATAAGACGGGTTTTAAATTTATTTTCCTCATCTGCTCTAAGGTTTTTCCCTATTTCAATAACTTATTGGTATGTTTGAGGAAAAGTTATAAATGCGGTAAGTGTTGCGAAATACCTAATCAAGTGTAGATTGACTAGATGTGTAGATTAGACTCGGATAGTACATATGGATAATTTATGTTTTTATTGACTGACTAGCGGCTCACCCTCGCTTTGCTCGGGTTCGCCTATAGACAAACAAAACATGTCTATCCCACGGGAACCGTACATTTTTACGGGATAAAAATAGCCTATTTATTATTCTGATGTATAAACTATATTATTGTAAAGTTTCATCAAAATCCAATCAGTAGTTTTTGTGTACTAAGCTGTATCATTTACTATAGTTACCCACGGGAACAATTTAATTTTTCCGGGATGAAAAGTATCTGAAATGATGACCGGGGGTATAAGGTACCACCATGCAAAATTTTAATCGGTCCAACAGTTTTGGAGATTAGCCCGTACAAACAGACAAACAGACAGAGAAACAAAAAAATTGAAAAAATCTGGACTTGTTCTTTTCTCTTCTTACATCCCCATGATTCGATTTTTACGATTTTTTTTCTATGTACCGACTTTCGACCTCTACAGATTTATTATATGTATAGATTACTATACATTGATTAATATGTACTGATATTTATATATTAGTTTAGAAGTATTCATGTCATGTCCAGCCTCTTCTAGTTCAGAGATAAAAAAACGGCTTTCATAACAAAAGGCCAGGGAGAGTTCTAATTTGATAATTTGTTGTCAGAATTGATGTGACTTTAAACGGGAAAAATGGTACCTACCTACAGAAAACCAATTTTTCGTTTATATTAATCACCGCCACCTAAGCAAAAATAACTAATTTATAAAAAAATATAGAGTACCTATGAAAGGGGTGTGCAAGCTTTTGGCATCTTTTTTTTTACTTTAGCCAGTAGTTATGTTTGCTATTCCTTTTTTATCAGGCGTTATTTTTAATAAATATACTACTTTATTATTATATACAGCTTACGTAGAGTGGCAAGCCAGCCACTCTCTTAGATCATATTATAAAAATGTTATTGGTATATTTGATCTGGGTATTAAGTAAATCATTTTTATGTTTCTACGACTTTGTACATTTATGGATATTCTTCAAAATCGAAATATATATTTGGGCTTTATTTTCGTTATTTTAACAATTTTCAACAATTGTATATGATCTAGGTATTAATGTATATATGGGTGGATGATATAATTAATACTTTATTTCTTCTCATTAACTTTATTAATTCAAGCGTTACTTTTACTATACTTTACATCTTACAAATCACGACTGACGACATATTCTATTTTTATATACTAAGCAAAGAGTTGCCACTTGCCAGTTAGGCATAGAGAAAATCCTAACATCAGGAAGGAGCCGAGTCACTTTACATACATAATTCCTTTGTCAACTTGTTCCCGTCTTTTTAGTTAGTATTTTACGCAGTCGGTTTTTTTTTACTTTTATAATTTATTTGCTATGATAACAGTATATTATAATCTCCTATTTTAAATTGAGTCGTTATCTACATGCCACTGCAGGCGCTTTGGACTGGAAAAAATCATTGGTTTTACGATATTTGTAACAGAAACGGTTACGCTGGGCCGTTGCCTTACGGAAGTGAAACTTCTTTTTTAAACTATTATATAAATATTACAAAGAATAAATTGAATAAAAATAAAAGATGTATGTATATATGTATTCAGCCCTTTTTAACGTCCCACTGTTGTAACCGAGCCGCTCTTCAAAGCGAGGGGGACCAGGCCATAGTCCACCACGCTGGCCAAGTGCGGGTTGGCGGACTTCACATGTCTTTTGAAAACTTGCTAGGTTCTCTCAGAAATGAAGGTTTCGTCACGATGTTTTCCTTCACCATTAAAACATTTGTGAATAAAATTAAATATTGTTTTATAATTTAAATCGTAAAAAAATATTTTAGAAGAGAAAACTTCTATATGCAGGTTTGGACAGCGAGTAAGTCGTCATCGACATGGTCACGAGACGTGTTAACGCTAACACTCAGAATGCCGATGCCCGATAGATGTCAAAACCAGATAAATGTAAACAGTTTTAATTTACAAATTTTAATATAAGATCAAGCAATTAATTTGAATATCCAAAAATAACAATTGTTTGTTTATAGTTTCAAGTTTTCACTTCTGTCAGCAGTCCTCATGACTGCTTTTTTTTAATATTATTACTTTTCACAGAACTTTTTCTCCGCCAGATGTCGCGATCACTATGATCCTCAATATATTGTAAAGGTCTATAGTGTGGATGTTTTTTTTTTCATTTTGTTTCATCATTCACTTGTTTTATTTAAAACTAGCACAACTCGCTTACGCTAAAACAACAAAACAATCTCTAAAAAGGTAGGTTTCATACAAACTTTCATCCCCTATTTTATCCCCTTATATGATGAATATCGAAAAATGCTAAAATACATATTTTTTAATTGTATTGAAAAGCATTAATACCAAGTTTCAAGTAATTATGATTATAAATAATTTTTGGATTATATTATAACGTGTTTTCCCGTGGGAATTAGATGATCTCCCGCGGTAAAAAGTATCCTATGCCACTCTCCAGCCCTCCAACTTTCTAAATACAAAAAAATCATTTTCATATTTATAATACAATTGATTTAGATGTAAAGAAAATGGTTATCATTTGTTCCCAAAAAACAAAAAACTGAAGTAATTGCTTTAGCAGTAAGATGACCAAAATTGGCGAAATCACAATCTTTATATTTAAGGCTATGTAAATATCATTATACAGAAAGTGATATTAAAACAGTTGGAAAAATCAAAAAATCTCTAAAAAGGTAGGTTTTATACAAACTTTCATCCCCGATTTTACCCTCTTATGGGATTGAATTTTTAAAAATACTAAAACGTGTATTTATTTAATTGCATTGAGGAGCGTTTATATACCAAGTTTCAAGTAATTCTGATCATAAATAATTCTTTGCCCATATAAACCTTTTTACCCTCCTTTTACATAATTTAGGGGTGAATTTAAAAAAACCAAATAAATATATTTCTTATTTTTATTTAAAAACTAAACACCACTTTCTGTCTATTTCACATTATGAATGTCAGAGTTTTGTACAATCTTTAATCGCCTATTTTACCAACTTAGTTGATAAATTTCTAAAAATCCTTTCTTATTAGATGCATCAAATTTCACGTTTATACGTCCAGCGGTTTAGGCAGTGTATTGATCTATCCACCAGGATGCAAATCTTCTCAATTCTTCCTTCAGTTGGTCTAACTTTCATGTACAATACATTGTACAGGTACGATGCGAACACAATAGAAGCAAAAACGAGGTACAAAATAGATATCATAATAAATTGCTTAACCTCAGACTCAGAATGTAAATAGGCGATACGTGTAGCTCCCTCCTATCGAGAAATCTTCCACATTACGTTTACCTATAGAATAGAGAGATTCTCTCTATTATTCGTCTATGGTAGCTACTGGGGTTCAAAATTCAAATATTAATTTTATTTAGCAAAGTGACAGCAACTGGCAACTCTGTATAAGCCGGCTACCGCTACAAATTGCAAGAGACAACCAATGACGTACAATTTACTTTCACTTGTGTTTGTGTCGTTTAGTAGTTTTCAGACAATTTTATAGGGATTTTTCTCAATTTAATATCTTTTTGTAATTCATTTATTAAGCTGTAATTATTACTTTTTGAGGATACCCATTTAATACGTACTAAAAGTAAGTAACTATTTAACAAACATCTGTCGTTCTAGCCACATTTGCAAAGTAAAAGTATTTTATATCTAGTACTTAGTGTTTCACATATTATACTATATGCTTTTACTTTTACTATATAATTTGAATGATTTAAAGAATAGCATTTATTTCCTTTTTAAATACAAGTAATGTGTTTGTCATGCACGTGGCCTAAATTTGTTGTATTTATTGAATGTCAAAGTGACCGTTATGGCTTTTGCCGGTTGTTTAAAAAATAATTTATTCTTTTATCTAATGAATACACTACGAATAAAGAATTGAACCCTTATTTCAAAATAACTTTTTATTGCTTTCTATATTTTAAAGAAGCTTATAATCTAAGGATACTTAACGTCTTAGTTGATATCTTTGTATTCAAAAATTAATCTCCGATTCTGTTCTTTAAAATAAACAGTAGGTATTCATCATTCATTAATAATACATAGACATTTTAGAAACATTACTATGAAATTGATTCTAAATATTGAGGAATGTTTATTTTCTTCAGGTTGTCTAATTTCTGTAATTTAAGTTTAACAATATTCTACAGCAATAATTGTTATCATAATCAGCCTTTATTATTTACAATCTTCAGTATTTTTCCTACTGATTATATAGTCTTAATAGGTATGTTGATTATCTTTACAGTTTAAATATTCAAGATGGCAGAAGTACAAGAGGTGAGCACATCTACCCCAGAAGATCTTTTAGCTTCAGGTAGACGTCATCTTGCCGTGAGAGATTATAATGCAGCTACAGAAGCCTTAGCTAAAGCTTGCGAGCTATTAGCAAAGGCTCATGGAGATATGGCAGATGAATGTGCTGAGGCTTATTTGTGGTAATTTATATGAATTTATTTTCATTAAGCATATTAATCTTAATTATGTGAATTTATTATTGTCATATCTTTTATGTGTTATTTGTGAACAAACACATGATGCAACCCAATAAGTTCAGTAGCAGAGCCCATTAATTGTATTTATTGTTAAAAATTATACATAAGTTTATGAAGGAGATAATTCTAGTCTGTTGCTTTTTTTGCCAGTTCTTCTCGGGTCTAAGGAGGTATTTTTTCAAACTGGTGGTCGACAGACATTCACTAAAAATTGTAACAATCTAATGCTGAATAAAAAATATTTTGAATATTGATTTCTTTTTGTTTTAATGAAATTTTATTGGTTTGTAAATTATTTACAGTTATTATTATTATCCATGATTAATGTTTTATGTATAGAATAATATTTTTCTATTAGATTTTAAAAATAATGTATTGTTATAGGTATGGAAAGGCTTTGTTGGGGCTATCAAGGGAAGAAAGTGGTGTTCTTGGTGAAGCTGTGCCTGGTGATAATAATGAAGATGAGGATGACAATGAAGGTCATATTGATAAGATATGAATGTTACACTCTGATTAAAAAAATATATCCATGTGTCAGAAGTTAGAATAATAAGTGTAAAAAGGCCACACTTTAAAATATGTAAACTAAGATATTTTTCTTATAACATTCTTGTTACAAGAATAATGTCTGGATGTCACTTGTTGATAAAGAAAGTTATTTTTGGTGAAAGAGTTTATGATTTGACCAAATTTTATTGAAATGTACTCGATTTAGAATTCAAGGGTAGGCATTGAAAATATCATATTATGTGTAGAATGCATGTTGGAGTAATGCAATGTGTCAAATAACAGCCCATTTATGCTGTGGTTTACTCCTTTAATTGCATTGTTTATTTTCCAAAAAATAGTTAAGTTAGGTATAATAGCTTATATCCATATGATAAGAATGAATCCTTTACCTGCAAGTGTCTTTGTCTCTGCAAGTCTTTTAAAATAAATTAATTTAGTTTCTGGTCTCTGGAGTAAAAATAGTTATATAGTGTTGTCATATTTTTGCCTGTTGATCATTTTTTAATAACACAGATACAAATATAGATTTTATTATAATATCGTTTTCTTACTCTCAGAGGAGAATGGCGAAAATGCAGAAGTAAAGACTGAAGAAGAAAAAGAAAATGGAGAGAAAGAAGCTTCAAAGGAAGAAGTAGAAAAGACTGAGGCAGAGTCTACAACAAAAGATGACGAGCCAGGTCCTAGTGTTGCCGAAAGTTCTGAAGAAAAACCGGTACTTATTTTTGCTTATTTTAGATACAGTCATTTAATTCAGCGGCGCATTGGATAGTGGTTAATTGTGTACAGAAGATTAAATCAATAAATGTCAACAATATTATTATGATATTATTAATTAAAACTTTTGGCAATCATTTGGAAAAAAAATAGAAATTATACAAAATTCTGTACATAAAATATATTTTTTGCATAGATTTTGATAAAATTGACTTTTTCACTGTTATTGTCAAGGCAGACACAAAATGCTGTGAGTACCGCTAATTATGAATAATTCCATCTAATTTTCCACTATTTTTAAATGACATCAATTTAACTAGCTTGCTAATGGCTCCAAAGCGTGCCACTTGAGCACAGATTACTTCACCAATATCATGTAGAATAATTATGTCTTGGCCCATGTTATCTAGTATTTATTTTAGATTATATAATTTGTATTCTTGCAATTTATAATTTTAGGGAACATCGAATGGTGAAACAAATGATGCAGATGAGTCCACAGTGAATATGGATGTAGAGGATGATGTCGACAACTTACAACTTGCCTGGGAAATGCTCGGTAAATGTTATTTGAGAGTTTCACTTGACATATTATGTCTTAAAATGAAAAGTATTATTCATTTGTAGCATTTCTTTGTTTATTGAATTCAATTCTGTTGTTAATGGCTTCAAGGCGTGCCAGTTGAGCATAGATTACTTCACGAATATCACATAGAATCACATCACTTTGTTTCGACGTGTAAGAAGGACAAACAAACACACTTTCTTAAACTCCTTTATAATATTAAGTATGGATATATACTTTTATAATATAAGGCTCCTATGTAATAAGTAATTTATTTCAGAATTATCACGCAACATACTCCAAAAGCGAACAGAGAGCGGTGCGGAGGCAGCCAGGGCTTTGTTGGCTGATGTGCACCTGGCGCTCGGTGAAGTTGCTTTGGAGAGCGAGACATATGATAAGGCGGTAGTTGATATGGGTTTGTATTTATAGAATCTTTTTAATCTTGTGAATACCAAATTTTTTAACCAAACTTGATTTGTTATTGTTAATTATTTTTTTATTTGACTCTGTTATTGTTCAGCCCTTTTTTAACGTCCCACTGTTGGGCACGGGTCTCCCTTCAATATGAGGGGATATAGTCTATTAAATATTTTTAGAGAAATAATATTAATAAAAATACAAAATTATCTGTTGGTTTCATACAGGGTAGTACCAAGGACAATTAGTGTATATTTTTCGCATTTATTATTATCACATTTGTTATCTAATACATAAATATCTCAGTTCACGTGTTTGTGGTCGCACTCCTTCAAAACGGCTCGACCGATTTTAATGATTTTTTTGTGTATTTTGTAGGCATAAAAAAAGATCGAAAAGTATTTTTCACCCTCCTACCCCCATCCCCAATTTTTTAATCGCGATTTTAGTATTTTTCTATAAACAATATTATATAAATATAAAATACATACAACAAACACAAAGCCAATTTTTTTTTCTTTTTTTTTCGTTCTGCGTCTTATAATATTTTAATATCTTTCACAGTCAGCTGTTTGGACATCCAAAAGGAGTTATACAAGAGTGATGACAGGCGCATTGCTGAAACTCACTACCAAATTGGTACATATGTAGTTTATTTATGCATGTTACATGTTGATAAATTATTTATTATTAGTACTTATACTGTTTTTAAATTTATTCTTTTATTTATCTATTATTTGTCTATTATTTGTCTATCTTTGTATAGTTATAAACTACTTGCTTTATAGAGTGATAAGCAATATTGCTGCTATTATTTTTAATGTATTTTTAAATCCTAATATTAAAAATGTGAAAGTTTGTGAGAATGGATGTTTGTTACTCTTTTACACCAGAATGGCTGAACTGATCTGGATAAAATTTGGCACAAAGATAGATATATATATTCTGGAATAGAACATATGTTACTTTTTATCCCGGAAAAATTTATGATTTCCATGGGATAGATTTCTTTTGTGATTTGTTTTGCAAAGTGAGGGGTCAGTCGCTAGTTGAAAGTAGTAATAAGTAATAAATTTAATAAATTTCCAGGTCTCGCCAATTCCTTAGCATCCAACTTCGAGGACGCTATAACGCACTTTAAAAATGCAGCGAATATTCTAGAATCTCGCATCAAAACCTTAGAGAATCCTATCTCTGTGGCAGAAGATCCTACCGTCAAAAAGTATACAACTGCCGACCCATATTACTCCGTCGAAGGAGAATTGAAAGAACTTAAGGAACTATTGCCGGAGATTCAAGAGAAAATACAAGACATGATGGATTATAAGACGGAGGTAAGACCCTGTGATTGTGTCGAGGCTACCAGAAATATGCTTAGAAATATGATTTTAAAAGAGAAAACACAATTCGTAGGAGTCCAGGCTTAGGTCTCTTGATATTTCTTGCATAATAATTATTATTAGGTATTCTAAGGCAGCGGTTCTCAAATTGTGGACCGCGGAACCCTAGGGTTTTTTGGAAGGGACACAGGGGTTTCGAGTTCCGTCCGAGATCTAAATAATATGTCAGATAATGAAGCCTAAATTTAGTGCTACTATAAACAAATATATGAAAAAATTTCATTCATGAAATTAAATAGTTATGTTTTTGATACAATAAATTTTATTTATTCAATTCAAATTTTATTCAAGTCAAACAAGAAAGTGTTCTAATTACAACAGAATCAGTTTAATTATTATCAAAATGGGAATCCGTTAAAAAAATATGATCAATTAGAGTTCCATGGTCAAAAAAATTGGGAACCGCTGTACTAAACATCTGCCAATAAGTTGATTAGTAACAATGCTCAATATTTCTTCATTTAGTTTTAGATTTGATAAGTATTGCATGTATTGAGGCTTGGATAATAGACTCTCAATGTTTAAAACTTGAGCCTGAGGGTTGCTTGGTTAAATTTACATGTGGAAATGGAATTATTTTTAGTCTGTTTCAAATTACAAAATATAACTAGTTAACAAAGTAAAGTAGATATAACACAGTATAATAAGTTTTGTATGTCGTGTTCTATATAATTAGCTTTACATTACAGTTAGTGCCAAAGCAACCCTAATGGAGAAGTTTCCAAATTTTTTTAAATATATTAATTATAAAAATGTAAGTAAAATATAACAAAAATAAGAAAGAATTATTAAAATATCTCAATAAAAAGTTATGAAAAATTTAAAGTTGCGCTTGTAAAAATAATTTCGTGACGTCACACGACCTAGACAACCAATAAATTAATTTCTCAGTCATTTATTGATAGATTTAAAAAAAAACACTGATTTATAAGTTTTGAGCTATATTATAATTACATTGTATCGAATATGATATTAAAAACATCATGAAACTTCTCCATTATAGTAATATTTTTTCACATATTTGCAATTTTTCAAATAAAATGCCTTTAAATATGCCTTCTAGAGAGCCATTTCACTTATATAAGTAGCATAGGGTCGCACTTCTAGGATATACTATATTAAATTAGTTTCTAGATTCGAAATTAAAATTAAAATGATACACCGACTTCAAAATCACAATGTTTTTACTTTTTTTTTACTTTGAGGATGGATTTTAGTTCTAAAATTGTCTATGCCTTTAATACCTTTAATAGTCTATGCCTTCTACACAACCAAAAATTAAAAAAAATCTATAGAATCTGTTCAGTATTATGGAATAGAATAAATAAAAAAAAGCATAACTTAATATAGTAGTACCTTTAACGAAGTCCGTCAAAAATGCCAAATATGACATTTTATTGTGATAACATTTGGACTGTCTTTATCAGTATTGATTTGATATTATGCAGATTTTTATCAATACATGTGGTTTGATAAATTAATTGGATTTATATGATAATATCTAAATTTTTTTGGAGTCACAGAATGTAAATAAAAGTGTAGTGCAGTGAACTATGAACCATTAGATTCCATAAAATGGGAATTTTACGTTGTTGTGGAAGTTGACACATTTTCATATTATTCTTCAATTCAATTTTCTTATTAATGGCTTCAAAACTTGCCAGTTGAGCACAGATTACTTCGCCAATGTCATATTGAATGGAGAAGACAGGAAGGAAATTGGTCGATATTATTATTGAATTTTTCTCCCATAATTTTCTGTTATATACCTTTAGTAAAATGAACAGTCTTACCTTGTTATGGGCATTGTTTAAAAATCTGCATAATATTTATTTTTCTTTTTAGACATAAGTGCCTTAGAATCTCGACTTGCATTTACGTTAGTATAAGTACATTGTATTGTTAGTAGATAAGCGTTTTTACCACAAGGCCATTTTTGTATCGCTTTACACGATTTTCAAATAAAATGTATCAAACTTACATATACTGTGTGTTATTTCACTGCCCTGTATTTGTACATTAATGGCCATGTGGTAGATATGTTTTGTATGAATGGCCATTGATGTTAGACACCCTGTATCCCATTTTTAACCGACTTCTTTGAAAAGGAAGAGGTTCTCAATTTAGCTGTATTTTTTTATATCATTTATATTATAAATTTGAAAGTTTGGATGGATGTGTCGGCGCTCTGGCTAGGCCATACGTGTAGGGTTCGCGCAGAGAGTAAATGATAACTTCGTAGACTGAATGATGTATATTAAGCAAAGTAAATAATATAAAGAGTGGTGTAAGTGGACCGACCCGGACCGTGGTCGCAAGTGAACTGCTCAAGAAATCGGAGCTTTCTAAAAATCAAGAATACTGCGGCGGTCAGTGTCGGCTAACTTAAAAACAAAAAGTGAATCCCCAAAACAGAAAGAAATAAAACAATTACAGTAATGGTACATGGGAACAGAATTACAAAAAATAATAAAGTTTTAAATAGTAACTTACATACAAATAGTCGGCATTACAAAGAACAGAATACAAAGGTAAACAATGGCTAAACAAGACAAAACAGATATGGTAGAAACCCGAAGTAAAAATATTTTCTAATATAATGGCTACGGCCTTATAATAAAACACAGGCGTGAGAAACTAGTTATACAATACAGCTAAATTACGAGCTTAAAATTAAATACATTATTTACCCTTAGGTATTTGGTATATGGCGTAATGTGGGATGTAGTCACCACAGGTGGATGTTTGTTACTCACGCCAGAACGGTTGAACGGATCTGGATGATATTTGGCACAGAGATAGATTATAGTCTGGAATAGCACATAGGTTACGTTTAATTCCAGAAAAATGTACGGTTCCTGTGGCATAGATTTGATTTTGTTTTTTAGTATCGCTAGTAAATTATAATATGTCTAGTATTTGGGTTCTGTACATAATTTACTTTATTTTTCTATGGTTGATAATTTGACAAATTTATGGCCCGTTATACAAGCGGAGTCGCTATTTTTTTAAATTATTTGTAGAAATAGCAATTTCTAACATTGTCTTCAAAATCATCTTTGAAAGTAATTGTTGCATTATATAAATTGTAAAGTGTTCACGTTCAAGGTACAGCCTATTCATTAAAATCGGTTCATTCATTTTATAAACTGTCAAATGTTATCAAAAGAATAATTAATTTTATTAAAAAAAACAATTACAATATGTCAACGACTACTTAGCCCGATAGACGCCTACAAAAAATAATTTTCTGTTTAAAAGAATATTTTTAATTAAGACAAGTTTTCTTTACTATAATGAAATAATAATCGAATACTTAATATTATTTACACAGGTTTATTCAAGGTTTATTTACAGATATATGCATGGTTAAAGTTTTCGGATAACTGTCCCTTACACTCTGTATAACTAAACTACTACTTATTTACATGAACTTATTATTTATACAAAAAAAACTTTACTACTTAAAAAAAACTTTTTTAGGTACTTATTACAATTATTTATTCTTTACATTTATATTCCGAGAGCTGGCGACATAACCTTGTACCAATTTTATTTATTTATAATTAGCACACTTACAACATACATACATGAAACATTTTCAATTTAATTAATGTAATAATAATATACCTTATATGCATGTCAATTATAAGTGTACATAGCATTTAAATATTCATGAATTAAAAGTACAAAAATTTAAAAATAATAATAACTATTATTATAGATAAATGTCATAATACAAAAGAAATTGATAATAATACATAATAATAAGAAGTAAAATTAAAATCATCATTATAAACAAAAAAATTACAATAATTAACATTAACAATCATGCATTTTATAATAAGTTATATCTAAAAAAATTATAATTTAACTGGTACAGCACTAGTTACACGTGCCGGTAATTAAAGAAAAGGATAGCAACAATGAACTGTATTGAAAAGAAAGGGATGCATAGTCCGAGAATGTCCGAATACATCAACGCGAGTTGCGTAACAACCAATATAACTTGAGCTCTCATTTAATTACATTTAATGAATTTGGAAATTAAAATTCACTTACCTATGAAAAGTGATGCCATTTTTTTTAAATTACATGTTTGGCTACTATTTCCACACCATTTTATTGCACAGGGAGCCATGTTGCGCGTCTGTTGTATTTTTGGTATCGGAAATTCACGATTCTCAAACAATGTGCTCGCGGGTCACGGATGTGGTCGCTACTGAAGTAAATCGCGCGATCGTTTTCTCAAGTCAGACGTATTTGTCTAACGTGTTGTCTGAAAGTGTTCGCCCTGCGTGAGGTGTCTAATCGGGCTGAGTGGTCGTTGCAATATGTTTAACCTAAAAAAAACAAACGTGTCTGTGTACGTACGTAAGGAGTTATACTTCTTTGGTATAACAGACGAAAAATAGCTAAAGATTTCATCTCGTATGTCACAACTCTCTACAAATAAACAATTTTTTTACAAATGTGCCAAAAGAAGTATAACTGCAGTGCAGCCTAATTGAGAACCTCATCATCCTTTTTGAAGAATTCTGTCGAAAACAAGCCAAACACATAAAGCTAAATCTGCACCCGACTGGCATTTGATTAGAAATAACATTTAACAAATCGCCTTGGTGCTTATTTGTCCAAACGACCAATTTACTAAAAGAGTTTTTATTACAATTATTGGCTTTTAAATGTAAATTCTATTGGTATAATATACTCATTTTACTTTTAAAAAGTTGAAAAGATTTTTTTTATAAGTAGGTACCTATATAAATCTTAGAAATAAAGCTTTGTTTTTAAAATGAGGAAAAAACTACTGTAAAGTCAACAAGTATTGGTAGTTTGAACAAATAAGTACTAAGGCGATGAAATAGTAACTATTTTTTTTATAAAACGAAACAAATGAGCCCAAACTCATAAGTTTTATTATTAGAAATGAACTTTATGATCAATTCGATAGTATTAAAGATACCTAAAGATTTATTTGAATTTCACATACATATAGTCAAATCTATACGACAATACTAAATAGGGAATATATGTGATTTTTTTTATTTATATATTAATAGCTTACATCGTTATATAATTGAAAAAATGTCCAGCTCCAAAAAATTAAAAATTTAGTTTAAAAACGTTTTAAAAATATCATACCGATGTATGATAATGTGGAACCAAGAAATGTTGACATTTTTAAGTTTAATGAGTGAGTGAATTAGTGTATATATAGATATACAAGCCTGACAATAAAATAAAGTTATTTTTAAATTAATTTACCCTTCCAGATGATAAAAAGGGTGCGTGAAACTCTTTGCCCTTCAAACGGCGAAGGTTCACAAGCTACGTCCAGTACAACGAAAACCGAATCTAAACCAGCTGCCGACATATCGCATCTGATCAGAAGGAAGAGAAAGAACAGTGATGAAGAGGTCCCGGCATCGAAGAGGGTTAACACGTGAATGTGAGTATAGAAAGTACAGTATAGAAATCCATACAGTTGCCGTTTGTCCATTTATTTTAAAGTAAATTGCTTATAAATGCAAGGGTTGTCAACAGTACCAATTTTAAAGGCGAAACGGTTTCGATATCAAAGCTGAAATTACTCCTTGCTTTCCAATTATAAAGCATAACGCCGTACTTTGGAACACGAACAACGCGAAAAAGCACTTCTTATATTTTCTGCTACTGAGTGTTTTGGTCACGCCAAACCAGTACTTTTAAGTGCTCGATTGCGCTGAGCATTGCTGTAGTTGAAAAAAATCGAAGTTGAGCATTATACCGCATAATGCGCTTTAATTGTAATTGGAAAGCAGGGACTGTAGTGCCATCTTTCGACAAGCTACGGTTATAACTGTCAACCCTGAAGCCGTTTCCCGACTTGTGTACTAAAGTATGTATGAGAGTCGGGTGCGCCTCACCCAGCATGATTAACCTGTATAGACGCCTTCATAAGACGACTGTATGGATTAGTAGACTGTGACATAAGGCTAATTTGGCGTAACTCACAAACTGTCAAGCTTTTTTTTGTAAAAAACCACGTTTTTATATCAATTTCTAATATTTTGTTTATGTAATAATGAACTATTTGATTGACCCTATTGGAGGATATGTCAAGTTAAATATTAAACATGTTGTATTTCCTTTTATTTACTTAATTGTCGTAATCATACAAATAGAGTAGGCAACTGCCATTCAGCACTGTAAGTGGCGGTGAGCCGTGGAGAAAAAAAAGATAGAAATATCTGCCTAGTTTCTATCTTTGCTTCATGACGCATACGCATTAGTAGACTTTTTATGATGCATAACTTAAATTAAAAGAAATGCACAATGAGTAACGAAGAATATTTTTTTATTTTTAAAATCTTAATTTTTGTTATAAATTAAAATCATTTTTTATAAAATTAAATGTTATTTCGTTTTTTATACATTTAATATAACTTAATCAAGTATATTAAATGTATTATCACGCACAATTCTTATTGCCCACTAAAAATGCTTAAACTATTATAGAAAAATCTAGTTCTCTAAAAATTATATTAAAAAGAATTAAAAATGAAAAGAGATAGAAATGGGTCTGTTATTCTATGTCTCTTTCTATCGGGACATCACATATTTTTTGATTGGCTTGCCAATTCTATGTGTATTATCTCTATGGTCGTTTGAACTGACTGATTTTAATTGTTTTACGTCAACGTGTTATAAATATCAGTAATAATAAGAATATAAATAATTTTTCGCATAAATTATAATAAGTTGACTCGGTAATTATCATTATTTTTTATATATATGAAACGTGATTATAATACTTTCTTGATTTATTACGCGAATATTTGTCATTTTAAATAAAACTATCTTTTCGGATTTTTTCGCGGAGTTATTTTGATTTTTGGTTAACGACGAAGTTTCAAATGCTTTGCAACGCAAAAAAATCATGGTCACGGGAGTGTCTCGAGAGAAAAGATAGTATTAGTATAATATCTATAAAATTACTATTTTAAAGTTAAACTTAAAATTTGTACTTTTTGAGACAATAGAATATTATTTATTAAAACGTCTTCTTGTATGAAATATAGTATTATTCCCGTATGAGGTCATTCAAGTATTACGTAAGCAGAATCAGAATTAGTAATCATTAACCCCTCCCTCGATGATGACCTTGTCAGTAAAAATAAGCAAAGCTCTTACTATCCCCTCCTGCGCTTACGTATTAATTGCGTCTCAATTATTTTGGAGAATCCCTGAAAATGCTTTTCGCGTTTGGGCATAGACAAATGGGGTTGTCATGTGTTTTCTGAATATGAACACATTTATTTGACAAATTAAAATCTAGTAAATTTAAATTACTTATTTAAATAAATATAAATATTGCTGACGTAATCACCATCCACACCCCCACGTCCCCCATGTCATCAAAAATATGCAAAGCGAAAATCCCCCGCCCCCATTTTGGTGCTTACGTAATAATAGAATGGCCCCATAGAGGGATAAAGAAAAATCTAATACCTAATATATTTTTTAATTTATTGTGTTTCATTACATTCTTCCTAAACTTTTGATAGTGAATCTGTATACTGTTTTATTTAAGAAGACAAAATCATTTAGTATTAACAGTTTTAAACGCTTTGTTTTGTGTAACTTTACACTATCAGTCCCAAATAAAATAAAAGCTGAATTGGTTTTGATAGTATTTTTCATTTTAAAAATAGACTTAGTTTGTATTGCTTCTTCATTTGTGCAGAATTAAGAATGGCTTATGCCAAATACATAACGTTATATATACATGGATATGGCCGTCAAATAACGAGTAAATAAACAATATAATAATTGTGGCCTAATATGAGACTTCAACAATTATCCTTATATCCGCTAATAACACTATTGAAAATATAAGGTTATATCCATGTATTTATGTCGATCGGTTTAACTTTAATATAGAAGTCTGAAGAAAAATATAAAATGATTAATTAAGTAATTGGTAGATTAATTATTTATAATTAAATGTAATCATAAGCTAATACTAAAGTAAGGAATTGATTTTACAGAAATATTTTGTTTAATTAAATAACCATTTATTTGGTAAAAAGTGTTTTATTTTGCCGTTCACTTATTTTATACGATTATTGTATTATTTTATTTTGACGACACGTTTGGCTCAGTTTGTAGTGCACTTGCTGTGCCAGCGGTTGCGGGTTCGAGTCCCACTGGGGGCATTCATTTTTGTGATGAGCACGAATAATTGTACTCCAGTCATGGGTGTTTATATTTATAATGTGTACTAGCGACTCAGCCTCCACCTACATACGTCTTAACGTTTAGTATAGATTTCTAAGAGATGATATATTTTTCTGCAGTAAAAAGTATCTTAACCAGATAATTCATCATAGCAAATTTCATCAAAATCCCTCTTGTAGTTTTTCGCGATACGGTCACAGACACAAAAATTCTAAAAACTATAGATTCGGCCTTTGTATCGATAATAAATAATAATGTCTATTTCAATAAGATTTTCCAAAAAATATGCACAGATTCGATTCAGTTTGGCTATTTGATGTAAAAACTTGCATTTCTAAAAAGGAATTATTGAAGGCAAATACTATAACTGAGAGTTACTGTTATAGAAAAAGATACAAGCTTCTTTCAAGCCTAATTTCTTACATCAATTGGATAAGTAATAAAAAATCTGGAATGTAAACCATAGAGGTGTTAAAAAATTAGATTGTTTAAAAATAAAAATCAACTTTAGTTTATCTATTATTAAATATAGAGGGAGGGTCTATTATTGACAACTAGGGAACTCTGTAACGCATTACAAAGTAATACTATTAGAGGTTTTGTCTATGATAAAAAAACCTGTAAATCTATCGTTGTCGTCGTCGTCGTTGATAAACAACATTTATAATAAACTTGTTTTAGTCTAAGATTTCGCTTCCTATATGTGGATAAAAATAATCTGTATCCAAAATATAAGCTATTTTTAATCCATACTTTACTTACATCTCTCGGGCCAATAAGTATGAAGAGTTAAACAAGTGTCATCCATGCTTGTAATATTAGTGTTAAGTGTACCTACTTAATTTGTATAAGTTAAACATTTTCCAAAAAAATTGTATAATGGAACGTTAATTACAATTTACACGTAAAGATCATCTAGGTATTCTACTAATTAAAATAATGACATGATTTTATTTTAATTCATTTCATTTATTTGAGAAGTTAATTACAAATAATATTTTTTATTACAAACATTTTTAATATCAGAGTTAAAATATAAGTCAAATTAAATTAGAAGAAAAATAATAACTTAAATTTTAACCACGGCCTTACCAGTATTCTCTCCTGCTAACATACCGGTAAATGCATCAAAGAGCTTATCGAAACCCTCAGTCACATGTTCTGGAGCTTTCAACTGACCGTTTTTGATCCACGCTACTAGTTGTTCAAATGCTTCCGGAAAACGGTCCACCCAGCGATATACCAAGAATCCTTCCATCTTTAACTGCTTGAAAACTAAAGACGGTTGCAAAATCGTCGCTTTCGGAATTTTAGATGGGTCAGCATTATAAGAGCTTATGCTACCACAGACCGATACTCTGCCTCGTACATTCATTTGCCCAATAATAATACTGCTAAGTTCTCCCCCAACGTTGTCGAAGTAACAGTCTACACCATCTGGAGCGGCTGCTTTTAGGGCAGTCTGTGCATCCTCAGTCTTATAATTGATGGCCTTGTCAAATCCTAACTCTTTTTCCAGCCATTGCACTTTTTTATCTGATCCCGCGAAACCGATGACTTTACTGCCTTTTATTTTGGCGATTTGTCCTACAAGACTTCCTACAGCCCCAGCAGCACCAGTCACGACCACTGTTTCACCAGCTTTAGGCTGACAGATTTCAAGAAATCCAAAATAAGCAGTTGCTCCTGGCATTCCTATGGCCCCAACTCCTAAAGACTCTGGTAATCTCTGTAAATCAGGTAGTTTAGTTATCCTGTCCCCCTGTCCTCTCATCTTTAACATTTTTCGCTATCGAGTAGTCACACCAGCCATTGTGAGTGACTACTTTAGTTCCCACTGGAAAATTTGGGTCCTTAGTTTCTTTGACAACAGCAACTTGGAAACTGAACTGGTCGTATGGCACCTTTTGAATTAAATTATACGCCCTCAAATATGGATCCACGCTAACCCATTCTGTCTGCAGTAATATATCCCCGTTCTGTAGAGGAGGTAGATCGTATTCTACTAATTCATAGTCAGATTGCTTAGGAGGACCATTGAAGTAGTTCTTAACGACATATTTACGTGCTTTTATACCGGCCCATGACTCTGTCGAGGCCAGTAGGGCCAACAGAACTAGACATTCAGAAAACAGAAAAGCTTTCACCATGTTGACTGTGTTCTTGTAGTACTAGCACTGAAAATTATAATTGATAATAAGATATTATTATTAGTAAACTGAATGTGTAAGCTATATGTATATAATGACTAATTTTAAGTTAGTTTTAATTGTAAGTTTGACTTGTTTGTTCGATGTCCCCTCGTAATTATTAACGGCTTGACTGATTTTGATGAAATATATAATTAAAACTAAAAACTTTAAATCTTCGATCAACAGTAGTATTGTTGATCGAAGCTGTGAATAATTAATTAAATTTCGCAGTCGGGATTTTTATATTTTTTTTTGTGTTCGGTTAAAAATGTAATAATAGTATAATATACGTCTTTTTACTTGAATTTAAAATAAAATAATAATTAAGAAAAACTAACAATAAAAAACGAGTTAAGTATATTCTTGGATAGCCGATTAAATATGGTGTCTTTTTGTATAAGTTAACTAACAATCGGAAAACTTAGAACTTCGGTAAATATTGTGTACATATTATGTCATTTGTTAGAGTGGTGACGTAGTCAAAACATATATAATTTATGGATTTTTAAATTTTTTTTACCATCTTATTGCTTAAGGGAAATAATTACTTTTTTTTTTTTTAAATTCTGAAATATTTTTTTATTGTTTATAATCATTTTTTTATACCTACGTAGCATTCTATATACACAAACAGCGATAAATATATACATATAAAACAGCGATCTCTTCCAGGCAACCTTTAGGTGTAGGCAATCCGAAATAGCAAACTAAGAGACAAGGAGTGCAAATAATAGAGTTAAATATATCACTGTATATAAAAAGTAGAATACAAAAATATAAAAATATATATGGTTAAACTAATTCTTACACACATACATATATATCATATACTAGATTGCTTCCCCATTCAAACTTTCATTCCCATTTTCATCCCCTTAAGGGATGATTTCCGGAATAAAAACTATCTTCTTACCAAATTTCATTTAAATCGGTTCAGTAGATCTAGAGATTACCCCCTACAACATCACAAACTCACAAACTTTACCTCTTTATGATATTAGTATAGATACTGGTACAATAAAACAAAAGGCAAGACAGCTTACAAAGCGAGATAAGTTAAAAAATAATAATAATAAATGTATAGTCAAAAACTAAGAAAGTGTTCCTTTAGGAGTTTTTTAAATATCATTAGTGACTTCGATCATCTGATATTTAGGGGAAGAGAGTTCCAAAGACGTGGTGCTACTCTAGTGAATGAATTACTATAGAAGGAAGAGGAGTGAGAAGGGATTTTAGGATAGGGATAAGATCAGAGCGGAGAAAGCGATAATGTGAATTACCAAAAAATTGAAAACGCTCCTTTAGATAAGGTGGGGTACAGGGATCGAACAGAATATAGTACAGAAGATGAAGAATGTGAGTATTTCTGCGAAAGCGGATAAGGAGTCACTCGAGCTTCTAGCGAAAAAGTGAAACATGGTCATATTTAAGCCAAATATAAACCGGATACAGATTTGAAGCCGCTTAAGTTTATTTAATTGCTCCTCTTTCATATCAAGGTAACTGATATCAGCATAATCAAGAATTGGTAACAGGAGCGATTGTGCTAACGAAATTTTAGTAGAAATTGGAAGAATGTTACTGTTATATGATCGTCAATCTAACTCTCGTAAATCTTTTTAGTTATTAAACAACACATCATACATTATACACAATTGTTTTAATACAAAAATGCTAATTATGAAAAATGAACCAACCTTTACCCTCTCTACTGTATCCTAGAGTCGTCGCGGCGGAAGAAAATCGCTTACTGACAACGGAGCGGTCAGTTTAGCGTATTTATATTAGTATATTTTTTAAATTATATATAATAATTATATATAATTGATTAATTATACTGAACATTAATTTAGCTTATCGTATTATGTCTTCTTTTTCTATACATAATTAAATTATTTTGCTAAATTTAATTCTAAGATGTAGGTACAGGATTGCAAATGTTGAATCATAAAATATCCGAAAAATATTGTTATTTATTTAATTATCATTCCGTGTAATATTTTTGTAAAATAATCTAATTTTGAAACCCGTAAAACTAATTAAAAACAAAAACAAGATTTTAAATTGTAAATTTAGTTGATGATATTATTATGTTTATCTATACTGACTAATATTATAAAGAGGTAAGTTTGTGAGTTTGTGACGTTGTAGGGGATAATCTCTGGATCTACTGAACCGATTTAGATGAAATTTGCTAAGAAGTTAGTTTGAGACCCTGGGAAGGTTAGGACATAGGATAGATTTTTATCCCGGAAATCATATAAGGTGGTGAAAATGGGTATGAAAGTTTGTATGGGGAAGTAAATAGCGAGGGGGAGTCGCTAGTTTTTTTTTTGCATAAATATACAAAACAGATATGATTTACTTATAATTTTACAATGAACCCACAAAACTGTTTGCACAGTTTGTGTGTGGGATCAGAGTCTCACAGTTATTAATCTGACATTATAATATTTAAGGATATTTATATATATTTTACATTTATATATATATATATATTTATGTATATATATATTTATATATATATATATTTATATATATATTTATATATAAGACGGAGGAGGATTTAGTTACCTTTTTCTGTTATGAAACCTTATTATTGTTTAAAGTCACTATGTTCTTTAATTTACTTTTAGTGCTTTTGAAGTTAGAGCAGAGATTTAGTCTCGAGCGGGGTCGAGACGCCATCACGACATTCTTTGGAGATATGTGGCTTAGTAACGTTGGTTATCATATCATGGTGAATCAGTTATGTTTGATATTGTAGTTGGAAGTCGATGATCGTGACTGTGAACCCGCTAGCTCTAAATCATTAGAATTACCGTTTCAAGTTTATAACATTGTGACTTCCCTGATTAAATTGTGTATTGAGCACTGAATACTTTATTATTTGAGCCCTGATAACGCCCACAAGATGAGTAACCACCTAAGATGATGTTCGTAGTATATGGATAACACGACATATATATATATATATATATATATATATATATATATATATATATATATATATATTACATTATGATAATTTGAGTAAGTATGTTTAATTATGTTAAGCTGTCCATAAAATATTTTTTTAATAATTTGGGCAATTTACTCTTACTTGGTTCAAGTCTAATATCAGCGAGCAAACTGTTCATAAGTTACGGTAAACGTTTATCCACCGTTCGATCGCCATAATAATTATGTACTCTTGGAACAATATATTTACCCGCTGATACTGACCTGGTACCTTGCGCATGTGTCACCAACAAAGAACGCTCCAGACTGCCATGGTTGTTTACTAGAAGTAAGTATTTATGTTTAAGGGTAACAGGAAGTATATTAAAAATTTTACAGCTTTTTCACCTTTACAGCCCTTTTTGGTGTTTTTAGATACAGTTAATTTTAAAAATCTTATTTGTAGTGCTTCTAATTGTTGTATATAACTTGCTTAATCGAATATGTTATTAAAAATCTTTCTTCTTACAAATTACCTGCTTAATATTACGTCTACACTAAAAATGGAAAAATGAAAAATTATTGTCCGTCTGTGGTGTACTATAGTCCATTAAAATCTATGGAGGGTAGAGGTAGAGTATACTCTTACAACGCAGTTTTTTGTATTTTTTCTCAGAAATGAGATATTTTCCCGCAGTAAAAAGTATCGTATATGTTGACCCGGATAACCAGCTACCATTATACCAAATATCATCAAAATCTGTCCAGTGGCTTTCTCGTGATGCGGTAACAGACAGACAGACAGACAGACGGACAGACAAAAATTCTAAAAACTATAGATTCGGACTCTGTATCGATAATAATGTCTGTTTCAATAAGTTTTTTACAAAAAATATTTAATGTACAGATTCGACTCAGTTAGAATTTTATTATATGTATAGATTTGCTTTGCATCGGCTGGCACCGAATTCGAAAATATCTGATTAGGTATCTATTCTAAATGAAAACCCCCGTTTAGTTATTGGTTACATTTTAGTGCCTGGAAGTCGTTTTTTTTTAAGTTTTTATTCATCATACATATACCTACTAGTGCTAGTGCTAGGTACTCCTTACCTCTACCCTCCATAGTTTTAATGGACTATAATACGCCGTACTTGCGAAGGCTGCTTAATCGTTTGCTATTTCAGTTACTTCGTGACGTGTCGTGTTTTCATTTACGCGTCTATTTAAAATCTCAGAGTTAATTTTAATTGATGTATTGGATACTAGCGACTCAATACAAATTTGCATCCCCATTTTCACCCTCTTAAGGGCTGACATCTGGGATAAAAACAATCCTATGTCCTTCCCAGGGTCTCAAACTATCTTCTTACCAAATTTCATCTAAATCGGTTTAGTAGATCCAGAGATTACCCCCTACAACGTCACAAACTCACAATTCACAAACTCATAAACTTTACTTCTTTATAATATTATAGTATAGATGATTCACGTATAGTATTAGTATTGTATATAAAAAAAAGAATTAAAATTATTTTTTGGCGAGATGTAGGTATAATAGTTAATAAAGCAATTTTAGTAAAAATCTACATTTATTGAACATATTTTGTTTCAAATTCAACATCGTTATTTATAGTTATATATATATATATATATATATATATATATATATATATATATATATATATATATATATATAATTCAGTATATAATTCAGTTATTGGCAGTAAAATCTTATAATTATAAAGGAAACTTACAAATGCTTCAAACTTACCGTTGCATTTGATTTTTTGCTAGAATTTTAGGTACTGGTACATTTTATATTGTCTGTTCTATTTGACTTTGAAACGACTCGCTTAGTTGAGAGCTCAGTATTAGGTTTGACGTCCATTATATTCAATTCTGGCGTTTGGATACGAGGGATATTTTCAAAAAGTTTGCCATACAATTATACAAAGTGTAGTTTTACTTTGTTACAAATTTGTATTAAAAATTGTCTCAAGTATCGACCCGAAAGTCGGGACCTCAGACGACTAAATTTACAAAAAGTCCTGGGACTTCGAGACACGAGGCGTCCCGGGACCCAAAACTTAGTTCGCGCCCAGCAGTAGGATGTTTAAATTGGTGATCTAATGAAACTCTTCATGCGGGTCTGCTAGGGTACAGAAGTGACCTACCTACTCTAAATCCGACATAGCTGATAGCATTGGAGCATTTTCAATAATATCTTTATATATATAATTCTTCTGTGAGTGTGTATGTCACTGAACTTCTCTCAAACGACTGGACCGATTTTGATGAAATTTTTTGTGTGTGTTCAAGGGGATCTGGGAATGGTTTAGATTCAGAATTTGAATAATAATTTTCATCTAAAAAATTATTAAAAAAAGTTTGAAATTTTCAAATTAAAGACGTGTAGACAGGACAACGTCTGTCGGGTCCGCTAGTTTATTATAAAATATCTCATCACCGACTAGATGGTTACTTATTATCCAAAAAAGAAATGACGTGCCAAATTAAGCACTTATCTTAAAGAAATTGTACATTGATATTTGGTCACACCTCTTTGTGAGCCCAGGTAGATGATGCCTTGTATTTTGTTATATGTTATTCGATAAACCATTTAAAATTGTGTTGGCTAGAACCCAGCTGGGTGATTATTGTATTTTGTAACATATTGTGTTGTATAGTTTATGAAATAACGATCAGATAAACTATTGTACATTGTGTTGGCCTAAAATGATAGCCACTGTTTAATTGAGATCTGTTGGTTAATGAATAAGTTTTTTAAGTTCATTTAATATTCAATAATATATTTTTCTATATCAATGTTTACAAGTTTACGGCTGATTACGTTCCATTCCGGCTTCCGGGGAATAGGGATTTAATCCCTCTTTTTCTGGGTTATTATCTATATATATAAAAGAAAATCGTGTTAGTTACACTATTTATAACTCAAGAACGGCTGAACCGATTTGGCTGAAAATTGGTGGGGAGGTAGCTTAGAACCAGGAGACGGACATAGGATACTTTTTATCTCGTTCGACCGCGTTCCCGTCTGACGTGACATAAAACTCAAGAATGGGTGGAACAATTTTTATGATATTTGAATTTTTGGATTTCTCTTAGTCTGGAATAGGTTAATAAGTATTAAAACACCAGAAAAATCACGAAAAAAAAATTAAGATTTATATGATTAACACTGGATAATAACTATTTATATCTATTTAAATCCTAGCGACGAACCGGAGCGAAGCGAGGGTGAGCCGCTAGTTATTATTAAGAAGTAAATAATATACATGTGATGTAGTACTAATGCACAATAGAAAAGTTTCGTTAGAATTTTCACGCAATTTTTTCAACCGACTTCCTCAAAAAGGAGGAGGTCTCAATTCGGCTGTATGTTTTTTTATGCTTGTTACCTCAGAACTCCGTCATTTATTAACCGATTTGGACAATTTTTGTTTTGTTTGAAAGTGTAACGTGTGTCTTTCAGATTGGTGCGATTTAAATTTCAAAAAAAATTACCCCTAAGGGTGGAAAAATAGCTAATGATGAATGTAACCTACTTCTAATTGTCTTATTGACTTGAAACTTTGCAAGTGTTTCTATTCCTGTTGATATTGCAGTGGTTTGGTATCGTTGACATGATCTGATGGTAAGGCCAGAAGGTGGATAGGTGACCTCTTCAACGCCTAATAATAAATACTTTGAGTTTGGGATATTTTTGTTTGATTTGACAAACTTAACACGTTAGAATCGGAATTTAGAGCCAGAATTTTTAGTGTTACTAATAAAAGTGAAGTTTAGTACGTAAGTCTTCGTATAAAAATTGGCATCAAAGTAACTTAAACGGTTTAAGCAAATATTTTATTAAAATACTTTCTTCTTACTTTGCTACTACTGTCTACACTAAAAGGGAAAAATAAAATCTTTTTAACAATAAAATAAAAACCAACTTCAAAAAAAGCACTAAAAAGGAAAAATAACTTATTAGTAGTTTTAATTTACTATACATACCTAATCAAATATTTTCGAAGTCAGTGCCAGCCGATACAAAGCAAAGCACACAGACTGTATGTATTGTATGTATAGTAAATGAAAACTACCAATCAGTCATTTTTTACTTTTTAGTGCTTTTTTTGAAGTCGGTTTTTATTTCTTTGTTAAAAAGTTTTTAGTATTTTAGTTTTAGATGGTGTTTCCCCATCAGTCTTTTTCTTTTCAGTACCCCGATTGATTAATTTAAAACGAGCGAATATAACCGAGAACTAAGGAGCAGGATAAACAATATTTTATGAAACATGAAAACGCAACATTTGTAACAAACTTGACTATACCTGGTCCAACCATTAATTTTACTTTTGACATAAGGACGCATTTATGACGATCCATAATTAATTATTATATTTGTAATCCATGATTATTATTTACAAGCAATCATAGACAAAAAAAAATAATACTTCATAGCATACATTTATGTAGGTAGTTTTTTCCTTTCAACATAGAAGCGACTCGCTCTTTAGCTCCGATACTTATTGATCGATATTTTTGGAGCCCACAGATACACAATTTGAAGAAGAGAAACTTTGGTTCTTGACCAAAAATGTGGCAGTATTAGATTAAATATTTCCATTTTATATAGCCAATAACATAAGTTATTAAGGTTAAATATTGACAAAAGGTATATTCGATATGGAATTTATCTACACTAATAAAATAAAGAGGAAAGATTTGATTCTTTGTAAGTTTGTATGTTTGTAAGCTTATTTGTAATGGATAAACTAAAAACTACTAAACCGATTTCGAAAATTCTTTCACCAATATTTAGAATGGACCTTCGTGGTTGATATAGGTTATATTTTTCTCCATATGAACTAGAATCAGTACACAAATTGTCAAACGCATTATCACGATTCCGATCAGGCAATAACACCTGTTTTGTTCTTTCGACGACACTCGCCTAGTTTTCAGGCATCACTAGCACACGCAATTTTTAGTAGATTTAGCATTTTATTAGGGGTTAAAGCAGGTGTTCCGCTGTTTCTAGCAGCGTGTTCTTTTACTTATGCCCAGATGAGCTCAACACAAGTTCTCGTGACTGTCCTTTAAGCATCCAACCAATCGGTATTTTGCTAGCTTACGGGGAGGAACAAATTCAATTAAATTGTTTTATTTCGTGGCTTCTAGGAGTGCCAGTGCTCAACTCAAAGAAACGTAAGAATGAAACTTGTTGCGAGTGACAGCAAAACGGTGTCGCCGCCGACGGTACTTCGGGATGTTGTCTATGAATCACCTGATTGATGTTGCTAAATAATAAAAATTACCGTCGTGCTTTACATAAATGGTGTAATTTAATACGTAAAATATAGCCATTATAACGCCTGAATGTGTTTATAAAACAATAAAATATGTTGTGTGCGCGCGTACGTGCGTGCATGCGTGCGTGCGTGCGTGCTTGCGTGTGGGTGTGTATGTATGCATATTTCTTTGGCACGCTCTGTAGCCTAAACGGCTTGATGGATTTTAGCTTGAGAATAGTCGTTAGGTTTGCCATACATTTTCCTAAAGAACCGAATTACTATAGGAGTATAGATACCTAATCAGATAGATATTTTCGAAGTCAGTGACAGCCGATGCAAAGCAAAGCAAATCTATTTCGAAACGTATAAATACACCACTAATTGATGTAATATTTTAACTATAATTATTACAGTTCATACCTTCTCATAAATTTACCTATTAGATATTCATATCTTAAAGTATTGTCGGGTGGCACCGACTTCGAAAATGTCTGATTAGGTATCTATAGTAAATGAATACCCCCGTTCAGTAATAAGTAAGTACATTTTAGTTTTTTTTTCACGTCGGCTTTTAATTTTTTTATATTACTTTTTTATTTCGTAATTTTTAGTTTTAAGTAAAACATACTGAGACTATTTCAGTTTTAAATTACACATTTAGTCCATATCATTAAAAGTACTGAAACGATTTTGATAAAATTTTTACTATTACCTAAGTTAAAATAATTGTAAGTACTTACATAAATAAAAAAATAATGCTCACTATCTGACAACTAGTTTCAAAGAAATACGTGGACAAATAAACATACATATGTACATACATACACTTACAAAATTTTGTATATTTATTTGAAAGTCCTAATAGATTAATTATCATATGTGAATATTTTGCAGTTCCAATAATATAACATACACACATGTCGAATTGATAACCTCCTTTTTTTGAAGACGGTTAAAAAGGATTTGTAATTATGTAGTTACAATTTACATGTATGGATCATCTATTCTACTAATTAAAATAATGATATTATTTTTTTTTATTAGTTATATTTTTATTACAAAAAAAAACTATTAGGTACGTCTTTCATTTTTTTTAATATCAAAGTAAAAAAAATTCAGGCAAATTAATTTGGAAGGAAAAAATACAGTCATGAGGACTGCCGATAGAAGTGAAAACTGAAAACTTAAAACTATAAATAAACAGTTGTTATTTTTGGATATACAAATTAATTGTTCGATCTTAAATTAAAATTTGTAAATTAAAACTGTTTACATTTATCTGGTGTTGACATCTATCGGCACTCTGAGTGTTAGCGTTAACACGTCTCGTGACCGTGTCGATGACGACTTACATGAATTTACTCCTCATCCACCTGCCTATAGAAGACTTCAATAATAACTTAAATTTTAACCACGGCTTTACCAGTATTCTCTCCTGCTAACATACCGGTAAATGCATCAAAGAGCTTATCGAAACCTTCAGTCACATGTTCTGGAGCTTTCAACTGACCGTTTTTGATCCACGCTACTAGTTGTTCAAATGCTTCCGGCCAACGGTCCACCCAGCGCCATACCATAAATCCTTCAATTTTTAATTCCTTGAAAACTAAGGATGGTTGCAAAATAGACGCTTTCGGCATTTTAGATGGGTCAGCATTATAAGAGCTTATGCTACCACAGACTGATACTCTGCCTCGTACATTCATTTGCCCAATAATAATACTGCTAAGTTCTCCCCCAACGTTGTCGAAGTAACAGTCTACACCATTGGGAGCGGCTGCTTTTAGGGCAGTCTGTGCATCCTCAGTCTTATAATTGATGGCCTTGTCAAATCCTAACTCTTTTTCCAGCCATTGCACTTTTTTATCTGATCCCGCAAAACCGATGACTTTACAGCCTTTTATTTTAGCGATTTGACCAACAAGACTTCCTACAGCCCCGGCTGCACCGGTCACAACCACTGTTTCACCAGATTTAGGCTGGCAGATTTCAAGGAACCCAAAATAAGCAGTTGCTCCTGGCATTCCAATGGCCCCAACTCCTAAAGACTCTGGTAATCCCTGTAAATCAGGTAGTTTTGTTATTTTCGGCACCCCAAGCTTCTCATCTTTAACATTTTTCACTATCGAGTAGTCACACCAGCCATTATGAGTGACTACTTTAGTTCCCACTGGAAAATTTGGATCCTTAGTTTCTTTAACAACAGCGACTTGGAAACTGAACTGGTCGTACGGCACCTTTTGAAATGTATTATACGCCCTCAAATATGGATCCACGCTCACCCATTCTGTCTTCAGTAATATTTCCCCGTTCTGTAGAGGAGGTAGATCGTATTCTACTAATTCATAGTCAGATTGCTTAGGCGAACCATTGAAGTAATTCTTAACGACATATTTACGTGCTTTCACCATGTTGATCGTCTTCTTGTAGTGCTAGTACTGAAAATTATAATAGATAATATATTATTATTTGTCAACTGAATGTGTAAGTATATGACTAATTTTAATAATAAATCAATTTCTTATCTGTATAATCGCAACATACTTAAGTGTTCTTTAAGTTATTGTTTTTACCCAACTGCAGCGAAGTCCAAAATTTATATATATGTTCCCTCGTTATTATTACGGCTTGACCGATTTTGATAAATATATCTAGGTACCTCTAGAAACGTTTTGAAAAAAAAATCTTTCGAATGGGAAAATAAAACTTAATTCTAAAATGTAACTGTTAATAATAAATTAAATTACGCAATCAAAATTTTTTACTCTTTTCTTGTGATCAGTAAAAAATCTAATCAAAGATATAATATACCTATAACTTTTTACTTTTATAATAAAATATTAATTAAGAAAAATAAACAATAAAAAAAGTTATAATTTTGGAGTAATTATTAAAATAAGCCGACACAAATGTTGTATGTGTATAAATAAATACATAGTTAAGTATCTAACAAACCAGTCTAACAAACTAAACAGTAACTGTGGAAACAAACTTCATTATGTAAATGTCAACGAACTGTTTTTAGTTCGTTGGTAAATATAGTGGTTTTTTAAGTAATTAAATATGTAAAATGTTAGACCGGTGACGCTATCAACACCAAAAGACTCACCAAATCAGCCAAAACATAAATATAGTATTAAAATTCTAAGCCATTACGGAAAAAAACATATTGTTAATAGGAAGGCAATGTTAAAAAAAAGTTAAAACAGAAAAAAAAATCAACTTATTTAATATTTTTTAACTTATTAAATGTTTTTTATAATTAATATATATGTTAGTTTTAAGGTATATATTATGCTATGGGGCCTCTGTTTACATATTTAAGATCTTTTTGTAAATATTGCCTGAAATAAATGATTAAATAAATATATATATATATATATATATATATATATATATCTTATATATTTAAACGAGCTATTCTTGTATATATATATATATATATATATATATATATATAATCTGAATCTCGGAAACGGCTCCAACGATTTTCATGAAATTTAGCACGCAGGGGGTTTCGGGGGCGATAAATCGATCTAGATTAGTCTTATATCTGGAAAAACGCGAATTTTCGAATTTTCATGCGATTTTCTTTTGCATTTTCACAATTTTTGCATTGTCACTTCTGGTGAGTGGGCGGCGCCACTGTGCAACTGTCAACATCGTGTCCGTATTTACATCAAGTTTAAATATATTTAAGTGAAAATAATCTAAAGAAAAATGGATTTTTTTTAAATAAAACCTATGGGCAATATGTAAACATCACCAAGTCTTGATGTGTTGAAGAACAAATGAGCTTTTAAAAATTCACCTACCAAACAAATACAAAAGTGACAAACATAACTTAAAGATACTATCAGTGCTAAACCATCTTTTCTGTGTGTGATGACAATAAAACAAAATAATTTGTGAAGTGAAAGCGTCAAATATTAAAACATAAGTTTATAACCTCAAAAACTAATAGGTACTCGGTATAAAATTGCAATTCAACTAGGTATAATTGGTGCTCTTTTTCAATCAGCTTTTCTACTTCCAACTTCACACTACTATGGAGGACATAAAAAAGTTGCTAATAAACATGCAACAAGAAATAAGACAGCAGAAAACAGAAATGTTAGAAATGAAAGAATACATTAAAAATACAATCAACAATAATATACTTAAATGAGAAATTTAAACAGTTAGAAATAAAAATTGAAGTTCTTGAGAAAAAAATCCAGGAACAAAGTACCTCAAATAATTTAGAAAGACATATTAGGCGCAAGAACTTGGTTATGTTCAGAGTAGAAGAAGGTGAAAAATCCTATCATGAACTAGAGGAAAAAATAGTCTTAAACTAAACGGAAATAAAAAAGAAGTTTGCCTGTATCTCCAGAAACGCCTTAACTCAATTATAAACAAAAACTAACAAATAAACAACATACAAGGAAAACCATACCTGGTAATAATAAAGACTTTATATTACAAAAACCAAAATTAACTTTCAACCACACAAATGATAACCAGGAACAACTAAAAACAACACAGCAAGATACAGTATATTAAACACCGTAGGAACCTCCTCATCTTTATCCACCAGTACGGCCGGTCACTGTGGGGGAGTTTGACCATAACCCTCCAAAGAAAAACAGACATACAATGAACAAAGGTATACATATCTTCACCAGAAAAACTTCAAGAATTAAAAGCAGCATTTCCTATAACAAATCAAAAGAACACAGATAAAATTATAAACTTTATAGGCATATCAGAAACAAATTATATATTGAAAACAAAATTTGAAAAGAAACCCTTTGCAATCATACAAGCATAATCTCCAACGGAGAGCTCTATGCAGGACTTTGGAGGAGGCTTTTAACCGAGAGGGGTCTATACATGAAAAAGACATTTACTAAATAAATACATTTAATTATGAAATTAAATACCTAATTTATAACTATTGTCAAAGAAATTTTATTTATATTTATTATTGTGAAATGTTTAGTATTTACTCAATTGAATTATTTAATTTATTGTGATTGTTTATTTATTTATTTGTTAATGATAATTTATATATATACAATATCATTTCAAATAATATGAAGATTTTTAAAATAATTTAATTCCAGATTACAAAATTATTAGTTAAAAAATTATAAGTTAATAAATAGTCACTAAATTATATAACTTTATATTTCAGCAATGTGATATAGACATTTTTTTTATTGTACGACTAAAATGGCTCCTTATATACTCTTAAGTCTTAACCAAATAAAATTTTAATGGAATACTTTTATAAAAAGCTGTGCATACTTTTAAATTAAATTTATATACAGATAGGTAAAATTATAATGTTAAATAAATGTTTTTATGTAAATTTATTTAGTAAGCCTTTATAAGAAATAAATGAATAAATAAATAGAGTTTTATTATTATTATTAATTTATTGCATTATTTCAATAAATTAATAATTAATAATTCCACGCAAAATTTTATGTTCGATAATTTCGCATGCTCAGATATAAGCATCATGGTCAAGCGGCCAATGCGCAATATTGACAACCACAGGTATCTGGGTTCGTATTCCGGTCGGACACAAAGATTTTAATTTTGTTTTTTTTTGTATTTATTCAAATTCTTAGTTTGTTTTTTTTAATGTTTTTTTTTAGCCAAAAACTCCGAGCAAAGCTCGGTCGCCCAGGTACTATATATATATATATATATATATATATATATATATATATATATATAGTTGAACGGTGAGGCAATGTTAATCTAACTCGTAAATATTTTTTAATTATTAAAAAACACCATACACAAAAAAATAAACCAACCTTTAGCCCGCTCTCCTGTATACTAGAGACTAGAGGCGTCGCGTCGTCGGACGAAGATCGCTTAAGAATAACAAAGGCCCCACGGCGGTCACTATTTTATATTACATACTTGTTAGTTGTTATTGCTATGACTTGCTGTTGTATGTAAACTAGTGCCGTGCCCCGGTTTTGGCATGTGTATTTATCAAATAATAATACAGAGCATTCTTTTGCTTTCCATACGTCTTTGTTTCCTATAAGTAAATTATTTTGTTTATTAAAAATATATCTTACAAATAATAAAACTGTAGAGGTTGAATGTCTGTACATAGAAAAAAAATGCTAAAAACCGAGCCAGGGGGATGTAAAAAGAGAAATAGAACAAATCCAGATTTTTTCAAATTTTTTGTTTGTCTGTTTGTTTGTACGGATATCCCCGGTCAACATTTTATATACTTTCCATCCCGGAAAATTAAAGAGTTCCCGTGGGATAGTTAAAAAGTATAATAAATTATACAGCTTAGTACACAAAAACTACTGATTGGATTTTAATGAAACTACAATAATATAGTTCATACATCAAAATAACAAAAAAGGCTACTTTTTATCCTGGAAAAAGTTTCGGTTCTCCTGGGATAGATTTGTTTCTGTTTGTCTAGCTAGTTAATTAATAAAAATATAATAAATCGAGGAAATTTTGGAACAAGTATTATGAAAAAAATACGCTCGTAGGCGAAGGATAAAAATTTAGCAGAGGTAAACCGTTCCAAAGAAAAAAACAGACACAAAATATTGATATACAATTTTTATATATCTAATATCAATACAAAAAAATAATAATAAGAAATGTAATCGTGAAGATATTTTATCCCTAATTATGACTAATATGTTTTTTTTAATTTATGTAAAATATTCCTGCAAAAAACATTACAAACAATAAAATAATAAAACCTCACAAATTATTAATAACGCCATCTATGAAAAATCATTACGCATCACTTAATAAGTGAATGTACGGAAATCCGCATTATTTTATTTTTGTTTATTAATTATTATTAGTATATTTTAAAACCTGGGTATACTTTTTTGGGATTTAAATATTCTTTTTCTTTGTTAATTTTACATTAATAAATGTAAGCAATATATTTAAGTATAAGCGCCATCTACTGATATCTCTTTGCACGACTTCGTCTTTTACTGATGAGATTGATTTATTATTTATTGTATTTTATTTATCATGCCAAATTGAAAGAAAATTATGAAATAAATAGATACTTTACACAAAAAAACCTACAATAAGAAGCGCAGGCTTCATTTATTAAAATATCTGTAGCACTACGTCCGTTTTTTTAAGTGTTATATAAACTATAACCTATTTAGTATTTAGCTTAATTCGTCAAATTATATTGTTAATTAATGTAACGTATTTAAAATAACTGTAACATAATTACAATTCACTCTATCCTTAAATATTATAATCATAGAATAATAAACATGGCAACTAAATATTAGCACATTCACACATATTTTAAGTAAGTTTTATGAAAATATTTAGATGCAAGAATGTAAATTTGATATGCCCTGCGAGTGCATTCCATTAGATTATTTTAAAAAAGAATTGGTTTGACTTAGAATTTACCGTTCAATTAAACAAACAAATTATTGAAAAACAAAAATTACAAAAAAAAAAAAAATAATAATAATATTTAGAGTAAGTAATTTGTAAAAAGAAATTATATCATAGTTGTTTAATAAGAAGCTGATAAACGTTTTGTTTATTTAATTTTATGCTTCTGTGCCAACCCTACCAGAATAGGTAAACATTTTGTCCGCTCCTTAGAAGCTTTGTCATTGTTCAGTTTCTTTATTCATGTAACGATGACGACGACAGCGGGGGCAGTGGCAGACGGGAGCGAGGAGGGTCCTAGCATGTCGCCCGCCGACGCGGTCGCCGCGCCGCCGTTGATCGTTGTTGTATAGATTATTTTTTGTTATATGCATTATGTTTTGCAATTAGGTGGTGGCATTTGTTTTCATTTGAGTGTTGCTGGTGGTGCCTAATTAGTTACTTTGGTAGTCAAAAAATTTTTTTTTTCAGTATATTTTATGGAAGGTTGCAATTGACTGACTGGATGGTTACTTGTTATTCGAAAATAAAAAGTTTGACGTCAATGTCTGTCTATGTGTGTGTCTGTCTGTGGCATCGTAGCTCTCAAACGGATGGACCGATGTCAATGCGTTTTTTTTTTGTTTGAAAGCCAGTTTCCTTGCGGTGGTTCTTGGCTATGTTTGGTTAATATCGGTCCAGCAGTGTAAGAGTATCAGCTCTTTTCCAAAATGATGTAAGACATTTTGGCGTATGATTACTCGATTAAGTCCTCACGCGCGCCAGTGTAATCGTTAAATGACAATTAATTTGCGTAGGGGGTTATTTAAATTTTTAATTGATAATTATTTTCGCATTCATCTATATTTTATAAATTTTTGATCCATATTTGCAGCGACAATGTTTTTGTTCCTTCGAAAAGTAGAGTTCAAGACGAAAAAATGACTCATACCTGAAAATTGAACGAAATTGATTTTAAATGTAAACATCCACTTAAAGTTGGTGTGGTGTGACTTTCAACCTCCCAAGACCATAAAACATGAATTTCTCGGAAACGGCTAAATATTTCAATATTTTTTGGTTACTATAAATATTTCCAAGATTACATTCCCCTAGTTTCATGAAAATAAAAAACTTATTGCAGAAATTTAAAATAAAAAAAGCATGAAAAAATAGAAAAACTGTTTCTTTTTTGCAAATAGTAACTCGAAAACTTTAAGGTTATTGTAAAAATTGTGAAACATAAAAGTTGTAGATTTTTAATAGACCTACAACTTTTGTGTAGATTACTTTTCGATAGGACGTCACAGCAAGCCGGAAATTGAGAAAAACTATTTTTCAACGCCTTTCATCCCCTTATTTCTCGGGGGTAGCAGGACGTCGGGGGATTTTACAGATTTTTGTTTCTTGTATACTTGCTAACGTTTTAAAGACGTTAAACTTTAGGTTTTTTTTTCTATTAATAATAAACGGATTCCGATCCGTGTATATGGTCATTTATTTTAGATAGGAATATGTAAATATTAACGTAGGCGATAAGAAAATTAATTAGTTCTGTTCTTCTTAATTTAACATTTTCAAATATCTTTGCCTAATGAAATAGACAAAACGAAATAAACTTTAGTATTCTTGTAACAAATATCTTAATTAGAATTCGTAAATTGAATTAAAAAAATCACGTTTTTAGTTCACAAACTAAACACAAACATAAGTATTAAAGTGTTACGACGTGTAGTGACACGACATGTAGTGACTAGAAAGCGCGGTGAAATTGAACCGAACTTTTTAATTTCACCGAATGTTCGGCGGAAGTTCGTATTCGGTTCAAGCCACATTCGGCCCATCACTAGAAACGGTTAATTGATATTTAGTCAGATCTCTTTTGTTATAAATATTTTTTTTGGGTTTCACAAATTTAGGTTTATTGTAATTATCTTGCTTCCTTTCCTCTAAACGAGATTTGAAGTCATAAACTTAAAGGACAAAATTTTAAAAATTTTGTTTTTACATAATATTTGATATCTATGCTAGCCATAATAATCTATATCTAATAAGGAGCGCAAAGAGTTAGATAGTGCTTAGTAGGCGTGACGCGTACACGAGATTATACCTATTTTAAGTCAACTTATAAAATGTTACAAGTCATTGATAAACAAATACTCAAGATACACTCCGATAAGATACAAATTTTTACAAATTAATTTGTATTGTTTTTCATTTTTTCAATTCGAAAAAAATTAGTAATAATGGAAAGCCCACTACCGGACCGGTCTTAAAGTTGATGATGATGGATAGAAAATTTTCAAAAAAATCGAATATACATAGTTTTATTAAAAACACGATTGAAAACTTGAAATTAAAAAAATATTTTTAATATTTTTTTTGTCACGGTCATAAATTGAGGGGTAGGTTATAGGTACTAAAATACCAAAATATTAAGAAAATTAAAAAAAAATATTAAACCGTCCGATTAATGCCCTACATATGTACATGTTATACATGTCATGTTGTACAAAATTAGATATCTAATGCGCAACAGAAAAGTTTAGTTGGATTTTAAATAAAACTATATTTTCGGATTATTTCGCGGATTTCTTTTGATTTTTGGTTCCCTATGTTTCGAATGCTTTACAGATTACCTTTCTTAATATACATAGTACAATGTATGGTAAGTGTATATTATATAGATTGTAGATGTTGTGGCGTGTATATTTCCTCGTTATCATATTGTTCTTGCAACTCGAATTACATTACGTTACATTACATTGTCAATAATATCGAGTAAAACATTTGTAGCGTTTTCTTTAGGACAGGGTAAAGTTAGTGGTAGCCCAGTGGTAACGCGCTTGCTTGGCAAATCGAGTCACCCATAAGCGTAATATTAGTGTAATTAGTAAAAATTAAACATTTTATTTTTACAAAAAAAAACGACTTCTAGTTGTATAGTGGAACTTTAATTACATACAAAGAATATCTAGATATTAAAATAATTATTATTTTATATTCTTTTATTTATTTCATTTTATTAAGAAGCTTAATATTACGAATAATATTTTTTGTCTTTAGCAAACATTTACGTCCTTAATTTTTTTTTAATATCAGAGTTAAAAAATAAGTCAAATTAAATTAGAAGAAAAATAATAACTTAAATTTTAACCACGGCCTTACCAGTATTCTCTCCTGCTAACATACCGGTAAATGCATCAAAGAGCTTATCGAAACCCTCAGTCACATGTTCTGGAGCTTTCAACTGACCGTTTTTGATCCACGCTACTAGTTGTTCAAATGCTTCCGGAAAACGGTCCACCCAACGCCATACTACGAATCCTTCCATCTTTAACTGCTTGAAAACTAAAGATGGTTGCAAAATTGTCGCCTTCGGCATTTTAGATGGGTCAGCATTATAAGAGCTTATGCTACCACAAACTGATACTCTGCCTCGTACATTCATTTGCCCAATAATAATACTGCTAAGTTCTCCCCCAACGTTGTCGAAGTAACAGTCTACACCATCTGGAGCGGCTGCTTTTAGGGTAGTTTGTGCATCCTCAGTCTTATAATTGATGGCCTTGTCAAATCCTAACTCATTTTCTAGCCATTGCACTTTTTTATCTGATCCCGTGAAACCGATGACTTTACAGCCTTTTATTTTGGCGATCTGTCCTACAAGACTTCCTACAGCCCCGGCAGCACCGGTAACGACCACTGTTTCACCAGCTTTAGGCTGGCAGATTTCAAGAAATCCAAAATAAGCAGTTGCCCCTGGCATTCCTACGGCCCCAATTCCTAAAGACTCTGGTAATCCCTGTAAATCTGGTAGTTTAGTTATTTTCTGCCCCCTTGTCTTCTCATCTTTAATATTTTTCGCTATCGAGTAGTCACACCAGCCATTGTGAGTGACTACTTTAGTTCCCACTGGAAAATGTGGGTCTTTAGTTTCTTTGACGACACCAACTTGGAAACTGAACTGGTCGTATGGAACCTTTTGAAGTGAATTATACGCCCTCAAATATGGATCCACGCTGACCCACTCTGTCTTTAGTAATATTTCCCCGTTCTGTAGAGGAGGTAGATCGTATTCTACTATTTCATAGTCAGATCGTTTAGGAGCACCATTGAAATGGTTCTTAACGACATATTTACGTGCTTTCACCATGTTGACCGTGTTCTTGTAGTACTAGTTCTGAAAATTATAATAGATCATATATTCTTATTAGTAAACTGAATGCGTAAGCTATAAGTACCTATATGACCAATTTTAATAATAAATAAATTTCTTATCTGGGTAATCGTATCATATTTAAGTAGTTTTTGTTTTTACTCGACTGAATCGAAGTCCAAAAGGTAGGCTATGTGTTTGAGTTGTATGCCCTATGTTCCCTCGTAATTATTAACGACTTGACCGATTTTGATAAAATATATCTACGTCTTGATTCGAATGGGGTATAAAAATTATCGGTTTGAATAAAACTTAAATTTTCTAAAACTAAAAACTGTAAATAATAAATTAAATGACATAGTCGGAATTTGTTAGACCGGTGATGCTGTCAACACCAAAGGACTCACCAAATCAGCCGAAACATAAACATAGTATTACAATTCTAAGCCATTACGGAAAAAAACATACTGTTAATAGGAAGGCAATGTTAAAAAAAGTTAAAACAGAAAAAAAATACATATTTAATATAGGTATTTGAACGCTGAGGTAAAGTCAATCTAACTCGTAAATATTTTTTAGTTATTAAGAAACACACCATACACAATTGTTTTAACAAAAAATTGCTAATTATGAAAAATAAATCAACCTTTAGTCCGTCCTTCTGTATACTAGAGTCGTGGCGTCCGGCGTCGGACGAAGATCGCTTTAGAATAACAACGCCCCACTGCGATCACTTTTTTTGTATCACTTGTTTACAACTATGACTTGCTGTTTTGTCTAAACTAGTGACGTGACCCGGTTTTGGCATGTGTATTTATTAAATCATATATAATTAATAAAACAGAGCATTATTTTGCTTTTCACACGTCTTTATTTCCTACAAGTAAATTATTTTACTTATTAAAAATATCTCGAGTCCTCATTATTTTCCGCCTCACTCATTGTAGTGTACAGGGGAATTTATTTAAACTTCAACGCACAGATATTAACTTTATTGATTTATGATTTTAACACTATAATACACACTTCACAGATAACACTTCTATTTTATTCCACAATCACAATTCACTTTATTTAGAAATTACACACAATATAACCCACACGATACACAGCACAGTTCCTAGGCTTAACAATGACTTTTACCAAGTGAGCAAACAAACTGAACTACCCAATTTTAATTTGATCACAACTTTTTATTAATTTTTCCCCACCCGCCTAGGCTCTGTACACGCCAGTATGACGTTTGTGTGTCGTTGACGATCCGTATTCATTTCCCGTATTCGACACGGCCATCCTGCGATACACACGCCCCCGTGTGTTAATCTGGAACAATAATAAATTCCACCAAGTATCATTTACGCTCGGCCATACCTAACTAAATAAAACACTGAGTTTAGGTTTATTACTGTAACCATCTCTGTGACTGTACAATACACACTTACACACATGATCATCCCCGTGATCATATCCAACACATTTATATCCACATACGTCAACCCTGTGACAATGAGCATACGAATCTCTGACAGTCATCTCTGTGACCCTTACTTTCACTTACATGTCAACCCTGTGACTATGTGCTAAAGTCATCCCTGTGACCATTACATTTATTCACACACATATCAACCCTGTGACTATGTGTAAGTTATCCCTGTGACTGTTACATTTATTCTCACATACGTCAACCCTGTGACTGTGTGCTTACAATCTAAAGTCATCCCTGTGACCTTTACAAATCATTCACATGTGTACAAAATTAACAAAACAAAATTGTAAAATTAATAACACTCTAAACAAGCATTCCAGTAATTGAGAATTCTATTTACGACCTTATGTTGAGCCAGAGGTTCCAACATCATTTGTCTCATCCGAATCGTCACTTAGAGTCATATCAATTTGACATGTTTGATTCTCTGGCATATTTCTAATCCTATCATGTGCGTATTTATATGTACGCTTTGAATTTAAAGCCTTTAATAAGTAGCGGTCACCATCCAGAACTTCTATGACCTTAAATGGACCTTTAAATTTTGAATCTAATTTAGTTTGATTTCTCTCCTCATTCTCTATCAAAACAAAATCGCCTACAGAAAAATTTTTCACTTTTGCCTTTGTACTATCAAACCTACGCTTATCATACTCTGCCATATCCTTTATGTTATTTGCTGCCCTTTCTCTAATTTCTTCTAAATCAATACAAGCCTCATCATCCACAACATCACTAGCCATTAACGATAACGGCCTAGCAACCTTACCTATCATAAGCTCTAGTGGTGAGCATTTTGTAACTCTATTAGTGGTACAGTTAAGAGCTAGTTGAACGTCGCCTAACGAGTCTTGCCATGATTTCTCAGAATTAACTTCTACAGCTGTTAGCATTGATTTTAGTACACTCATAACACGCTCTACCTGTCCGTTCGCACGCGAAGAGCCAGTTGCAATTAAATTAAGGTTAATATTTTTACAATCACAAAACTCACGGAATTCTTTACTTGCAAAACACCTACCTTGGTCTGCGATAATTCGTGTGGGTGCTCCAAAGAGAGCTACACTATTCCAAAGAGAGCTACACTATTACAGACCGCCTGAATGCTACTTTTTGAGTCAATATGAGTAGTATGAAATAGTAAAACGAATTTAGTGAACGCATCAATTAAAACAAAGGCGTACTCTTTCACATCGTTTTTACCACTGAGTTTACCAGTTGCATCGATGTGAACAGTATGCCATGGGGCTGTAACCTTGGGTATTGGATGAAGCTCAGCTTGAATTTTACCAGACCGAGATTTTGCTATTTTACATGTTACGCAATTATCTACAAACTTTTTAACATAGCGCGACATTCCTTCAAACCAATAATGATCGTACACCTTTTCAAGAGTCTTCTCCCATCCAAGGTGAACGAGTGAATCATGTGTATTGTTTATAACTGACCATTTTAATGCATGTGGCACAATAGGAAGACATCGCGTCCTTCCATTACGCTGAATTTTCCTATGCAAAATACCAGACCTTAGAACATAAGTTTTAGCCAAACTATCATCTAACCTACCGCTATTTAGATCGTCTACTGTCCTGGTAATTTCACTATCTCGCTGTTGTTCAGCAGCTAGCCAGTTTGGGGAAAGCTCTATTAGATTTACGCGCTTGTGTTTAATTCTGGCATCAGGGAGACTAATTTCTCGTATAGGCGGTCGTAAAGGGTTACGTGACAGAAAATCAGCATGTGACATGCGTTTTCCTGATCTATACTCAATGTCAAAGTCAAAACACTGCAGATAAGACCACCATCTGTATACTCTAGGTGTCAAATCCTTTTTAGATTGGGAAGCCTTTAGGGAATTGCAGTCTGTTACAACCAAAAATTTACGGCCATGCAAGTATTGTCTAAAATGTTTGATAGCATTTACGACTGCCAATGTCTCTAATTCATACGAATGATAGCGAGACTCGGCAGGGGATGTTCGTTTGCTAAAATAAGCTATAACATGTCGTTTATTATCAAGAATCTGAAATAATATAGCACCGTAACCTTCCAAGCTTGCATCAGTGTGTAATTCAGTAGGTAGGTCAGGGTTAAAAATTTTTAATATTGGGTCATTTGTCAGTATTAGAATTACTTTTTGTCTAATTTCCTCATGTTTTGCTTCCCAATTAAAATTTCCTTTAAGGGATGTTAGTTTGTAAAGTGGAGCCATTAAAGAGGCAAACTGTGGAACAAATTGTCTAAAATAAGAAGCTAGGCCTATGAACTGTCTAAGCTGAGTTACGGATTCAGGAGGTGGCAGTGCTGTAAGAGCCTCTATCTTTCGCTTATTTGGTCTTACATTGCCGTTTTCTACTTCATACCCTAAAAACTCTATTTTAGATTTTAGAAAAGAACATTTCTTAGAATTTAAGGAAAAACCACATTTTGTGAGTACATCTAGCACTGTGTTAAGTCTTTCTAAACCTTGTTCTAAAGATTCGGCCAGAATCATGACGTCATCAACGTAAACGATAACATATTCCCGAACTAGAGTTCCTAGCGCATTTACGATAGCTCTCTGAAATACAGTGATAGCGTTTCGCAAACCAAAGGGCATAGTAAGGTATTCGTACTGACCATCAGGTGTTATGAAGGCCGTACGTTCAATGGAATCTTTATTACAAGGAATCAAATGAAATCCACTCGCGCAATCTAGTTTAGAGAAATATTTGGCTCCATGTAATCGTGATATTAGATCAGTTATCAGAGGTAGTGGGTATCTATCCGGAATAGTATTTTCGTTAAGCTCTCTGTAATCAATACACATTCTATCTGAACCGTCTTGTTTTTTTACTAGTAAAGCTGGGCTAGCAAAAGGGGAACAACTTGGTCTTATAATATTTGCACGCAAAAGTTCATCTACCTTGTCACGCATAATATTTCGCTCTTCTACAGATAACCTAAACGGACGCCTTTGAACCGTTTTATTTGGATCTTTTAATCTAATTTCTAATTCGCCCGTTGTAACGCGCGTAGTAGGCATTCCCATTGTGAAATAATTAGCATAACGATTCAACACTTCCAAAAGCTTCGGTCTATATTCTAGAGGTATATCAGTATCAATTTCATTTAAATTAGGTATAGAGTTCTGAATGGTGCAGCTATTGACAACTTTGTTTTTAAATAATTTAACATTAGTACTTGTCATAACAACTGAAAAGCCTTGATACATGATTTCACGACCAATCATGATATTACTTCGTAAATAAATATCAGGTAACACATGTAACAATAATTCTAGTGGATAATCATTAATTATAACCTCACATAAAATCTGTTCTGTTGATTTTACACTATTTTGTCCAATACCAGTTAATGAAACTACTTTTCTTATATGTTTACCAGAGAATTTTGTTGCCAAACTTTCCTTAATTAATGAACACTCAGCACCAGAGTCATAACTAAATAAGTAGAACTCACCGCGGTGTTGAAGCTTCCCAGTTGGAGGATCTACTTCACATAGATCAACCCGACGTTCAGACTGCCTGCTAGGGGCGGTACCGAAACCTCGAGCAGCTGTACAGCGGCTGGCAACATGTCCCACTGTCCCGCACTTGAAACACCTGATGCTAGATGTTGTAGCTTCGTGTTGAGAAGTAGAAACCGTATCCGACTTTATTGAAGATTTCTGCCTGTAGTTTTTAATTTTTGCTCTGCATTCTGACTGCCGGTGACCTATTTTTCCACAACCAAAACATTTCAATTTCAAGATTTTTGGTCGTTTTCCATCGGGTGCTGATGATCCTTCTACGGGTGAAGCTTTTCGCTTTTGATACGAAAAAGCTTGTAATTCTTTTTGCAATTGTTGTCGACAAGTGATTTCAGTTGTAAAAGCAAGTCGTTGTAATCGTGAATCGTACTGGGAAAGATGCGCTAAGACGGTTCCTACCGCTACCTTCTCTATTGTGTAATCTTTCCATCGACTCATTAACATGGTAATAAGTCGACTAGCACACGCAGCCAGCGACTCATTATCTTTTAATTTTTCATGTTGTAAGTTAATGAGGGTACCTGCACATGTCTGCATAGAAATAAATCTTGTAGCAAATAGGTCTTTGAATTCCAACCACGTTATCCCAGGGTATGATATCTGAGATAGCCATGCCGATGCGGTCCCTTTCAGAGCCTTGCTGATGATTACTACCAGTTGTCCTCCCTGTGGTGGATCGTCTTCAAAGCAAAGATCTACCGTGGCACACCACAACCGAGCGTCACACTCTTCTTTATCAGGATTAAACTCTGGCAGGGTGAACTGACGATTTGATACAGATGGGCGTAGAGTAGAAATCAGTGACATCATAGTTTCGTTTTGTTTCTCGATTAACTGGCGCCATATTTCATCAATACCAGACGTTTTTTCAGTTCTCTCGAATCCCACTTCTGATCTCGAGTCCTCATTATTTTCCGCCTCACTCATTGTAGTGTACAGGGGAATTTATTTAAACTTCAACGCACAGATATTAACTTTATTGATTTATGATTTTAACACTATAATACACACTTCACAGATAACACTTCTATTTTATTCCACAATCACAATTCACTTTATTTAGAAATTACACACAATATAACCCACACGATACACAGCACAGTTCCTAGGCTTAACAATGACTTTTACCAAGTGAGCAAACAAACTGAACTACCCAATTTTAATTTGATCACAACTTTTTATTAATTTTTCCCCACCCGCCTAGGCTCTGTACACGCCAGTATGACGTTTGTGTGTCGTTGACGATCCGTATTCATTTCCCGTATTCGACAAATATATTTTATTACAAAAATATAATAAATCGACGAAATTTTGGTATAACTTAACATGTATCAACATAATGAAAAAAATACGGGTAAACACGCGTAAATATAATATATATAGATATATGAATAAGAAACAGAAAATGCTTCATTCTTTAAGGTCCCTACTCTACAATATGTAAAGTGGGGATGTTTTTTTTTCTCGTCTACCCCATGGCATGGCATGTCGTTGGATGGGTCCTACAAAAATATTGCGGGTTTGTCAAAACAGTTTTTGGATTAAGGGATCCGTTTGTGAAATATTAAGCGTTAAAGTTCTAATTTTTGTTAGTGTCAAGTGTCCGATTATGGGGCCCTGTCAGCTAAATGGTTGGTTTAGGATATGTAAAAAAAAATCAAGTGAGTAGAAAGTAGCTGTATAATAATAAAAAAACTATCACAGCTAAGCTGTTTTTACAAGTTTACGAGTAATAGTCGACCAACTTATAAAATACACTTGTTACTATGAGCCGCCAAAACGGTTAACTGTTAAACGTTCATAGTATGAAATAACAAAGAGCCCTCTACTTAGTCTAGGCTACTGCGGAACTGCAGAATCCTACATTGCGCGTGGCCCGACACGCACTTGTTACGTATTATTTACTAGCGATTCACCCTCGTTCCGCTCGGGTTCATCTCTGGGTACGTTTTAATGGTTAGAATAGAATAGACTTCAATACATATTATATACAATGTACATACATAGGTATAGAAAAGTAGCTAAGTATTTTAAAAAATAAAACAAAATATCACTTACTTGAGAAATGATTGAGTCACCATTCATAATTAAATCTCCCCATTTCAACCCATTAAGAGATGTTTTTTGGGATAAAAACTGTCTCATACTCTAAGATGGTCTCAAACTATCTCCGTGCCAAATTTCATCTAAATTGGTCCAGCGGATTGAGCGTGAAAAGGTGACAGACAGAGTTACTTTCGCATTTAATATTATTTTTGATATATAAAGCTGGTTTTTTGTGGTGCTGGTCTGTCATCATCGGTCTTGGTCTGAACGTTGATATATATATATATATATATATATATATATATATGTCATTCAGTAAGTCGCGACATTGCCTTTAATATATATTATGTATATTAAAAAAAGTTATTCCGAGTGTATCTTATGAGATAGACGATACTATTGCAGACTTTTTGTAGGCCTTTATTTTTATTGTTTTAACGTATCTATTAAGGTTTAGCCAGCGTTAGCCATATAAATTTTTAAGGACTACTCGATAGAACCAGTTATTGTGTTTTCCCGTGGGAAAGAAACATTTTTCTGAAGTAAAAAATATCCTTTTTTTTTGTTGTCGCTGGGGAAACCCATCATGGGGACCCTACCGGCCGTTAATGGGTAGGGTACTGTGAGACTCCTACTCACTAAAACCCACAGCGGAACCCGTCGCCACAGTGCAATGGGGTGTGCAGGATCGCTTAAGTAAAAGATGTCCTAAATCAAGGTATCACTTCACAAAATTTCGTTAAATCGGTTTATTACTTTTTGCGTGAAACGCGCACGCAAAGACAAGCAGACAAATATTTTAATAACTATTGTTTTGGGGTCTTATATTGTGTTACAGTCTTTGTCGATCTATTTCAAAAAAAAAAGTATTCTATATGTTGACCCGGGTAACCCGCTATCATCATACCAAATTTCAGACAGACAGACAGACAAAAATTCTAAAAACTATAGATTCGGCCTCTATATCGATAATAATGTCTATTTCAATAAGATTCTCCAAAAAATATTTAATGTACAGATTCGGCTTAGTTACAATTTTATTTTATGTACAGACTAGCGATGTTAGGTTGATTCCCCATACAAACTTTCATCCCCATTTTAACCTCCGTAAGGGATGATTTCCGGGATAAAAAGTATCGTATTTCCTTCCCAGGGTCTCAAACTATCTTCTTACCAAATTTCATCTAAATCGGTTCAGTAGATCCAGAAATTACCCCCTACAACGTCACAAACTCACAAACTTTACCTCTTTATAATATTAGTATAGATAGTATAGTTATAGATAAGATACGTATATCAAAAGATGTAAATGACCTTTACATTTTTGGGTAAATTAAATATATATATATAAGCAACTTTTATTAATGTATCGAATTATTGGTTAGGTATTTTAAAAAAACAAGCCTTAACTATTAAAGGTCATAGACATTATATTTATAACTAGCATCCGCCCGCGTTTGATGACCAAAAACCAAATAATTCTTAGGTATTTACAATGCAGTTTTTGTATTTTTTCTCATAAATTAGATATTTTCCCGCGGTAAAAACTATCCTATATGTTGACTCGGATAACCAGCTATCATCATACCAAATTATATCAAAATCCGTCCAGTGGTTATTCCGTGATGCGGTAACAGACAGACAAAAATTCTAAAAACTATAGATTCGGCCTCTGTATCGCTAATAATAATATCTATTTCAATAAGATTTTCCAAAAAATATTTAATGTACAGATTCGGCTAAGTTACAGTTTTATTATATGTATAGATAGATAAAGTTGCTTTTTTCTATTGATGATCGGGGTTTGACATTTCATGTGAAACATGTCTAGACTCTAGACGTCTACATAATAGGTATGTTTCACACGAAATGCCTACGCTCATTTGGGAATATGTGTGATTTTTTTAAAATAGATAACATCGTTTTAAAATATCCAGCCCCAAAAAACTAAAATTTAGTATAAAAAAAAATCACACCGATACATACATAATTTAAACGCACGCCATTGCGTAACATCACAATACACAGAAAATGACAACTTAATTTGTAGCTACAAAATCGCTAATCGCTTTGTTATGATAATACTTTTTCGTATGATAATATTCGTTCTGATTAATATTGTACATTTCTGTACTTTGAATTTGCCACCTATATTTGCACTTTTTAAAAATTATTTTCTAAAAAGGTTCGCCGTTGAAGGATACGTCAAGGAGGACGGACATCAATACAAATTTGTTTTGGTTAAGTTTTATTAAAAGTGAACCAACATATTTATATCTATTATAAATAATAATTTCGATGTTTTGTTTTGTTTCATACGTCCCTAGGTACGTTTTAACGGTAAGTATAGAATAGACTACAATGTACATACATAGGTATAGAAAAGTAGGTAAGTATTATAAAACATAAAAAATATATATCCCTTACTTGAGAAATGATAGATTTTCCATTCTGTATAGACTAGCGACTTACCCTTGTTTCGCTCAGATTCGTCTCTAGGTGCGTTTTAACGGTTAGCATCGAAAATACTGTTATATACATGTGTACAGTGTACATACATAGGTATAGGAAATTAGGTAAGTATTTAAAAAAATAAAGATATATATTCCAAATTATTGATTCCCCAGTCAAACTTCCACCCCCTTAAGAGATGTTTTCCGGGATAAAAACTATCCTAATGAAAAAGTATTACAACGCGGAAATTTTACTCCAGCTCGCATTTATAAGTTGGATTTTGACAGAAGTGTTGCTATTTTAGGGAGTTTTAATTATGTGTTTTGATTTAGCAAGACAGAAGTGTTGCCATTATAGGGAGTTTTAATTATGCGTTTTAATTTTGCAAATAATAAGTTGACGCGTATTTTAATTCTTATTTTAAAAATTCTCAATATTTTTTTTTGGTTTAAGCAATTTAACAGTTATTTCAGATTATTTTGGGTCGATAACAACGAAAATTTTGATTTTGTGTTCACCTAAAGTTATTGTCGCAAACGCTCTGGCAACCATTTTGTGATTTTTTGTAGCAAGTATCAACTGTCATAAGTCATTCAGTGTCTAGTTAGGTTAGAACTTAGGTAATTCTTGTCAGATCTTAGCTAGAACCATGGTTGTTGTGGTCTGCTTCGGCAGACCTGCCGTCGGGGCGTCGTAGTTGAATGCGTAAACGATCCTGCGACGCCCCATTAAGACGGGGGAAGGTTTTGTTGGGTTTTAGTTGGTAATACTGGCTTTATTACGCCGGTGAGTTCCACACCTCGTGCGTAAATGCATTTCCCAATGTTATAAAAATAAAAGTTACCACAACGAAAGAGCCGAGCAAACGAAGCAAGCGTGCCGCGGTAGCTGCCGGCGAGTGCCATAAACTCTAAATTTCACGCAAAATTGAAGTAGACACTAAACAAAACATAACCTCAAAATGAGATTTTTAAAACTTCATTAAAAAAATGTTCTTTTCCTTCACTTTTCCTTTACCGGGGGGCGATCTACAACCCTCCCTCCCCACCCCTAAAATATATAGATTTAAGCGGATGTCGATTCAAAAGTCCTTCCTCAAAATAATATAGTGCAGAATTGAGGTTATATTTATCAAACTTTGATATTTTTAATTTCCGAAAGTATTTGTTTCCTCCACTTGAAACTTTGTGGGATTACTCAAGATAATATGTACTTTGCACAAAAAAAAATCAAGAGTCTACTGGTGAACCGGTATACTAAAGCTGAGCCACGTTTTGTTCATTTAATTATTTGCTCATGTGCCAACCCTGCCAGAATAGGTAAACGTTTTGTCCGCTCTTTAGAAGCTCTGTTTCGTTTTTTGACTCATGTGGTATTATGCTGTCGAAGACGTTTCATCGTTGCCGTGAGATGTACATACATATGTAGTATGTACTTACTATGTTATAGCTTCAAATGGCTCTCGTCATCGTATTGAATGTTCCAACGAATTCGGAATTAAGTATATAGACAACTCAACAACATCTAAGTCTCCTTCACAAGCTATAATTGTCCTCACCACCAATAAGCCGGGTGAAAAATTGCCCCGCAATTCAAAAGACGCCTTTCTCTTCCTTGTTTTCGTTACTTTGTTTTGTTTTCAAATATTTCCTTAATATACTGTTATTATTATGTTACTTTCATTTCTACCACAATACTTATTTACTACGTTTGTTTACAAAACTAATTAGCATAGATGACAAGATATAAAGCATGGATGACAAATAAAAATATAAAGCACAGTTAAATGTTAACAGATAATGTCTATTGTGTAGCACAGTGAAAGATAAACTGTTCACAGATAAAATGATATAAAATGGCAATCTGGATACGCGGCTTTTGGTCAAGTTTTTTTATATATATTTTTTCTTGCTTTAAAGACTAATATTATAATAAGGCTTACTAAAATTTCTATTTATAAGTATTTATAAAAATAAAAAGTTATATTTATTGATTATTGTTATTTATGTAGTAGACTCATGACGTTCAGTAAAAAATTGTAATAATTTAATGCTGAATAAAATATTTTGATTTTTTGATTTTGATTTTATGTACATAGTATTATGGTGTTTCTTTGTTCTTTTTAGTTCTTTGATTTTCTGTGTGCATTTTTGTTTTAAGTTTAATGTAACTTCTTTCATGCAACTGGCAGCGCGGTGAGTAATGATTTTTGAAAATAGAATAAATTACCGGTTACATATTATACTTATTCTATTTATTATTAAGTATTTATTAACATTTATTATATGCTAGCGGCTCACCCTCGCTTCGCTCGGGTTCGTCGCTAGGTACGTTTTAAATAGATATAAATAGTTATTAGCCAGCGTTAGCATATATGTACATACATATTTTTTTTCGTTAATTTTTCTGATGTTTTAATACATATCATCCTATTCCGGACTAAGAGAAATCCGGCGGCTTGGTGTAATTTTTGTATAGAGATGTTGATGGGCTGGAGAGTGACATAGGCTACTCTTTCCCACAGGAAAATACGTTATAATACAATCAAAAAAAATATTTATGATCAGAATTACTTCAAACTTGATATAAATGCTCTTCAATACAATGAATTAAATACCTACGTGTTTCAGCATTTTTCGAAATTCTTTCCATAAAGGGGTAAAATAACGGGTGAAAGTTTATATGAAACCTACCGCTTTAGAGTTTTTTTGGAGTTTTTTTAGTAATAATATTTACGCTATAATATTTACGTAAAAATGGACGCCTATTTAAAAAATGTTGTGCATTCCATTAGAGTAGTATATAAAAAAGATATTAATTGTTCGTGCTGGTTCGGTAAGTTAAACACAACACAAGAAATAATTTATTATATTTTTTATATTTATATTTATAAGTTTTACGTTTAGTATAGATTTCTTAGAGGTGAGATATTTGCCCGCAGTAAAAATGTATCCTATATGTTGATCTGGATAACCAGCTATCATCATATCAAATTTCATCAAAATCCTCCAGTAATTTTTTGCGTGATGCGGTAACCGACAGACAGACAAAAATTCTAAAAACTATAGATTCGGCCTCTTTATTGATAATAATGACTATTTCAATAAGATTTTCCAAAAAATATTTAATGTACAGATCGACTCAGTTAGAATTTTATTATAATATATGTGTAGACTATGGCAAACTAAGTATATTGCATAGGTAATTTAAAATAGGGAGCTAGGTACCGGTGGTCCCCCCCCCCCCCCCCCGACGTGCGTTCACCTTGTCGTGGTGGGGGGGCTCAGTAGTGCCCGGCAACCCAACCGGGCGCGAAGCCAAGAAACGCACAGGGAGGTGGCCCACTTCGGTGGGCGGTGGGAGGTGGCCCTCTTCGGAGGGCGGTGTACCATGCGGGTTGCTCCTGGTACTTCTCTGATAGTAGAGTGGACCTTGGAGCAACCCCGTGGTTATTGTGGTCTGCTTCGGCAGACCTGCCGTCGGGGCGTCGTAGTTGAATGCGTAAGCGATCCTGCGACGCCCCATTAAGACGGGGGAAGGTTTTGTTGGGTTTTAGTGGGTAGTACTGGCTGTATTACGCCGGTGAGTCCCACACGTCGTGCGTAAATGCATTTCCCAACGTTAAAAAAAAAAAAAAGGTACCGGTGGTTGACGTAATCTCCAAACTCATTCGAATGAAAGAGTATATTAATGTGTTGTATATGTTGTTTAAGTAATTAAGTTTGTGTATGTTTCTAGTTGGTAAGCTTTATTCAATAACTAAATGTAGGTCGAGAAAAATGTGGATAGGCTATGTGCAATGGTGATAGAGGAAAATGGAAGAACGCACCCGCGCGGGATGTGGACGAAGAGAAGAAGAGTAGAATTTGTATCTATTTTTTTTTATTGATTACCTTTCTTATATTAGGTGTCACTTATTACTATACTAGATAGATACTAGAATGGTGTAAACCTAGATGTTGTGGTGTGAATATTGACTTCCTCGATATCATATTGTTGTTGCAACTCGAATCGCATTACATTTCCTTATTTGGTCGCAAGGTAAAGGTAAAAGGTTACATTCTTGATTACTAGAATATTATCTTTATTTTTTTTTAATTATTAAAATTTATAAGATATATATTTTAGCAACAATTAAAGTTTGATATACAAAATGAAGAATGGAAATAATTTGTCATCTGTCTTAAAATATTTCACTCTTGTTCTTTAATATTTCCAAAAATAGAAATGGTCTTGGTACGAAATTACAATAGCATAACTTGTATATTTTCTTAAAAAATGTGTGATAAGGAAGTTTGGATTTAACAAGTAATGTTTGAATTTATTATTTTACAGTCAGTATAGATCCAAATATACTACAACTACGTGGAGTTCATTATTTAACACGCTACCACATATATAATTTACAAGGGTTTTCGGCGGCTCCACTTGCGTAGTTTAATTTTTTTAATACCTTTATAAATTACTAAAACTATACCTATTAGTGTAAAATTTCATAAAAATCCGTTCAGTAGTTTTTGTGTGCAAGAGTAACAATTACTCGTAGATCCATAAATCCTCATAAACTTTCGTTTTTACAATATTAGTAGGATTTAAACAAAAACAATTAAAACTTAACAAAATTTAAAATAATCTGTACCTATCTGCTAATATTTAAAAGAGGTAAAGTTTGTGACTTTGTGAGGTTGTAAAATTTGGTAAGAAGATAGTTTGAGATCCTGGAAAGGAACCCGGGGGTGGAACACCGGCAACTTCTCAATTCCGGTCTGTTACTGAGAATATCTTAACAGAAAAACTTAGTAATTAAACTTGGCCCAACCCGGGACTCGAACCCTGGACTTATGGATCTATAGCCATACATGCTAACCATTTGACCACCGAGGTAGTTAATATAAAACATGCTCATACTATAAAACAGCTGTCGTAACTCGTAACTCATATACTATGCCTTGTGCAATAATTTTAGTTACTAATGAATATCTTGTCTATTTTGCCGGATCCGGGAAGGTCCGAAAAGCCATCCCAAGTTCATAAATGTGGAGAGGGTGTTTGACTTGGCTTGTGCAGGCTTGCAAGCGGTTGTTGTTCCGCTTGTGTCGGTTTTTGTACATAAATGAAAGGAAATTTGCAGTAAGTAGGTACTTGTAATGCATCATTTCCTCTAGCTCCATCTTATTTACAAGTTATTTTCATCGTATCTTATTTACAAGTATTATATAAATTCTTAAGAGGCAGATTAATTAAAAAGAGCTGCTAATATCTTTCTGAAAGGTTCAAATTAAAATACTTCCTTTTACAATTTTAACAAAATCAGACTAACTATGAAAGTTAAACAAATAGTTTATTTACTTTCAATATTTATTATGGATGGAAAACCGTTATATGAGCATTGTGGCATGTTTGTATTTGCGCCTTCACAGTCTTTTCTTCTTTTACCGGTAAAAGACGAACTCATGATCTAGTTTTTTTTAAATAGAAAATATATTGTCAACTTTATGTCAAAATTAATGTATGCGTTTCTAGAATAATAATAATAATTACTTAAACAAGAAAATTAAACGTGTTTATCTTTAAAATGGCTAGTGGTGATAACCCAAATGTCCCGAAGCACATGACGTATTCAAAATCTGGCTTACCTGTTATAGGGGCCTTAATAGACTATATTTACACAAGCATGGAATATGTGATGCATAAATCATTTGTGCGAGGAGAACAATTACGTCCTGTAGCCTCAAAAAAATGTTTATCAGCTACCTTTATGGCATTTGTTTGCTTTACGTTAGGTTTCGTTTCGAATATAAAACTAGAAGTGGTGACCTTCGATGAGGAGCCATTACCCAATGACTTGCACTTTATGGTTATGAGTAAAGACGAAAAACTTTACATTGACGATATCGATGTTACAAGTAAGTTTCATCATCTTATTAAATACATACAAATAAAATTATATACGTACATACATAATGCTTTTGTGGCTTAACTTGTTAGGGCCTGAAAGTCGGCAAGTTTTTATATAATACTAGCGACTACTTATAATATGGGTGTCTTCAAGGCAAGAGTAAATAGGTGGCTACTGAATTAGTGCGACTTACCATCTACGACTGCGTTACCACTTACCATCAGGTGGAACGTAGTCAAGCACTAATTCTGAATAGTATAAAAAAAAAGACTCACCCTCGCTTTGCTCGGGTTCGTCCCTAGGTTGTTTCCTCATACAAACTTTCATCACTGTTTTCTCCCCCTTAAGGGATGATTTCCGGAATAAAAAATAAAAGTATCCTATGTCTTTCCCAGGGTCTCAAACTATCTTCTTACCAAAATTCATCTAAATCGGTTCAGTAGATCCAGAGATTACCCCTTACAACGTCACAAACTCACAATTCACAAACTCACAAACTTTACCTCTTTATTATATTATGTAGTTAATGCCCCAAAATATTTATTTATTTATAGACTAGCATTGCCCGCGGCTCCGCCCGCGTTCAGATGACCAAAAACCAAATTTTTAGGTTTTACATATTAGTATATATACTCTTACGTTGCAGTTTTTGTATTTTTTCTCAGAAATGAGACATTTTCCCGCGGTAAAAAGTATCCTATATGTTGACCCGGATAACCAGCTATCACCATACTAAATCTGATCAAAATCCGTCCAGTGGTTTTTCTGTGATGTGGTAACAGATAGACAGACAAAAATTCTAAAAACTATAGATTCGGCCTCTGTATCGATAATAATGTCTATTTCAATTACATTTTCCAAAAAAATATTTAATGTACAGATTCGACTTAGTTACAATTTTATTATATGTATAGATCAGGTGATTTAAAATCTTATATTTTATTGTGTAATAACACTAAGTAATAATTTTAATACTTACTAGCGTTATCAGACGGTTCTGCTCGCGTGATTTATTTATGTATGGCTCTGCTCCTAAGTTTCACATCGTCCGTTTTGTTTCATCTTCAGAGGATGGGCTGCCTGAAACTTATTACACTTTGCGAATATTTGACATTTTAAATAAAACAATCTTTTCGGATTTTTTGCGGATTTATTCTGGTTTTTGGTTTCCAACGTTTCGAATACTTTACGGCAATCATGGTCACAGAAGAGACTAAGTTATATAATACTTTAAATTGATCAAATTGTCGGTTTTTTATAAACACGTATTTTTTAGAAGCGTCCCTAATAAACGAAGTTTGTGTTATATTCTATTTCGTATAACACATGTCAGACATATCAGTCTTACGCCTCATACCATAGTAAACAAATAGAAAGTAAAATATTTTCTAATATAGTTTTGTTTTCTGAATCTTTTCTCATTAGTTAGTTTGACCGAAATATCGTTTAGGAGGACATTATTTATAAGTATATAAGAAAGTTACACATTAAAAATATTTTAAATAAAAGAAAACACGTATAAAAAGCATGTATTATTTGTATAATATGATAATTATAAAATTTTGATTTCAGGAGTGATGTGGTGTATTGAAGCACCTGATGCTTTAGTTATTCTTATCAGTACTTTACTTATATGGAATTCATCAAACGTGGTAATTATTTAATCTATATATCATTATGTATTGAAATTCACCCATTGCAAAATAATAATAATAAGCCAGTTTGCTAAGTTTAGGTAAGTCGAAAATTAAATCTTAACACATGCTTTACCAAAATTTTCTCCATCTAACATACCTATAAACGCATCAAATACATTGTCAAAACCTACAGTAATGTGACTTCTGTACTTGATTTGCCCGCTCTTGATCCACTTTTTAATATGAGTAAATGCTTGTGGCCAGCACTTTTCTCGACTCCAGCGAGTCACAATAAAGCCTTCTAGTAATAATTCTTTTACTAAAATGCTTGGCTGAGTCACTAATGCTTTAGGCATTTCGTTTGGAGCAATGTTATAAGTGCTAATACTGCCGCATATAGAAACTCTACCATATAAATTCATTTGAGACAGAATTATGCTGCTAATTTCGCCACCTACATTATCGAAATAACAATCCACTCCATTCGGAGCAGCTTCTTTAAGAGCTTTCGGAATATCTGCGGTTTTGTAATTGATAGCTTTGTCGAGTCCTATTTCTTCTTCCAACCATTTCACTTTAGCATCAGAGCCAGTAAATCCTATGACTCTACAACCTTTGATCTTTGCGATCTGTCCAACTATATAGCCCACAGCACCAGCTGCGCTGGTTACAACTACTGTTTCACCACTTTTAGGCTTACAAATTTCGAGAAAACCAAAATACGCAGTCGCACCCGGCATTCCTATATCACCAATACCCAATTCTGTCGGAAGGCCTTCTAACTCAGGAAGCTTATATATTATGTTCCACTCATATTGAGATTCTTTTAGTATTGCGTAATCACACCATCCTATATGTGATACGACTTTTGTTCCGACTGGATATTTGGCCTCTTTGGTGTCTAGGACTTTCCCAATTTGAAAGCCAAACTGATCATAAGGAATGGGAATGAATGCATTAGAGTATCGATGAGCTGGATCAACACTTATCCATTCGGTTTGAACAAGAATTTCATTCTCTTTCAAAGGAGGTAATTCATATTCCACAATTTCAAAATCATCTCTTTTTGGCTTTCCTTCAAATCGCCTTTTGACCACATATTTACGTGCTTTAACCATTTTAAGAAACTGTAAGAGTAATGTGTGAAGTTATTTTAAAAATCAAAGAAGACTTCGTTAAATATTAAAATTTTAACGCGTTTTTCATGAACTATTATTTCGATAAGTAGTTAATTTTTTAATAGATATTACATATTTTTACAACATGCACATAAACAACCCATAAACTTTATTTATTTATTACTAGCGACTTAACCTCGCTTCTCTCGGATATGTCCCCACGGTACGTTTTAACAATTGGTATAGAGAAGACTATCTTACTAATATTGTAAATGTGAAAGTTTAGATGCTTGGATGTTGGTATTCAATTACGCCAGAACGACTGAACGGATCTGGATAAATTTTGACACAAAGATAGATTATAGTCTGAAATCGCACATAAATTAGTTTTTAACTCGGAAAAATGTACGATTCCCGTTGGGTAGGTTTGTTTTTGTTATTCTATAGTTCTATATATGTACATATTCGTACATAGATATAGAAGAGTCGGTAAGTACTTTAAAGAAACTTGAAATTATTCCCTATATTACCTTGATTGGTCAAAAATGCCGAAACATTTTTTATTTCTTACCAAATCTATACATATAATAAAATTGTAACCAAGCCGAATCTGTACATTAAATATTTTTTGGAATATCTTGTTGAAATAGAGATTATTATCGATACAGAGGCCGAATCTATAGTTTGTAGGATTTTTGTCTGTCTGTCTGTCTGTCCGTGCGTCCGTCCGTCCGTCCGTCCGTCTGTCTGTCTGTCTGTTACCGCATCACGGAAAAACCACTGGAGGGATTTTAATGAAATTTAGTATGATGATAGCTGGTTGTCCGGGTCAACATATAGAATACTTTTTACCGCGGGAAAATATCTCATTCCTGAGAAAAAATACAAAAACCGCAATGAAAGAGTATACTAATATGAGTAAAACCTAAGAATTTAGTTTTTGGTTATCTGAACGCGGGCGGAGCCGCAGGCAGTGCTAGTATGATATAATATTCCGAGAGTCCTTTTGGCAAGTTGAAATTGTGAAAAAATATAATTTCGTCAATTGGTGAGTCCAGTCCCGCGAGTCTGATCGAGTCGTTTGCGGTTATTTCGTTACTGCGCAGTGTATAACATTTGCAAACAAAAATTAATCTTTTAATTTAGTTTTTATATAATTCAAAAAAAGAACCACAGACGTTTTTGTCGGTTACAAAGTATTACCAGACTTCTCCAAAGATATTTTACTCAAATTCCCAAAAATATACTTTTGGCAATCTGAAATCACGTATTTATTGAGTAATTTCAATTATACCTGCAAATTGCCGGGTTGTACTTTCAACCCCTTTTTTTTTAACATTGGTAAATGCATTTACGCACGAGGTGTGGGACTCACCGGCAAAGCCAGTTCTACCCATTAAAACCCAACGAAACCTTTCCCCCGTCTTATTGGGGCGTCGCAGGATCGTTTACGCATTCAACTACGACGCCCCGACGGCAGGTCTGCCGAAGCAGACCACAACAACCATGGGGTTACTCCAAGGTCCACTCTGCTATCAGAGAAGTACCAGGAGCAACCCGCATGATACACCGCCCCCCGAAGAGGGCCACCTCCCTGTGCGTTTCTTGGCTTCGCGCCCGGCTGCATTGTCGGGCACTACTCACCAACCACGACAAGGTGAACGCACGTTTGGGGACCTTTAAACCCCTATTTAACTCGCTTCAAGTTTAATTTTTGCGACAAAAAGTAGCTATGTCGTGGTGTCGTTTTCCAAGGTCTCATCCATCTCTATACGAAAATTTATCAAAAGCGGTTCAGGTTTAGGCGTGAAAACGAAACAGAAAGTTACTTTCACAAAAAGAATATTGTATGTATGCGGGATTATATACTATAGCTATAGAACCCGTAGAATACGGCTGTAGAACTTGTGGTTCGGGCTTGAAGCCCCGAGTCGGGCTGCAAATAATTGTTTGATTTTTGGGATTTCTTATTTGTCGCTTGTTCCTTGTAAAAAGAGAGGGGCCCTATCCGGGGACGCTACTTGCGTTGACGCGTTGGATTGTCATAACTCGTTGGCTCACTATTACAAGGTTCTATGTTAATTTTAATGAAGTTTAGTAATTTTTACATAGAACTTCGTTATTTTGTTATCGTAAAAAAAAACAACATAGAACTATGTAAAATTGAATACTTTGTAGTTATAGTGCCGCTATCTAGTGGTTTGTTTTTGCAAAACTGTAGCTAATGACATACAGAACCTAGTAGCATTAATAACTAAATAAGTACTAAAATTGTAACATAGAACCTTGTAATAGTGATGCAACGATTATGTCAGTATTCTTGCCACAATTCCACGCAGACATGATTTGTAGACTAAATTTAAGTATATAAATAATAATTAATAATTGGTTATATTTGTAATTTCTATGTGTTTTCTTTTTTTTAAATATTTATTATTAATATTATAACATAATGTTTCAGCGTTCTCCACTGAGTGAATATCTATATTTGCCTTGGCTGGGAGCAACTCTGAGAGGTATCTTCTTGCGCCAGGCGCCCACAGCTGGAGCTTTACTGTACACTGTGGCCGTTATAAACGGAAATGTTAACCCACTCTTTGTAACAGCGTTCTCTTTACTATTTAGTGAGTTCTAAATTTATATATCAATATGTATGACAATTCGTAAAATGTTAAAACTAAAAAAAAAGTTTTTATATGCTTACATACCAATAACGTTAACCAACATTTAGCCATGAAATACTCGTACATTGAAAGAATGTATTAAAAATATTCTATTTTAACATTGTATTAAAGTATTATATTATATATTTCAAATTCTAAAATTTAAAACTAACCTAAACCACAGGTTCCTTTAGGTCATATCCCAGATAGCAGACGCTCATTTTCAATCAAAAAATGTCACTAAATATTCTAAACCTAATTGTCCTTATTTTATGTATGTATGTAAATATTTACTTATATATCGTTTTTTTTTACTAGTGCTTGAAGCTCTATTTTGGTTAGAAATAGCACGTGTAGTGAGAATACGCTGGGAGAGACGCGACCACTTCATTGCACCTCATGACTCATACGAAGTAGAGACGCTGTGGAGCAATGATGATGTTCAGAGCGTTGAAGTTAGGAACTATGTTTATTAAATAAAAACTTCTATTCAAGATAAAAAAAAAACATTTTATTTATTTGATTATACTTAACTATTGTAATTTTTTTATATTCTTATTATGCCCCAATAAAATATGTTTTTCGTAATAAAATGGAAATTGTGTAAAAATAATGTTGTATAATTTTGGCGGTAGAACATTTTATTAGACTTTAACGACTGCTTTGCCAAAATTTTCTCCCGATAACATACCAACAAATGCATTGACCGCATTATCAAAACCTTCAGTTATATGGGTTCTGCACTTGATTTTTCCATCCTTTATCCACTTAATAAGGTTATTGAATGCCTCAATAACGAGTTCCTTCGTCTCAAGCCATCGATTTACTCTAAAACCTTCAACTCTTAATTGTTTAGATATTATATTAGGTTGAATGGTAGTAGCCACGGGATAGTCTGAGGGAAGGCAATTGTAGACGCTGATACTACCGCATACAGAAACTCTCCCAAACACGTTCATTTGGCCCATAATGATACTGCTTATTTCTCCACCAACATTGTCAAAATAGCAGTCAACTCCATTCGGCGCGGCTTGTTTGAGGGCAGCGGAAATGTCCGCACTTTTATAGTTGAAAGCTTTATCAAAACCTAATTCCTTTTCCAACCATAGTACTTTATCATCACTTCCGGCGAATCCTATAACTTTACAACCTTTCATCTTCGCAATCTGTCCCACGATAGAGCCTACTGCTCCAGCAGCACCTGTTACTACAACGATTTCACCCGGCTTAGGCTTACAAATTTCTAGAAAGCCATAATAAGCTGTCAAACCTGGAATTCCTACTGCACCGAGCCCAAATTCAGTTGGGAGGCCCGCTAAATCGGGTAATTCATACATTAAATCTTGTAGTTTGTTCTTAGGTTCATGCAATATTGCGTAGTCACACCAGCCCATATGGGACACAATTCTTGTACCTATAGGATATTTAGGATTTCTGGTCTGTTGAACTATGCCAATTTGGATACCAATCTGATCGCAAGGGACAGATGTAATTAACGTGCTTCGCAAATAAGGGTCAACACTTAACCACTCAGCTTTGACGAGAATTTCCTTGTCTTTAAGGGGAGGTAGGTCGAATTCTACTATTTCATAGTCATCTCGTTTTGGTATCCCACAGAATTTCTTTATAAGGACAAATTTTCGCGCTCTTACCATATTGCTCACCACTTGCCGATGTAGATAATAAATGATTAAATTTACTTGTATTCGTGAATTATTTGTCTATTTCATAGTTATTTTTGTTACCTACATGAAAACATAATAAAAAGTAAATATATAGTCACGATAGAACATTTAATGAACACGCATATCATACAAGCGAATGTTTATAGATTCATGCATTTTCTTTATATTTTATAGATAGTAGTTTTATATATATGCTTACCTTATTTTATATTTTTTCTCGTTATAAAAACCTTCCGTGTACCTTAAGGAACATACGAAAAAAAATTTAGCTGAATTGGCCGAACCGTTCTCGAGTTTTGCGCTTATATAAATAATCCAAGGCCGCTACATTTTCATCTTTACCCCGTTAAACATGGAGCTTCGCGAGCAACTGTGGTTATGACAAGTGCAACCATTTTGTACGGTTGTACCAAATATCGTGTTTTCTTATTCGTATTAAAATAAATAAACTTAGAGATATGGGGCCATCCATAAATTACGTCACGCGTTAAGGGGGGGAATGGGTTGTCAAATAAATGTGACATTGACAAGGGGGGAGTCATAAGCTTCGTGACATCGAATGTCAAAATCTATTAAAATACTAAACATTAACTGTAAACGAAAAAAAAGATCTTTATTTTTGCTGGCCAACAAAACAATATAGCGTATATTGTTTTGTTGGCAAGTTCTCGCTGGGCCCGCTGTTGATGTTGATATTATTAAAAAAATATTTTTGGAACTGCTGTTTTTATTTTATTCAGTTATGGGTGTAAAATTGCAAAATAATATGTGACGTCACACCAGGGGGAAGGGTTCCACAAACGTGACCACCTGCTACAAGGAGGTTGAGGTTCAAAAAATCATTAAAGTCGTGTGACGTAATTTATTGATAGCTCCTTATCATAAGTCCTTAAATGATAAAGTTTAATTTAATATGCTTTCCCAAGAAGCATATATATAGCAGAAGAGATTTAAGCCGCGTACAGAAGTCGAGTATAGCACCACCGGAGTAATATATATATATATATATATATATATATATATATATATAAATATATATATATATATATATATATATATATATATAATTTTATTAGAAAAAGCCAGAAGATAAACCAACTTAATTAAATAAAAAAAAGAGAAGCAATAGAATAATTCACTTAATATTTTATTAATGTTACCTACTATTAATTGGAAGCATAAAAAAATTAAGTTAAGCTCTATATTACTTTCAACAAATAAAAAAAACAAAAATGAAATATCTTCAAGAATAAATTACATTTAATCAATGGACCTTGTTAGTTTAAAATGTTTTTATTTATATTATTATATATTATTTGCTCATCACAAGTTGGAGAGGTAAAATAAAACGAAATATATCGACTGTATACTATTTATTCATAATCTTAAAAATACTGTAAGCCATTTAAAAATAAAACTTCATAAACTTCTAACAATATCTATAAAAATCTAATTTTCATTGTATTTTATCAAAAAATAAAATTATATACACAAAGTGATAAATCGAGATAAAATCATATATAGGTAAATATTAGGTCCACACATTAAAAAGTTGATTTGTCAATCACCAATATCTTTTCATTTAAATGAAAGTGATGATTAAAGCGACTACATTTTATTGAGCAAAGTACACAAAAATACTTTAAAATACTCTAAATTGTGGTCATATAATATAATATCTATTTTAAATAAAACTATCTTTTCGGATTTTGTCGCGGATTTATTTGCATTTTTATTTCCCGACGTTTCGAATGCTATACAGCATCCATGCTCACGGGAGAGACTGAGGTGTTACATGTCTTCAAGGTATAGTTGTTACAGACAGCCTACCCACAATTAACAAAATGAAAATTGCACCAATTACATTACAATATTTTTTAACTTTAAACATTTTTATAATTTTAATTATAATTGAATATGGAATATTATTTATTGAATTTTTGCTATTATTTTTATAATTATTACAATTTTTAAAAATATTAATTAGTAATCTATATTTAGTGTTGCCATTATTATATTTATAACCATAAAGAAAAATATAAAATATAGTATTCATTATTTAAGCCTTATAATTGTTCTATGTGTAATTTAAAAAGTTAAAGTTAATTAAGGATAATCATTTTAATTTAGTTTGCTATTATTTAAAAACAACCTACTAAGCAACACTATAACTATATACTTTTAAAAATGAAAAATATTAATCTGATAAGCTCTCATTTTGATCTACACAGTAAGAACTTACTACATCTACCTGCCTGTTATGTTTATATATATGTAGATGTAGTAAGTTCTTACTGTGTAGATCAAAATGACAGCTTATCAGATTAATATTTTTCATTTTTCATTTGTAAAAGTATATAGTAATAGTGTTGCTTAGTAAGTTGTTTTTAAATAATAGCAAACTAAATTAAAATGATTATCCTTAATTAACTTTAACTTTTTAAATTACACATAGAACAAATATAAGGCTTAAATAATTAATACTATATTTTATATTTTTCTTTATAGTTATAAATATAATAATGGCGACACTAAATATAGATTACCAATTAATATTTTTAAAAATTGTAATAATTATAAAAATAATAGCAAAAATTAAATAAATAATATTCCATATTCAATTATAATTAAAATTATGAAAATGTTTTAAAGTTAAAAAAAAATTGTAATGTAATTGGTGCAATTTTCATTTTGTTAATTGTGGGTAGGCTGTCTGTAACAACTATACATTCAAGACATGTAACACCTCAGTCTCTCCCGTGACCATGGATGCTGTAAAGCATGCGAAACGTCGGGAAACAAAAATGCAAATAAATCCGCGAAAAAATCCGAAAAGACAGTTTTATTTAAAATGTCAAATATTCGCGTAAATCTAAGAAAGTATTATAATATCTATTTATTCATAATTATATAACTGCTTGGATGACTAGATTTTAAAACTGATTACTAATAATAGGTATTATATTACAGATAAAGAAATTCAATATCCTATCAACAGCTATAATGTGTATTCCATTACTGTATTTTAACGAACAGTAGTTATTATTATAAACAATTTCATATATTATCATTTTTCTTTAGATAACGGTGAAATTTTACTAAGTAGCATTTTGAGAAAAATTAAAGTTTTGGACTTCAATTAATTTTTTTAAATCACAACTTATGTATTGTTCTTTATTATTCTAGAAACCACTAACTAAATGTATTATAATATACTCTAAGTATTTTTACATACTTCTTGTGAATATAAAAATAATTATACTATGGATTTCTACTTCCAGAAGAGCAAAAGACAAGCTGATATTTTGAAAACTAAAAAATGATCGAAAATGACATATCTAAGCATCGTCGAGTGGTAAGAAACTCTCATTCTCATATAAATTCCTAAAAAGTTTTCTAATAACGATATCGATAACTATGTTAACTTGTCGATCTTTTTCTATAGATCACCATACATTACATTTATTTGTAGGGTTCATAGGAGATCCGGGAGGGCACTTGAACTCTCTAGCAAAGTCGAGGGAATTCGAAAGTGTTCCTATAACTCGGAACCGCCCTGGGGAATGTACTGCTGTTTTTAATTTGTTACGCATTGCCTCTGGCCGCATGGCGCCACACCATACCTAGTAATAAGTGTAATCATTATTATAAGTTTAATATTATTTAAAATGTTTATACGTAGTTTGTCTTCTTGATGTAAGAGGTTCATATTTATTATTATATAAATTTATTATTTTACAACAAAAACAAACCTATCCCACGGGAACCGTACATTTTTCCGGGATAAATAGTAGCCTATGTGCTATACCAGACTATAATCTATCTCTGTGCCAAATTTAATCTAGATCCGTTCAGCCGATCTGGCATTAAAGAGTAACAAACATCCATACTCACAATAACAATTAATGTAATGTACGTAGTTCGTAGAACTTTGGTTAAGCACTTAATGAACACATTCAAGCAAAATTTTAAGCATCTAGATTTTAATGTCCGTGTTTTTTAAACTTAGACTATTACTCACTGTGACTTAAACATCTACCTTAATATCATTCTTCTAAACTTATTCTAGAGTCTAGACATTCTTTTAATAATTATTTATTATTTTTCAACAAACCTGTGCAAAGTTTAGGAAGAACAGTTGAGTATGGGTATGGTTGAGTCCAGGGAGCGTCTCGTCGGCAGCGTCGTTGTTCCGGAGCCAGTGCTGGTACGCGTGGAACGCTTGCTTTACACCGCCATTGTCTGCTATATTTTCACCCTAAAAAGAAAATAAAAAACGTGAAGTATCTATGGACCCCTGGTCGGAACGAAGTTCCTTTCGCTTTTTGGTAGACGTTTGCTATACAGTCTTTATAATTTATATTATAAAATATCAAGTTGATAGAGTACAATTGAAAAATTTACGATTAAATAAACTTATTATGTACTAAAACGATTCATCCTCGCTTCGCTCACGTTCGCCCCTATCACTTGTCACTTTTCATTTATGTCCTGTGAGTTGTGCTGTGTTAAAATCCTAAACAAACATTTTGTTAATATTGGCGCTTGCGAAATGCAAATAAAAGAACAATAATGTTAATATAGAGATAATTCAAAAATAAAAACTGATTTTTATAGTTCAAGTTGCAAAGGTAATATTTAATATCCACGGTCTAAAAAGTAATAGGATACACAATGCCATATAAATCTTAAAACTGTCACCAATTGTGTGTTTAGGTAATTATTCTAGTTGAAATAAATATACAACAATGTTAATTGAACATGTCTAAAGTTATTTTCACAAAATAAAATTAAAAGCGCGCTCAAATGTTCAAATGAGCGTTCATTCAGTGAGGACATTTTTTATCGCTGATTGTGTACCTAGTACTTCTTTGATCGATGTGTACCTACTGTAGATAGTATACTTGGCAACTAGAACTACTGTCTATCATTTTATTTGTATCAATTTGTTGTAATATAAAACATAAATATTTTCCATATTATTTTGTAATTTAATATACTAACTATCAAGCCTCGAGAACAATAATTGTAAATCAACAATGGCTTAAGCAAAATAAGAAGAAAAATTATTGAATAATATTTAAAATATTTTCATCAAAAGAGTGGAATTATTAGTTACGGAATTAAAATGTGTATAAATAATTTATTTTAAGATTTGTATATCACTCGCCCAGTATAATAGAGATTTAGTTCGATTTTTTACCGCCGGGAGCGCAAAGCGCGCGGAAGCTGCTGTGCAATCATAGTATGGACTAAAATATTGAATACATAATTTACAAGTGTAATTCTTGACTTGTTTTGGCAATAAAACAATTAGAAATATTAAAAAAAAATCTATGCCTAGTAACATTTTTTTGACAGACATTGTAAGTTAAATCCACAGAGCAGATTGTTTCTGCTCTGTGGTTAAATCACAGACCATATTATAATACTAAATGTTATAGTAACAATTTTTAGATGTTTTGGTTAAATATAAATCAAAATATAGTACTTCATAAATAATAAATGGCTTTTAATTTCTGTAGATTGAAAGCGTTAATTAGGGTCTAAATAAATAGATAGACTAAATAAGAGAATGACCGTTCGTTATTTTAAAGTTTAAAAAACTTACCCTAGATGGCAGTGCATTAAATTTGAATCGCGCTGATATATGAGTAAACTAACAGCGCTTTCTAGTTGTTAGTACAAATTTTCAAAGACTACACTATTTCTCGAGCGAGTCTTATTACGGTAAGGGTTTTCTCGTTTCACAGATGAATATTGAATGCGAAACCAAAAAAAACTAGATATATTTTAGCCTAGGATATTTATAGCCTATGTTACTATATATTTTAGGCCTATGGATGGAGATAACAATGAATCGCGATATATGCTAGGTTTTGCTATATATACAAAAAAGAACAAAATGCCCATTAATTTTAAATTTTTAAAGTGTCCTAACTAGATGGCGCTGACTGAAAGCTGAATCGCACTTGCATTACGTTCTACAGAAACCTTAATCATTCCAAAGTTTTAATTTCTTCTCAACTGTAGATTACATGAGAATAAAGGAAAGCGTAATTTTTGTAGATCGCACTCTTCCTAGTGCGATTAAATATGACTTTATAACGTTCATAAAAACAATGACGAATTTTTGAACTGCCTATAACAAGAGGCGCTTTATTATGTTTATACTTTATTGTGTCAAGTTATAACTTATAACTCTGAATCATCAATCAACTGTTAGTGTAGTTTTAAACTCACTACGTCAATCATACATCACATTTTTTTTTTTAACGTTGGGAAATGCATTTACGCACGACGTGTGGGACTCACCGGCGTAATACAGCCAGTACTACCCACTAAAACCCAACAAAACCTTCCCCCGTCTTAATGGGGCGTCGCAGGATCGCTTACGCATTCAACTACGACGCCCCGACGGCAGGTCTGCCGAAGCAGACCACCACAACCATGGGGTTGCTCCAAGGTCCACTCTGTTATCAGAGAAGTACCAGGAGCAACCCGCATGGTACACCGCCCCCCGAAGAGGGCCAGCTCCCACCGCCCACCGAAGTGGCCCACCTCCCTGTGCGTTTCTTGGCTTCGCGCCCGGTTGGGTTGCCGGGCACTACTGAGCCCCCCCACCACGACAAGGTGAACGAACGTTGGGGGGGGCAATCATACATCACCTAACACAACCCTCATTCTACTTGTTTGTGCAACACGACACCTGGACCCTGCACCACTCATAAGTAAAACATTGTAACTAATCCCTCCACGACCGCGGACACACCGGCGTTAGAGTTAACAATAGATTTCTTAGAAATTTAAATAATTTCTTAGAAATTTACCCGGAGGTGTTAATATAAATCTTTGAGAAAATATCGAAATCTTTCTTTTGTTCATCGCGAACACTAAATATTTATGACTACTTCTTACTTGTGTATTAACGCCGTCTAATTTCATATTAACTTCAGGCACTACATATTGGCCATATTGGTCTATAAGGCATTGCGCGCGATGGTGGAACGCTTCTATTGCGGAGTCCGACCACCAACGATGTAGGTTTCCTTCGCAGTCGAACAATCGACCTTTATCGTCAAATCCATGAGTTATTTCGTGACCTGTAATTCATTAACTAAAATGAGTATAATACATACACTACAGTTAGTAATAAAATTTCGCAAGACATGTTGTAGTCTGTATGTAATATTATAAGTAAAAAGGCATCTAACATTGCGAAATGCATTTACGCATACCGCCTGCACATACATAAAAAAATATATATAAAAATTAGAAAAGCCAGTAATAGCTAGAGCTAAGCTAGGGTAAGTCTTAGGCTTCACCCATGAGTAAATAACGTAATATTGAGAGATATAGAATAGAGAACAAAAGAAAAACTCACCAATAACAACACCGATTCCGCCGAAATTTAACGATCTGGGAAAATGTCTGTGATAGAACGGTGGCTGTAAGATACCGGCGGGAAACATTATTTGATTTTTATTCCGGCTGTAATACGCATTGACGACTGCTGGCGCCGTGTTCCACAGTGTTTTGTTTACAGGTTGACCGATACTGTAATGTTATATTTATTCTTCATGCTTGCATCGCAATTTATTTATGCAAGATAATATATTTACACTAGCGCTCCGCTCGGGTTCGTCCCTACTTACGTTTTGACGCTTAATATAGATTTCTCAGAGATAAGATATTGTGCTGCAGTAAAAAGTATCCTATATATTGACCCGGATAACTAGCTATCATCGTACCAAATTTTATAAAAATCCCTCCAGCGGTTTTTCCGTGATACGGCAACAGACAGACAGACAAAAATTCTAAAAACTGTAGATTCGGCCTCTGTATTAATAAAAATGTCTATTTCAATAAGATTGTGCAAAAAATATTTAATGTACAGATTCGGCTTAGTTTCAGTTTTATTACCTATATATATATATATATATATATATATATATATATATATATATATATATATATATATATATATATATAGCTGAATAAACATTTCCTACACACAACAATAATCTAAAGTATTTAAACGAAAATCTCTACATTTAAGTAACTATAACTAAAAACAGCTTTAATAGGATAAACTTTTTAAGTAAAAATACAGTAGATATATTGAACTCGCCACTAAATAGGATCAATACTTATTTGTATATTTTATTTATTTTATTACCACTGAACTGAATGCCATCAAAATTGATACATAGTAATTTAGAATGGAGAATATTCTCGTGGTAATCATTTACTATAGCAAAGTCCTGGGCCAAGTCTAAGTCATAAATGTTTTGACTATATATTATTTATATCTATTAATAAAATAATTACCGAGATTGTTCCATTTTAGTTAAATGCTGTAAAATATTCAAGATATTTTCAAAATATTTATCTGGGTGTATTTGAACCTCTTTGTAGCGATCATTAAGCTCCTTCTTATTCAATATAAAATCTGGATAACCTATTCTAAGCATCATTGTATCGACTTTGTGGCCTGCAAGTTTCTTAGTTTCGTCATCAATCCAATCCGTCATATGTAATAGCTCTCTGAACGACTGTTGAATTTCTCTCGTCATAGTTAGAGTGTCGTTTTTGCTCATTTCATCAAAATAATTTCTAACAAACATCGACCCTAATGCCATTCCCATGTTAGAGTTCACTTGTGATATACAGTTCTTCCATCTCGAAGGCGCTTGCTCTCGACCAAACAAAATATAATAGAATCTGCAACATTTAATGTAAAGCTAAGGTGTAGATAGAGAATAAGCTTGATGAAGCTATTTGTTTTAATAAACTAAACAACAATCTACATTTTAATCAAACCATTACGTCATAGTTCTAGATTGTTTACCTACTACATATAAAGCTAAAATTTTTGTTTGTTTAAACGCGCTAATCAACCACCAGTTCGATTTTAAAAAAATCTTCATGCATATTACAGCCTAATTATTGAGGAAGGCTATGTAATATTATAATACGACTCTTACGGAGTGAGCTTGAGAAAATAGACTAGGCGAATGCAAATTCATGTATCAGTAGGTATATATACAGAATTTGGGAGTCCTCTTTTTATTAAAGTCGGCTAACAGAAATGCAGCTTCTTGATTTTTATTATTTTATTACTAGAAACTTACTAAAAACTATATATTCGGCCACTGTATCGATAATAATGTCTATTTCAAGAGGATTTTCCAAAAAATATTTAATGTACAGATTCGGCTTAGTTACATTTTTATTATGTAACATACGTATAGATATAGAATCACAGTGATCTTTGTACTCACTGCTGTTTGGCAGATTGAAAGCGATCGTCCAGGTTGTTCACTCGGTGCCTCACAAATCTCCACAGAAGGTAATTTGATAAAGTGTCCGGATCCGTCTTCTCTATCAATTGGACTAAGTGCTGATGACGACCAACGAATTTATTTATTAAATATATATTAATATAATAATATTATGTTGTAAGTCTAGAGAACATTTTAATTTTTATTGTGTACTTTATCATCAAAGTACGTTTTTGGATGTTGAATCTAAAGCACAGAGAATTGATTATGAAAATCACATTAAAATCTGTGGTGCTACTTCTGTGATTATTATAAGCAAAAATATAGGAAAGCTTTTCTGTAGATGAATCATGAAGATCTCTAAAGTATCTCATAAACATGTTATGAATTTAATTAAGTATTTTACAATTGCAGATAAACTCTTGAACGACCTAATAATTTGTATATATATATATATATATATATATATATATATATATATATAGATATATATATATATATATATATATATATATATATATATATTTATTAATATTATTATCTTTACATATTTAATTTGGATGATTTTATGTATATTACGCAAAATATGTAAACTATAGACAAATTCTAAAAATCTTGGGAGTTCCTAAATAAATTTCTAAAAAGAAACTAAGGATATAATTAGTTATACTATTGGTAATTACAGTTATTTTAATGTCTAATAAAAATAATAAAAATTAATATTAGAATTTTGTTATTCACCCGAATATAGTTAAGCGCGAACAAAACAACAGTCTCTTCAGGCTGTACCGTTCTATTCATTACAATGCACAAATATCGCTTCCATTTAATCTGCGGCACTAAACCTTCAAGTTTCGCAATGGTCATCCGTCGGTATAGTTCTGATACATTACGTCTATCTTCTGGAGCGGAGGTTATCTTTGCAAGCCTGTAATAATGCTCTAATTTACTATACAGTGTGCGTCAGCATAACATTTGTCATTTGTGCTTTATACGTAATAATTTATTGTGTTGGTCATTTTTGTGTTGAGTACATGTTACAATAAGATCTGAAATATAATAAAGAGGCAAATACAAAACCGTTCTAAACCGTTCTGTGCGTCTATCGATTTTTTTTGCTTAGTAGCTATTGACGAACTTTAGTGTTTGTTATTAACAAAAAAATAAATAAATTGAAAACAGTTTTTTTACATAAGCATGTTAATTCCATTGATTTCTTTTTCAAATATAAAAAATGTTATGATTCAATTTCTAAACCTTTCGCTAAATCTGTTACGATAGTCGATTATTTATTTTACTGATGTTAACTGAACACATGTTATATACTTACTTGATTTCGAAATTAATAAGTTTTTCTGCATCTTTTTTTACATGCTCAGATTCTCCGCCGAGCAATGACGCTATTTTTATTAAGTACGCTTTGTAAGCGTCTAAATATACTTTATTTGTTTCTTGTAAAAAATAATCTCTTGTAGGCAAACCTAAAATAATACATATTTTATGAGCACAAATCGGCTGTTAGAATGGCGGTGAATTTATTATTTTATTATCATTATTGTATTATTACCTAGACTTGTTTGATCAAACTGGATGACGAATTCGTCAGAATTTTTAATGTCTGGTCCAACCCACTCTGATATTAATATATCATTATTATATAGTCTCAATTGAGCCATAAGTTCTAACCAATCAAAGTTTTTCGCATTCCAACCTGGTTTTAAAATTGGCCATCCTCCGAAAAAGTCTAATAAATCTAAAAGAGGTTGATGTGCCCTTTTTTGTAAAATATCGTGATTCATGCACGATTTAAACAAAAATCTTGCTTTTAAGGCGGCGTCTCCGTTTGCTGGATCATCATTGGATTTTTTATGTGATTGTTTTAGTTTCAGCATGAATTTCGCTAACGGCTCCTTTCTTTTTACTCTCTCTGTTAAAAATCTGTCACCACTCATTCCATTATTAAATATTGTGCGTTTTTTTCTTATTTTTGCATAATAGCTTGTAGGATAACTTTTTAAATTTCTCTTATGCTTATTTAAGTATTCTTTCTCGCGTTTTTTATTTTTGAGAATGTTCTTATTTACTAACTTGGATTTCATTTTAGATTCCAATTTCTTTATCTCTTTTGATTTTTTATCTAGATATCTTCGTATACGATTAATTATCTCTGATTTATTTTCACCATTATTATTAATATCATACATGTTTTTATCTTGTGTCAAATTAGTAATTTCTTTAGAATTCTGAACAATTATATCTACGGGAATATTATCAGGTCTACAATAACATATTGCGTTTTGTTTTAGAGGTAAAATGTCACTATTTACATCCAAATGAGGACCGGGATACGAAGTAGGTACATGTTCAGTCTTTTTGAACTCTAGCAGATCTTTTAGGACCGTGTCTAAATTCTCTCTGAGCATTTCAAACGTGTCATAGCTGTAAAGAATTACCTGTTAATGTTAGAAATATATTGGCTTTACAAAATGTGACATACCCAGCTTTGTCGGCAGGAATGGGGTTCAGTGCTGGCCAGTTCCCACAGGCGTATTGATAAAAATCATGGCAAGGGTCAGCTTCTGCGTCCATGTACTGTTTCATTATATTAGCTTGTGTACGTCTAACAGTGTCTTTGTCGCCTTGACTTTTCCAAAAGGAACGAATACCTGCTTGATAAAGTAATAGTCTATTGTAATTCATGTTTTATATTTTTACTATATCTTTTAATAGGACTTTTTTAACAAATTTTTGTCACTTTTTTAAATTTTATACATGAAAATTATACTTTTATTTATAATCAAATCCATGCAGTAATATTCAATATAGATGTACACATGAACTTGAATTATTTTAGGTCAACGGTCAATTGGATAATTTCTCTGCCGATTATCCTTTTAGTGCAATTGTGAGCGAACTTGCAAAGAGATAATAGCCACGTGGACGTTGACCTAAATACAACTTATCAATAAAACTAATTAAAATATTTTTAATAACCTATTAAATGTTATAATGTGTGTGTATGTGTGTTACTCTTTCATAATGAAACGAGTGGATGAATTTAGATGAAATTTAGTACGTATGTAGATGATAATGATAGATAACCTGGAAACTTAAGCTTATACCTGAATATAATACTATCAATACAAAATGCGTCTAGGGACGAATCCGAGTGCAGCGAGGGTAAGTTGCTAGTGTTTAATATCAAAACGAAAGGAATAGAATTACTAAGAAAAATTGTTTTTTCTATTACCTGTGAAGGATCGGATTGGTTTATACACATGTGCAGCGGAACCCATTTCTGCTTCTTCCAGCTCCGGTTGACGGCGGATTTGTTCCACATCGTCAAGCGGACCACGGTCAACGTACATTTCCGGATGCACCACACTTATAAAAAATTGATCATTTTAAATGATTTTTTCCGGATATTTTTATTTCATATTTCATATTTTTGAAGTGAAACTTTCAAGGCCGCGTCATGAGAAATCACGAAAAACCGTCATGCCCCTGTTCGTCCATCGCGACGTTTGCGTTAGGTTGCCAACTTGCACAAATGATATAAATGATATAGGTACTTTCCATTGCTATCTTCAAAGGTTACTTACTATTTTTAGTAATTTGTTTTCCAAAGTGCAAAATATTTATAGCACTTAAACGCTTAGTATGGAATAGATAGAGATGTACATAATATAAATAACCGATAATGTTTCACTTCTAACACGTGTAAACTGTACATACTACTTTCTTTTTTTTTTAAACTTTAAAAAAACTCTAGTAGGTTTCACGTTCAGGTTTCAGTTCACAAGCTTTTATCCCCTATTTTACTCCCTTATGGTATGAATTTCGAAAAATGGTAAAACACGTATTTATTTAATTGTATTGAATAGCATTAATACCAAGCTTCAAGTAATTCTGATCATAAATATTTTTTACATTGTATAAAACGTGTTGTCCCGTGGGAATGAGTCAGTCTCGCGCGGTAAAAAGAAGCCTATGTCACTCTCCAGCCCTTCAACAATCTCCACAGAAAAAATTAGACCAATCCGTCGCTCTGTTACGACGTGAAACAAGGACAAACAAACAAACACACTATCACATTTATAATATTAGTATGGATTCCCGATTTTTTCGATTGCTTTTCAGCGAGCATGGACACGAGAGACACTAAGGTTTTTGGTATCGCAAATGTTGTAAGTTATTACAAACGGTATCTAGTCATAAAATTATGTAACAATTTGCAAGAATGGCACCGGAACACCTTGTAATATTTTGTAGTCAGTGCTTATGAATCACATTCTAAATACTACTTTTACTTCTGAAAAGCTATAGGGTTATCGCGAAATCAGGGAAAGTATTTTGTATGATTATTTTGGTAGGTGAGGTGTAAGTAAGACGCAAGGTAGTGAAATGTAAACAATTAGAAATGTATTAATTTTACCTGCAGTTCTTTCTACCTACATTTCACACATTATTAACTAGCGACTCACCCTCGGTTCGCTCGGGTTCGTCCCTAGCTTGATTCTCCATACAAACTTTCATCCACATTGTCACCCCCTTAAAGGGTGATTTCCGGGATAAAAACTATCCTATGTCCTTCCCAGGGTCTCAAACTATCTTCTAACCAAATTTTATCTAAATCGGTTCAGTAGATCCAGAGATTACCCCCTACAACATCACAAACTCACAAACTTTACCTCTTTATAATGTTAGTATAGATAAATATATTTTAAATAACGTTTCCAGAATTACCTATGAAATTTTCCTTCATCATCATCATATTCACCTTGAGAACTATTCTCATAATCTTCTCTTTCTTTTGTGTCTTTATCTTCTTCGCCACTCTTTTGATCAGACATGGGATTCTTTTGACTGTTAAAGAAGAAAATCTTTCTTAATATAATTTCTTATTTATATTATACTATTTAGACTTGAATGTTAAAGCTTATTATTACTGACTTAATCTTTATTTGAGCAATAACAAATCATTTTGCCATACATTTATTTTAATATAATATATACCTACATATATGCCCTAATATATATAATAATTTAATAATATAAGCAATAATATAAAATTATTACAATATGTTTAGACTAAGTTTTAATTGCAGAAGAAAAGATAAATGTATTATAAAAATAAAAAACCTGCGACTGCATAATACTATAATAGTATAATCAATCGAGAACTTGTTTACATCTTTTTTAATTTTATAATTTATTTATTTATTTATATACAGAATTTTAAGTAGAAAAATTAACGAGAATGGTTGTTAACGAACTTTCAATTATTATATATCCTAAGCTGTTATTTAAAATGAAAAATGGTGTAACAAACCTAAAAATGATTTTAAATACCTATTTAACGATACCCCACTTGACATAGTTCGTAGATTTTCATATTTTCTTTTTCACATTATGGAATCTAGCAGCCCCCATATTTAATTTTTTTAAGTCACCTATCTAAGAACACTTGGGCTAATGAGGTGAATCTAACGATACCTTAATTAAAGAAATCCATCGAGTGGGTTGAAAGATATGAGCGAATAAAGAATATTAAAAATCTTCGCTCGGGTTCGTCCCTAGCTTGCTTCCCAATACAAAATTTCATCCCCATTTTTACCCCCTTAAGTGATGATTTCCGATATATCTAATAAGAGATAGATAAAAAGTATCCTTCGTCCTTCCCAGGATCTCAAACTATCTTCTTAGCAAATTTCATCGAAATCAGTTCAGTAGATCCAGAGATTACTCCCTACAACGTCACAAACTCACAATCTCACAAATTCACAAACTTTACCTCTTTATAATATTAGTATAGATAAACATACAAAGTTAAGCGAAAAACATAACCCTTTCCTTGCAGTCGGGTAAAAAGCTTAATCACGAGTAAAATGAGTTAAAAATCAAACTACTATTTACAAATATATAAATACTCACTCGTAGTCATGAGACGTGAATTTGAAATGACTTCTTCGCTTAACTCTAGTAGGGGCATTGTGATTTTTTGCCTCATTATCCCAAATAAATATATCACTTGTTAAATTACCCTCATAGATCTCCCCTTTGCTGTCCAAATCTCTTCGAGAGAGAAATATTTCTTCAGGTGGTAGAAAAGAGGTTTTAAAACCATGAAAAACTTCCCTTTCTTCAGGGTCTATCCCCTCCAACCTTTGATATCTTTTAGGAATACTTTTAACAATAAATTGATCTGACGGATCTCCTAAAGCATCTAATGGTGTTTTAGATATAAAATACGCCGCAGCCACAAATGTTGTTAGACCGATGATAAATAGGAATTTACAAATATTAGCACTCTTGGGTTTTGCAGTCGTTTCTATTCGCGTGTCAACACGCGCCATGACAATTTCTGACTGACGGTGTCAGAAAATCCTTAGATTCGTAACTGGAACGTATATAAAGTATAACTGCCATTGTAGTATTGACCCTGGGATCAGAGTACGCGTTAGGAAAATTGTGAGCAATCAGGTGTGTCGCTTAGACGCAATCATAATCGAATATGTAATTTTATTATTTCCTATACAGTATATTTTGCAAAATTATAAAAAATATTCATATACCAAAAAAAAGTATTTATATATATTTTTATAATTTTTACTAGTAAAACTAGACTGACATATATTTTCAAAAATAAATGTCGTTTTAAAGATTTTGCTGTTACATAAAATAAATAATGACATTGTTCGACGAGATAATGAAACAATTACAATTAATTGATGATAAAATTCTATCGGACTCAAAGTATGGTAATTAACGTGATATTGAACATTGTAATGTAATTTATGAATTATCAGTAATTTGATAGTCAATCTTGAAACGGGAGCATTAGAACTCTTAGATTTAGAAATAGGCTTTAAAGAAATTTTTGTTATTTTTAACATTGCATGAACGTTATTTATTGCCAAATAACGATTAGGTAAATGCTATTTAGTTTCTCGCTTCCTACTTATATGTATGAATAGTCACCCATACTAATATTATAAATGTGAAAGTGTGTTTGTTTGTTTGTCCTTCTTTCATATCGAAACGGAGTGACAGATTGGCGTGATTTTTTTGTATGGAGATAGTTAGAGGGCTTTATTCATGCTTCCTTCTTTTTTTTCTTTACAATAAAATTATTCAGTAATAAAAAGCAATATGTATAAAACATATTTGCTCAAATTTTAACAAAGGCTTCTGATTCAATGCTTTTTAGTATATCGATACCGCAAATGTACGTACGTTTAAAAGCCTTGTAATATTAATAATTGCAACGCACCAGAACTGATTCTATTTTTTGTTAAATATTATGTGCTATAAAAGAAAAAAATTTGGGGAGTCCTTTAAGAAATCATAAACCCATACTAATATTATAAATGTGAAAGTGTGTTTGTTTGTTTGTCTTTCTTTCACTTTGATTTTTTGTTTGGATGTAGTTGGAGGGCTGGAGAGTGACATAGGCTACTTTTTACCGCGGGAGATTATCTAATTCCCACGGGAAAACACGTAATATAAAAATATTTATGATCAGAATTACTTGAAACTATGTATTAACGCTTTTCAATAAAATTAAATAAATATGTGTTTTAGCATTTTTCGAAATTCATCCTATATGTGGGTAAAATAGGGGAGGAAAATTTGTATGAAACTACCTTTTTAGAGACTTTTTTGTAATTTTAGCGCGCGCGAAGCCGTGGGTTCTGCTAGTATTAATATAAATAACAAAAATAACCTTTATCGTCCCACTGTTGGGGACATACATCTCCTTAATGCGAGGGGATTTGCCAATAGTATGCCACACCGACACGGCATTTTCTCGAAAAAATAAAATTAGGTTCTCTAAGATGCGTAGGTTCTCTAACAACGTTTTCCTTTACTATTTATGCAATCATGTTGAAAGTAAGATTAGCATATGAATATTTTAGGATGACGAAAACAAAGTTTGAATCCGCTTCACTTAGTTTAAAAACACGAATTACGAATTAGCAATGTACTAATACATAAAAAAAAATCATTTTTAGACAACAGCACGCAATTAGAATCATTGGAATTCAGTAAGAAGTTATTAGAAATAAAACAATGGTTTACCCGAGTTTCTTGGGCGCATAAAAAGCGATTTATCCTATGTTTATTGGATGATGTAAAGAGTATTCGAACAATATGTTTAGTGCTGAAATCGATATGGAATTGTAGACCGAAGGATGCTGTGATGTCGACATCCGGGTAATATTTATCTTAATATTTTCACATAACTTAATATTGATAATTTTAATTTGTATTTATATGATTACTAGCATTGCGGCTCCGCCCGCATTCAGATGACCAAAACCCAAATTCTTAGGTTTTACATACTAGTATACCTACTCTTACAGTGCAGCTTTTGTACTTTTTCTCAGAAATGAGACATTTTCCCGCGGTAAAAAGTATTCTATATGTTGACCCGGATAACCAGCTATCATCATACTAAATTTCATCAAAATCTGTCCAGTGGCTTTCTCGTGATGCGGTAACAGACAGACAGACAGACAAAAATTCTAAAAACTATAGATTCGGATCTGTATCGATAATAATGTCTATTTCAATTAGATTTTCCAAAAAATATTTAATGTACAGATTCGACTTAGTTACAATTTTATTATATGTAAAGAAGTAAATTAACATTTTAATTAGGGTTCCGTAGCAAGAGGCAAATAATCCTTATAGTTTAGTAGCGTACATCCTGCTCAAATGACGCTCTTAAAGCCATAAATTAAGAAATTTACTATTATTATCTCCTATTAAAATACAAAAGTTACTGTTTATGCATAAACTAGAATAATAAAGCTTGTATTTATGAATGTGATACTTACCTCTGTTACTCGTTTGAATCTTCAAACATAAATAAACTTTTTTTTTCTATTTTATCAATAACTTTTTTTCTATTTTTAATAGGCCTAAGCTATGGAGCAGCTATGACCGGGTCCCTATGGATCATAACCGCACCGCTCTACCACAGTCTTCTCTTAAAAATGCTATGAAAAATGATCGCAAATGGTTTCAGTCACTTAAACTAGTACGTCTAAACACTCTTTATACTTTTTATTTTGTTTATGTTATGGAATATGGAATATACTTAGTAAAAACTTGTGTTCGATTAATTTATTTTTAAGTAGGTACGCAGAAAAAGATAGAACCAGTCTCGAACAAAACTTTTGTACAATATGTTTTTTTTTTAAGTTTGTTAACGTTTTAATGATCCAAATTATTAAAAAATATAATATAAGTACTACTTTTTTTTATTATTAATATTTAAATCCATCACAAAATCGATTTGCCTACTTATAATTATTATTTTTAGGAAGAACAATATCTCGTTCTTGCAGAGTTATTGTCAATATCTGGTGGCCCGATTATGTGGGAAGTACTGCAGCATTTAAGGCTCATATATGAAAATTATGTTGAACAAGACGCTCTAAATTTACTAGAATGTACTCTTGTCAACGAACCACCACCTGAGAAAAAAGTTATTTCACCTGAACCGGTGAACTTAAGTTACACAACACCTATTCTTCTATATTTCTAATTTGATTTATATAGAATATTATATTTAAATAACTCCAATCATTCAAGCGATATATAAATCTCTTGCATAATAATATACATATTTATAATTTCAGGCAAAAAAAGATCAAGCACCTCGTCGAAAAAGTTCATTTACTCAGATCTCTGAATCTAAACACACTCCTTTGTCTGGACAATCGCAGAAAGAAGTTTGTATCTTATAGTATTAAATGAACAATTCTTGTATCTATCTCATCAAAAACATTTTCATGTAAAATGTTGTTAAGACGAGACCATATATATGGCTCGCACTGTCAAAAATTTATCAGATATCATATACAGCCAAGCTTCTCACTCTACACGCCCTAACTCTACAAGTCGTAGCTTCACAAACTCTACACCTTATTCAAAATATGTGCCTTGGCCGTCTCGCTACCGTTTCATGGGTGTAAGGTGAAAAATTTATTCACTATGCAATATGCATTACTTTTCTGTTATAAAATAGTTCTTGTAGTAACTATATTATTATGTACTAATTAATACTAACTTACACACCAAATTTTAGCTACCCTAAGAATTTTGATGAACATTGGTGAGTTAGTGACGAAATCGGAGTTTTTTAGATATCAATAAAATCTAAAGTATAAGAGCTATGCAATTGAAATTATATTTTTAATAAGTCCACTATTGAAATCATATTCCGAGAATTTTGTTTATTTGGTATAATCCAAACCTAAGTTATGAGGGTTCTAAAAAACGTCAAGGCGCTTCGAGAAAAGGTAGTTAGTGACCTTGCTTTGCTCGTCTTGGCGGGGGCACTAACGTGCCCCCAGATGGATATTAATTTATTTTGTGTATCTCAGAAATGGTGCTAACGGTTTTGATTAAATTTTGTACTTAGATAAGGTTTTGCTTTTTTAGTTGACAATATTTTAAGATATGAATATCTAATAGGTAAATATGTATGTATTTTACGTATCTTACGTAAAATATTTACCTATTCGATATTCGTATCGTATCGTATTCTAAATGAAAACCTCTGCTAACTTTTTACATTTTAGTGCCTGGAAGTCGGTTTTTTTTAAGTTTTTATATAGGTATAACTGCATATTATTATTGTAATATTTACTATCGAAAATTTTAGTTCGAAAACAATTTGACATTGTGGTTATCAACAATAAAAGCTTGTAGAGACAGCACAAAATTAGAAGAATGGGAATATGTATATAAAGATGACACTAAAAAGAGGATCTGGAAAGCAAATCGGCCGAAAGTAGATGCTGTAGATACTGTAGATTTTGTACGTTCTTTTGTTAAAATATTACGCACTCATTTCTCTACTTACTACTATGACTACCAGCATTTTTTGCTTAGCTTAGCTGTGTCTCTAGGTTGCTAGAAGTGGGCTATTTGTTACTTCTGGTAATAGTTTATTTGTGTATTAAACATCCAAATCCGTCCAGCTGTTTGAGACTGAAAGGGTAACAAAAACATATACACAACACACAAACTTATGTTTATATAGTGACATTAACTTTGAATTATAATATGTACCTACTTATTATATATTATGTATGTAAATGCAACCTTGATGATGTTCAATAAGTGTTCAAGTTCAAACGCTAACGTATTGTTTCTTTGTTTTATATCTCCTACTCCCTGAGGTAAAGCTATGTTATTGATAATATTATGCAAACTCATTTATATTTTAAATAATTTAAATGTATATAAATAAAAATGTGAATGTTGATTTGTTCAAGACTGCTAATGTCTAGAAGTTCTTTAATACATAATTTCTTTAAAAAGTGTTAGATGTGAAGTCCATAAAGAAAATTTATGTGTTCTCCAATTTTCATAATGCTGGATAATGTATATAAAACAGTAGACTGTTATTTGCAACTATAAGGCCATATATTTGGCTTGGGTGATACCTACACCGTTCAACTGTTAGCCATGAAAGTTGGTACACATGGGCATTTAGGGTTACCTAGTGTTTTGGCATTATCCAAGATGAAGACGAAGCCGCTGACTGAAGCTAGCGCTTAAAATGCTTCTAGCTTCAATGTCAAAATCAACAAAATTCACTCTTCCTATGAAGTGTAAAGTTTTCAATCATTAACAAAATTTTAAAAGCTCTTCACAAACTGCTCTTTAGATTCAAATGCTACCATCAACCATTAGCAAATGTATTTTGTCGTATTTGCCGTCAACTCAACTAGGCGAATGTGCTCGCGTCAACAAATATTGGGCGTACCTGGTAGATGAAATTCGGTCAGAGCTGACCACTAGAAAGAAAATCGACGCGGAATTAGAAAAGCTTCGAGTAAATATACTTTATATAACTTTTAATTTAATTTATATATACACATAAAATTTGAATTCCAAATAGACGTTTTGGATGATTATAAAATAGATACTCTATTATTATATTTTATCTGTTCATAAATTTTTACTTTCTTTCCTCTGGAATAGCTATCGCTGAATCAATTTTAAATGGATATTTCCTGGGAGATTAAGATTGATAGGGAGAGTCAGAGTATGATGATAAATATATGTGTTACCTTTGTGGGTAGGTATATTTTTATTATTTCTGATTTTTTATAGGAAAACATGCTTCGTCATAATACTAGTTTAGATTTAGAAAGCAAGCCAGAACTTAGAACAAAATTAGTCAATGAGTCCAAGAAAAGTGATAATAAAAATGCAAAAAAATCTTATTCTTATCCTTGGAAAGCAACGACTAAAAAGGCAAGCAAAATCAAAGCGTGTACTAAAACGGTAATATTTATATTTCAGTATGACGAAGATCTTTATTTAGTGCATAGAAATATAATTTCAATTTGTATATTTTAAAATTAGGTTCGAAATATGAATGATTTCAACGAACAGTTGGAGAGGCGCGGCGCCGCCCATCAAAATATATGGAAGTGGTGTGAAAACGTCTTGAATATTTACAAAAAATTTGATGAGCAAAAAGTGAGTTTATTATTGTTCATTTTGGCAACTATCATTTAAATTCATCATTTAGTAGAAAACTTTTAATTGTTTTGTGCTATTTACAGTTTGGTAATCTCAAAATACCTCTAAATCCCCCTCTTACTGTTGATCCCACATATTAGTGGCCATTTTATTAAAAACTAGCTATGACAACAAAGATAAACACATATGAATTATACTGGAATCCTCTACTCAGCATTTTTTACTAGTCCTTTATATTAAGGCATCCTTCTTCCATCCTTTAGCCTGTGAGTATATTTTCTTACCCTAGTTAAAAAGTAGTAATATCAATGTTCTTTAGTTTTAAATTATATGTATTTTAAATGACTTAAATAGTCCATTGATTAAATGTATTAAAATATTATAATCTGTTTTATTTGATCTAATAATTAATATAGTGTCAGCTTTATAAAATATCTATCTTCAAGCAATAACAAGCAAGAAGATAATAAGATGCTCGAAGATATCTATTTACCTATAGATAGATATACACGATTTATAATAAAATTAAAAAAAAAACCTAATTAAAGTAAATAATATAATAATATTGACGACACGTTTGGTTCAGTTTGTAGTGACGCTACTTACCAAAGAGTATAGATATATACTGAGGGCGCCACGCCTATTTACATCATGGATGAGAAATAAAAATTTACATTCAGTCTCAGGTTAAGCAATTAATTGTGATACATCTCTCTTTCTCAATTCTTCCTTCAGCTGGTCTAACTTTCAGGTAAAATACATTGCACAAGATGCGAATATTATAGCAGCAAAAAACCAGGTACAAAAGAGATATGATAATAAATTGTTTAACCTCAGATTGAACGATTGAACGTAAATAGGCCATACGTATAGCGCTCTCCTTTCGAGAAATCTTCCCCATTAGTCTACCGTAGAATGAAACGCAATTCATGTCAAAATACTTGATAGTATGTCACAATTTATGATAATTTCAGTTGTCAAATTCTTGATTTGTTTTATCTGTACGTTTACGCGAACGTTCCCATTCGAGGAAAATATTTTTTTATTTTTCCTTTGTAAAAGTAGGGATACAAGAATCTGGTGAAATTGTGCTATGATGACATCTATTCTATAATTAATATATTAATATACGGTGAATAAAATTAGCAACAATAATGAGCAAACATATGTATTCTACTGCTAACTTGACTGATAAGGAGCTAAAAGAACAAGGAAATAGACTTTTCAGTCTACGGAAATTTGAAGATGCTATGAACTGCTATACTAAGGCTATTGTAAGTGTTAATATGCATATTGTATTATATTAACAATATCAAAAATATGACATTGAAGTTATTTTTGTTTTCATTCTTTGTTTTTATTATGCTAAATATTTTCAATTTTAATTTTTCTGATAAGTAGTTATTAAATAGTAGAAAACAACGAATGTGACGTTATTTGATTTTCTATTAATTTCTAGATTAAAAATCCATCAGTTGCCACATATTTTACAAATAGAGCATTATGTCACCTAAAAATGAAAAGATGGGAATCCACTTGTCAGGATTGCAGGAGGGCACTTGACATAGACAATAATCAAGTGAAAGGGCATTTCTTTTTAGGACAGGCTTTGGTAGAATTAGAATGTTATGATGAGGCTATCAAACATCTCCATAGGGGTAAGTTTATTTAATTTATTTTTACATGTTACATTGCAAAGAAATAATATTAATTTTTCTTTAAAAGAAAGAGATCTATTTAAAGTATGTATTCAAATGTACTCATTTATTAACTATATTGTTATATATAATATAATATTCAGTTTGAAAATGTTTGTTTTGTACATAATATAATAGAAATAATTCTTCTCCCTGCCCATTTCCCAATCACTTGGGGTCGGCGCAGTACATCATCAGTACTGCTGATAGGATTTGGCAAAAGTTTTACGACCGGCCACCTGCCTGACCTCAAATCTCCTTGGGAATGCTATTGTTTATCTTGTAATATGATATAATATCCTAGAAATAATACTACCTATTAAAGATTTATAACAGGTTATCATATAAATAATAAATATAATAATGTTTATTTAGTATAAAAAATAAACATCTCAATATTGCTAATACTAAAAGAAAAGCTATGACTATGTATTTTATTTGAATTAACAATATTTAATGTAATTCTAATTAGTAAAGTTAACTAATGATTCACTAATGTAATAGAGACTAATTACTAACATTTCTAAATTACAACTTAATTGTACCTATTTAAAACCACACTCCCAAGTATTTAATAACAGAGTACTTGCTGTTTTATTGTTCCTATATGATATTTGTTATTATGTAAGTACAAGGTTGTTTATTCAACTTTTGTCTACATATTGTATTTGAATGGGATGTTCTAAATAACTCCATGATGTACAACATATGTACAATAAAAAGAATGGATCGTTCAATTATTCTCTGAAGATATAATAGCTAGTACACCTACCTTAAAGAGTTTTTATGTGATTTAACTATGAGTGCATTATAAACATTTACATATATTACTCTATTGTATACCATAATAGAGACTCACCCTCGCTCCGCTCGGGTTCGTCCCTGGTGGAAATTTAGGTTTGTATGTATTTTTTAATGCTGAATCATAAAAAAATTAAAATAGAAGATTTTGACCAAAAAAATATTTTTAGGGGGGACCACCCTTATCACTTAGGGGTATAAAAATAGTTTACGTCCAATTCTCAGACCTACTGAATATACACACACAATTTCATTGGAATAGGTCAAGCCGTTTCGGAGGAGTTTTGTTACAAACACTGTGACACGAGAATTTTATATATTATATTACATGTATGTATAGAAATATACATAGAAAAAAAAATGTCCTCATAAATATATTCTTTTATTTACTCTTGTAGTTTGTATCAAAATAGTAGTATGAAAGTTTTATAAAAAATGAATTTTTTTTGGGGATTTACTGTGGATTAGCTTTTACTTGATACCCATATTGTTATAATAACATATTGTCTTATTTCTTATGATTAAAATTTAAATTATATTATGTTATATCATCACAATCGGTAGTCACACATTTACATTCCTACTATATAATATTTACGAATATATATTGTTTACCTAAAGAAAAAATTATGATATCCAATTTTTTTTTATTATTATAAAAAAAAAACAAGAACTACTGGACAAGGACCAAAAAAGAATTTAATTATGCTCATGCAAATTGTATTTAAAGCATATATGCATAACATAATATACACAGATTTATAATGCATATTTATCAATTGTAGCAAATGACCTAGCTCGGGACCAAAAATTGAATTTTGGTGATGATATAGCAGCTCAAATTCGTGTAGCAAGAAAGAAGAGATGGAATGTTCAAGAAGAGAAGCGAATATCTCAAGAAATTGAATTGCAGACATATTTAAATAGGTAAGTTTTATTATAATAATGGTTGAGGTAGGTTATTAGCTAGTATCAATCCCAATGCCCTGTCTCTTGTGTTGGTGAACACCGTGGTGGTTTTAGTGGGTAGTCTGTCGCGCTTCTCGCGACAGGAGTCCCACATACCCCGCGCGCCCTCCGCGCTCGGGCACACGTAGAGGGGTTTCCCCACGAATCAAAGAAAAAAAAAAGATTATAAGTTTGTAAAATGATTTTTTTGAAAATCTTACCTTTCAGTCAAAAACGAATTTTTCACCTATATTGTCATATAGGTTAAAAAATTATTGTACCTCGTAATAATAGGTTTAGACTTGATTGACTCCTGCACTTGAAGTATATTTGTGAAATTGTTTAAAAATATGAGATTTTGAAATAATTACAATAAAGCAGATTTTGATGCATATTTTCATCTGTACATTTCATTTTTTTCTTAATTTGTAAATTGATTTAAACATATTTTACTTTTATTGAATATGGTATAGGTACTATAAAGTATAAATATGACATAAAAATTTGTACAAAATATTCTATAACTAAGGATAGGGGATACGTTTTTAATTCAGTGTACATTTTTAATCTTATTTACAAGGTCTTAAGTCTTATTTTCACACACAACATGGCTGAAAAACCAAATGATGTGAGGTCAAATCCCGGACTTTATTATTATTTCCAATTTTATTACCACTTACTAATACAATGAAGGTAAAAAAGGTCATGAGAAAAACTACACAGCATGTCTGATAGAACCTTATGTTCTTCTGACCCATTGCGGCCACGGAGACCATCTTCACTAATTGTAAGACCAATAGCCAACTGCTCAGGAGATATAATAGTGTATAAGTGTAAGGGCAGACACAAGTGCACTCTATATTCCATTCACTATTATCCTCTGGTGGGACGATAATTCGACACGACCTGACTGACAGCTTGACCTGCTCTCTGAGGTATGGGGGTGAAACACCACTAACTTCCCAACTCCGGGCTGTTACTGGTCTTTTTGTTAATTTGACCCGACCCGGAATCGAATTGGCCATCGACCCTAATGACTGTACTATGGTTTGAGCTCATTCACATTGAGGCTAGGCCAGTGTCCATCAACAGTTGGCAGACTTGAATTATTAATTTTAAACTTATTATATAAAATTATTATGAAGTAGTAAGGTAAATATATATATGTACATATTATCTTAATAATATTCATCTCGTTATACCTATTATATTATTAATTATAATCTCGTTACAGACTAATTAATGAAGACATGCAGCGAAGAATAGAGTCAATAAAAGTAGAAAGTATTAGTGAGGAGGATACTGGTGGCAGGATCGCTAAAGTGGAAGAAGAGTGTGTAAGTATACAAACATAAATACACAACAAAGCCGGGCTTAAGGGGTCGTGGGTTTGATTCCATGTGAAAATTTGCTTGGCAGCAAAATCTCAGCTTATGTGAAGTTGACAAATTCGGATCTAAAATTTTTAATCATAGAGTCGAAGTCATATTAAATTATATCAGAACTTGATAGCATTAAGAGAAGTGGTAATAATGTTGGACATGATTCGCACTCAAAAATATTAGAGGTGCAAGACGCGGGATTTCAATCCGCTTCAATCTGTTTTCCAAGCGAGCGCGTTATCACTGGACTACCACCGCCTTATATAGACCTAATATAAAATGATAAAACTGATATATAATTTATGCATATTTGACGAATTATTTTATAAAAATAAAATTATAAAATAGTATTAATTTTCGTTTACAGAATAACTACAGTAGCGAACTCAATAACTTATTCTCAAAAATGGATGAAAGGAGAAGAGTAAGTGAATGTTTTATAACTTATAAGATTATTATATTACATGAATCAATGGTTCTTACGTCATAGAAGACCTAATGCCATCCCACGCTTTACTGTTTCTTTGTATCACTTTCACTATATAAATGAAATTATGCAACCTATTATTTCTCAATCAATTTTTGTGACTTCATATTGTTATATAAAAGGCTATTTAAACTTATTTTTTTTCTGTGAAGACATATTTAAAATAAGTACATTTTAGTAGATTAGTCGATAAATAAATAGAGAATATATTGTAGTATTTAATCGTAATGATTTCTCTTATATAGATTAAGACAGCGGTTCCCAATTTTTTTTGGCTACGGAACCCTAATTTATCATATTTTTTAACGGATCCCCATTTTGATAATAACTAAATTGATTGTGTTGTAGTTAAAAATTTTTGTTTGAAAGAATAAATCATATAAAAGATTTTTTTTTCACGTATTTATTTATAATAGCACTAAAATTACGATTTATGTGTGACACCGTTTTATTTAACTCTCGGACGGAACCCCTGTAACCATTCCACGGAACTCTAGCGTTCCGCGGACCACTATTTGGGAACCGCTGGATTAAGTAATAAACTAAAGCCGCCTTAAAGTGAAAATAATCCAGATTATCAGTCGACTCTACACAATGATGCACTAATCACATTAAACTCACTCGTTGGTATAAGTTCGTGGAAATAAATTTATAATGAAAATACTCAATGTCTTAACAAAAATCATAAATACAGATTAAAGATTTTAAACTAACAAAAATGTAATTTAAATTGTTATTTTATATACTGCCATTCTTTTTTTATGTAAACCACCTCTCATTCTCTCATTTAAAACCAATGGGTCCAGCCGTTTTTAGTTTTAGCGAGACTAACCAACGGCAAAAGATATATATATATATATATATATATATATATATATATATATATATATATATATATATATATATATATATATATATATATATATAGATTAGCGGGACTGAACTTACGTACGATTCAATCGATTCTCCGACATCTGCTGTTATTTTGCTACTGTCACAATGAATGACTTACATAAATATTACATTTCTTAAGTTTTTGTATGATATTTACTATATAATTTATCAACTTTCTACGGCTTTGAAATTATATTTTGACGTCAATGTTAGATACAAACGAGTATTTTAGTCCGATTGCATGAATCCTAATAAGATCTTTTGTTGTAAGTTGTAACCCACGCGTTCTCGTACGAGGCGCAGATAAATGGATTACATAGTGTGACATATTATATAAATTATCGTATTCTAGAATATAGTAGCTTTCATTCATAAATTTGTATATTTCTAGTTTTTTAACCGATTTAAAAAAAAGATCATTTTTAAAATCAGTATACCTTTTTATTAAAAAAATTAAGTCATTATTACATAAAATTATAAGAGCGGTAGTAAGTACGGCGCTAGGTAAATCATCTGTAGTTCATTTAACTTCTTAGGGTTTGACATGGGTGATGAGTTTTTCCTTTATAACCTCGAGTATAGCCTACGCAATACAAAAACTTCCCAATTCCGAGCTGTTACTGAAATTTAATAGAAAGATTCGACAACTAATTTGGTCCGACCGGGACTCGAACTCCGGATGCGTTATCATACATGCTAGCCACTATACCATCGAAGTAGTTACACTACACACAAAATAACCATTTTATTAAAGTTCTTTATATAATTTATATCCTGTACATTCATTTATTTCACACAATAAGAATAAACCACCTCCTACTCAAATAGAAAAGTAAATTTTACTTAATAGGTTGTGAGCGCGTGAGCGTAATTTAATAAGGTGTATTAATTAGCAATCAGGAGAGAGCTGTATTTAAATTTGAGGGGTTAAATGAAAGGTTGTTAGCAAAGTATATTTAGCGTTCCTAGATGCGTAATAGTAACTTGTGTTTTACTCCAGGTAATAGTCTATCTGTGTACTGATTTTCATCTGTCCAGCCATTAAAGTGTAAACCTATAACAAAGACAAACTCTCGCTTTTTTTAATAATTAAACTTATACTTTTTTTCGAATAGGGAATATGCTTAATTTTTTTTTATTTTTATACAATAGCTAACATTGTTATAGCTTATTGTAAAAGAAATATCTAGCTCCAAAAAACCTAAAATTTAGTATAAAAACAATTATAAATATCATACCGATACAGATACTTCAAACGCCCGCCATTTTGAGCGCTTGGTGTGACCTCACGGTGTTGATATACACAAAAAAAAAGACGACTCAATTTGTAGCGTCAAAATCGTTAATCGCTCTGTTATGATAATACTTTGACAACATATTCGGTCTAACCAATGGCGTGAGTTTCAACTACTTTGAATTTCCCACCTATATTTGCACTTTTTAATAATTATTTTCTTAATCAAAAATAAATTACACCAAAAATATTAATATGGCTTAATTAATTCAAAAGCAATAAAGTTTATAAAAAAAATATTTTACCTTTATTTGAATCACATGCTTATTCCTTCTACTCACTTCGTCGTAAAGCCAAAAGTAAAGTATCGTGGGCGTCCTTAGTCACGTCCACAAAAAACGTGATTTTTAAGGCTTTGTTTTGTGTGGGTCGTAAATAGGACTTATATAATTAAGAATGTAATAATGATGTCAAATTTCAAGCTTATTGTGTTATAGTGCATATGTACCTACTAATATAAATATTTTAATTTAAATAAAAATAAAACTATCTTTACGGATATTTTCGCGGATTTATTTTGATTTTTGGTTCCCGACGTTTCAATGTGTAATGGCAACACTAAATATAGATTACTAATTAAATTTTTTTTCAAAAATTGGTATAATTATAATAATAACAGCTAAAATTAAATAAATAACATTCCATATACAATTAAAAAACTAATTGAAATTTAAAAAATATTTCAAATTAAAAAATATTGTAAGCTACTTTGCTGCCATTTTTCAATTTTTTGAATTCATTTTGTTATTTGTGCGTAGGCTGTCTGTAACAACTATATAATTAATACCTTTGAGACATCGAACACCTTAGTCCCTCCTGTGACTATGATTGCTGTAAAGCATTCGTAACGTCGGAAACCAAAAATCAAAATAAACCCGCGATAAAATCCGTAAGATAGTTTTATTTAAAATGTTCGCATAAATATAAGAAAGTATTATTTAAACAGAAACTTACTAACAACTGTCCAAGTGCGGGTTGAACTTGCACCGAAGGTTTCAACTATATTCTAGTCCAACTCGCACTTGACCGATATTCTTCTCCCTATAGTTATGTTATTTTTGTTTATATTAAACAGAAACGTGACGTACCAGACTATTTATGCGGCAAGATTAGCTTCGAGATATTGAACGAGCCGGTGATCACGCCGAGCGGTATTACGTACGAGAAGAAAGACATTGAAGAGCATCTTGAGGTAAATAATCTTTTTTTTACTATAAAAATGGCTTTGAAATGAACATTGTTTGTTTTTCTTGAGTAGAAGAATTTGTATAAAATGTCGATTTTTTTGTCCGAAAAAAAAAACATTTTTTCCTGAATATTTTTAATGCAATTTAATGATAAATAATAATCTGTGTAAGTTAAAAGGTTTTTATTATTGTAAGTTTTCCGCACTTTAAATGCCCGTAAACTACGAGTGGCAGAAACAAGAATGTAATGTTCACTCACTGAATATAACATAATATTTCGAAAGCGGTCATTAGAAAGTTATTATTTAGTAAGTAAATAAAAAAAAAAAAAACTATTCCTAATCAAATTTCCTTACTTTTAAGATATCTTATATATTTGATTATACACTGCCATTCAAATTATACAATTTGTTCTTATAAACTGTATTAGTTTTACTTTAAATTGTTAGTAACTTGTAAAAATTTTTTTTCAATTTGTACCCCATTTATTGTAACACTAGCGACTCACCCTGGCTTCGCTCGGGTTCGTCCCTAGCTTGATTCCCGATACAAATTTTCATCCCCATTTTCACCCCCTTAAGGGCTGATTTCCGGGATAAAAAGGATCCTTTGTCCTTCCCAGGATCTCAAACTATCTTCTTACCAAATTTCATCTAAATCAGTTCTGTAGATCCAGAGATTACCCCCTACAACGTCACAAACTCACAAACTTTACCTCTTTATAATATTAGTATATAATAAATAGCTGATTCTCAAAATAAAATAACAAGAAAGCCAAAAGTAGGATGCCTTTCATACAAAAAAGGTGTTTTTAAGGCTTTGTGTGGGTCGCAAATTATATAATTTAATTGGCAGTGTATTATCAAAAAAAAGTTTACACATAACAATGTATGTATATATATTTCTTTATATAATTTACAGCGGGTAGGTCACTTCGATCCGGTAACCCGCGTCAAGTTAACAGCAGATCAGCTCATACCAAACTTCACTATGAAGGAAGTGGTTGACGCGTTCCTGCAAGAGAACGAGTGGGCTCTAGATTATTAACCGATATTGATATATATATAGCATTCGCTATCGTGGTTACGTCACTAGCTATTATCGAGAGTCGATATCAATATAGCTAGCCTTTTTGCTATCGTGGTTACGTCACTAGCTATACAGGAGAATTGCATATTTCGGCTTTTGATCTCACTTGACTAATAAAAAATTGATTTTATTTAATTTTAGCTGTTAATTTTAATATTATGTAAATTGAAAGGATCTCTATATTACGTACTATAGTATTTCATACATTGAACGATATTTATTATCTGTCGTACGTGTCTGTACGTGTTAAAACGAAAATTCAATTCTTATAATTATTTTCTTATAATAAAGATAATTAATTTAATGTATAACTAATGACGTAATCAAAATGGCGGCGTACGACATTCATATAATTCATAATATGTATGTCATTGAAAATTATGGGAATGTTGAAATTGTTGTAAAATTAAATTACTTAATTGTATGTCCTTTATTTATATACAAGTATATGATTTAAGCTTTAGATAGTCACGTTTTAGTTTAATATCACTTTTGAATACTAAAAATCAACTCGTTAAGTGATAATACATACAATAAAATTCTAACTGAATAGAATCTGTAATAGTTTTTTTGAAAATCTTATTAAAATAGTTATTGTTCCCGATACAGAAGCCAAATGTATAGGTTTAGAATCTTTATCTGTTTGTCTGACTGTCTGGGAGAGAAACCCACTGGACAGATTTTGATGAAATTTGGTATGATTATAGCTGGTTATCCGGGTCAACATAATATAGTATGCGTCTGTTTCTTATATAATATGTATTTTTCTGAACCATTTGACTTAAACAAAAAGTTTTGTGAGTCAGATTATTTAATTTATTAGTCTTAATATTTTGTTTTTAATTTTAAATTAAAAAAAACTACATTAAATAAAGTGCAGTTTTTTTTATATTTTTCATATAAATCTCCTTAACGAGTTGACTTTAAATATTTTATTAAGAAATAAAACACTCCTAAACAAATAAGAGCTTTCATAGACATCGTTATAAGTTTATCTTACCATATAACATCATATTTTATCTACAATAAAGTACAATGTTCAGTATCTCATATGTATTATTATTATTCGAATTACACATTATTAATCTAATGTCAAATCGATTAATCGATATAGCATATTCGATTTTAAAATATAGCGTCCCGATTTGTCCAAATTAGTGATTTTATAAAAGGAAAAAGTTTGATCAACATCGATCAAACAAGTACTAGACACACAATCCCATGCAAAAGTTCTCTTAAAACTGTCACCAATTATGTTTATGTAATTATTCTACTTCAAATAAATATATAACAATGTAAATTGAACCATAAATGCAATGCTTAAAGTTGTTTTTACAAAAAAATATAAATAAATTAAAAGCGCGCTCTAATGTTCAAATGAGCGCTCATTCGGAGAGGACATTTTTTGTCACCGATTGTGTATCTAGTACTTTTTTGATCGATGGTGATCACGCTATAAGTTACAAGTTAATATGCAAATAGTTTGATCCAAAATGGCGATGGTTTTTGATTCAGAACTTTTGAACTATCGGCGCCATTTTGAATCATCGTACTTTGTTAATATTGCGGATTTGTAGAAAAACAATGTAAATAGCTTACAATGTAGACATTTTTATATTAATTATAAAATAATAGTACAGTATAACACGTGTGACTTAAATAATCCATTATTGCACGGCGCGAGTTTGTGTCCAAGCGTATCGAGGGTGCCTTAATGCCGTGTATTAATAGACAAATTTAAGTCACGAATATTGTATACTATTTTATAACTCGCTTAAAGAGATATTCTAAAAACTTAGAATTAATTTGGGAAAATTGCCTAAGTTTTCTTACTCGACGAATCGTATTTCGAAATAAACCTATTAATCGTATATTCCGTACCTCAAGAGTCCAAGTAGTAAGTCCAACACGAAACACTAAAACAAGAAAAGAAATGAAGTAAAACTTCTTTGTCAAAAATAAATAAGGCATCATATATTTATAGAATATCATGTACGGAAATGATATAATATTATATATTTGTCAGACAATAACAACGGTTACCATCGCAACATGGCAATGTATTCTATCTCATTCTCTCGCCGGCTTAATCCTATAATTTATATATTTGTCTCTTTTTATTAGTTTTGCATTTTCGTTTCATCGAGTTTCAAATCACAACGATGCTTAAGAAGTTTACTTCACAAACAAAATAACAATGATTGTTCGGTTTGAACACATAAATTCTAATATTTGCTTCTAGATCTATGACTAGTTAAGTATTAACATTTAGATCTTTATCAATATGACATACATAATACAGTAGGTACTTCATGGTTGAATCTAGGCACTTAAAAATATTTTCATATACAGAAGCCGCGTCAGTAATGTTTATTAATTGTATTTTTGAAGGTTAACGACACTCCACTAAAATTCTACACAAAAGGCTAAATCGCGTAATCGTAAAGCACAGGCTGTATTGTTCCAACGTGGTTCCAACAATGAAATACAATTGCGCCATAACTCTGAACATTAGCAATTTTTCCGTATAAAATATTTTTAATAAGAAGATTTTTAATAAGATGGTGGGTTTATATCACACGAGCTGTAAAATAGTATACGATAATTGTGATTTAAATTAGTCTATTAATGCATGGCTAGCATTTCTTACGCCCGGGCGTAAACTCGCGTCGTGCAATAATGGACGATTTTAAGTCGCACGTATTGTGTTGAGCCTTTTTTAACGTCTCAATGCTGGACACGGGCCTCTCTTCAGTACGAGGGCGATCAGGCCATAGTCCACCACGCTGTCCAAGTGCGGATTGGCGGACTTCAAATGTCTTTTGAAAACTTGCTAGGTTCTCTCAGACATGCAGGTGTCCTCACGATGTTTGCCTTCACCGTAAGGCAAGTAGTAATCATGTTAGAAATGATTCGCACATGAAAATATGACAGGTCCCGGGATTTGAACTCGCTTCACTCGGTTTTCCAAGCGAGCGCGTTACCACTGTGCTACGATTGCCTTAAGTCACACGTATTGTAATGTGCTATTTCATTTTGATGTCCATTGTGTGAGGAAATCTTATGTTATACGTTTCCATGCAATTTAATGAATTTGATTTTATTCATTTAATTTAACTATCGCTTACTAACTTATTTATTTGTCGTGTCTCATCTCAATACTTTCTTAGATTTACGCGAATATTTGACATTTTAACTAAAATTATCTTTTTGGATTATTATGATAAAATAAATCCGCGAAATTTGAAAGGATACTTTTATTTAATGTGTCTCGTTATTTTGCTTATAAATACAAAAAAAAAACGATATTTATTAAATATAAAAGGTGGAAGAAACCGAATGTTTTACCTCTACTAAGGTAGCGGATTCAATTTAATTGGTTTAAAATCTTACAGGTGTTCGTATCTTTCAGTGTGAGGCTGTATAGGCCATACGCACTACTTTTGATAAACGCGCCGACGCTGTCCACGCGTTTTTATTGATGTTCACGCAAATAATGTGCGTTTTTTATATGCAATAACTAGCAACTCCCTAGTGAAAAAAAACAAATCTATCCCAAGGGAACTGTCAATTTTTCTGGGATATAAAGTAACCTATGTGCTATTCCAAAGTTCAGGTTATAATCTATCACTGTGCCAAATTTCATCCAGATCCGTTCAGCCGTTCTGGGGTGTCAAAGAGTAACAAACATCCATCCATCCTACAAACTTTCACATTAATAATATTACCATGGATTAATAATTAGATGTGCGCTTTTTATAAGTAATAATGTGCGTTTTTTTATATGCGCAGACGCCGCGCGTTCATGATACGCCCGTGGTCGCCGCGTTTATAATAACGTGCTACAATAGCCCTTAAATGTCTCATAATTAGTTAAAAGTGGGTCTAGAACGTTGATCAATAAAGTACTAGATACACAATCTCATGCAAAAGTTCTCTTAAATCTGTCACTAATTGTGTTTAGGTAATTATTCTAGTTGAAATATTTATACAACAATGTAAATTTTAATGCCATGCTTAAAGTTATTTTCACAAAAAAAACGTAGATTTACGCATATATTTGACATTTTAAATAAAACTATCTTTTCGGATTTTTTCGCGAATTTATTTTGATTTTTGGTTGCTGACGTTTCAAATGCTTACGGAGAGACTCTCCTGTGACCATAATTGCTGTAAAGCATTCAAAACGTTTTGTTGAAAAATATATATAATGCGCGCTTAAATGTTCAAATGAGCGCTCATTCGGTGAGGACATTTTTTGTCGCTGATTGTGTTTCCAGTCATTTTTTGATCGATGGCTTAGAATGAAACACGTCTATTTAAAATGTTTTTAATAAAACTCTTTAAGCCCTAGTTAGATACACTACGTATGTAATTAGTCATTATGATTTTTTTTTATATGTGATAGGATTATTTTCCAAATTTTAAATAACATGGAGTTCATTGAGGACTTCCTGTTTTAGTTCCACTAAGTTCCTTAAAATATTTTTTATGTATACCAATTGTATTAGATAATGAATTTTTTTTCTACTTTTATTTTGTACATTACATGAAGTTTAATTTTTCATTTTAAAATTATTTCGAGTTTACCGTCGGGAGATGTCTATTATTTTATTACCTCATTATTAGTTATCTATATTTAATATATAGTTGAAATAAAATGCATAATAACAACGCAAATTGCAGACCGAATTGTACTCGGTTATATAGAAATATTTCACATAAGAGATTAAATTGCAAATTTAACTAAATTAGTTGCATTAGCGAACATTTTCAAACATTTTTCAGTTTAAGCTGGCATTAGCCAGTAAACTAAGCCAGAAAACTTTTTGAAGTTATACTTCTTTTGGCACGTTTGGAAAAAAAATAAGAGTATTCTTACGATGCGCGCGCACATCGAAAGTCAAAAAGCGACATGATGAAGTTAGCTGCATTCCTTTTACGAACAGACAGTTGTGACATACGGGATGTAATATTTAGCTATTTTTGTTCTGTTACGCCAAAGAAGTATAAATTCTTACGTGCGTACATAAGTACACACACACGTTTTTTTTGTAACTATTTATGGTTCAAGATGAATTTGTCATATATGCTTAGAGAGCATTGAAACAAATAAAAAATATCATCTGTATGGACTGGTGTTCCCAAGCGTCACGTGACCGAGATATTTGGAGGTAAATCTTGCCATGAAATAATTAAGATAATTAATAAAAGTATAATAATTATGTAGTTTATATATGCGTTAGTATTCAAATAATAAAACGGCGGCAGTTGGCAATGCCATAAGTTTCTATCAATATATATATTTCTTTTGACCTAACTAATTAAATTGACTATTTTTAAATACTTTTCCCATATTTTGTATACATTATTTTTATTATATATTAATTAATTCTATAAATTTTCTGTCTTTTACGTGACATACAGTTTGACGTAAAAACTTGTAAATATGCGTGTCTTATCTTAACTCTTATATATAGTATGCATAATATACATTATATATAACTATCTATATTTATATAGTATAAATGTGTTTTCTATCTATCTGTTCATAGAAGTGTCATAGTTACGTTATCTATATTAAAGTCTCAGACTAAGGAATAACATAGGTAGTGTCATTGAGCTAAATATGAAGCCAAACAATAATGTTTTAAAATACAATAAGATACATGACAATTTGCATACTGAGTGATAAATAAATAAATGTTAATAAATAAAAATACGTATATAAAATTTCCATTATTCCTTAAAGAAAGTAAATGATCTGTATGGCAAAATTGAGATTAGTAGCAATAAACAGCAAACCACGCTACTAATTTCGACTTTGGCATTTCTTTTGGCGGACTCTACCTACGAGTGTAAAATTCTTTAGTTTGAGATTATAATATACTTATACTATATAATATTAAATATAAGCTTTCTTAATATTATATAACCACAATTTCATTATTCATGTTTCTACATAAGGCACAGTAAAAATATTTTCATTTCAAATATGTGTGTACTTTTCTATAGAAAATTGGCCAAAAAGTGTAAAAAAAATAATATTTTTTAATTTATATCTATAAAGACCAATATGAAATGTATGTTTCTACTAATCACTAAACAGTTAAATTCATTTAATAATTATACATATATTGAATATTGAAAGGACGATGATAAAATGAGCGTATTTCTATTATGTCAAAAGCAAGTTTTGAAAACGATAGACGTTTTAATTAGATGGCGCCATTTTATATCGATACCATAGACAATAATAACGAGAATATTTAGACATTTTCTTTTAAAGTTCCACTTGTAGTGTATTGTGAATTAAATAATTTTAACATTCAGATTTCTTCTCATGTAAATCATTAATAAAAACATAACGAAATAATGTTATTAACTAATATTCAAGTCAATAGGTTAGCTACTGCTTTTTACGAAATTTTTACAGATGTCGATAAAATAAGATTCTGGTAAATGTATATGATTAAAAAAAATCTGCTCTATGGTCCTTATAATATAAACAGAGCTGTTTCTTTTGTTGGTATCATTTGTAAATTTAACTCTCAAAATATTGATTAGTATGTTTTTAGAACCATAGTGCTGATTTTTTTTTGTTGGTATCACTTGTAAAAACTCAAAATATACAGAATACCTGATGGAAGGAATTGTTTGAAACATTTTGGTTCGTGACCTGAATACTTTAAATGGACAAGATCTGGTCGTGACTATGATTTATAGACAATGTAATGCTAAGTAAATGTTATTTTGTACTTCGACTTTTATTTGTAAACCTTTTGCCCTTTATTTAACAATTTATATATAAAATAAATTTACATAAATAAATACATATATCTTAATGGTCCAACAGCTCGTAAGTCTATAGGCCTCTTCATAGTTAATGTTACTGCGTTATTAGGTACTGTAGATATTTGTTAGTTTGTTTGTTTGTTGCCTAAGATAACCGAGGAACGTTAGGTTCTATTCTTATGAAAAAGTTAGTGTTGCGTTTCTTTAATAAAGTTGTTAGTTAAAAAAGTCTGATCTCAAAAACAAAAATAATAAAAAGTAAAAAATAACTAATTGGTAGTTTTCATTTACTATATATACCTAATCACATATTTTCGAAGTCTGTGTACTTTGATTTGTATCGGCTGGCATCGGTTTTGAAGTCGGTTTTTTTAAAGTTTTTTTTTTCTATTTTTAGTACAGACATAGTAGCAAAGTAAGAAGAAAGTATTTTTTAAAATTCAGTAGGTGAAAAATTAATTGTGCCCTATTTTCTAGACTGAGAAGTTGATATTTTTTAAAATTTAAATGCAACCATTTTAGAATAAACGTCTTTCGAACAAAAAAGAACTTTGCAAATGCGTCTATACTCTATATATGACGGAGTTCTGCCCGAATATACATAAAAAATATAAACATCCGAATTGAGAACCTCCTCCTTTTTTGAAGTCGATTAAAACATTTTATGTCTGTTCTCTTAAATTGCTAGACAAAACTGCTAAACCTAAAAAGAGCAGAAAAATTCAATTCATTCAGCCACCAGATGGCGTGAGTTTATCATAGACAGTTTCAACATCGTTTTTAGTTTTAATCTTTAATTGTGTTAGAAAATTTAAGGAGACTGGAGGATATTATATTGGTTGAGCGTAGTAATAGACGAAAAAGGTTTTTTGTTTTATAATTGTACAAATAACCAAATGAAATAATAAATAATATATATAAATTATGGAATAACTTCTTTCATACAAAGCTTACATTATCAATTTGTATTTCAAACATATAGTTAAATAATCCCTCCACGATCGCGGACACGCTGGCGTTACAGTTAACAACAGATTTCTTAGAAATTTAATTAATTTCTTAGAAATTTACCTGGAGGTGCTAAGTATTATTTAAAATAGATATTTAAAAAAACACTCCACTTCGCCTTATACTTGACTGACTTCAAAAAGGAGAAGGTACTAAATTCAGTTTTATGGTCTTTGTGTGTATGTACTACGCCATATCGTGTTTGCCTTTTTTTAGCTGATTGCGGCGAAGCCTAAAGGAGGGTTACGCACCGCTAGTTTATTCAAAGACATCAAGCGCCTTCGTACATCCTCTGTGGTGTTTGTCTACGCAGGTGCCAGGCAGGCAGGAAAAGTATGACGACGAATTATTACATGGCTTGACGTTTGGGCGGGACGGATGGACAGAAAATCTGTTGTGTATAGCACCTATAAATTTTATTAATTACTGTCAATATAAAGATTATAACAGGAAAAGAGTTTCATTGTTTTACTATAAAGATAAAGTGCAAAAATAATCTGTCAGTTTATTTTTATTTATCGATTTTAATTCACATTTAAATATTTTTCATCTCATTTTCCACTTTTATTTGCCTTTTAGTTTTTGTGTAATACCATTCCTTCCCTATAGCTATATATATAGGTATGCAATATGCATATTTGAACCAGTCTTAAGCATTAGAGCGTGATGGAAGTTTGTGTTCAGTTTTATATACTTATTATTATGTATAGTGTTTAGTACTTTCTCAGAAGTTTAAAAATCAACGCAAAATTTAAAGGTCCAATTTAGAAAATAAATACTAGAATCTTTTTACTTTTTACTATAACATTTTAAGACTAATAAATATTGGTTTGCCTGGCTGTAAAACTGTAAACTTTGTAACTACAAAGTATGCATTTAATGTAAGTAATTTTCAGTCAAAATTACTGGCGACACAAGGATATAGCTAATCCGTGAGTAAATTGAGGCAAATTAAAGCTTGTTGCAATATACCGCAATGAAAAGTTGCAAAAATATGTGAAATAAAATTAGTGTTCTACAGTCGGATGGCCATTTTGTGGTTCCCTGGCTAAAAATACACTAAGACCTAAAGGAGAATTGTCTGAGATTAAATCACAACACCCCAATGCTTCACTTGCACTTCTGAGGCATGATCTTCTCATCATGAATGTCCTTAAGTCGCCTGATTTTGGGGTTAGGAGTAAATTTTTAACGAGTCAACTCTGCTATGAGTCTCCACACGCCAATAGGCTGCTCCAATGACATCTCTTGGTTTTAGGCTGAGTTAGCGGACTTTACTAAGCTAATTGTGATAAGGAGACATATTCTGACGTATACGCAGGGCCGAAAATACAGGTGTCCCCACACTCGCATACTATACTTGATATACATAGGTACAGTGCCGGCCCTAGCCTTTGATCAGGATTGAGCGAGATTGTCTTTCAGCGCCCTTTAGTCGTCGCTTACACTTAACACTAATTGTACTTTGGCTTTATGTTATATATTAATCTTCTTTAATATATAAAATTCTCGTGTCACACCTCTCTGAAAGGGATTGACCGATTCTTATAAAATTTAGTGTATATATACAGTAGGTCTGAGAGTAGGACGTAAACTATTTTTCATACAAGTTATTACTAAGTGATAAGAGTGGTTCACCCCAAAATTTTTATTTTTATTTTTTTATGATTCGGCATTAAAAATACATATAAACCTAAATTTTTACAAGGGACGAACCCGAGCGAAGCGAGGGTGAGTCGCTAGTCTATCTATATATAATAATATCTTTAAACGAGCGATTCTTGTATGTTTGTTTGTTTGTTTGTTATATATTTTATTTATTTATATATACCGGCGATTGGCGAAAAAGCGTCGTCAACATTTTTTGCTGAAAATTGTTTTTGGATTTGATTTTATGGCGCCCCTTACTGCCTTAACGAGAGGCCACTTTGTCGCCACAAGGCTGGGGTCACAGGTATCCGGATTCCTCTGTATATATACCTGGTGCCTAGAGCGACGGTTCCTCTCATTTTACCCCCGGGCCGGCACTGTATGTCTCCGGATTCAGACTGCATAATATTTTGTTCTTACGTCAATTTGGTTTCTATCGTCTAAATTCGCTTTTTATGCATTTTTCTTATTTTTGTAATGTATTTTATTAATGAGCAACTTACACTCACTTCTCTTAGGTCCATGCCTAGCTATGTACATTTTAAATAGATATGTACGTATATGTCTACCATACCATCCTTCGGGCTACGTCGCAGTCGGGTAAAAAGCGACTTTTTTTTTACTCGACTGCGGCGATGCCCAAAGAAGGGGTGGGGGGTGTTTATGATAAGGATTGCAGAATTAACAATGTAATTTTTATAAACTGGTTTTGTGGTTTATTTTTATTTAAAAAAAATCTTGATTTGATACCATCTTTCCATTTTATCACTAGATTGTGTAGTATGTGTATGAATATGTTTGTTTGCGCATTTGTGTACATATGAATAGTTAAATAAATACTGTTTATTTTGAAACGAGGGCACACCTCCTATTGGTCTCTTAAGTTTATCATCTATCCTTAGGTTGCCTGGAAGAGATCACTCTCGTAGTGCTAAGGCCTATTGTGTCACATATATTTTGTTAGTATTTTTGTATTTTTTTGATTACTGATCATACATTAAAGAGTAAGTATTATGACACAATTAATTTTTTTTACAACCCATATAGGTAGGTAAATACGAGATGAAAAATCCTGTCGTACCTAAGTCTACCCTACTTAACTAAGTAGTTTTATTCTAAGATATGTAGTTCCACAAAATCTTCTATAGATATATCTACATAGAGATCGATGTGTATGTATACGAGTATTATTATGTTCTCTATAGACTCCAAAACAGATTACAGAGTGGATTAGCTGATACAGAACAAAATTGAGATTTAACGATGACAAAGTATCTAAACAATAAAAATGTAACACTAAAAACGCAGTAAATACCATAAAAATAAAGAATATCGTCCATGTAACCGCACACGAGCAAATTAACAAAACCTCTGTATATTGAGCTATAAAGTGGCACAGACAATAAAGCGGTTTAGAGATTTTGCCAAAGAATGCCAACATACAGTGCAGTATCTGTAACAACTGTTGCGTTTGGCGGGAATCCAGCTGAGAGGTATTTTCATTCAATTATATATGTAATAGAAATAAAATTGTTGTCGTTCGGGTGAATTGGCTTGTCCCGACCACTGGAGTTGAAACTTGACATAAGCGGTCAGTATGGATATATTATTTTTACAAATATAAAAAATGAACTTAATATTTTTTGTACTGAACGAAAATTTATTAAAAATAATTAGATTTTTTAAAAAAGCCAATATAAACCTCTGTTTACATCTATGTTATTTTTTTGTCACTGTAACAGTGTAATCTATACTTTTAAAAACTTTAAAAACGTCTGCAGACGAAATAGTTGGTGATGGTGTAAATGTCCTCCGTAAATATAAAAAAAACGCTAATTTATTTCCATTTTAATAACTAGGTTGTCTTCAACCACCAATTCTTTTAATAAAATGATTGGATTTAATAATTTTGTATAATTTATACATATAGTGTACCAAATACGGAAGTGTTGCAAAAGCCTTCTAAAGCACAAGGATTAAATCTTATTTTGAAAGACAAGGTGATTCAGGTCACATGCAACTATCGACCTAAGACGGGAATGCAGATACCGCAAGTAGGTCAAGGCAGGGCTATAAATCATAGGAAAAACAATCCTTATTCGCATAACTGGGATACAGAAGCCGTATCGTTAGCAAGTTGTTATATGAGAACAATATTCATTGTTACACGAATGTTTAAAGATAGCTTTATAACTTACTAGTAACGCGCACTGACTTTCCTCAAAGTTAAATTGTACCCTTTAATACATGTTTATACGTAGGTATATAATAATGTCCTGACTGATTTTATTCTCGGCGACCAATCTCACACAGATTAGCCAACTGCGCTGTAGATATTCATTTCAATCTCAAAGTCCAGTGGGACGAAAATTTGAGACGAGTGAGAGATAAGATGCAGAATCGATGACTTTACGTACGGTTTTTCTTAGACGGTGGTGTAACATCATATTTCTTAGCATAAAAATCCAATAATTAAATTCCATTAGCTCCGGATCTCCAGACGTAAATGTCACTAATGACTAGACTAACGAGTCTGGTATGTATATATGTACATGCGTAGTACCTACAATATATACCTACACACTACATCACAAATGATTTACTAGTTTAACCCGTTATATTTAGGGCGCTGACCAATCTCCTCCAAAAAAAAAAAAACACGAATTATCCATTCTACGTGACATCGGCGAAATAATTTGTGTCCAACTGGCATGTTTTGAAGTCATTAATAAGAAAATTGAATTGTATTTAGGGTAAAAAAAGTACGAAAAACTACTTACTAAAGCTCCATCATACATTACAAACTGGTAATGAAACAAACAACATACATTCAGTTTTATATTTAAAGAACTCATGAATTCGAAGTGTAATAATCATAGAATTAAACTTAGATATTAAGTCAGAATTAAAAAAAATTGTGGCTCAAATAGCGTTTTTTTCGTCGTCTACTAAGACAATAACAGACAGAATTAGGGTGAAGATAAAATATCTATAACATATACTATATGAGACATTAAAGTTACAATGTCCCAACATATTTATTTATTTATTATTATTATATGTGATTGTAAAACTTAACTAAAGATACCTTTAAAATAGAACCTACCTGAATATGAGCTACGAAGCAGTTTATTTAATTGTAGCGCATATTACACAATACTACTACGGATGTCCTATCTCTCACGGAGCCTTAATTGGATATCGGACAGCCTTGATTCGGGTTATTCCTGGGGCTAATTTACTATATAGACTACTAGCATTGCCCGCGGCTCCGCCCGCGTTCAGATGACCAAAAACCAAATTCTTAGGTTTTACATGTTAGTACACTCTTACATTGCAGTTTTTGTATTTTTTCTCAGAAATGAGATATTTTCCCGCGGTAAAAAGTATCCTATACGAGTATGTTGACGATCGATGCGGTAACACACAGACAGACAGACAGACAGACAGACAAAAATTCGAAAAACTATAGATTCGGCCTCTGTATCGATAATAATGTCTATTTCAATAAGATTTTCCAAAAAATATTTAATGTACAGATTCGACTCAGAATTTTATTATATGTATAGATAGATAGTGTTGATACAGAATGTGTAGATTAAAAAAACAATTTTATCTAAATTTTGTATAGTGGTAACCGAGTAATAACTCGGCTCAATATTTATGATATCTTTTACTACAGGATATAATAGCTTGCAGGACAGAATAACTTGTTCTGTACAGTTGTCTTTAGAATTTACATGGCTACTGCATAACCTTAAGAGATACATCAAAACAATGTACCTGTATTTTTATGTAATAAAAAGTTAAGAAATAAACATAACCAACTTCCAGGCACTAAAATGTAAAAAATAGCTAAACGGAGGCTTTCATTTGCAATAAATACGTAATCAGATATTTTCGAAGTCGGTGCCAGACGATGCCAAGCAAATCTAATATATTTCGATACGTAAAATACATATTTATTATTAGATATTCATATTATCTTAAAATATTGTAGGCTGCTCTAGTGACATTGACTACATTTTTTTCTACCACATGAAGTCGTATCCATTGGATATAAGCCTGATTCACAAATAAATAAATAAATATTTTGAGTAATAAACAAACAGAACCGTCTAGTTCCATGGTAAGCTACGAGGCTTGTGCTATGGATACGAGATAGTTGATACACTACACATATATAATTTTAAATACATACATATTATAAATATATTCACAAGGTCCATATAAATGTGAGTAAAATATTTTATTTTTGTAATTTATAATGCAGGTAAGGTGTGAACTCGGCTATGCTATCGACCGGTAATTACACATGTAAGTCATTAACATATTTTACTTACTGCGATTAAACATGAAATCAGTTCCACACGATATTATTCAGACGCATTAGGCGTTTTTTTAACCAACTAAGTATTTCATAATTAAGTACTTTTATATAGGTGCCAAGGCAGTAGTAGCTCAGTGGAAACGCGCTCGCTTGGGAACCGAGTGAAGGAGGTTCAAATCCCGGGTCTCGGACCTCTGATATTTTCATATGCGAATCATTTCTAACATGATTACCACTTGTCTTAACGGTGAAGGAAAACATCGTTAGGAAACCTGCATGTCTGAGCGAATCTAGCAAGTTTTCAAAAGACACGTGAAGTCCGCCAACCCGCACTTGGCCAGCGTAGCGGACTATGGCCTGATCCCTCTCTTATTGAAGGGAGGCCCGTGCCCAGCAGTGGGACGTTAAAAAAGGCTGAATACATACATTTTTGTATAAAAAAAAAGTTTTCGCTCGCGGTTTCGAACGTGTAATATATTAATAAAAATATTAATAAATACTTTTATACATATAAAAAATCTCTATAATATATTTAAAATGTATAGAATAATAGTACAATATTGTAAAAATTTAACAGATTATCCTAAAAAACTTGAAAGCTTTAAAACTAGAAGAGCCAGCGCATTTTAGCTTACATACCTAGATACTTGGCAATTATTCAAAAAAAAACAACCATTTTTATAAAAAAAAAATTACGAGAAATTTTCAATTACACAAAGTGCATGCATTGCTTCGCTACTCTGATGTATTGTTATCTGTTAATAACAAAGCATTATTATACGGCTTGGATTTTACGCCAGTATTCTCATTACAGGTTTTATTATTTTTACATATTTATAGTAATTGAATATTATACATTTTATAATAGAAAGGTATTGGATTAATTTGTATTTCAAATTCAATAGAATACTTTTATCTAGAATTGCAATAATAAAAATGCAATCGTATGTATTGTTTATCATACTCTACCCAGTAGCCCAGTGGTTGCTTACTTAGGAAACCGAGTAAAGTGGGTTCAAATCCCGGGTCATGCATCTCTGATATTTTATATGTGTGTAATATTTCTAACATAATTACTTGTCTTTGGGTAAACGAAACTTGCTTGTCTGAGAGAACGTAGCAAGTTTTATAAAGACATTTAAAATCCGCCAAACCATACTTGGCCTGCCGGATGGTCTGATCCCCCTTGTAATAAAGGGAGGCCCGTGCCCAGCAGTGGGACATTAAAAAAGGTCTGAACTACGGGCGACTATGAGGTACGACTAAAATCACCTATAGTGAAAATTGAGATGAGGTAATACAGATTCAAAATTAGCTATCTTAAGTCACATTCTGTGGGTAGTTTTTGAAAATTTTCAGATTTTGTTCTATTGTAAATTTAAATCAGCGTTACTGTTTATTTTGAATTTAATTACAGAATATTTTTAGAATTCTCAGAATTTGATTTTGAGACATTTTATGTGATATATGTGTATTTTATGTGTTATAGCAAATTTAAAGACCTAAGAAAGGCAAAGTAGGTTTGGAGATAAGGTAGCTGAAAGCTCTAACTTTCGTAGATTATCTGAAATTTATGTTTAAAAATATGTCATATGTGATAAAACTACAATAAAAATATATTGTGTATTTCTATAATATATATTTTACTATATATTTTTTCTTGTTACAGAGTACTTGATAATTTTTTATTTAATTTTAATTCCTATAATATTGTAATGAACCCTGAAAATTAGAATAATACAACATTTCTATATTTTCGTTCAGTTGAAATGTGATAGATAGACACACAAAGTGATCTAATATAGGTTTTACTCTAAAAAGTCAAAACATTTATCATTTATATTAATTAAAAATCTTATATCATATTTTTAAAAACATCTTAAAATATATACTAGAATTACATTTACATACTCAATCTTGTTTTATTTACTTGCAACACTAAAAAGAGCCAAGTTGCAATTATTTCGACTCTTCGATCCATATCATAAAATGACGGAGTAAAGCGGCCCGTCCCTGATTTTATCTATAAACATAAACATGACTTAAAAGCTTCGAGTCATTTCTTTGAGTAGAATCGTCTTTCGTTTCCATAACAATAATGTTTTATCGAAGGCACTATTAATTTTCAATTAGCAAGAGTTTTCATTAAGCATTTACCGAATGAATTACTTTAAATTATAGAATGGTTTGATTCATAAAAATGTATTACAGAACAAAACGATTGATCGTTATGAAACAAACAACGTAATCTTACAGGGCTTTAATCTATCACGTATCGTGTACTGATTCTTAGCAGGATAAATATTTACTTTTACATCCTAATGATCTTACAGGATAGGCGACACCTGTGTACAGTGTCCGTTTGTCTGAACTCGGAGGATCGTTACGCACGCGCGTAATGCAGCTACGCCCACCGCTTTGATGTGTAGTACGTTCGACTGAAAAGAGTGCATCCTTTCAGTTATATTAATTTATAGAATCGAAATTGATTTTTTATATAAATATGTGATAGTTATTTACACTGGTCATCTTCTTCGTTGCTTATTTAGATTTTATTATAAAATACAAAAGTTCTAAAGGAAATATGATATCCAATATTGTTATATGTGAATAATATTTTAACTTATATTATTTCTTAATTTTGCCTTCAACACAATATTTTTCTCTTTTTTAAAGCATAAATGTTTAATTTAAAATTATTTATTTAAAGTCATAACGAAAAACAGCGTTTATCTATTTACTAAATATCTTTATTTTGTAACGTAGAAAATTTAAAATAGTGAAACGCTCAAGTTAACTGTGGCTTAGCGTAAATACCTACCTAAGAGCCACTTGACGTAATCTTTTTCTTTTATTTATTAACAAATTGCTGATGATTCAATTTATTGCTGCTAATGAAGTGCTTTAAAAAAGTTTTTTACACAATTGTTACATGTAGCTTGAAACGACAGCTCAATCAGTCGTCATTTTTAATCTAATTTTAATAGTTAGAATAATCTGACAGGTGGTTAAGATGCAGCATATGACGGCGTACGGTGTACGTGCGCTGTGCGGGGCGCAAGTGCGGGGTGGGCGGCGGCCGATTCATGTTTACGGGCTCGCCCGTCAGCTGTTCGCTGTATGAATGCCGCGCTCGCGCTCGCCCATCGATTGACACCACGTGCCAGTATAGCCGTGGTCGCCGGCAAGCCCGCGCGTTACGCCCCAACCTCGCGCGTACGGTTCATCAATGGATTGCCTGAGGTGACCGGTCTCCTATACCACAATCCACTCGTAAGTATCCTGTATTTGCTCTGGCTTAATCACTTATGTTTTGCCAATACCCAATTTATGTTAGAGCTGGACGCGATCGGATACTACCAAATTTTCCCAAATTTTTCACCTATCGATCGTCTTTCCCACGTTAGACTGAATATTTATAAAATTCTCGACGGGTTTACGTAATCGGAGGACACTAGATTGTTATTGGAAGGTTTAGGTGTGTTCGCTCCTGCGAGAAACATTACATAAAATGTCCGAAAGGATTGCCCGTACTGTGATTTTAAGAAAGCCGTCATTCATTTGAACATCTTAACTATAGCGACTCGGATACTATTATAATAATTAAAGCTTGAGTGGAAGAAAGTAAGAAATATCTTACCATTTAAGCTAAGTGGGTGTAAGATAAGAGAATTTCTTAATATTTTAGAGCTTTAAATATACAGTACTCTAAAAGCACAATATTGAATGGTTGGGGAGAGTAGAGATAGTTTCTTATCAGTATTTGTACATTTGGCATTGTTTTCAGTTAAATTCTCATTAAACAAAACCGAAATTTGAACGCTAGGATAAAAGGTCAATATGTAATGATGTAAACATTTTTATTATTGCTCTTAATTGCTTTTTGGTTTTTATGCAACTCTAATTTTGAAAAAAATAATCATATTGGGACGTAAACAGGTTACGTAAAATAACAAAAATAACTGGTATAATTTAAATTTGGTTAACTAAAGTCGAAAATTTCACCATTTACCTCGTTTTCTTGAAATCATAATCCTTAATTTATATGACAACAAAAAGATATGGATATTCTGAAATATATTTATCCGGTAAGCGGGTTTGGGTACCAAACAAAGTAATAAATATGGCCGGATTTATAGCCATAACCCATCTCTATTTAATGCATTGTTGATATGGAAGTTGCGGCAACAGTTTTTGGGCGTGTACCAATATTATGAGAAATTACAAAACGCCTTAACATATTATTGAGTCTCGACTTTGCCAAGTTTTGCCATCCAAGCGGAAATTTTTAATTTCATTTGAAAAATCCGCTGTCACTGAAGAATTTGTGTACACTGTACCTATAGTATGAGTTATGTACGATATCTTGTATTTTATTCTTTTATTTAGTAAATAAAGTAAAAAAGTAATTTTTAACAACGAAAAGAAATATTTTGTAATTAAATAAATAATAAACATTTACATAAATAAAATGTACGTCTGTGACTAATAGGTACTCATGTTAAGCTTATATAATTGCATTGCATGATACAAAATCCTACCATCTATACTATCTTCGAAACATCTGAACTGATTTTATCACGTGTATAGAGGATCTGAACGAAAAGAATGTATGGTATTTTTCATCCCGGAAGGAAAAATATGTTCGCCAGAAATTTGGTGGAAAATGATAGAGGCTTGTAATTTTTAACCTGCTTTATTCGAGGTTTCTATTAGGATACAGAAAGTTTTATAAATTTTTAGTCGCGGCCTTAGTTAGTGTAGAAGTAAAGCGAGGAATGGCTGGACTGTAATTCTGTAATTTTCCAACTTTTAATTAGTTATCAAACACTAAGCAGTGTCTGTATTTCTAAGTCTAATTAAAATTATAATAAGTTTATTCGTATTGTTATATTGAAAATCTATAATCAATAGATTTTTAATATTGCCATGGTAACTGTTGTTATTGTCTGACAAATGATATATAATATTATATTATTTCCATAAATGATAATTTTTTTCTGTTACGCCAAAGAAGTATTACTTATTGCGTGCCTACTTAAGTACCTAGTATCTACACATACACGTTTTTTTGATGTCATGTCGGTGAAAATAATACATAAACTTCTGAAAAAAAATTGATAAGGTTTTTATTACCTCGCAAAAGGATAGCTTCTTATATCACAATTTCTTTTGTTGATATAATTCATAATAGATAGATATGTATGACATACACACATAGTTATATACATCTCGCGGCAAGGATGAAAGGCGTGTCTCCAACTGCATAATACTATATTCCTTCGTCAACTTGTTTTCATCTTTTTAGTTAGCTTTTATGCAGTCGGTTTTTTTTTACTTTTATAATATTTTTTTTTTATTTACAGCTTTTTAGTTTTTGCCAATTAGAAATTTGAAGTTATATTTAGCATTTTTTTATCCCAAATTACTTTTTAAAATATAAATTGTATATATTTTGATAATGGCTTCTTAATAATCTTTATGCTGATACCCCAGTCAATTGGTTTGGAATTTTTTTTATAAAGACAGATTTTAATTTTTAATATTTTTATATAAGTCTTATGATACTCGCGTTATCAAGACAAATCTAACGACTTATGAACCACCAAAATCGGTTCACGCGTTTGGTCTCTAAAACGCCACATAGGAACAAATATATATACATACATAGGTGCATAGACTGATAAACACATTACGCCTCCTTTGCGTCGCGCAGTCAGGTAAAAAGTTCTATTATTGTAATTTGCCCACTAGGTACTATGTAATATTTCAGTTGTGTTTTCATATTTTAAGATGATAATTTTTGGATCTTTGCCGGGGATGGAGTGAAAATTTAGTATCTTGAAACATTCTCTTTTCCTTTTCACAAAATTTTTATTTCAGTGCTTATTCTTTTACACTATTTTATCTTGAAATTTGTTAAAAGTAAACCATCCTGTGTCATTAATTTATCTTGGATTTTAGTATTTTACACAATTTGTGCTGAAACACTATATGACGAGTGAGGTCTTTCAATCTTAATATCTAGTTTAGTGCTTGGCTGCCTCGTGACATTAATAAAATAACTGCCTCGGTGGTGTAGTGGCTAGCATGTACGGCTGCACATCCGGAGGTCCTGGGTTCGAGTCCCGGGTCGGGCCAAGTTTAGTTATTGAGTTTTTCTGTATATATCTCTGCACATAATCATAGTACCTAAACGTATGTAGATTTTTTTGTATTTTTTCTTTAATAAAAAGTTTAAGTTGATTTTAAGCTGAAATTTTGGTTACTTACGTAGAATATGACATAAGACACCTCATGTATGGCTAAATTGTATGCTATTTCCTTTACACGCCACGAGCTCTGCATACGAGAAAAGACTGAACGAACTACAAAACAGGAATTTGCTGTGCATAAATCTTGCTTTAGTATTTAACATTGCGAACACAAAGATGAGTGCTCGTACATTTGTTATATGGAATAATATACGAAATATTTTAATGATAAAATTAAAACCATCTTGCAGTACAAATATTTTGTCTCTGTGATTATTTTGATGTACTTACGGTTACAATTTAGGAATACCCGTTAAAATGAGGTTTATATTTAGGAATTTGTTTGTACGATTCAGATTTTTTTTCAGTAAGCGAACACTACAATATAAAATAGTGTACTGTTAAGAGAAAACTAGGAGATTTTTATAAACCTATATCCATACTTCCGTACTAATATTATAAATGTGAAGGTGTGTTTGACTGTTTGTCTGTCCTTCTTTCACGTCGAAACGGAGTGACAGATTGGCGTGATTTTTATTTTTTGTGTGGAGATAGTTGGAGGGCTGGAAAGTGAAACTTTTTACCGCGGGAGATTATCTAATTCCTACGGGATAACACGTTACAATACAATCCAAAACAATATTTATAATCAGAATTACTTGAAACTTGTTATTAATGCTTTACAATAAAATTAAATAAATACGTGTTTTAGAATTTTTCGTAATTAATCCTATATTGGGGTAACACACACACATACACATATATATATATATATATATATATATATATATATATATATATATATATATATATAGTATTTCTAAAGTCAGTTACCAATTTAGTTAAAAAGTAATTATTGTATCGATAGCGAGAAGATTGTAAAGGATACAAGGAAAATGAATTAAACAAATTACATTTAAAGCTATTTTAAAGTTGGTATAATCTTTTTTTGAACACTTTATCCTTATCTCCAAATCGAAATTTTAATTGAACACTTGTGATGGTACTGATGACTGATCTCGATTGACATGTTGTTTTTTAAGTACTACGAAGCTTATCGTAATATATTTTACTAAATATAGGTTATTTTTAAATGTCATGATCAAAATTGTTCACCTTATCTGTCTATGTTTCTAGGGAAAATACCTCGATTGACCTTTTCAATCAAGCTTTTCTAGTCTTTAACTATTTTCTTAGTCTAGGTACGTATTAACATCAGAATAATTAACTACATATCATGACATTACGCGAAGAATGTTTTATATCTATTTAAAACGTACCTAGCGACGAACCCGAGCGAAGCGAGGGTGAGCCGCTAGTATATTTTACTAAATATAGGTTATCTTTAAATGTCATGATCAAAATTGTTCACCTTATCTGTCTATGTTTCTAGGGAAAATACCTCGATTGACCTTTTCAATCAAGCTTTTCTAGTCTTTAACTATTTACAGACTTAGTCTACGTATTAACAAATAATGTACTACATATCATGACATTAGCGAAGAATGTTTGTTAATTGTAAACAAAAACCGACTTCAAATGAATCTGAAAATTTTAATGCACATATTTTTTTTGGTTGGTTATTTTTAAACACTTGAAAGGTTATTTGAAATCAATCTCTTAGAGGGTGACTAAGTTATTATGAGAAATAATACTTTTTCTGCCCATTCAATATTAATGATCATCAACTCAAATGGTGAAATACGTATTTTGGAGTTTATTATTTATGAATGTTTGTCCAGACCCTAAAGAAAAAAGAAGTTCAGAAAGTGCCAAATGAATTATAAAACATAAATGTGGTTGCTGATGTCCTATGAAAAGTTTTTTTGACTCCACGAACTTTATATCGATAAACCTCGTGATACCGACTCGCACTTGACCGATTTTTAATATAAATGTATGAAATGTTCTCAAAATGTTGATAGTTAGTATTGAGCCTTATAAACATTTCTGGTTAGGGTCGAGCAAATCAAACGTGGTTAACCCTTCTCTATTACGATATATTACGGCAATCATCACATTTAATTGTTAAATCAATTATGTTCGCTACTGAGCCAATATTGCATAATACACAAAATTTAAAATATTTTGATACCATGGTTTCTGTACATTATATTCAGCTATAGGAATAATTTAATTGAAAAAAGTGGTTCTAACTGCTTGCTTTTCACTTCCTTGACGGCTGAACAGATTTTGATGTAATTAGTTTGTAGCCTGCAAAAGAATATTAACCTGTAAGAAGGTAAAAAATAATAATTCTTAATAAAGTGAAAAATATTTGTACTCAAAAAATTCTGCATAGGTGCATAAAATTTAGTATTATTGACGTGAGCGAAGATCCCCTGATTGAAGTCTGGCGCTTTCCTCTATCAGTTTGTTGGTACTTCTCTACAACTGATCTGGACGAAACTTGAAATACAAGTTTTACGACTTTATAGATTTTTTATCGTCGGGGATTTTTGATTGAAGGGGTACTTCCTCCAAAAATGGGCAAAAAGTGGGCTACTGGATATCTCCGCTTTATAAGATCCGATTTTGATGGTTCTTTTTTATTCGAAAAGTAGTAACTTTACGTTGGTCCCATAAAAAATTAGTGACAATCTGATGAGGATCTTCGGCGAGCAGAATAAATTTTTGCAAAGAAGTTTGAGCCCGGGAGACCTACTGCTCGCAGAACTACTAATTTTATATTAAAAGTTACACCTTGCTACATTGTTCAAAATAAAGTAATATGAAAATTTAATGAAATCAACTAAGTATGAGGGGAAATAGGTCACTCAATTTCGCTGATAATTCGAGAACTAATTAACGTACTGTGATTGTATCTCGAGTTTCTTCCTTATGTTGATTGAAAGTTTAAGCTCGTGTGGGACTTGTTTGACTGCGAATACGTAAATGCAATTAGAGGGTGGTGTAATCTACTTAATACATGGTATAGTGATGTAATCTAATGTGTAATACACGTCTTAAGTAATATAGAGTTCTGCTTTAGTTCCTTAAGTTTTGTCGAAACTAAAGATATAAGGCAGGATTTCTACTCGATTTTGTTATTTATCATAATCTGAACGATTAAGCCTCAATCTATGATAGAATATCGTCACGAAAATATTAGAAAGATTTTTGAGCGCTTTACTCTTTTTCTTTCAGTTCAAGAATACGTATAATATAATAATATTATTTACAAATAGAGGCAAATTTTGTTATTGTGATAAAATTATTATATTTTACATGTATTTTTTTTACAAGATAAAGCTACTAAATACATATAATTTCCATATTATGACCACATTATGAACTAACACCCTCTTCAAACTCCACCCGGTATTTTTTAACTAGTCAGAACAGCCTAGAAAAATATTAGAGTCTATGCAAATTTTACTATCTGACTTTCGAAAAACTCATGACAAATTCTAATTCCAAATCTATTTTTCTACCCCTTTCAACTTCCTCATTAGATTTTGCTGTCCTTTTACAAAAAAAATATGTGAAAAATTCCTACCTGGTTTTCGAAAAACTCATGACTAATTTTAATTCCAAATATATTTTTCTACCCCTTTCAATTTCTTTTTCAAAAATTATTGGAATAGACTGTTACAGCCTTTAGGCCTCGTAATTAGTTACGTACAGTTAGGACAAATAAATTATTAACTATGTATATAAATAATATAAATGTTACCGGACACTTACATTGAAAGCACCATTGTTGTTACTCGAGTGAGATATGACAAGCATGTCTATTGTTTAGCACGCCATATCTTCACAAAGACGTCCGGAGCCTCCAGCATCTTCAAAGGAAACGTTTTAATTCTCTTACAAAGAGATCTTACTGATTTTTTGCTTTGTAGCGTTGTGGGGATGCAAGAGTTGAATAAAGATGAATTGGAAATCGAAAATATTCTTTTATATTTGTATTTAGGGTTACATTCAATTCTAGGCCCTATATATTAGTGTCAGTGATGAAAGAATAAAATATAGGTTAGAAGAGTAGTAGTAGCAAAAGATTTTTAACATATAATTAAACCTAGTCAGTTCAAAAATATGAGGATATCCAGAGGAAGAAGAGAGGCAGAAGCTTAAGAGAATGATGACTGTGTGACAGTAGTGAGTATCCCAATGTACTTATATATAGAGTGAAATTATATGTATGTGTGTAGATATTTATTTAATGCGTATCAGCCGTAACATAATCTATACATTATAAAATTGTAACTAAGCCGAATCTGTACATTAAATATATTTTAGAAAATCTTATTGAAATAGACATTATTATCGATACAGAGTCCGAATCTATAGTTTTTAGAATTTTTGGCTGAATGTTTGCATGTCTGTTACCGTATGACGGAAAAACCGCTGAAGGGTTTTGATGAAATTTGGTATGATGATAACTAGTTATCCAGGTCAACATATAGGATACTTTTTATCGCGGGAAAATATCTCATCACTGAGAAATCGACACTAAACGTCAAAACATAAGTAGGGACGAACCCGAGCGGAGCGAGGGTGAGTCGCTAGTTTGTACATACATAGATACCGGAGGATGTACATTGTGCATGATAGGCAAACAATGATAGGTAAGAAGTTCGATTATCACATAAATGCGCAGGAAGGTAAAATATGATATTAGATAAAGCTGACTTTGGGTTAGTGATTTTATAAGAATATTTAAATTTCAATTGTACGTTATATTCAAAAGAATTTATCTATTCATATAGCAGCTACTTTTAAACTTTCATTTCCACCAACATTTGAAATTTTATTGTAACAGTCGAAAGCATATTTCTTCACAGCAGGAGGTTCGTTAATAAATTTTAAAGTTTGTACAGTTTGTGGAGCGCTTCTGTTAGCGATACTGACAATGCAAGCGTCCGTAAAATATTCAAAAACACGCACGACTCAACGTTCATTTTAATGTAGATACTCGTCATTACGTAATATATTCAAACGGTTTATGTACTTTGTATATACTATAAAACAAAGTATTTTTTATGGCAAGTCACAAGCGATGTTACATTTCAGGCAGTCGATGAAAAATAGCACAATACACACAATATTTTAAATGTCTGTAAAATTTTATTATAAAGTATACTTTTCTGCATAGTTTTTATACTATACATATAATATTACGATAAAAACTAAATTTTGATTAAATTTTTCCATGTAAATAAACATCGTAAAATAAACAAAAATCAATGTATTATTTGTTTGTTACCTCTTAACTTCTTAACGTTTAAACCACTCTTGATGATATTTGGCACGTAATTTCTATGAGGAATGATATAGAGTATACGTTTTTTACGAACCATTTCTTTCATACAAATGAATTGGTCACTTTTATTATCAGAAAAAAAATATATGATGTCAACAATGATATTGCAGAGGTGGTATTTTAACTGTGCTACTTTGTAGCATGCTACAAATGACGAGCATTAGTCAATATTAGCACAACATTTTTTGCCTGAAAACACAAATGAAATTTTTCAGTTCGTTTATATTTCACCACATTACTTTCAGACAAAAACTGTTATAATATAAGTTTTGTACTTGAGTTTTTGAACTATGTACACAAATTTAACTATAACTATAAATTATAACTCATTTTTGTATAAGCGAAAGTAGAGAGAGTGACGTTAGTATTACATAAATATAGATTTATTTTGATGTAATAATTATATAGTAGTAAGTAAATATGTACTCCCGTTTACAGTTTTACAAACCCTCGAACAAAAGGTTATCTGTCAGAGAATGTCCGTAGCAATATGTCTTTGCATGCATTTTGTATTTTTTTTTCATTCACCTGTATTTTATACCCTTATTCCTATGTATGAAATAAAATGTTCAAGAAAAAAGTATCTAAATATGATTTAAAAAAAGGATTATTTAATACTATATTTAACTGCCCAAGTTTCAAAATATTGATGGATTTATACATTTACATATACATAGATATGTTTCAAAGTAATTTATTTATATTATGTTTAAAATTAAAATGTAAAGAAACAAAAAGATAGATGTTGCAAAAGATGTAAAAATGGATCAGGAAATGAATGGATAGTGGTGATTTTAGTTGTCGATTATCTTTAAAATAAGTTGGTAAAGTATAATTTATTATAAAACTAGCGGCTCACCCTCGCTTCGCTCGGGTTCGTCGCTAGGTACGTTTTAAATAGATATAAAAAGAAAAAATCTTTCTTTCTCACATTTTTAATTATATGTTTTAATACTTACCTATTCCGGACTAAGAGAAATCCAAAAATTAAAATATCATAAAAATTGGAAAACGCGGTCGAACGGGATAAAAAGTATCCTATGTCCTTCTCCTGGCTCTAAACTACCTCCCTGCCAATTTTCAGCTAAATCGGTTCAGCCGTTCTTGAGTTATAAGCGAAGTAACTAACACGACTTTCTTTTATATATATAGACTAGCGGCTCACCCTCGCTTCGCTCGGGTTCGTCGCTAGGTACGTTTTAAATAGATATAAAAAGAAAAAATCTTTCTTTCTCACATTTTAATTATATGTTTTAATACTTACCTATTCCGGACTAAGAGAAATCCAAAAATTAAAATATCATAAAAATTGGAACGCGGTCGAACGGGATAAAAAGTATCCTATGTCCTTCTCCTGGCTCTAAACTACCTCCCTGCCAATTTTCAGCTAAATCGGTTCAGCCGTTCTTGAGTTATAAGCGAAGTAACTAACACGACTTTCTTTTATATATATAGATATCTAATAAATATAAATCAATTTTTATAAATTCCTTGATACTTTATTTATAACTTGTCCCACACTGGTCGAAGCATGTACAGGTGCCTTTAATTAAAACTGGGCATTGCTTACTGAGTCGAACATAGTTGATTAGCATTTTACACATTTTTTTTATGAAACTCCTTCCCATGACATCATGATAATATATATCATATTTATTTAATCTTGATATTAAATATCGTTTATATTAATAACTAGCGTTTTACTCTCACTTTGTTCTCTCCTCCTTCAGGTTTGAAAAGCTGGACGGATTTGAATGGTACACAGATAAATTATGAGTACCTATGGCATCTAAAGACAAAGATCTAAAAAGTAAGGGTAAGTTGTTATTCTAAGTTTATATTACGTTTTATTGAGTAAGTAGTGCTTACATAATATAGAAGTTAAAACGGTTCACACGTCCTTTGTACTGCATACAAACCTACACCGCTAAATACGTTTAACGGATATTTACTGGACTTGTCAAGCAAACTGAATGAACTCTAATGACTCCTCCGGGTGATTTCTATAAGATTTTTTTGCGGATTTATTTTGATTTTTTGTTATAGACAGCACTTACCCTCAAACAATTGTATGACCTTTTAGACGTCTAAAATCTTAGTCTCTCCCGTGATCATCATTGCTGTAAAGCATTTGAAACGTTGGGTACCAAATATCTAAATAAATCCGCGAAAATATCCAAAAATGTCAAATATTCGCCTAAATCTAAGAGAGTATTAAATGTATATTATATAAGGAAACCCGCACTGTCCGAAAACCCGCACTTAGTCAGCGTGGTGGACTATGGCCTGATTCGTATTGAATGGAGGCTCGTGCCTAGCAGTGGGATAAAAGGACTGAATACTTTGAATACATCTAAGGAAAATAAAATTCGATCTAATTAATAAAAAAAAAAAAACTTACATTTTATGATTGCATTTATGAAATCTGTGTCATGTATCTATAAATCATTCCGCAATTGTGGTCGCCGTGGTTCTGTTACTTTTAATTAAAACTTACAATTTGCCAGCTGAGCTATATTAATTAAATGTTGCCTTCCTTATATTTTTATTTTAATTGTATTAAACTAATTTAAATAATACAATTATACTATATATATATTTTTTTCTTTATGAACGTCTCATTTAGTTTATTCAATATACGCCCGCGTTCAGATGACCAATAACCAAATTCTTAGGTTTTACAGTTAGTAGGTATACTCTTATATTGCAGTTTTTGCATTTTTTCTCAGAAATGAGATATTTTCCTGCGGTAAAAAATATCCTATATGTTGACCCGGATAATCAGCTATCGTCATACCAAATTTCATCAAAATCCCTCCAGTGGTTTTTCTGTGATGCGGTAACACACAGACAGACAGACAAAAATTCTTAAAACTATAGATTCGGCCTCTGTATCGATAATAATGTTTATTTCAATAACATTTTCCAAAAAATATTTAATGTACAGATTCGCCTTAGTAAGAATTTTATTATATATATAGATTAAATGAGGGAAAAAGCCCATGGCTTATGTAATGTATCATTTTCTGGTCAATATTACATTAATTTTACAAACTACTTTTGCAATCACAATTTATGTCGACATGTTTGGCTAAGTTTGTAGTGACCCTACTTGCTGTGCCAGCGGTCGCGGGTTCGTGTCCCGCTGGGGACATTCATTTGTGTGATGAGCACAAAAGTTTGTACTCCAATCATGGGTGTTTATATTTAGAATATGTATTTAAAAATATATAAGTGTAGTGTATCAACTATCTGGTATCCATAATACAAGCTTAGCTTACCATGGAACTAAATTGTGGTGTTAATGTCCCAACATATTTACAACATATGTGACTTTATTAGCAAAAAAAATACCAATATTAATATTACAGCACAGATAAAAACATTTAAAAAAATATGATCACATAAAAACTCACTTGAGTTACTTAGACTAAAGCGTTCTTTTGTGACTGCACATACGACATATGAGAATATAAAAGTGCATGTAAAAAGCTTTTCATTGTTGAAACTGGCTCCGTTATAAAATTACATTTTTACCACAATGCAAAGCGACCGGAACAAAGCCGACTATAAATTACACTAAATTCCATCGGACTTTTACATTGTTTAAAAAATAATACATCACTGGAAAAACTTGTTTAGTTTTGTTTTATACGGAGTTTGTAAGTTGCGAAGTCGTAATAAAGCGTTCGAGCCAGAATTATGCCGCGGGTTTCGGGCTTTTAATCCGCTTTCAAGAGTATTTTTTTATTGCCTTCAAGTATTAAAAAGTATTATTTTCTACTAAAGTCTTCGTATGAGGAATATGAAGTGTCTGATTATATAGCGGTGTTGTTCTAGACTAAAGCCATCTTAATTAGACTTAAAAAGTAGGAGATTCTTAATCTTGGATTTTTTTATGTTTGTATATTACGTGACATCTTTGTTGTCTTATGGTAAGCATTAAAAGTTACCAGGACACAGGTTCGAATCCCAAGTCGGAAAAAATGTCATCAGTCGTGTCGGATGCCTTCGGACTATAAGAATGTATAGAGTCCACTTGTGCATATTATCTCTTACGCGTATGTTTATGGCCAGTGAAATTTAAAATTATGTTTCAGTGTACAATAACAATGCGAAAAAAAATTATAAGAAGCCAGATTATTGAACTTTGAGTGCCTTGATAAACCATATCGCTGTCTGGTTCCTAAGCTAAAAATGAACACTGGTCGAACAGTATATTTCTACAAACAATAGTATATATTATATTGTACAATAGACTTATTCTCAATTAATAATGATAAAAGCCGTTAATAATTGAAATGATCTCAAAACACAAACAGATCATTTTGTTAGCAGATAAAACATCACGGCTCCCGTGATAGAATATAGGTCGTTGCGTCCCGTATTATACGATCTAGTACAGGGTTTGTCACATTGTAATATGTAAACGTGGGGGCTTTAGAAATATTTACAAAGGCACGGTTATTTAGCTTAGAATGCTATATAGATAATATTGGTGAATTTAAACTAGGTATATTTTATTTTATTTTATTTTATTTAATCATTTATTTCAGGCAATATTTACAAAAGGATCTTAAATATGTAAACAGAGGCCCTATAGCATAATATATACCTTAAAACTAACATATATATTAATTATAAAACATCACTGAAAAAATTTGTTTGGTTAATATAATGCAAATAACGTAATTCTTCCTCTTTTTGTTGCTAATGGACTAATATTTTTACTAACCAATGTTTATAGAAGTTTATTTCATTCTGTTGTTCATGTCTTTTGTTTCATTGGTCTAATCGCTGGTGGCTAGGAGCTAATACTAAGATTGCAGATCCCAAGGTTTTGGGTTCGAGCTCCAAGTTGTCTAACTATAATATAGTTATTGTTTTTTTTTTAATTTTCAGTAACAATCCGATTTGGGAAATTAGCTGCGTTATGTCTACGTGCTTCGAAGAGCATGTAAACCCGTCGGACCTATGTTTAATTTCTCACTGGTCTCGTTGAAATGTTTCAACGGTTTCTGAAAGTGACAGGAATAGAGAAATGCAATAACGTTTACGCACACACTTATTATAGTGCACATAATATTTATTGCGCAACTGGCTAGGCCCCGTAAATTGGCTGCCGTGACTGAAATCGCTTCGAAGGACATCATGTCTATTTATTATAGTATATATCCTTTATTGATTATTTACATTATATCTAAACTACAATACATACAAAAACATTTTTTAATTGTATGTTTGTTTATTGACGGTGGGCTAAGGATTCAAGAGACAATGAGGACGATCACCAGTAGGTGATGCAAACAGGAGGGCAAACAGTAGTTTGCTGATAATCTGATATCAGAAATCTTTGCTGACGTATATATCACAGGCCCACGTTAAATAACCAGCGTTTTACACTACAAAGACATATAGAAAACCTTTAAAAAATATATATTTAGATTAGATTTGGCTCGCAACTTCATTCTTATAGCTTATTTGTAATTAAATGTACCGCTTTTAATGGTCGAGTCGGGACGTAAAATAACTTTCCTAATTGAATGAGCTGCAAAAACAAACGAAAAGAATTAAATTTTGACTGGTACTATCAAAAATTTAGCCGAATCAATCAAATAATAATAAAAAAATATCTCTTTGGCTATTTAACACATTCTTAATCAAGTGATTCTAGTACAGGTATTTTCTGCCTATTTTATAGGTGGCCTCGTAAGCATTGTAGCACTAACCACCCTCCGATCATATTTTCTTCTTGGCCAGATGCCACACACTATAATACTCTAGACTTAATAGGATATTACTTGATATAATAACGTAGTACTAGCATATTTCATAATTTAGCATAGGTATTTTATATCTTATTTGATGTTTCTTTTCTTTTAACCGTCTATCTATTGCTTCTCTTTTTTTCCTTCCAGTCTTGTTCTGCTTTCTCTTCTATGTCGAGACCTCCTATTATAATTTTATTTGATATTTAATATAAATGATAATTGAACCTATGACCTTTAACGTAGAGAACCATGTCTGGCACTACGCTACGATGGTTTTCGTTGTTTTACGCTCGTTGTCAGGTGACCAACACCCTCGATAGCTGTCACCCTACATATGTTATAACAATATTTCATTGTATATGTGGCCTTTAATTAACTGGAAATGCTTCAAGTGAATAAGTCAAGGGGTTGTAGTTTAAGATGAACTTTAAAATTAGTGTTCAAAAAGGGGTTAAAATTTCGTATTGTGTTTCCGACAAACTACTATTATCCTCTCTTTAGGATTTTGCATATCTGATGAAAATAGAATGTATGCTGTAATAATATAAGACATAAAGTTTCTCCATTTTTCTGTCCGTTTGTACGCTAAATAGTTCAAAAATGGAACTGATCCGATCGCTGTTTTTATTGTATTGAAATCGTTTGCCCAGATTTAAAAAATAACGTAATACAAGTAACAATTTATGTTCATATGTAGATATTTATCTATCTATTTACGTAATATGTGCAAGCAATAAGGAGCGGATCCAAACGTTTAATGTAAATTTGAAAATTAACATTTTCAACCGACTATAAAAAGGAGGAGGTTCTCAATTCGGCTGTATTTTCTTTTTTTTATGTTTCTTACCTCAGAACTCCGTCATTTATTAACCGATTTGGACATTATTTATTTTGTTTGAAAATGTATACTTCCAGTTAAGTCCCATTTAAATTAGAAAAAATCCACCCGTAAGGGTGGAAAAATAGCTAATGAAAATTTTATCCACTTCTAATTGTCATATTGACTTGAAATTTTGCAAGTGTTACTAGTGCCGTTGATAATGCAGTGATTCGGTGTCGCCTACCTGATCTGATACGTATACGTATATAACGAATACGTTCAAAGTAAGGTGAAAAATTAAAGCTTATTGAGAATCTGAGCCCAATTATCCACGTCGGTGGATACGTTTGGCAAACATCTCGACATTAATTTAGCAGTCGTTGGACCGAACAATGAATCGCTATGTTTACATCCTCGTCTACTCCCATATAAAGTTCCTGGTATACAAACTCTAGGATGGAATATATTGGTGATTCATTGTTTATTATATGATTTTAAAGTAAGCTCACGTTAAGTATTCGTAACTAATGTGGTCTTTATCGTACAATCTATAATATTGTAACTTTCAGCTTGTTCTAATAAAGTTTTTTTTATGAGTTTAAAAGAACATAATATTATAGTTATAAGCTCAATTTTTTTTTAAATATATCACTTGTTTTTTTTTATTTTTATTAATTAATTTCATTGATAGGAAACTATAAATCCTAATAAATGAAAATCTTCCAAAAAAAAAAGTTGTATAAAAAAATAAAGCAATTTCGACCCGTAAAGTAAATGACGGGTTAAATGGACTTTATCGTCAAATAAATAGCTCGTTGAAACGGTAAATCTGTTTGACTTGGCAGCTTTAAGCTCGCGTTTGGCACTCGCTGACAAGAGCTTGTACTCTGATACCCTCTTTGTGTTCCTGACCTTATAATATTCTACTACGCCTAATGAAATGAGGAGATCCCCATAGATGAGATTGCCTTAATATCGCGAGTTTCACAGTTTCGTAGATAACGAGCTATGGACATGATGGATGGCCGGTGTAGCGAGCAATATTATAGCAACGGATTTTGTTGCCTAACGTTTATGAAATATACTTAATTTCCCTGTATCATATCTTAGAATGTTTATCAATTTGTTAACTTCTTATAAACACGATTGATTTAAGAGTTTTGGTACAAACACGTTTGATATATGATTTCGTGAGTTAGCTTTTCGTAACGAATGTTCATATTTTATATATATAAAATTCTCATGCTACGGATTATTTAGCTGGAAGATAACAGAATTTACTTCTTGATATAAATCAATTGATTCACTTTGTGCTTTTATCTTTACCTAGTTTCGATCCCAAGATATCACACTACCAACTATATAGACATATATATATATATATATATATATATATAGACATATATATATATGTATGTATATATATGTATGTATATATATATATATATATGTATGTATATATAAAGTGATGTATATTATTAACTACCAAAAAAGGTATTTTTGATAAATTACATAAAACCAAAAGTACTAAAAGTCAAATACTTCGTATATTTATTGTTTTAGATGAAAAGATAGATAAAATATTATTTAGGTATATAAAATATTAATTTTTGAAAATTTTCAATATCATTTAGTTTTTTTTTCGTTTTCGTGTAGGTTTAGCAATACAGAGGTGTGCCACATACAGAATGCTGACAGTAATAGGTACATTTTTGTACATTTTTGTTTTCCACGTAATAGTTCTTCACCTAAAGATAATCTAGTTATTAATGGTTTTATTTACGTCTACGACGAGAAAGACACCATATAAAATATATATTTTGATTTATTTACAATAACAAAGTAGGTAAATGCTCTATTATTGCCTCCCCAACCATAAGTATGCAAATATCGGCCGGCAAAGGTTTAAGCAAAACAGGAAACAAAGAAATACTTAGACGAAATATGGCGTGTAGTCGAGCGTGACGAACGGTAGCATTGGCCTATAAACAACGTTAATAAAAATAAAAAAATCATAGTTAATTACTATGAAACATATTTTTTAATATTATTTTTTATATAAGTACTTCTAAGTGTAATAAAATTGTAACCAAGCCGAATCTGTACATTGAATATTTTTTGGGAAATCTTATTAAAATAAACATTATTAACGAAACAGAAGCCGAATCTATAGTTTTTAGAATTTTTGTCTGTCTATCTGTCTGTTTGTTACCGCATCACAGAAAAATCACTGGAGGAATTTTGATGAAATTCGGTATGGTGATAGCTGGTTATCCGGGTCAACATATAGGATACTTTTTATCGCGGGAAAATATCTCATTTCTGAGAAAAAATTTAAAAACTGCAATGTAGGAGTATACTAATATGTAAAACCTAAGAATTTGGTTTTTGGTCACCTGAACAATGGCAATGCTAGTCTAGAATAAATGTTTTCAGAAGTAATTAATACTAAAAACTGAAAATATGCACTTACGTTTGAATATTTGATGGATATAATATGTAGCATTAAATGTAATGTAGTTCATCGTATCACGTTAAAGCGATGATTATTATAACACGCGTTCATATTTATAAGAGGGAGCGATTTAAAACTTCCCTTTTATAAAATGCCTAGGCCATAGTGGCTTATAAAAGTCGACATGTCCTTTGATTTAAGTGTGACTTCGATTTCCTTCAAGTCAAATATTTATTTAGATAAGAAAAGTCATTAATTTCCCTCACGAGGAAAACACTACGAAAAATAAAACCAAACAGCATTGGATTAGCACTTAATCCTCCTTTTCTAACTTTCTAAAAGGGAGATATATAATATGTATATATGTGACAACGCACGTGTTTGCTTACTTTGAAAAACTGACCCATATTTTGGTAAACGTTTCATTGGAGGCAACTGATATTCATTCTATACATATAATTGTAACTGATAGCTATTTGCACATGGAAGATATTTGAGAAAAACTATTAACGCAAGAGAACCAAAACCATGAATTTTAAGAATTTTTGTCTGTTTGTCTGATTGTTTGTGCGCGCTAATCTTAGAAACGGCTTAAATGATTTGGGTGCGGTTTTCACTAATATTATGTGGTAAACTTTACTTAACATTTAGTATTTGTTTTATTTTAATGGGTTCATAAATAAAAAAGTTATGTTAATTTAAAGAATCACCTATAAATATGAATGTATTTTTGATTTTCCTTTCACAAGGACGTAATTTTTTTACATAGAGATACAATGTACGGGCCTTAGCCTCATTTAGTAGAGACAGTAGATGTGTTACTTCAGGTCATAGTCTGAGTACTAAATTTCTTCCAAATCTGTCCAGCCGTTTTGTCGTTAAGTAGTAACAAATATAAAGACCTGAAGTTATACATAGGCAGGCAGACAGTTAGGCACCTACATACTGCTACTAGTAGTGTCTACGCACCTAGGAAAATATCCGAGTAAAGCTGGGGTAAGTTTCTAGTCTGTATAAATATTATAAATGTGAAAGTTTGTGAGTATGAATGGATGTTTGTTATTCTTTCACGCCAGAACGGCTGAACGGATCTGGATGAAATTTGGTACAGAGATAGATTATAGTCTGGAATAACACATAAGCTACTTTTTTTCCCAAAAAAATAAAATAAACGGTTCCCGAGGGATAGATATTTTTTTGTTTTTCTAGAGGCGAACTCGAGTAAAGTGAGGGTGAGCCGCTAGTATAATATATGCCTAGCGAAGTCAGGGTGAGGAATGAATCAGAAAGTGACAAAAACACTCCTAAAAATTAATAAAAATAATAATTCGTGTCGTATCTTAAGTATCATTTGACTGGCGACCATTATTAAAAAAATAATGAATAGCACTAGTAAACAAAAATTAAAATTTCCCTTCTAGACGAGAAAAGCTTTTGTTATATTTTTAATTATTTCGATTTTGTTTAACTTGGCCACTGGCTTTTAACGCTTTACACTTGAGACCCTCAATGAAGATCTATTAAAAAACAGACATATTTTTAAATGCAAAAATGACTTTATTATACTTAAGTTTTATTATTCTAAGGCATTTTCAGCAATATTGTTTATAAAATGTGTAATATGTTTATCTGCTTTTACGTCTTTAGAAGGCATCCTCGAGAAGTTAGATAAAACGATAAAAAGATAAAAATCGATTAAACGATAAAAAAGTCACACATGGAGTAGTTTAACAATATTTTCACAAACACACCAAGTGTAGACGTGGAGATGATACTCAGCTTGGTTTACATAAATCAATAACCGTTTGATCCCGGTGCACGATATTTGAACTGAAGCGCACTTTCGTATTTGATCTGCACATTACTAAATCCATAATATTTTATGTATCTAATCGTTGAAATATCGTAAAATTACAAAGTGGCACAGTTTTATATGACGTTTTATACAAATTACAATAATAAATGCACTATAAAACGTCGTAAATAAATCCGAAACTGATGGACGGAATAACGGGCTATTACAATTGGAGAGATTAAAGAGCGATAAATAGATATTCAGCAATATATTTTTTATTAATCTCGTTATCTTCCCTTAGGTATTTTTCTTAGGTCATTGCAATACTACAATCTGTACGTAATTCAGAAACTTTTGATAGATACATATATTTCATGGGGATCTCTCAAAGTACAGAGATAAACATTGAACATAATCCTTTGACACTAACCGATCTAGAAATAGATAGCTCCTAGATTAAATAATGTCATAGGTTCTGCGCAAATTTATCATCCGTTGATAAATCGCTGAGTTAAAGACGAAATATCCAACAAATAAAATTTCGCATTAACATATTATTATATAACGTAGCGGCTTTATCAGTGTGTTGTGGTTGTGTGTTAAATGTGTAAATAAAATATGTTTTTGATTTTGATTTTTATTTTTAGTTACTTATTTTTAATTTTAAAAATTATATAATTCATTATAGCTGAGTCCTCGTACCTACTGTTCGGTTTGAGAGCAGTTGTCCTGCAAGTTGGTGATGAGCTCTCAGTTCTTCTTTGTGTGGGATGCTGACATTCTTCTTTATTATAAACATGACAGACTTTTAGTTAAAGTTACGATAACTTTTAAACCCCTTTGATTCAACCCTGTAGCGAAATTCGTTCTTACCTGATGTCTCATACCAATCAACTTTCCAAATGTATTTGCTACATACGTAAAGTAGTTTCGATATTTCTAGTTTAGGCATTGAAGATCATAATTGCGTATTTATGTTTTGTATGTAAAAATAAGTACATTGAAGAGCTTTCGCGAGCTTTTCGTGTGGTTTCTACCTAAATCAAAAACTCGTTTCATCGGGATTAAGCAGCTGAAGGCGGAATTGTTCTTCCAGAACAGCCGGCCTACGCTTAAATATTTCTCATGCTTTCCTATTGAGATGTACATGTTATTGCATCCAATAAATTTACATTTTCGAACAAAATATTTGCAATTTAAAGCGAATGAGTATTAAATAGTGAGTTTTGCTGTTATCGTGTTGTTTTTTGATTTTAGGATGAAAGTTTTTAAATTGGTGGAAAAGTCATTTACAGTGTCTTTATAATGTAGAATGCGATATTTACAATTTCTTCTTTTACATAAAAAAATATTTCGTTATGAAAAAAGCAATTAGGTTATTATTCTTGATATTTCGTATAGTATTTAGTATATAATAATGTAATCCATACTAATATTACAAATGTGAAAGTGTGTTTGTTTGTTTGTTTGTTTGTTTGTTTGTTTGTTTGTTTGTTTGTTTGTTTGTTTGTTTGTTTGTTTGTTTGTTTGTTTGTTTGTTTGTTTGTTTGTTTGTCTTTCTTTCACGTTGAAACGGAATGACGGATTGGCGGGATTTTGGTGTGAAATTGTTGGAGAGCTGGAGAGTGACATAGGCTATTGTTATAGCGGGAGATCATCTCATTCCCACGGAAAAACACGTTATAATACAATCCAAAAATTTATTTCTGATCAGAATTACTTGAAACTTGGTATTAATGCACTTCAATACAATTAAATTAATACTTTCTTAGATTTACGCGAATATTTGACATTTTAAATAAAACTATATTTTCGGATTATTTCGCGGATTTATTTTGATTTTTATTCCCCGACGTTTTGAATGCTTTACAGCATCCATGGTCACGAAACGTCGGGAACCAAAAATCAAAATAAATCCGCGAAATAATCCGAAAGATAGTTTTATTTACAATTAAATTAATACGTGTTTTAGCATTTTTCGAAATCCATCCTATAAGGGGGTGAAAAAGGGGATGAAAGTTTGTATGAAAGCTAGGTACATACCTTTTTAGAGATTTTTTTGTAGTTTTAGAGCGAGCGAAGCCGCGGGTTCTGCTAGTTATACCATAAACAATAATGATTGGTACATATTGTGTACATAAGAAAATATTAAAATGTTATGTTTAATATATTGTAATAGTATTCTTTTGAAATCTTAAAATATTCTATTTTAAAAACCACCAGCTGTAGTGTTTCGCTATCTTTTGCTGTTTTGCAATAACAATAGTTTGTTGGATTGCGTCATTTGGTATTGGGAATTGTTGGTCCTCCACTATTGCGTCTGGCGAACGTTTTAATATTTCTGATAGTTCTCATTGAGTTTTGCATGCTATTGATTTTAATGCAGCGTAATAATATAATATCTATTGCGGATATACGTATACATAACAATAACATATATTTTATGTATTCAGCCCTTTTTTTAACGTCTCACTGCTGGGCACGGGCCTCTTTTCAATACGAGGGGGATCAGGTCATAGACTCAGGACTTCACATGTTTTTAGAAAACTTGCTAGGTTCTCTCAAACATGCAGGTTTCCTCACGATGTTTTCCTTAACCGTTAAGACAAGTGGTAGGTAAACAAGTTAGAAATGATTCGCACATGAAAATATCAGAGGTGCGAGATCCGGGATTTGAACCCACTTTACTCGGTTTTCCAAGCGAGCGCGTTACCACTGAGCTACTATTGCCTAAGATGTATGTTATTGCCTGAATTAACTAGCGTGGAATGTTTTCTGAAATGTCTCGAAATTTAAAAAAAGCAGTGAAATATTTAGTGCTACCAACTTACTCGTTTGCGCCTCTTGACGCATTTTGTATTTATAATATTACTAGCAGAACCCGCGGCTTCGCTCGCGCTAAATTTACAAGAAAATCTCTAAAAAGGTAGTTTCATACAAACTTTCATCCCCTATTTTACCCCCTTATAGGGTGAATTTCAAAAATAAATTAATAAATAATAATAAATAAACAGGTAAATAAATAAATTTATAATAATACTGTGATTTGTGTAATTTATAATAGTGTTTTATTTTTATCAAAATTCCATCAAAATCGATAAAGTTATTGATAATTTTAAAAGCTCCGACAAACCGACATACTCGTACGTGTGTCGGAGCTATTGGCAGATATTATAATTTAAATTACATACAGTTTATATGAAAATTTTAGATGTCGTATCGAGAAATGATGAATAGTGTAAAGATTTGCCGACGTGAAAGGGGTAAAGATGAGTTCCGGTGTTGTACTCTCAATAATATTTGATCGCATCAAAATATTGCAAAGGAAATGAAACGGTTTCCTCCTAAAGTAATTTGTTATTCTAAAGCAATTTAAATTAAACTGAATTTTATGTTTTTACCTGGGGTGGTAGCTTAGACGTATTTAGGCGTAACAGGATATCGAACCTGTACTAAGCACTATCATACTTTTCAGTACTCCATACATTATTATTTTATTATTTTTATTCATTTATTTATTATTTATTAATAGTCAATAATATAATCGTTATTGGGGGTTTAAGAAGCACATTTGTACTCATTTTTAGTGAATTATATTATTATAGTTTAAAAAAGGCATTTATTATATTATTTAACAAAAATAATAAGTGGTAGCCCAGTGGTAATCAAGTGAAGCGATTTTCAATCCTGCGTCTCGCACTTCTGATATTTTCATGTGCGAATCATTTTTCAACATGATTAGTTGTGATGTCTTATGGTGAAGGAAAAAGGACCTGCATGTCTGAGAGAACCTAGCAAATTTTCAAAAGACTTGTGAAGTTCGCCAACCCGCACTCGGCCAGCGTGGTGGACTATGACCTGATCTCTCTCGTATGGAAGGGAGGCCCTTACACAGCTGTGGGACGTTAAGATAGGGCCGAAAATAGTGTAAAAATAATACTAATTTAAATCCACCGATTGCCATATGCCACAAAAAGATATATCCCCACAAAAAAGAAAAATAATAATTGTATCTACCTATGAGGTTTCAATTTTAGGATAACTTTTAATTTTAATTAACGTATAGAGGATGTTCTTCGTAAAGTCATTGTAAACAATATTTAAAATTACTCGGCCTCTGTTATTGTTTTATTTTATTTATACATACCTAGATAGGTATGGCCCGCTGAAATATAATTTTTCGCGTGGCCCACACATGCTTCTGACGTTTTGATATTGACTCGTGACGTGTATTGGAGTCGCAAGAATTTATATTTTCACAAAATTTCATTTTCTAAAAGCGTTAAACTAATAGTTATATATAAGAATAGCTTTAAACTAAGAATTTAATTTTACAATGGCAGATGGTATTTTAGTGGGTAGTACTGGCTTTTCTATCGGTGAGTCCCACATAGCCACCTCTTTGTATGCAGGAACTATGCATAAATACATTTCCCAACGTTAAAAAAATGGATAAAAGATGGATAATTATCGTTTTAAAACGTTAAGATAAATACTATTTATTTAATAAGTAGGTCCTTAAATTCATAAGCAATTTAAAATTGTATTCATTTACAAATTTAGGACGTAAAATGGAAAAATATTCACCGTACGCTACGAGTTCACCAATGTGTTCGCACCGCAACGCATCATTTATTCACTTTCACGATTCAGCCTATTAGGTTAGCGAATATTCGCCATTTCGCGACAAGCATTAAGATAATGATACCTACCTTCGTTGTAATAGTCAGGTAGTTCTCTTCGAAATGAATTAAATAGTTAATGAGTGTTTCAGTTGCTTTAATTTTGCTATAAGCATTACTGCTATTGTGGTGGAATCTAAGTTCGAGAATAAATTCTACAAACGTGGGTGTATTGTTGGAATTTTAATTTGGAAGAGAAATAAGCTTCGAGAATGTATTAGCATGTATTAACTATAATATAGTAAACTAGCATCTACCCATAGCTTTACATGTTTGTAAGAGTCTGTTAAATATGATTTTATATGGAGCGACTTGTGTTATGGAGTTGAAGCTCTTTTGAATCTGGTTGAGCTATCAAACATATAGGTATATCTAATTTAGACTACCATATGAATAATAATAAATTCTGTTTTGAATCTTTTACGGTTATTGAATGATGAATGGTTGAAGACAAATATTTAATCAAATATCGTATATTACAAAAATGACCATATTTGATTTCAATCAATCCTAATACTATTCACGTACATTCGTTTCAAAAAAGTATGAATTTTATAAGATTCTTTTTATGTGCTTCTTAGTAGTTCTTAAATCTGCCGCAATTTAGCCGTCGCGTCGTTCTCAAAAACTTGAGACTATTTCGTAAAACAATTTTAAGCTACAACATCCATTGTTCTAAAAATGCGACCGCGTAACCTTTATATTTCAAGCTGCATTTGAATTTTCACAATTGAAGGAAATACGACTAAACTCAGCCTTTATAATGTTACAGCTGAACAAAATGTCACGAATGTTTGCCTTCAATAAATAGGCCATTTTCGACGCTTTCGCGTTCCAACGAGTGCAGAAAATTTCTTCACCGTATGCTGATATGTTAAACAAATGATATACAAGAAATTTTGCAAATACAACCGTGTTTTTCATGTACTTTTATGACTTCGTTTACTTTTTTCATATTTCTGCTTTCACCAGTGCCTTTTAGTTTAGTAAATACGAAAGATTAAAGATCTGGATGTGATAATTAGTTGGATTAATAATGTCTAAGCACCACCTTGCATATTATATAGTACTCGTATTCATAATGAATATGTTAATAAGCCTTTCGTCAACATAAACATACGACTTTTGTACAATGTTTACTGTATACACTTCATAGTAATATTAATGAGTAAATTTAGGCCAATATTATGTTTATAGAATATAAGTATTTATATATGTATAAAAAGATTAAAATCTTATGTAAAAATGCAGTAGCTATTAGGTATTCGAGTTCTCTCAATTGATGTAGTAATTGATCCTAATATTATGCATTATATTTCAATTTACCGACAAATATAAAAACAGCTTGATATTCGTATATTTAACCGATTTAAAAAAGGACGACAGCCTCAATTGATGTAAATTTTTGTGTTTACTCTAACTTTACCAAAATTTTCCTCGACTACTGGGTTTATACAAGAAATATATATTAGAAGTGTATGTTAGAACTATTTTTATATATTGGAATTTATAATAATATGGCTTTTAGCACTTTTAAATCATTAGAGATGCAGGCAAAACCGTGACAATAGCTAGTTTATTGTAAATAACTTTAGTCCTTGTGCAAGAGTAATTTTTAACAGATTTTTAATAGTAAAAATGAAGAATGTTAGTTTATTTACTAACTATAATATTCTTGGCCATTTCTAAATATTTCATTATTCTATTCAACATGGAATTAGGTTAATGAATAAAGTGAAAGTGTTGTCGACTCGTAGCACCCTTGCACTAACGACGCATTCATATGTTTTACCACTTCAGTTAAATAACTTTTTGACACATTTGTCCTTTTCATGTTTAACCATTCTAAACATATTAAATTATTTATTAAACTAGAGGCATCCCTCCAGTTTGTTTAGACCACTTTTTCTGTATTTACTCACCAACAATTTTATATTTATCAGGTATGAAAAATAATAAGATTAAGTATTGTACATAACGAAAAAATATTTCTTATGTTTTTGTTATAGGTTACGTAGTACCCTCCATATTAATCGGGCAACTAAGAGAGATGTGAAAGTTTGTATGTGTCGGCGGAATGATTTGGATAAAATCTAGTTCAGAAATAGACTTTAAACTGGAGTAAGAGACCCAGGATTGTACTAAAGCGAAGCGAAGGCTTTTATTTAATATTTTATATGAAACTGTTTGAATTTAAAAATTTCGCTGTGTATTTTTTATTCTATCTTTCTGTCTACATTTCGCTACTTGTGTAATGCTTTGTAAATGTTGAATATAAGTGTTTATATAGCGGTCGTTAAGGCCAGTTTATTTTACATTTGGGTTACAATTTAACTTTGCTGAATAGCTCTATATACATACAGTTCAAATAATAGAGGGCAGCTAACATTGAAATAATTGATTTCTTTTGATAAATGTTACCATTTTTATACAGTAATAATTTGTAGAAGTCTAGTTTTTTGTCTTTCAAGGGTATTGAATAATTTTTTTACCCCCGACGTAAAAAGAGGGGTGTTATTAGTTTGACGTCTATGTCTGTCTGTCTGTCTATGTGTCTGTTTGTGGCATCGTAGCTCTCAATTGGATGGACCGATTTTGATGCATTTTTTTTCATTTGAAAGCCTCCTTGCGGTGGTTCTTAGCTATGTTTGGTTAATATCGGTGCTGCAGTGTAAGAGTATCAGCTCTTTTCCAAAATGATGTAAGGCATTCTGGCGTATGATTTCTTGATAAAGTGCTTCACGCGTGCCAGTGTAATCGTTAAATGACAATTAATTTGCGTAGTTTTAGGTTTTTTTTTTAATTTTAATATTATAATAATAATATTCTCATATACTTCATAAGTTATCTACTAGTAAGCCTTACGTCTTACTCAAAAGTACATTCAGGCCGTTTCACAAAATAATAATTAAAGAACCTCTACGAGATGGACCGCGATAATCCCTATTGTCAACCAAAAGACCGGTCTCATCTCAATTCGTTATAGCAATAATTAAAACCGTTTTAACGATAATCTTTTGTAAAACAATTTTAGTGAACTGGTTAGCATACGTTGTTAAATTTACATAAGAAATGAGTATCCGTAGCCGTAGGCTATAACGAATTCAAAATGTCGGTTTCATATGTAAATATGCAATTTTAATCTATTTCAAAAGTCCTTTCATTCCATAGTTAAGGTAATAGTAAAGCAAATGTAAATATAATTTTGGGAATACGGAACGTACGAATTGAATGTACAATAGAATTTGTTTGAGGGATGAAACAAAGAGAAAGTTTAAATAATTATAATTAGACATTAGAATGAATTATGACAAGCTTTGTGATTTTTGAAGAAGAAATTCAAGTAAGATGGCCAATTTTTGATTAAACTATTGAGACAAGAAAATTTTAGTTACCACGAAGGATGAATTAAAACTTAAACTCAAAATTTATTTAAACTTTTCCCTTTAATTGACTTTCTATTCTCCACATAAATATCTGTATAAAGGTAAAAAGAAGCTCAGAAGTACACAAAGTGAAATATTTCAATGCAAATGTTTGCAGTTTAAATATAAAATCTACAGAATATATTAAATTGAATTGAATATCGGAAGGATACTTTCTATTTTCAATTCGCTAGCCAACACAGAATTATAAAAAGATACGAAGGAAAAATGTACCGATTATGGGACGAGCGCTTTTCGATTTAGATCGATTTTGTAATACGATTACTAAGGCTTATACGAATTGAAGCCGAGGTAAACATGGACGTCTTTATCTTGTTAACATCTTGTAATAAGCAGCCATGAGCTACCTTGTGAAATGTAGCCGTTCACTTATGTGCATTATTATTACTACGAATGATAAAATTTCAAAGAATTAAAAATACTTTTACTTTTATTTTACTATTGGAAGAGGGATAGTTTAATTTGTTATGCGCTTTATATCAGAAAATCAAAATAAATGTAGAGCGTGATAAACAAAGTTTGTTAAATGCATGCTTTTTACCATTGCGAAGTTAATGATTTCTTATCTCATTAAGTTCTCTTTAAGGTCCCACTGTTGGGCACGGACCTCCCTCGAACAGAATAATGCGAAGGATATCAGACCACAGTCCAGTGCGGGTTGGCGGACGTCTTTAAAAACTATATTTTAGGTTCTCTCATACATGCAGGTTTTCTCGCAATGAAGCACTTTTTCACTTAAGGCAAGTAGAAATCATGTTGAAAATTTTCCAAGCGACCTTGTTACAAACTCAGTTAATACCTAATAATTTTAACAAGTCGTAGTTGATGCATAGCAGCGCCATCTAGTGGCGAGATATAGTTAAATAAACCACATTCTGTGATTTATTAACTATATCTGGCACTCGGTGCACTTATTTCGATATACACAAATTGATGTCTAATATTTTAACTATAATTAGAGTTCATATCTTGTCATATTTACCTATTAGATATCTATATTCATAACTTAAAGCATTGTCGGCTGGCACCGACTTCGAAAATATCTGATTAGGTATCTATAGTAAATGAAAACCCCCGTTCGATAATTTTTTAGTTTTTAGTGCCTGGAATTTGTTTTTTTTATAAGTTTTATATTCTATTGATTTTCAAAAATTTACCTAATAATTCTATTTGTTAAACTCAAGTTATATAATGAATAAATATTCGAAAAATATACTAAATAAGAATACTTAATATTTTTACAATCTATACATACTTACATAGAAAATATGACTAACATTGACAAAATATGTTAGGTAACTTAAAAAGGCCTATAGAAAAATCTGCAATATGAAGCACGAGTCTATTTCCTAAGGTACACTCGCAATAACTATTTATATTTCAAACGAATTTGGGGACACACCCGAGCAAAATGAGGGTAATTTACTAGTTGATTTTTAAATGTAGCTTCTTTAGGAGACAAATCCTTAATTAAAATAAAATACAAAGCACGTTTTCCACTTACTTAGCTACTTATAATTAATAAAAAAAAGTGAAGTAAATTTGGACAAAAAATTATTAAAAAACGTCGAACCAAAAATCAAAATAAATCCGCGAAATAATCCGAAAAGATAGTTTTATTTAATAAAAAATTATTACTTTATCTATATCAATTTTAACCCCGATTAAAGGTTACATATTTTAATGTACAGATTAAAATATGTAATCTGGACAAAAATAGAATGTAGTAATATCGGTTTTAAGTATTAAAAGTTTATATATGTAGATTTTTAATGAATAAGCAAACGAGTATACGTAAGATATTCTGCACTTTTGAAAATTAGCTCAAGACCTGGCCTTTTTTTATTTTTTTTTTAAATTAAAGTAACTTTGGAACCCCTAAAAATCAATGAATACTCAAAGGGGTTAAATCAATAGATACTGAGATCCTCGACCCTCTGCCAGCTTTGATCCACCAGTCATATTACACTCTGCATACAAACAAAATAATCAATATATAAATGATGATGTTCTCCAGGCCGATTCCGGCCACGGCGGCCAATCTCATTGAGACTAGCCAACTGCGCAGGAGATATTATAGTGCACAAGTGTACGCGCAGACACAAGTGCACTCTCTATTCCTGTCACTCTCATACTCCGGTGGGACGACTGCTCGACACGACCAGTGAGAGTTAAGGCGCAGGACCGACGGCTTTACGTGCTCTCCGAGGCACGGGGGTGAAACACCGCCAACTTCCCAACTCCGGGCTGTTACTGAGACTTACTATACAGAAATACTCAATAACTAAACTTGGCCCGACCCGGGACTCGAACCCAGGACCTCCGAGTGTGCAGCCGTACATGCTAGCCACTACACCACCGAGGCAATATGTATAAGAATATATATATATATATATATATATATATATATATATATATATATATATATATATATATATATATATATATATATATATATATATATATATTCTTATACATATTGATTATTTCCCATAAATACCCATATAAGACAATTATGTTTTTCCATGTATCGCTTTATCGCTTAGATATGGGGATGCTAACGACCAATCTGCTAAGTGCCGTATAGTACCTTCATGGTGCATACATCAATTAATGTATAAAGTTTCCGCACGTACATCCCTGTGGGTTACAAGTTTGAATAATAGTAAATATACGCTCTCGAATGATAATAAAATCACGTGTCCAGGATTACGTATTCGATCACTACAGATTATAATTTATCAGCTTGCAGGAAAAAAGTATGGCTTTGTAAAATTATTATTCATTTTCCTTTTCCTCCAAAGGTCAGCGTAAGTGAAAAAATGGATTTAAATCAATGCTCACTTTACTTATATTATGTTAAAATATGTGTTTGAAATATTTGTAGCTTAATTTTTTAGTTTTTTTTTTAAAAAGACGCAAGATTGACAATCCTAGGTGTCCGGGTTCGAATCCCGGTCGGATACTAAGGTATAATTTATTATTTTAATATTTTTTTTGTATTTATTCAAGTTTTTAGTTTTTTTTAAAGAAAATTGTACTTTATAACCAAAAACTCCGAGCGAAGCTCGGTGGCCCAGGTACTTTATACAAAAAAGGGCTGCACGAAGATTTGGAAAATTTTAATTTGACCGTTAATAATAATCAGAGTAACAAATCAAAAAAGTTTTTATTTTAAATTGGATTACTTTTGGACTTCATCAACAGATCAGCTAGAACTCGATATTACTATAGTAAAGTTCCTCTCATCGACGTTATATTATAGCGAGATAATGGGATGTCAGTACTAACTAAAAAATGAGTTTAAAATTTTGAAATTAAAAGTTAGACATACGAACGGAGAAACTGAAATAAATGCTTCTATGAATCATTACTTGAAAAGTTTCACTTATGAGAATTACTATGAATATAATTAAAGCATATAATTCTTCAACACTTGAATCTGAACTTGTAAAACGGCAAAACTTTCGCCAGACGAGGAACAATACAGGCAACGTACCACCGCGGTGTTTCGTTTGCACTTGCAACTTTAATGCCGCTTTATATGGGAAATTCTTTTTAAAATAATGAACTATTCTAGCCACTACCAGAGACCAAGTTCTATTTTCTGAGTTTTATTTTAATTCTTTTATGTGACCAAAAAGTAAATTTTTATACATTATTGCATTTAGGCTATATATATATATATATATATATATATATATATATATATATATATATATATATATATATACACTAGCATTGCCCGCGGCTTCGCCCGCGTTCAGATGAACAAAAAGCAAATTGTTTTATAAAGGACGAATAATTATTTGTTATTCGTCCTATTAAGGGACAGTTCTTCAAGCATTTTAGATGCAGATATTTGATTTTCTATTGAGAACTACTTCCGCTCACTGAAATAGCGAAGGTAAAGCTTAACTTTTACGTAACGATCTAAAGACATCATAGACTTTAGACGTATTGAACTAAAACGAATTTACAAGTACCCTATATAAATAGGTAGATAATTTAAAAAGAGATTTTACCAAATTAATTTACCAAAATCTAATCATGTGATTATAGTTTTTACTAACTTCAAATGGAAGAGGTAGGTTTTGTTGTATTTTTAGTTAGTGTGTATATGACGTAATATCTACGCCACATATTTTTATATAGATTTTCATATCAAGGGTGGACCCACCCATGAGAGACTCACGTTATTTCACGTTAATTCACATATCATAATTATGTGATCATGAAATCGGTATATTTGTTTTAGTAAAAAGTAATAATAATCACCAAAATGTTTATCCTATTCCTAATTAATTAGAAACTTAATCGTCATAAACGTATTATAATTAATCAAAATTAGTTTAAATACTACTCATAATATATTCAACATTATTACCAAGATAGCCACCAACAAAGACAAAAACAGATGTCTGCTTTTTACTATTTGTTGGAAAGGGATGTAAAACCTTTTCAGAAAATCATCAAAGTTGTGAGAACAATTATAAAGAAGTTCTGCTACTGGATTTTTTGTTTCGTGTGGTATATATAAGCGCATGGCATCTGGCCAAGGCAGTCAGTGCGAGCTCGGAAAAAGTGAAACCTATATAGAAGAAACGAGTGAAAGTGACAGATCTGGTGAATTTAGTGATAAAAATAAAGTTAGTACATATCTATGCAAGTGTTTTCTGTTCGTGTAAGCAATAGCAAATATCTGTGATCGGATTTTGACTTATTACTAAGCTTTTTGAGTTCTGCAGTTTAGAAAATTCTACAAATACACTTTTATCTCTATCGAAACTCGTTAGACGTCTGTCTTCAAGACGTAAAATTCCGAAAGTCCAAAAGTTCCATTTTTGCAGAATAACACCTGGTTTTATTAACAATAATTAATCTAGTTCTCAATCAATTATTTCAATATTATTATAAAAGCTTGTGTTATAAAACTTAAATTAATATTTAAATAATTAAAATACGTTTCATTTGACGTGGATTCGAAAAAGATATTGGCAAAAATGTTGTATAATCAATTTAAATATTAACTATATTTGCTGTATTAAAATTTACTTTTAGGTAGTACCGAAGTGAGAAGTCAATGGAGATTCGCTCGTTAGTCATGAATATCTTACCAATTAGAGCCGACACAACAGGGTTGGTATCTCTGTGACAAATAAATATAGCGTCTTTGAAATTCAAGCACAATGTTGAAGAATTAAAATAGTTTAGGATTTAGTTACTGTAAACTAACGCTGATTCTTATATTTTATTCTATTGTTTTTGTATCAAGCATATGCTTATAATTTCACCGATTTCTAAATAAAAGAAAGTTTTTAATTTATTTTAAATTTTCTTATACCGATATATATACGTCGTCTAATATAATATATAAAATAATAGTATACTGTTTCTAATAATTGCTTTGTTGGTCCAGGCCAATATAATTTAAATAATGGTATCCATTTTATGTACTATAAAAATATGATTTTTAAAAGTGTAATAATAATTATTTTTAAGTTATTTTAAAGTTTGATAAATGGATATTTTAAAAACTAGCGGCTCATCCTACCTTCGCTCGGGTTCGTCCCATGTAGACAAAATCAAACCTATCCTACGGTAACCGTACATTTTTCCGGATAAAAAACTTACGTGTTATCCCAGACTATAATTTATGTCTGTGCCAAATTTCATCCAGATCCGTTCAGCCGTTCTGGCGTGAAAGAGTAACAAACATACATCCATACATCCATACTCACAAACTTTCACATATATTATATTAGTATAGACTAGCTACTCATCCTCGCTTCGCTTCGGTTCATCCCTAGGTGTTTCTTTATTTTGACATAACTTTTTATTTATGAACGAATTGAAATAAAATAAATATTAAATGTTAAGTAAAGCTTAATATATTATACATTAGCGAAAATCGCACCCTAATCGGTTTCTGAGATTAGCGCGCACAAACGCACAGACAAATAGACAAACGGACAAAATTCTAAAAATCATTGGTTTCATTTGGGTTCTATTATGTTAATAAAGACCTCTAATAATAGTTTTTCTCAAATAAATTCCACGTACAGACAGCGATCAGTTACACTTTTATTATATGTATACATTTATTATATTATTATTTAAAATATAGCCACCAGACCCCGCCTTATATCGCATAGTTGGGAGGAAGGTCAACATGCATGTTTGATTTAATTTGATCGAAATAATTAAGACGTACCATATTTAAACCAAAATTAAGAAAAACTCATTAAAATTTTTGGAGCACTTGTTGTCTTCGAGTACTGCATTTGATTTTCATTTCATTTTAAAACAAAGAATTAAGAAAAAAAGCATACAATTTTTTACAATATTAATATTTATATATAAATATTATATGTAAACTTGATATTATTATTAAAATCGAAACCTTAAACTTGTTTAACCGTCGTATAAAAATCGTAACTGCTGTAAGTACAATCGTTCATCGTACTTCACTTCATCTATTCACGATTTTCTTCTCAGAATTGAATAATTTCCACTAACACTCCCACTAAACTAGATAAAACGGTATAATTGTATAATACGATATTTGCATTGCGCAAATATCGAACTAGTGACCTTTGGCGTAATATTCAAATAAAAAAAAACAAAATATCTTTTAGAGCAAAGGAAAATAATAAATAAGTTTTCATTGCGAGTGGGAAAAATCTATGTAGATCATGGAGTGCCTGTTAGCCTCTGAATGATTCACCAATTACAGAAACAATAGTAGGGATGCTGCAACATTTTTTATTTTATAGATTTAAAAAAATCTTGATTTTCGGGCATTTTAATTAATACGTACATAATATTAATTACACAGTTTACTATATTAAAGATTGTGGATTTGCTTTCCGCATTGGAAGGTTAATTCGAAAAAATCAACCAAGTATAGGTCGAACTCGACCACCAAGATTTTCGTATCACCACGTTATCTTTTCAATATGCAGGTGCAGTGTCAACCCATTTAAGTTTAGTTTTATTATTTGTTATTATACTTTAGTATTAGCAATATAGTCACTCTATATTTTTTACACGTAGTGTATTTAACATGTAGCTTTAAAAATTAAATAATTATAAATTAAAAATTTAAGAATCCCCCTACGCAAATTAATTGTCATTTAACGATTACACTGGCACGCGTGAAGCATTTAATCGAGTAATCATACGCCAAAATGCCTTACATCATTTTAGAAAAGAGCTGATACTCTTACACTGCTGGATCGATATTAACCAAATATAGATAAAAATTACCGCAAAGAAACTGGCTTTCAAATGAAAAAAAACGCATCGAAATCGGTCCATCCGGTTGAGAGCTACGATGCTACAGACAGACATACATACACACACACAGACATCGACGTCAAACTTATAATACCCCTCTTTTTGCGTCGGGGGTTAAAAAATAATTAATCAAAGCTGGTATATTATTATTAAATCTAAGAGATTCCCAAAAGAGAATCTTTGAACTTAACAATATAAGTAGGTATTTTTCTAGCCATTTAGTTTGCATATACTAGGTTTAATAATGTCGGTTAAGTAATGTTGTTTTTGGTAAAATAAATTAATGATGATAACAGAATAGCGGATATTAACCATTTAGTAAAGACATCTTAAGTTTTACTGGAAAATCTTATAATTTTCCTAAGTTCGAGTTTTTACAGTAACTTAATATAAATTTATATTGAAGGCATAAACTGAAAAAGGGTAATATTAAAAATAGATAAAATCTCTTTTATCTTATATCGTCTCATCAACACGATCAGACGGAAACGTTAGCGCAACTGCCTTCGCCACCAGTTTAATTTCCGCCCATGACAAATATCGCTTTGTATAAATTTTTTGCGACTAATATTTGTCTTCTAGATAAAAAATCGCTACTTTTTTACGTGTTTCGTAGATTTACATTATGTAATTTGAGATTTGTTAAAATTTACGAATTTTAATATATATATATATATATATATATATATATATATATATATATATATATATATATAACGCAGTCTGGTCGAATAATAGTTATGGTGATGTGACCTTATATGGAGACTTTTCGTTAGATACAGTTAATGAACTAGCAAATTTTCTTTCTTTTAATAATTTTAATCAGTACAATATATTTAAAAATATTAATGATCGTATATTGGATCTTTTAATAGCTAATATTAATTGCAAAGTCAGTTTAGTATCTACTCCAATAGTTTCCGAAGACTCGCACCATCCAGCATTTGAGTTTACGATTTTAAAATCACATGAGAAACTGCTCGGGGCCCGGGCTCATACAGTCAAGTTGTATAGGGATGCTGATTATGAAGCAATAAATATAAATCTCTCGCAAATAGACTGGAAATCTAATTTAAGTGACGGTAATATTAATGTCTCTGTATCGAATTTTTATAAAATTTTAAATAATATAATAGAGAAACACGTACCCACTAAAACTATTAAATTTAACACTAAGTACCCGACATGGTATAATAGGGCATTGATTAAAACTATAAATGAAAAATTAAAATTTCATCGCAAGTGGAAGGTGTATCAACGAGATAGTGATTACGTATCTTTTGCCGTATTAAGAGAAAGACAAAAACTTATGGAGGAGGATTGTTATAATAAATTTATCAATGATGCTGAATACAGGATTGGTATTAATAGTAAATTCTTTTGGTCTTTCGTAAAATCTAAACGAAAAGGTAATGATCTTCCAGACATGATGCTTCTAGATGATTATACGACTTCTGATCCAGTGGAAATTTGTGACTTATTTAATACTTACTTTAGCTCAGCTTTTAACGTTAATAATAATCCAAATCATAACGGTCAAAGTTCTACCTCGGCGCAGTCGATAAGTATCGATTCAATTACTTTTACAATCCCTCAAGTTTCTGGGTATTTAAAACGCTTGGATGTCAGTAAGGGACCAGGACCTGATGGCATTCCACCCTTGTTTTTACAGAGATGTTACCATGAATTAGCTGAACCATTAGTAATTCTGTTCAGAACTTCCTTGAAGTCGGGTGAAATGCCTTTACAATGGAAAAGATCGTTTATAACTCCCATATTTAAAAGTGGTAATAAACATGACATTTCAAATTACCGTCCTATTTCAAAATTAAGCTCAATTCCTAAATTATTTGAGAAAATTATTTACGATACGCTCTCTCAAATTGTTAGACCAATTATAATCCCCGAACAGCATGGTTTTGTAGGTCGTAAATCTACAGAAAGTAATCTTTGCGAGTTTCTTGACCATCTCTATATCGCTATGGATAGTGGACTGCAGGTAGATGCAGTGTACACCGATTATACAAAAGCCTTCGATAAAATTTCACATGGTATTCTGATACACAAACTAGAACAAATCGGTGTACATGGTGATTTACTTCGATGGATATCCTCTTATCTTAGAAATCGCAGTCAGGCGGTTGCAATAAAAGGATACTGTTCATCATTCCTCCCTGTTTCTTCAGGTGTTCCTCAGGGTTCGCATCTTGGTCCGTTGCTGTTTATATTATTTATAAATGATGTCATATCCTGCTTCCATAATTCCAAAGTTCTCCTTTTCGCAGATGATATGAAAATTTTTAGGTCTATTAAAACCTTAGAGGACTGCAATCTACTTCAAGAAGATCTGTGTAGGCTAAGTTCATATTGTCAAGCAAATGATCTTTACCTGAACATCAGGAAATGTAATGTCATCTCATTTACTAGAAAAAAGAATCCCATTCTCTTTAATTATAAGCTTAATGACAATTTACTTGTAAGAGTAAATGAATTGCGTGATCTTGGTGTTCAGTTGGATAGTAAGCTGGTACTGGGGTCACATATTAGTATTATAACTCAAAGAGCTTACAAAATGCTAGGTTTTGTTATGCGTATCTCGAAAGATTTTAAACAGCCCACAACTTTAATTTTACTATTTAACTCTCTGGTGCGGTCTATTCTCGAGTATTGTTCTTCATGTTGGAATCCTTAATACAAAGTTTATATTAAAATGGTTGAAGCTATTAATAAAAAATTTCTGCGTCACTTAAAACATTATAATTCATCTGTAGATTCGATTATTAAAAACTTAAACAGTAATATCCTCGAAAAACGACGTGATATAAGAGATCAAATGTTGTCGTATAAATTACTACATAATATAATCGACTCTCCCCTACTTTTAAGCAAAGTGAATCTTGCGTGTCACAGATTAGGTGCACGAAATAAACCGCTTTTCGCAATACGTAAGGCTAAAACGAAGTATGCTTCAAATAATTTTGTATCTCGTGCATGTAACAAGTTTAACTTAAAATATAGTAAATTAGATATCTTTCATCTTAAATATAATAGTTTTAAAAAAAATATTATTGTAAAACTTAATTTATAATAGGTAGTTTTGCTGTAGGTTGTATGTATATTGTTACTTTTAACTTTTAACTGCATAATTACTTGATGTTTTATTAAGTGGTAACATTTAGTTTTTTTTTTTTAAATTCAAAATTTTTATATAATATGTATCATCTTATCGTGGTGGTAAGCTTTTGTTTATGTGTTGTGAATCTGTGGAAACTTGGTTGGTTTTTAGCATTACTTTTATATGTTTTAGGATGTAATTTTTTATTGTACTGTTTATTTCCCTTGAAAAGCTAATAAATAAAAAAATAATATATATATATATATATATATAATACCTTTTGTAATATATATATATGTATATATTACGTAATTTAGGCACGTGTCTCACTTTACATCTTGTCTTATATTTTGGCGGGATGCTCCTTAAGTAGTACTTAATTCTCCGCCTTCATACTTTTCTAAGAGAATGCATGTTTAACGGCACATATTGGTTTCAGTGTGTTGTCAGAAATATATGATTAAATCAGTTATACTAGGATTATCTTTCTAGAACTTGGACCTTCCAGTACTCATCCCACACACTGTCACACTACGCTGTTATCTTAATCTACCTCAATATTAAAAAAATATAAATTGTGAGTTTAGATGAAGCAGGTAATATCCGGGACTAGAGAGAGATCTAATCGTAATACTTAATTATTTAACTATAGGCTTTTATAATGAGTGATATTTAAGATGTTTTGTAATAATAGCATTTATTCACCAGATTACAAAGAGTTAAAGAACTTAATCAAATTTTTCATTTTTGACGACAGGTTTGGCTCAGTTTGTAGAGACCCTAGAGTAGTACCTGCTGTGCCAGCGGTCGCGGATTCGAGTCCCGCTGGGGGCATTCATTTGTGTAATGAGCACGAATGTTTGTACTCCAGTCATGGGTGTTTATATTTATAATATATATTATGTATTTAAAGTTATATAAGTGGTGTATCAACTATCTGGTATCCATAACACAAACCTCGTAGCTTACCATGGAACTAGATGGTGCTGTGTGTTAATGTCCCAACATATTTATTTATTTATTATTATTATTATTTATTTTACCATTGTAAGAGATAAGGCTATTCATAGACGGTGCTTAATTTTCCTCTTAATACATTTGAAAATTTTGCCCTCATTCAAAAGCCTGTTTCACTTTGCAGTTCTAGCTACACTTAAAAAACTATTCACGCTTAAGGGCTCTTCTGCGAGTAGCCATAGAAATCTACAGCATAAATTTTATGATGGAACTACGCTTTTTAGGAAATTAAAAGGCGTTTTTAAGAGCCGTTTGTGAAACGTGTTAATATCATTTTAAATTTGAAAATATATTTATTTACTCTAATGAAGTTGCCGTGCTTTATTTTATATCATATATCGTGCATAATGGGAAAATACGAATTGATGATAATATATGGAAGACGAAACTAACATTATTCTACTTTACTACTGTATTATATATTACTTTTGATTGTTTTTTCCTAATTAATACGTCGTTAGTTCACTAAACTAGTTTTGTGTTAAATAGCGTATGCCTCTAGAAGTATTAATTACTGATTTTGTAATATTTATTGTGTTTAATATTTATATACTTACTTACAAAATTTAAAAAATAAATATTAATAATAATAATAATAAAAATTATTTATTGCCATAAAAACAGTAACAAATGTTAACAGAATCAGTAAAGCTTAAAGTAACTTATGGCAAAGGGTAATAACTCAGCTAATGCTGCTAAGACCTAAATCTCAAGCAGCGCTGATTTTCAGTTACACCCAGCTCCCTCGGGTGATGAGCGGGAGCAAGGCAAGAGGATTATTCCTCCAGTTAACCTCTACAGGAGCCAGAGAAAGAAAGTAATGAAAACAAAAATAAAATTTAAAAATAAAAGTGTTTGTGCGCGCGTGTGTGTGTGTGTTTGTGTGGTATGTGTGTGTTTGTGTGTGTATGTGTGCGTGTGCGTGTGTGTGCGTGTGTGTGCGTGTGTGTGTGCGCGTGCGTGTGTGCGCGTGCGTATGTGCGTGTGTGTGTGTGTGTGTGTGTGTGTGTGAGTGTGCGTGTGAACGAATGTATGTGTATATTAATGTGTACGCGTTCGTGCTTGTATGTGCGAGTAAATGAGAGTACAATAGGATGAATGTATAATGGCTTATTAAAGCAAGTATAATGATTATTATTAAAAATAATGTTTTAGGCTCATTCCTTCTGTATAGTAGTACTTCTAGTCTTCTGCAGCAAGTTGCCTTTTATTGTATATTAAAATGATTAATTACTATTATTTCTCTATAGGCAAAGTATCGAGAGAAAATATCTCAGATTTTACTCCTATATAATGTAAAAATAAACCTGCCTTTTATCTATTTATGCACTAAAAAGTAAGACATCTGATTATATATTTTTTAAATTTAATTGTGATATTAATTTCATATATTCTAATCTGTAGATTCAAAATGATTTTTAAGTTCTAAAATAAGACACTTTAACTAATTATACTTTTAAAACAAACTAAATAAGTTTATATCAAAAAGGTTTACTAATAATCATTAAAGAGATCTGTATCGTCAGATTAACTTGATGATACAAAATTATTATACCATCGTTAGAAATAAATGAACTTAATTAGAATACTCTCAATCGTTCGTGGCTAATTCGTTCATGGTTCATACGTTAAAAATCACGTGAGTTTCCACAATCAACGTGTCACTTGGTCCTGGATCATCTGTGGAAAACTATACGATCGTCAAAATCCACACGAATATTATAAACGTGAAAGTAACTCTGTCTGTCCTTTAGATGCTTAAAATACTGAACATATTTCGGTATTTGCCAGGGACATAATTGGACATAGTAGGCTACTTGATCCCCGCCCCGCGTATCACGCGAGTGACGCTACAGACAAAAACTAGTATGAATACTTAAAGAAAGAGGTATATATTTTTTGGCATAAGCCCAGAGGTAAGAGGAAGAGGACACTATACCATAAAATGCCAAACATGGGTTACATATACAGTAAATTAGTGTCTTGGCCAGTGTCGGTGTGTTTTTCACTTCATTTCCATTTGAAGTTTTCTAAGTACCATCTAAACAATATCTATATAAAAAATCTTACCGTTGTTCCGTTCCCATGAGTAAGTATAAACCTATCAACACACTTCGCATTTAAGGAATTCGTAAGGAAATGAGGACAATATTTAGGTTTCTAGTGCTAGTAGTTCTATGAATTTTGACTGGCTGTAGTTTTTAGGACTTTCACCAATACGTAAAATAACAGAAATTATAATAAGTTTCGTATGTAGAGTAGAGCGATTTGGTCGGTGATTATATTCTCTTACTGCTTTACAAGAAATAAGGCATTTAAATAAAAAAATGGAAATAAGCACAGACGAAACAAATATTTTAATTTCACATTTTCTTCGTATAAACGCTTGCCATTTCCACTTAGTTTTCATATAAAAATTTCATTCGAATAATGCTAAGAAGAAAAAATCGTATTACCATAAAAGAACTCATTAAAACTTTCTAAATACGGCTTAATCGACACCTCTACTTAAGGTAAATTATCTTAACTCTATTTTAAATCTTAATACAAGAACCATAGAATTCACTTTACACTAAGACATGATCAAAGAATTTAAGCTACCCAGTATACATCATTATGATAAAATACGACGCTGGTAATGTAATACTTGAATTCAGTTTCACCTTGAGGAAATTATGGTGTAAAGGTATCATTATCTTTAATTTTCTCCGTGTTTTAGCACAAAAATAGTAAAGTGGGTGAAAAAAACTAATTTTGCTAACTAATTTATGAAAAATATTCTAAAAGTTAAAATCATTTTTAGTGTTATAATACTTTAGTAGGTTTACCTATTCATCATAAAAACTTAAAAAAAAAACCGACTTGCAGGCACTAAAATGTAAAAAATAACTAAATGAACGTTTTCATTTAGAATAGATACCTAATCAGATATTTTCGGAGTCGGTGCCAGCCGATGCAAAGCCAATCTAATATATTTCGTTTTCATTATCTGGCCTCATTACTCTGGAACAAACTCCCTAAATACATCCAAAAAAGCCCCTCTATAACTTCTTTAAAAAAAAAAAACAGTACCTTCTGTCACAAATTGGTCCTTAATTTTACTATCAGATGCACTATTTTTATGTATTCCAAATGCATACGATTATATTTATACTTTAATATGTATGTACGAGTATATGTATAATATGTAAGTTATTGTATATTTATCATTATATGTGTATTTTTATCTTATTTAATTGAATAATTATTTGTAATTATTTCAAATCAATTGCACTCTTTTAGTCCCGTCATATAACACTATTTCGCAATTTCATAGGTTGGCTGGAAGAGATCTCTTCTAGAGATAAGTCCACCTTTGCCCACATTAGTCTCTGTATTATCTGTGTTACTCTGTTAATATGCAATAAAGAATAAATATATATATATTGTAATAGCACTCTAATGCACTATGATTAAATAATATATAATATATTATTGTATCTTATCAATATCTTAGTATATAAAATTCCCGTGTCACGATGTTGGTCCGGGATGAACTCCGAAACTACTTATCCGATCTTAACGTATTTGTTTTAAAACATGTGGTTTGTTCCAATTTAAAAGATAAGATAGTTTTTATCCAGATTACTTTCTTATTTTATTGCAAAATTAACGATTTTCATATCCGCAGAGGGATTCCAGAGAGAGAACCTGAGAAACGGCTACCCTAAGCTACAAATCCTATCCCCAAAAAAAATTATAAGTGTGCCACAGGAATGCGTGGCCGGGTCTGCTAGTATTATAAAACATAATACTAATATTTAATAGTTTGTTGGATAATAATAATTATTTAAGATAAAATATTATTTTTGTGCCTACACTTATTAGACAATTTAAATTTACTAGAAAGTTTTTTAATATATATTTTTAGAATGTTTGGTAAATTCATATTTATCACGGCATTTACTGCTTCGTATTTTATGATAGTTTTACTTTTCTTGATATCGTGATAAAATAATAATTAATTTTGCATACTGATGATTATTATTATTACAGATATAAGTATATTTATGTTGTTCAATATCAAACGTATAACTGTTCATGACGACCGCTCGCGTAGCACTGATCGCTACGCGTAGCTCGTAGCTCGACCTCGGGCGTAGACCTTGCATGAACCTAAGTTACATTAAGACGCGAAGCGGGCAGCGTAGCGATTTAGTAATACAAAAAATATTATATAATTAGCGATTCACCTTAACGTCACTCGGGCTCTTCCCTAGATACGTTTCAATGGTTAGTATGAATATCCCACGGGAACCGTAAATTTTTCCGGGATAAAAGTAACCTATGTGTTATTCCAGACTATAAACTATCTCGACCTATAACAAATATTCATCCATCTAAACTTCCGTATATGCACATGCTTTTAACATACATATGTATATAACAAATCATAATGTTTTATTAGAAAACAAATAAAATTTATTTGTTAGCCATAAAAGTAAATTAATAATAAAATAAAAAAAAACCTATGTTTCTTGTTATAAAGTATAAATTCTCTAATGAAATTCTATAATCATATTTACATTATTTAAAATTACTTAATATATATTTTTTATGTTTACTTTACATTTTTTTACATTTAATGAGCAATTAAATACTATTCATTCAAAATCTAGCAGTAAAATATAATTTAGCAAAGAGTATATAATGTTACTATAGCACGAAACATTAGTCTTCTGATCTAGTTTGCAAATAGGTTAAGCAAATCTAGAATAACATTTCCCGGTAACTTAGTTCGTAAATTAAACAGTGCATACTACGACAAACTCTGCTTTGTAATTCATGAAGTATTCAAATGAAACTGTAATATGTGAAATGTACTATTTTATGCCTAAAGCTAATATGAATTAATTATTCTATAAAGGAGTAGCAAACGATGACAATAATTACTTTTGAATGTATAAAAGTGGATTTTATCGATGTAACATGAAGATGAAATAGATTTTGTTTTAATTGAAGTATTTGTTTACGTTACTTACTCGTTTGATTATGCTAGTCACTTACCTTTTACATACATAACTTTTGGCCAAGCAAAGGCTTGGAAACCTTAAGCTATAACCTTGGGACAACTTCAAGGAGGAAATGAATCAGAACATACCTAAAATATGTTTTTTCTAATAATAGTAAGCTAAACTTAACCAGTTATAAAAATACTCAATGTGTTAGGTAGTAGCCAACAGGCAGTATCATCCCTATTTTAAGAATACAATCTATTCTAAATATTTAGATTTTGAACATTCTTATTATAACTTTTATAAAACAAAGGCAATTTATGCTTGGGGGGGGGGGGGAGGGGGGGGGGAGGGAGGGAGGGGGGGGGAGACGGAGGGGGGGAGAGCGTTTAATAACGTTTCCATAATTATAACATTGTTTTAAATAAATATTCGGAACAATATAATCGCTTCGCACACCGCTCCGCTAGGCTCCTATGTGTGATGGCGTTAAAATGCAGGGCTACCAACTGTAGGTAGACGCGACGTAATTGGCAGAAACGGGCGGAAGGGGCCGGATTTTATTAGGCCTGCGCGACAATACATCGTTTTTGTTATTGTGACTTTACTGGTGGGTTGATTTATTTACTACTCAATGTTTTATGAAAAATAAGTAGATTATTTTAATTAGTATTTTTTTATATTAGTACTTAGAAATTAAATATAATATAATGAAATAAAATTAACTGTAGCGTGGTTTAAAAAAACCATAAACGTTTATTATAGATACATAAAATAAAATAATATATTGACGTATGTACTAATACATTCACTAAATACAGTAATGCGTTTTGATTTAATTATTATTATTGTAAGTTTCAATTACATTATAATATATAGATTTAAAATTAAAGTAACAATAATATTCCTTGTGTTAATAATAACTTATTGTTCTAGTACAATAATAATAATAGTAGGTAGTAATAATAGTTAGTATTATAACAAATCGGGCATACTTTCTTTGGAAACATAGCGAAGCGGGCTCTATCTAGCCCCAGGTTTTGAACTTCTGAGACTTTCATGTAGAAATATAAAAATTGATGCAATAGTTATCACAAAATTGCGTATCGGTCACACTAATATGACACATATTCACTTGGATTTGTCTGTATTTCATATTTTGATAGAATGTCCAAGATATAATAATCAGAATCAGTTATTAATATACTTGATAACTTAAAAGATTGTTTAAATCCAGATGGTTTTACTAGAATTCAAAAATTTTTGAAGACGGTTATTACAAATGATTGTAGTATATTACATAATTTAATAATAACCTATGTCAAATGCGGTCTCTAATGACTAAATATTATTATATGTCAAATGATTAATAATGTTAAAAAGAGACCTATAAATAAATAAAATATATATAAAATTAATTATTTAATTACGACACAATTGGATCAGTTGTAGTGATCCTAATTGCTGTGCCAGCGGTCGCGGGGTCGAGTCCCGCTGGGGGCATTCATTTGTGTGATGAGCATGAATGTTTGTACTCCAGTCGTGACTCGTGGGTATTTCTATTTATTTATAATATGTATGTATTTAAAGTTATTATGCGTAGTATATCAACTATCTGGTATCCATAACACAAATCTCGTGCTTACCATGGAATTTCTTAACATATGTATTTATCATTTATCTATTTAATTATCTATTCAGACGTGATGTGACGTGATGTGGCTGTGAACATTCAGGATGATACGTACAGGTCCACGTCATGTCAAGTTTTACACTTATAATAATTATTCCTTCTTAGTGCGCCACTAGAGAATATAAATTATATCTTCAGCAATTTTAAATATTACTTTCCTTAGCCTTCTAGGTACAGTGATTTTGGAGCATGAAATATTTAAATTTATATAATTTTAAAGGTTTGAAAATATATTTTACATAACTCCTAGCTTTTCTACCAAACGCTTTAGTAAACTCGAAATTCTTAGATCATGCAACATATAAACTTTAGTCAGATTATTACCCACTTATACTAAAACGAGGTAAAATAAATAAAAGTTACTTTATTATTCTTAAGATGGTTTCTGCCGTCACAAGCCGTATCGCGAGAACATAACGTTGCAAGCTAATTAGGCATAATTAATTACAAGTTAGTCACGCGCTTGTTTACACCGCCGTGGAGTGAACAGGTGCTTTGCAAGATAAAATAGCTCGCAAGGGCTTATAGTAAAGAAAAGTAATGGATTAACTAAATAGAAGTGCAGAGTGTACAATTATCTATCTAAATATAGTATGTATTAAAAAGGGAAGTAATTGAGTTTTATTCTGCTAAGTAACTTCTTGTAGACAAAGGTTAGTGTGGTCTAATTATTATCCTTAAATACATACATATGTATATGCAATACCGCGTAAAATATCAATGAAAACCAAAGTACATACCTACAGTTTTTTTAATTATATAAAAAAATGAGTAGAAACTTTACGCAATAACTTTAATTTATTTCACATATATAAACAAATGTTTAAAACAACAAAAAATCCGTTAATACGTCGCAGAGCCTAGAAGCAGTCAAAATCACTAGATCCTTACTTGAGTATGGTTACATGCTCAAAAAGGTCACATACACGATATAAGGATTTTAAATAGCATTCAATATGTAGTTAGGTTTGGATTAGTTTGCTCGACAGAAAAACTTGAAAGATTTTATTATTTATTTAACTTTTATTCAATTCTTAATTGTTTTTATTGTTTTCTATTTTTTTATTCAGTAATATATTTTTTTTAAACTAGCTTTACAAATTATTTATAAAATTGTACAAATATCAGGAATATAATTTTATATGATTTTTTTATTAAAAAATGTATGTAATAAAATAAGGAAACAGTGTAACTTATCAAATAACAAAAGTAGCAAACCTAATAATCACAATGGTACATACATAAGTTTTTCAAAACGTTCATAATATATAATGATTTCAATGCATCTTATAAGAAAAACTATTTAATTTAGATTGTTAAATAAAAAAATACATTTTTAAATTAGAATAAAAATATATATGAAATAAATTCATCCTGTAATTGAAATCATAGGGTTAGACATGTAACCTCTCACCCCCCGATCTTCCCTAGATAAAACACTATCCGTAATTCTATAGTGATGTGAAAACGATCAGTCAATCGTGGCGTGGATACAGACCCAATGATTGATGGGTTTGTGCTCAACTGTTGATTCCACGGATTTGCTTCTGGCCTTTTGATTCCTTGATTTGTTCTACAAAGTCGATTGGAAATTCATTTTTGTTCACGGTGAAGAACTACTTGTACCTTTATTGCTAACCGATTGAAAAATGTTAATTCTTCCTATTTATTTCAAAATACTTATTTTTTGTTAATGAAAATAATCTAAGTGTTGATGAAGCAGTCAGCAATTTACATACATGCTTATTTATATACATATAGTATAGATAAGAATCAATACTAGTTTTTGAAAGTGTTCCGCTGGTTGATAAAAAGCGTAGCGCCCCATAAAGACGGAAGAGGTTCCGTTGGGTAAGGTAAAAACAGTAATTCACAATTTTCTGCATTAATAAATAATTGTGTGAAGCATATGATTATGTATGTAGTATTTTCTACTACAAATGAGAAAACAAAATGCAGATGGAAAATAAATTCTATCACACTAAATGTGTATTTTTTAATATAATTTTGTAAGTGCATGTTTCTAATTTTTCCAACTAATGGATAAGCTATATTTTTTGAAGTAAGAAATTTTTGATTACTCCAAAAGCAAAATAGGCTTTTAGGTAATTCAAGTATGTGCTGTGGGATATTTCCATAGAGTAAGAAGTTTTGACAGAACTTTATCTCATATAAAAATTGAATCCACGACCGCTAATAACATACCTACGCATTTCCGATTATATTCAGTATATATAAGTTGTGTATAATTAATTTCATATAGCGTAGCAGAATCACAGCAACAATAAAGTATGTATTGTAGGCTTTTAGCACGTAATGAGCAGTTTTCATCAGCTCAATGCATTTGGCCATTGTGCTCGTAAAACGGAAGCTTATTGTGCTGCGATCCCTGAAAAATGAAATAGGTCTTGTCGTCCGTGAAACGAACACGTGAATAGCGACAGGTCACAAATCAGTTTAAACAGTACATTTTAAGAGGGTCGACAGATGCGACAGCTTACATTATTTGATGCTTTATTTAGAGGTGAAATTTGGACAGCTTTGTAGAGGTTTTGTTAAACATTTTGTTTATATAAATTGCTAACATAAACATTCCTTATACATATTTAATATTTATCCCTCCACGACCGCGGACACGCCGGCGTGTCAGTTAACAATAGAATTCTTAGAATTTTAATAAATTTCTTAGAAATTTATTACGATATCTTCTAATATGTGTGTTATTACTAATTTATTAATATTAATTTTCAATTTAAACTAATTTATTAATCATTAATTGCTGTTAATTATTAATGTCAAATACCTAATAACTACAAATTTTATTTTCATATAAGCACTATTTTGTTATGTAAATGCATTAAATCGAACTGACGAAAAATCTGCCTTAAATATAGCCCTATCTAAACAATAAGCTTTCAAAATCTCAATTCAATTCAATTCTCTTGTTAATGGCTTCAAAGTGTCAAAAAACATACACTCTCCATTTGTAGTGCCAATTAAAAATAGCTTAAAATATTTTTTATTATAATTATATAACGGGATTGACTTCCATATTATTTTATTTTAGTTTTGTATTTAATAAAATGATAGGAATGTTTTAAAATTATCGTTAAAATTTATTATTAAATGCGAAAAAATATATTATTAAATGACTAACATTATATATCAGCTTTCAATTAATATGTACAATTATTTTACAGGATATAAAAAAATGGCACGAAATTTGTATCCTTTATTTACAGTAATCCTTATTGTTCTCTAGATTCAATCCTTGTTCTCTTCGCTCTCAAACTCTATTCCCATCATTGAAATTTTCATTAAAATTGTTCAAGTAACGAGTTCAAGTCACAGACATACATTTACATTTTATTCAAAACTATAGATATATATTACGTGATGATACAATAAATGAATACTTATATAACAAATTAGTGGATATATACAATATAAGTTTATAATACTCGTAGAACACTAAATCCCTGAGTAAATATTTGATTGTCAACAGCTTGCACCACCGCCCGATATAATAGAATGATTCATGATTCATGGTGCTTATAAAGTTGGATAGCCGATCGGTGAATTAACGATGTGAAAATTTTATGTACCAAGTCATGTATGCCGTTTTAAGCCTTTGTTTAATTAATTAGCTTTTAACTAGACTCTATTTGTACATAAATTTATATAACATGTTTGTCTGTGTAATGTACGTCTATGACATAGCTAATTACAGTACGTTTTTGAATGTTATACTTCTTTTTGCACGTTTGGAAAAAAATATAAGAGTAAAATTTTTATTATGCGTATGCACACCGACAGCCAAAAAGCGACATGATGAAGTTAGCAGAGTTGTGACATACGGGATGAAATCTTTAGCTATTTTTGTTCTGTTACGCCAAAGAAGTTTTTAACTTCTCACATGCGTGTGTAGTACGTTTAAATACACACACACGTTTTTTTAATAATGGTGGTTTCTAATACTCATAAATAATATATCAAAAATATGTGGAGTATACATACAAAAATAAGATTATTTTGGTTAGTTTTGCTTTATAACAATATTTTACATACGAGAGATCATACTATTAACCTATCAGATTTAAAATTAAATTGACGATTCAAAAGTATTTTTGATAGGTCTAGTTAAAAAAAGTCAATTTTGATTGATTTGATTTGAAGACTGAAGTAATAAATATTATATCCAAAAAAGTTTTAATAGAAATAATACTTTTTTACCGCTATTCAATACCGATTCAACAATTTTATTGATAACTCAAATATATTTTGTTCTAGGTAGTATAAAACACTCGATCAGCGAATCTGATTCGCACTTAGCTATTTTTTTTTGCTTATCCTAAACATAAATTAATTTTGATGCAAGTTCTTATTACATAATAATACACAATGTATTACTCTATTTACATATACATAGGTATATATTTGATTTTAACCGCAAACGCACTGTTTGATATAATTCATAATTAATCATCCATACCGCATCACGAATGGTTGGATTAGAAGCGCCAAATTATGTAATATCCTATTTGCGTGTATAATATATACCGAGGTTATTAATAAATTAATTCAACGAGATTTTCATTAATACATTTTAAAGCCCATTTATTAAATATATTATTAATAATATAAAAGCTAAAGTGCGATTGTAGATTTGCCTTTCGTTTACACGTGATGTGTGATATGATATTTTGCAAACGTTCTAACCTCGCTTCTTCACCAGTGTCGCGGTTATCTAGAAGCAAACTAGATACAATTGGAAATCGTCAGATTCTTTCCTGTGCCAACCGAATATACAATGCACACATTCCGCCCGCGTTCAGATGACCAAAAACAAAATTCTTAGGTTTTACATATTAGTATGCTCTTACATTGCAGTTTTTGTATTTTTTCTCAGAAATGAGACATTTTCTCGCGGTAAAAAGTATCCTATATTTTGACCCGGATAACCAGCTACAAAGATACCAAATTTCATCAAAATCCCTCCAGTGGTTTTTTCGTGATGCGGTAACAGACAGACAAACAGACAGACAGACAAAAATTCTAAAAACTATAGATTCGGTCTCTGTATCGATAATAATATCTATTTCAATAAGATTTTCCAAAAAATATTTAATGTACAGATTCGACTGAGTTACAATTTTATTATATGTATAGATTAATAATAAAAGACTACGCAATTGCTTATGAAGTATTTTAGTACATATCGTTTGTTGAACGCCCTTTTGCCAAAAAATACATTTACATACATACATACATACATACATACATACATACATACATACATAAACATAAAGCTTTTGTAAAACAATTCTTTAACAAATGTGTTAAAAGCCTCCTATTGATATTCATCTCAGTTTGAACTTGTTTATCTCTAAAATTTCCATGGAAACAACAAAAATCACGTTAAGTGAAATCAAATAACGTCGGGAACGAGAATGTAATGCTTTATTCTGCAAAATGTTGGTAATAAGGACTTTTATATGTTACGACAATCATCGTTCTGTGAATATAGATTATTACAAATTCGGGGAGTTTGTATGTCTTTTTGTGTATGTTTGTCCCAGTTTCACACGTAAACGGCTGAACAAATTTGTATGCAATTTAGTATTATATACTAAACATGTAAACTAGGACTTGGAGCTACACTAGTGCCGGATTCAACCTTAGCGCCGCCCATGGGCAATGTAAGAAATGCTGCTCCATTATTGACATTTTGCATAAAATGGATAAAGTTTCTATAAAGTTCATATTTTTAATTTTTGATAAATGCAAAAAATAGTATTTTTTTTAATTATTCATTTTTTGGAAAAATAAAAAAAAAATTCGATAACGCGAAGATTTTTTTATTTATCCTTCGAATTTTGCCGCCCTGGGCGCCTGGGCGCCCCGAGTGCCCATAGTGTAAATCTCTCTCTCATAGGCTATGTACCGTGAGGTACACAGGGATGAACAAGCCGAATGTAATTCGCTAGCCCATACTAATATCCATACTAATATTATAAATGTGAAAATTTGTGAGGATGGATGGACTACTACTCTTTTACGCCAGAACGGCTGAACGGATCCGGATGAAATTTGGTACAGAGATAGGTTATAGTCTGGAATAGTACATAAGGCTACTTTTTATCCCGGAAAATGTACAGTTCCCGTGGAATAGATTTGTTTTTGTTTTTCACTAGACGAACTCGAAGCGAAGTGAGGGTGAGTCGCTTGTATTTTATAATATTAATTATTCAGCTCTTTTAACGTCCTACTGCCAGGCATGAACCTTTCCTTTATAGGAAAGGACCTACAACGTTGTCCATACATGTAACATTCCGGAAAAATATACCTATAGATTTTTTATCGTTGTATCTTTCACACAAGTGAAGTTACGGACAACCAATATAAGCTTTATTTGAAACTGCCTCGGTGGTGTAGTGGCTAGCGTGTACGGCTGCACACCCGGAGGTCCTGGGTTCGAGTCCCGGGTCGGGCCAAGTTTAGTTATTGAGTCTTTCTGTAAAGTAAGTCTCAGTAACAACCCGGAGTTGGGAAGTTGGCGGTGTTTCACCCCCGTGCCTCGGAGAGCACGTAAAGCCGTCGGTCCGGCGCCTTAACTCTCACCGGTCGTGTCGAACAGTCGTCCCACCGGAGTATGAGAGTGATAGGAATAGAGAGTGCACTTGTGTCTGCGAGTACACTTGTGCACTATAATATCTACTGCGCAGTTGGCTACTCTTAATGAGATTGGCCGCCGTGGCCGGAATCGGTCAGAAGAACATCATAAGCTTTATACCTGATGCAGGTATCAGACCGATTTTCGTTACAATAAGTGGTGCTATCTATAAGCTATCACTGAGTCATCAATAATAATATCCAATACAAATCAAAATTAATTAAATACTTTTTTTTAAAAGTTGAGAAAGGTACTTACGCATACCACCTGCGATACTTACAGATAGTCATGTGGGAGTCACCGACAAAGCTACCCAGTACCCACTATAGGTTATCTTATGCTGGGCTAAAACCCTATAAGCTTTTCTATAAAATTATCAATTTGTGTAGAAAATTTCGTCTAAATTAAAATCAATTGCTTACGCGTGATTAAGTAACTGTCATATATCTTCACAAACTTTCATTTGTATAATAAAACAATAGAATTTTGTGTTCTTATTAGAAACACGTACCATCGCTGTGTGTATGTTATGAGATGCATGTTAGAACATCCAAAAAACATCTTTATCATATAAATCGCAAATCTGTGTCGTGTCGTGGTCGTCTAGTACGCAAAAACCCTTAACCGCATTTCATATGCAATCGAGTTACATTCTGAATATATTTGCATACATACAAGCAATATCGATTTTAATTGATGATTAATAGTTGCCAGTGATATCTGTTGAAGCATCGTAAATGATAAACGATTTTATAGTAGGCGGTGTTTTTTATCCTCGAAACTGCTTAGATGTAATTTTGAACGTATGATTCAATTAAATATTAATATTAATAGAATATTATAAATGTGAAAGTTGTCGAGTTTGTAAGGATGTTTGTTAATCTTTCACGCCAGAACGGCTGAACAGATCTGGATGATATTTACCACAGAGATAGATTATAGTCTGGATTAACACATAGGCTACTTTTTATCCCGGAAAGATGTACGGTTCCCGTGGGGTAGGTTTGTATTTGTTTCACTAGAGGCGAACCCGAGCGAAGCGAGGGTGAGCCGCTATTAAAAATATACATTCTTAACGACCCATCCACGCTTCTTAGGCCTTAAGTGCTCTCTAGACGTTCTACATTTTTTCCAATCTATTAATATTCAGGCATGATGGAAAAATGCTATTATGGGATGAAAATAGTTCTCTCTCTATAAATTATATAAAATATTATTAATAGTCTATTTTAGTCTTCTCTCCATAAATTGTCTCTACCTCCTCTCTTATTCATATGTAACCATTAGCGAAAGGACGCTCCAACCAATAGTCCTGTAATATTATAATATTTGCAATGATTAGTGGAAACTTGATTTGAATTGACTTAATGAACATTAGGGCCGCATAATTATTGCGCTGCAATAAATCATTATCTCTTCTCTTTTTATAATGATTATAGCAGTAAAAGTAAAAAAAGTAGACGCTGACGGTAATTAATAAATAATTCTGTAGTATAATAAATAAGCAAGTCCAACTATAGAATAATTTATAAGTTACTACCAAAGAAAACAACCAACAGAAAGTAACTAACAGTCTCTTATAAGCTTAATCTACACGTGTAATAAAATAAAATATTATTATATTTAATTAATAAGTAAATATTGGCAAATTATTAAAAATTAAAGTGATCAATATAGTGCAGAAATTCTTGTGTCAGGGTAACAGTAATTTTACACAATTAGAAAAGATCAACGTTTAGTGCATGTCCTCAGAAGGGTGTAACATAACCAATTTTTGTCGTCGGGTTGCTACTGACAATTTACTTACCTACAGAAAAACTATAAAATTTGACCAAAACAAAACTCGAACCCGCTACTGCTACAATAACTAATAAACATGAACCAAAAAGGTAAATTCACGAAATAGAAACTATAAAAATATCGTCGGGCTGGAGATAAATATTAAAATTGTAACAAATTGCTTTTTACCTTTAAGCTCCAGAATCTCAACAAAAACCAGGTGACCGGTTTGCAAACGCCCTCAATACCGCAATTTGTCGTCTATCTGTTGATAATCCTATTACAATATATCCACCGACGACTGCAATGTAATGTATGTGTAAGTGTAATAAAGCCTTACAAAAGCGTTAAGTATTGGATTTGAAACATTCTAGCGGTAATGATTATTTCATATTGGAGGCTAATATCTGGATATTTATTACTAGCTTAAGTCCGTGGCTTCGTCCGTGTACTTTATTCACTTATAAATAGGATTTGAATTTCAAAATATGCATAAATAATATTCCGGATCGGGCTTGTCACTCCAGATATCATTACGCTCAAACAAACAAGAAATAAACGTATAGTTTTATGTCTCAGTAATTTTTTTAAATGCTATTTATGAAATCGCACCTATTCAAAATTTAAACTACTTTAAATAATATATTTGTTATTTCAATTCTTGTACTATATTTAAGTATATAATTTTTTTGTTGTAAAATTCAAATAAGTTATATAAGTTAAATATAGTTTGAATTGTAGAAATAGCCTTCAAGCTTATCCACAAAGCTCTCGTGAACGAATGCTATTTTAAAAGACTTTTTTTCTTTTTTTTAAGAATATCAAAGGAGACCCGTACATCGCTAAGGTACGTACAATGTAAATGTTTTTGTCAGGTCACATGTAGAGTCTATTCGAAATAGTACTTTGTTACACATCCTCGAACAGAAGCAAATGTATAGAATAAAAAGTGAAGATATAAAATTTAAATATATTATATGTATTATGTATGTATTTCCCCGTTGTATGGGATGTGTCTTGTCGGTCACTAAATGAAGTAATATTTATTAAGAAGGTTGCAATTCTTATAAAAAAAATATAAAATATTTTTATTATGAAATAATAAAATAAGAAAGTATTATCTATACATATAATAAAATTGTAATTAAGCCGAATCTGTACATTAAATATTTTTTGGAAAATCTTATTGAAATAAACAATATTATCGATACAGAGGCCGAATCTATAGTTTTTAGAATTTTTGTCTGTCTGTCTGTCTGTCTGTCCGTCCGTCCGTCCGTCCGTCCGTCCGTCCGTCCGTCCGTCTGTCTGTCTGTCTGTTACCGCATCACAGAAAGACCACTGAAAGGATTTCGATGAAATTTGGTATGGCTATGGATGAAAGCTGGTTATCCGAGTCAATATATAGAATACTTTTTACCGCAGGAAAAAGTCTCATTTCAGAGAAAAAATACAAAAACTACAATGTAAGAGTATACTAATATGTAAACCCTAAGAATTTGGTTTTTGGTCATCTGAACGCGGGCGGAGCCGCGGGCAGTGCTAGTATGGAATAAATAAAATGTGTGTCCATTTTAAATACACAATTAACAGATACATTTTAAAGCAGACGAAAACTAGTTTCAAATCAATCAAATTAAACTTAATTCAAATAAACTTTTACAAGCACATTTGAATCTTCACTATTTACATCTACAAAATTTTAATTAAATTTTCAATAGATATGTACCAATATAGCATTAAATAAATTGATTTCAATTAAGTTTGCTTTTGTAGTTAATACATTGCTTATGAATAAGCACTGCATTTCGCAATACTTTTCACATTACATTCATATTTGACTTTCAAATCTGAGTACGAGTCGTAGTTTAAAAATTCATCGAGTTAAATGAAATTTCATTTACTGCGCCGGGTCAAAATACTTGGCTGATGTTATGTTTTCTTTGGTTTAAGTAATTATTTTACATCATGTTTTTAAATTTAAGTTAAATTGTAATGTTGTAGACATATAAATTGAATAATTTTATTTATTAACTTGTGCTTCCTGCTAACTAATATTCCACGGTAATGTCTTTAAACCGAATAAAATGTAACTTACATCAGTACCCGATCTGTGAACAGCTATTTTTACGCAAAAAGTTAAGCCCTGTCGTAATTCCATTGTTGCGTCAAAGAATTAATCCAACTAAATCCACAAATAGATTTTCGGAAGTGTATTATTAATAACAATACTGTGGAGATTGAGTTTAAACTAAAAATCAATCGTTGAAATATCCTATTATAATCTATATCTATAAATATAATAAAACTGTAGAAGTCGAATGTCTGTACATAGAAAAAAAATGCTAAAAACCGAGTCAGGGGGATGTAAGAAGAGAAATAGAACAAATCCAGATTATTTTTCTATTTTTTTGTTTCTCTGTCTGTCTGTTTGTCTGTTTATATGGGCTAATCTCCGAAACTGTTGGCCCGATCTAAATTAAATTTTGCATGCTTGTACCTTATATCCCCGGTCAACATTATTATTTAAAAGTATATACTACAGATATTATTTAAAAGGGAAAATATTTACCCGTCTACCTATAATTTTATTTATCAATTATCTACAGGCGTTCTCAATGGGCAACGTAAACTCGACATCAGATTGACTTGTATGCTAACTACCTCAACCTACTGGAGTATACATACAAATTAGTATAATTACCTTTCACGTGAACGCGGTTTGTAACATAAACTGTGGATAATTTTTTTGTGTATATTATTCTTATTTATATTAAACTACTTAGATTTGTAGATGTTGTTTGATATTTTACGGGATATATTTACTAGAGCCTACTAACCGACCCATTAAGCTCTGGTATTTTTCTTTTTCTTCCTCGAAACATTCAAATATTATATACTAGCGGCCCACTCTCGCTTCGCTCAGGTTCTCCTCTGGAAAAACAAAAACAAAATTATTACTCGAGAATCATATATTTTTCCGGGATAAAAAGTCTATGTAAGCCTATGTACTACTCCAGGCTATAATCTATCTCTGTGCCAAATTTTAGCCAGATCCGTTCAGCCGTTCTGGCGTGAAAGAGTAACAAACATTCATACATACTCACAAAATTTCACATTTATAATATTAAACACGGATTATCGATTAAGACATTTTAGCCAATAACTAACACTTATGAGGTTCTATATTTATTTTAGTTATTATACTACTATAGTATACTAGTTATTCATACAAACACCTAGAAATACACACATACTTACATATATCTAACTATTTATTTATCTATCGTGTGCTGATGGAACTATGTCGGCGGGAACCATCCAAGGCTTACATGCTCCTCAAAGCCTCATTGCATCTCCTTAATTCTAGATGAATGATGTAAATAACAAACTAAATTCACACATTTTACATTTATTACATTAGAGATAGAATACAAATTTAGAAATTATTTCTACGGGAAAACTTAGATTTTTCTGTTTTGTAACAATCGACTCAAGTGAATTATATTTAAAAGTTGTAATTTTTTGCATTGAAATCATTTGTATGTTTGAGGATGACAATGTTTTTTGATTAACAAGTTTTATACGGTACATAAAGAGGGTCCCGTAGTTATTAATTTGATGAAAAAACTATCTAGAGATTAGGTTTTTATTCCATTTTATTTTCCATTAGGTTAAATAATAATTAAGCTTCAAAGCTAAAAATGTAGATGTAAAGTCCTCTCGATATTTCTTCTCAGAACAGAGGCATTTCTACCAAACTGAAGGTTAGAGTATCTGGTATAATAGATGTATTTGATACGAATGTTATATAAAGATTTTTAACATGAAGCAAAAGAAAAAAATATTATATAGAAGCCTCATTCTATACAGTATAATGTACATGACGTATATATATAATAAATGTACATGAATGTAATGACGACACGTTTGGCTCAGTTTTCAGTGACCCTACTTGCTGTGCCAGCGGTCGCGGGTTCGAGTCCCGCTGGGGGTATTCATTTGTGTGATGACGAATGTTTGTACTCCAGTCATGAGTGTTTATATTTATAATATGGATGTATTTAAAGTTATATATGTATAGTGTATCAACTATCTGGTATCCATAACACAAGCCTCGTAGCTTACCATGGAACTAGATGGCGCTGTGTGTTAATGTCCCAACATATTTATTTATTTATTTTACATATATACATACATATTATAGTTTATTAATCAAATTGTACGCGAAAGCGTTCAAATATTGATAAAAAGTCGAACCTTCCCTTATATTTGAAATAATTTTCATTCCATAGATATTTCTATAAATATTTCTATACATATCTTGTAACAGAATCAACATAACATAATATGTATTATTATTTATAAAGTAAGTATAAAAACTTTATCGTGATTTTCATTTAATTATTTTATTACTGGCCATCTATTAAAGTGCGAACAGATTAAGACACTTTAAAAAAAATATTAGTGAAAAGCTTGAGGATTTAGTGTTTTCAAAAACATTTAAGACCCTCATCTTAATAGCTCTATATATAGTACTGTTAAGATTTACGATGTTATTTAAAGCATTATATATATAAAAATAAAAGAATACAATCCATAAAACATAACAAATATATAATAACAAAATAAATATATAAAAACGCCCTCGCTTAGCTTCGGGTTCGACAAAAACCAATTATCCCACGGGAACTGTACATTTTCTGAGATGATACATAACCTATAGCTTTCCTCAATACACGGGCTATCTAATGCAAAAAGAATTTTTCAAATCGGATTAGTAGTTCCTGAGATTAGCGCGTTCAAACAAACAAACTCTGTCTCTTTATAATATTAGTATAGATTACGGTGCTAAGTGCTGCTAGGCAGGATAATTTTCTATATTATCAATATAAAAACCAATTTTCGACAGCTTATTACTTTCTTTGTGACAATCGTGCTTATTTTGTTTTATAGTAAAATCTATACCGTTTAATGTGTAGAATGTACATACTATAGGAAAATATAAAAGCATCACGTAAATACATTTAGTTCATTATTTGTATAACATTAGTTAGGATTAATATTATAGATAGAAACATAAATAATTACATACTAATACGAAATTCTATAACCAGCTAAGCATGACCCAATAAATATAAGTTGATGAGAAAAAATTAAATCCTCTTCCTCCAACGAGCATTTTATTTAATTTTATTTCACTCTGCTTTATAATCGGATTATTTTCTTTACCCAATCAAGTTATGAAAAACTAAAGGCAATCTATGAAATGCACTGGACATTTCTACAGAAAATAAATATATTTTAACTAATTGTCGTGTATTCGAACGTAATATTTTCCATTTAACAGTTTTCAAATGATGTTTCTAGAAAAGCAATTTTAAATATATGTTACACTAGGGACTCGCCCGTTTTTTTCGGGTTCGTCCCTAGCTACGTTATACAAAATATGAAATTCTGAACTTTTCGATTTTCTAGCTGTGTTTTGGGGTTTTCTTTTTTTATACTGAAACCACCCCTGATACACCCCCAACAAAACCAAAAGAGAATTATTCAAATTATTCAAACTGTTTTTGAGTTTTAGCGAGACTTACGGAGAGAAATAGATTTTTATATACATACATAATATATAGATATACTATTAAAATACAACACCTAGTTTAATGAATACTTTGTATTAAAATCAAATTCGTGACTTTTAACTTACTAGTCAGTACCAAGGTACCGTCTCTTGCATAGAGACGAAACGTAAATATGTACAACAATTGAATTTGTGAACAATGAAAGCATTCCTCTATGTAGAGTTTCGAGCTTTGTCATTTTACAAACTCTATAATATGATAAAAGTTTATAGTATACTAAAATGTAGAGATAACATAAAATAATAATTGGTGGGATTTCCTGCAAAATATAGCTAGCATTTGCTTTTAAAAATCCCTTCGTTTTTAAACTCTTTATCTTATTTCGATTACTCTTTTACATTCTCATTAAATATATATTTAGTTCTCTAAATGTATATTAGGTTGTCGTACACGATGTTTGGAAACCTGCCAATAGCTTTTAGTGGTCCCGGTTTCCCGAGATATACACCGCAAGAACCTTAGAGTTAGGTTAATTGAACTATTATAACTTTTAAATTTTTAAATAAAACTATCTATATTTACAACTAACTATTTATATTTACTTAAAATGTCAAATATTCGCGAAAATTTACGAAAGTATTATATTAAATTGTTAACTCTTCACTTTTAACTATTGTAAAATTCAGTTTTTCGTAGACATTTTACTATAATAATTATTTTTGTTACAGCATTATTTATTTTTCTTAAATAAAATACATTATTTTAGTTATTGGGGACAATCATTTATTAGTTTTAATGTTTTTTAAAAGGTATTTATAGATTTTTGAAGTTATTCTTTTTTTGGGACGTTTGGAAAAAAATATTAGAGTAAAATTTTTACGATGCGCGCGCACACGACAGCCAAAAAGCGACATGATGAAGTCAGCTGATAACTGTTTGTTGCCACGGTAACCGTTGTTATTGTCTGCCAAATGATATATAATATTATATTCTTTCCTTAAATGATATTCTATAAATATATGATTGTAATATGCCTAATATGCCTCATTTAATTATTTTATTAATTTATCATTCCTTTTACAAACAGAGAGTTGTGACATACAGGATGAAATCTTTAGCTATTTTTGTTCTGTTACGCCAAAGAAGTATAACTTCTCATCTGCATACTATTTGAAATAATCACTTATTCATTGTGAAATCTTAAAAGTGTTTCTATAATGAGTATTTTAAAAATGTATACATTATATTTTATTTCGTACTATCAAAACTTTCGGTATTACAACCTCGTAGTTTGAAACTAGAACCGTGCCAAGAACACGCCCGCCTGTTAATATCACTCACTTTTTTATCATCTACTTCAGAATAGATTTGTATAGATAACATTTTACTTTAGATAAATTATGTTTTTATACATAAATATTTATAAAATCAACGCAACTGAAATGAATATAATAAAAAATAAATTTTTGATTTACTGTTTATTTAACTCAATATCTCTTAAGATTTTTTTTTATTTAAGCATAAACCATAGTGTGGGAATATACTATCGCTAAAGCTGTAGCCATAAAACAATGAAATAGCTAGAATACGTTATTACACGAACTTAGCAATAGAATTACTTCTTGAAAATATATGATAGTTGGCACTAACCCATAAAGTGAAACTGCTCATAAAAACTATGCAAATCGGTTCACAATTAGTTAAGGTATCGCATAACACGCTCAAGAAAAACACACACCAATTAAGTACCATCTTTTTGAAGTCGATTAAAAATATTTACCAGTAAAATGACATTTTTGTATTGTAGAATATCATACATAACCTTATTTACATAATACTTTCTTAGATTTACGCGAATATTTGACATTTTAAATAAAACTATCTTTTCGGATTTTGTCCGCGACAAAATCCGAAAAGATAGTTTTATTTAAAATAACCTTATTTACTTAATATTATAATTATTACACAAGTACAATTTTCACAAGATACTTAGCTTCAAACTTTACAAATAACTTAAAAAGTATACTAATATGTACATTGTATTACATATTGTACTAATTTACTAAATAATCTATACTAATATTATAGAGATAAAGATTGTGAGGTTGTAGGGGGTAATCTCTGGATCTACTGAACATATTTAGATGAAATTTTGTAATAAGATAGTTTGATACCCTGGAAAGGACATCATTTTTATCCCGGAAATCATCCCTTAAGGGGCTGAAAATGGAGATGAAAGTTTGTATTGACAAGCAAGCTAGGGACAAACTCGAGCCAATCGAGGGTGAATCGCTAGTAATACCTACATAATGATATCCAAAGGGGATCACGTAATACAAAGGGATAAAAGGTAAATATAACATATATATATATATATATATATATATATATATATATATATACTATCTAATATATAGCATATATATGTCGATCTCCCGCTTATGAACTATCTCTATTATATATTTATATTCACGATCGTTACTTCGCTAAAGAAGGATAAGCCAGCCAACCCTTTTTTATTGATAATCGTTCTACTATTACATATAAATGTAAAACTTGTATATATGTGTGTATGTGTGTAGTTTGTTATTTCTTCACGTTGAAACGCTTGGACGGACGATGAAGTTTAGTATACAGACAGAATTTACACATAGCACTTGCATACAAATTAGTGGTTATGTGCAACTCACCGACTAGAAAAGCCAGTAATACACTAAAACACAACGGAACCTCCCAGAAGTACCTAGAGTAACCCACATGGCACACCGGCTACTGAGGTGGGCCGTCTCTAAGTGCGTTACAAGGCTTCGCGACATTAATCAGAGATGTCCACTACGATATAGGTGAACATATATAAGGATACACAATATGAGCTGGAGTAACTCATAGGCTAGATTTAGTCGCTAGTAATAAGAATAATTTAACATCATAAATTAATGTTATTCTTTTTTGAAATCCTATGATCCTGTTTCTAGATCTCGAGTATTATTTTTTTCATTTTAGAGTTCCGTACCCGAAGGGTCCCAGCGGAACCATATTACTAAACCTCCGCTGTCCGTCAGTCCGTCTGCCAGAGGGCTGTATCTCAAGAACCGTAATAGGTAGAGAGTTGAAATTTTCACAGAGTATGTATTTCTATTGCCGCTATAACAACAGTAAAAATAAAAATACAAAAAACATTTTTTAACGTTAAGAACATGGACAATGGTATGGAACCCTTCGTGTGCGAATTGTTTCCAGGTGGATAGATATAATAAAGACATAGCTTTAACAACGCCACAATAGTGGGGTCAAACTAGCTCAACAGCATTTGACCTATATCATGTTTGTATGTAGCCATTTTCTTAGTAAATGCTACGAAGATTCTATAAAAGTATTATTGACATATAACCCGTATGTAACAATAACCCGTTGTAGAGGCACTGAAAATGTCACTGAGTTTAAAGGCTTAGATTACGCTCTGAAATGGATTATTTTGTTTTTTCTTATTAATATTCCACGATGCGCAGAAAAAGTAGTAGTCTATACTAATATTATAAACGGAAGAGTGTGTTTGGAACGAAGGTGACGGATTGGCATGATTTTTTGTGTAGAGATAGTTGGAGGGCTGGAAAGTGATGTCACTTTCAGGCTAATTTTTATCGCGGAGGATTATTCCTAATTCTATTTTCATTCCTACGGGAAAATACGTTATAATAAAACCCAAAAATTATTTATGATTAGAATTACTTGAACAAGTTTCAATTATTAATGCTCTTTAATACAATTAAATAAATACGTGTTTAAATAGCATTTTTCGAAATTCATCCCATAAGGGGGTAAAATATGAGATGAAAGTTTGTATGAAACCTACTTTTTAGAGTTCTTTTGTAGTTTTAGCCGAAACAAAGTCGCGCGTTCTGCTAGTAGGTTATAAAGTTGTCTTGAAGTACTTAAAATGTTACATGTATGTAACATTTTAAGTAGCCTTTATCATTTTTGTATATTTATTTAAACAATTTGACATTATACTTTCTTAGATTTACGCGAATATTTTAAATTTTAAATAAAACTATTTTCTCGGTTTTTTTCGGTTTTATTTTAATTTTTGAATCCCAATCAAATAATCAAAAATCAAAATAAAATCGCGAAAAACTCCGAAAAACTAGTTATATTTATAATTTGATTAAAAATCTTAATATAAAGTTTTGTATTAAAATTTAAACACCTATAGTTAATTGTTCATTAAGTATAATATGTAAAGATCAATATGTAAATTTGTATTTAGCCTGTTTTAACGTCCCACTGCTGAGATCTGGAAGTGCGGTTTGGTGAACTTTACATGTCTTTCGAAAGCTTTTCTTCACTTTTCCTGATGATATTTTTCTTTTCATAAAGCATTAACATTTTAAATATTTCTCACTTTCGCTTTGCTCGGGTTCGTCCATATGTATTGTTTTAAATAGATATAAATGGGTATTAGCCAGCGTTAGCTATATAAACTTTAATTATATTTTTTTCGTATTTTTTGATATTTTAATAGTTATTCTGCTATTCGGGGCGGAAACAAATCTAACAAATTAAATATCATAGAAATCGGTCCAGCCGTTCTTGAGTTATAAATGTCTAACTAACCCGACTTTGTTTTTTATATGTACTAGCGACTCACCCTAGATTCGCTCGTGTTCATCCCTAGCTTGATTCCTCATACAAACGTTCACCCCCATTTTCACCCCCTTAAGGGATGATTTCCGGGATAAAAAGTTTTTTCCAGGGTCTCAAACTATCTCTAACTCACATACTCACAAACTTTAAATCTTTATAATATTAGTATAGATAAAGATAATACCCACCTTTATATTTTTTAATGTTATTTCTGTAATAAATACGCATTATGCATATTATAAAAAAGGTATAAAATACTGAGCTTTTAGAATAGAATTAAGAAAATTTCATATGTTATTAAATATAAAAGTAAATAATGTTAATAATAACCTAAATGTAGAATTTTGCTGAGTTAAACATTTAACGAGAAACAAAACACCAATTAAAGTTCCGTTTCTATGTTCAGTAATCTGGAAGCATTCGTGATGTAAATTATACTTATTTCCTGAATATGGCTTTAATGATTGCCGCAGGTATTTTATTACCGACATTTCAAGTTGGGCAGATTTATAAATTTTTCATAGCCAAGAACCATGAAAAATTACGCTTATTTACACATTTAGTGCTCGCACGTTGCAATTTCATTAATATTTATTACGGCTTAGCAATAAAATATTATTGGATATACATATTTCAATGTATCATATTATTAAATAATTGATCTTTTATCTTTATAAAAGGCAAAAGTGATCGACTGATGTATCAACGCACAGGCCAAACCCTTAAGGCTAGATAATTGAAATTTTGCACACGTGTTCCTTATATGACGAAGGCATCCACTAAGGAAGGAACACATCTTTCAAAATTCAACCCTCAAGGGGGTGAAATAGGGGGTAAAAGTTTGTACAAAACTTTTTATTCCTTTGACGTATTTGCATGAAATTTTTGATGAAAGATTTTATGAAACCCACTTTTTAGAGTTTTGTTGTAGTTTTAGCGCGATCGAAGCCGCGAGTTCTGCTAGTATTAATATAAAAATCAAATCTAAAAACAACTACTCGGTTAGGGGCCCAAACGATATCTAGATATCAGAAATAATCCAAATATGCTCTATTTACTCACGAATCTGTCTACCGCCGTCAAGTGACATAAATATTCTGAATTATTAGTATGAAACGTGCAAAATCAGTGAGGGCGGCTATTCATGTGGCGTGCAGTTCGATCGTGAAAGGCGCGGAGGAAACGTCAGAAAAATCGAATTTCCATGCCGGCAGTCGAAGCTGAGGCGGCGTGGCGCGAGCACCGCGCACTCAGCGCGCGTGGCCGACGACAGTCGTGCTCGTCTTCATACTCTACCAAATTCAAAATATTATAACGCTACAAATAACGTATACAAAGTGATTTAATCGCATTGTTTTTTTTAATAGTTCACTAATCTACGGTGGTAACGGATTATGGGTTTGGCAACGGCCGTCTCGACCGCGGGCCCTGTCGCCCAACCACATAAATTCGTACTTTCTCTAATAAAGGTGACGTCATTGACGCGGTTAACTTTCGATCGTTTAGAAATTTGTTAATCATAACTTTGAAAGTTTCAACGTTCCTAACAAAGAATTTTAAGTTGCACTGTCTCACTTTATTGTTCACTTTAAAGGTATAAAAGTTTATGAATAATAAATAGTCCTGCATATTGTTGCCGTTCTATTATATTTCATATATAAAAATATAATAGAGGAAAGTAGATGTAGAAAAAAAAACTAGGCACAGTATATTATTTTTAAATATAAGTGTAGCTCAGTAATAAGAGTTATGAAGGCAATATATTTTTGTTAGCAAGAAAGCCTTTCGACATATTATACATTAAGAGATAAAATGTATTGTCTTTTGTCGAGAATTGTTCCTCTGTTAAATATTGCTTATAAAATATTGTATCAGACAGAACGAGGCTCTGAATAATGAGAAACAGACATAAGATATAGTTTATAATTAAGGTAATCGCATTAGAGTTAATTAAGCTTCGACCTTTATGAGTATATGCATGAACTTCATGCAAGGGCATCATACTTTGACTAAAAGGCTTCCAAAATTAAAATGAAAACTTTTGTATAACTAGTTGAAATAAATTCAAGAAATTAAAAAAAATATATATATTCATGTATACTTCATTATAAAAACTATAGTGTAAATGAAAAGGATAAATTCGTCGTTCGTGCCATTTCAGTGCAACGCTATCAGTAATTCATTTACCAATGGCACTACCTCGTTAGCTAAAGTAAATTAATCAATGAACACAAACATTCGAGAATCCGACTGCTTATTGATATGTTTACTGATTTTGTTAAATAATACATCGGTGTATATTTGCTGTGACAATAGAATGCTATCATATAAAACATATAACTGACTAACTCATAAAAATAAATAGTTAACTTAATACATTTGTAAGTGATGGGCGAAAAATTCTTGTATAATTTTTCTTTAGCGTGCAAATTTTAAAGTTATTTTCCTTTGAAGTTATTGAGTTTAACGTTTTTATGAGGTTGTAAAAAGTTTCTAATCTAACTGAATCATATTAAAGACATAGTAGATATAGCTAAAGTTTTAGTTATGTATATATTATTTTTATAAAAATTTAAAGCCAAAATGTTTACCCCTAATAAGAAAGTATGTGTGTCACAGTTCATAACATGACAGGCAAAAGGTCACATGATGAAATTTCAGTACCTAGGTCAATACACTTTCCTAGAAGTCATACTAAGGGCCAACGCCAATCGAGATTGGATTAGCATCGATTAGCAATTCCACTCAAATGCGAAGGTGAAGTAGAAGCCTATATTTTGTCGAAGACTGACGTAAGGCAACTGAATTATGTACTTCTTAGTTATAAGATGAAAATACAAATGTATAAAAATATAACTTATTTACATAAATAAGAACGTGTAAAGTGCTAGTGATCTACAAATGGTATGTTATTTTCAGAATTAAGTTCAAAGTTCTTTCAGTTTTACAGTGAAGGTGTTATTTAAATAAAAATATATTATTTGTGAAATTAGTGATGTATCAATGGAATGTAAGTTGGTGAAAGTGAAAGAAACAAGTTAAATATTTTTTGTTGTGAAATCATATACATTGTTAATTGTTATGCCATACGCTGGATTTTTTGTTCATCACATGTAAGTTTACATACATATATATTTTCTATAATTAACTTCTATATAAAGTCGTTATCTAAAACACGAGGAAAATTTATATATAAGAAACGTTATATAGTAAATAAAATACTAAAACTTGTATAAATAAATACATGGGTTCTTTGTTCCATCACATGTATTCACAAAATATTAGTCTTTATAGAAACTTAGCCAGAATTTCAGTTTTAAAACAATACTAGCTGACCCGACAGACGTTGTCCTGTCTACACGTCTTTAATTTGAAAATTTCAAACTTTTTTTAATAAGCTAAAACATTCTGGACCATTTTGATGAAAATTATTATTCAAATTGTGAATCTAAACCATTCTCAGATCCCCTTGAACACACACAAAAAATTTCATCAAAATCGGTCCAGTCGTTTGAGAGAAGTTCAGTAACATACACACTCACAGAAGAATTATATATATAAAGATTATTTACGGCTAGAGCAAACACTTAAAAATCTGGCTTGAATAAACACTCGTAGATCTCAAATAGATTGTACGTTAGTAAAAATTCTCCGATTTTATTTGCCGTGCTGAAGCCTAAAGCATTTTTCAACTTTGTTTGCTGGTGACAGCGCTGCATCACATTTTGAACTCGTTTCATTTCACATCGTGCCTTCACTATTTTCATAGCAACTGCGTTGTTCTAAGCCAGCCTTTTCAGTCGTGTTCAATGAATATTCATATTTTTATAACTTTCTATAAAATTTATAAAATAAATTTCTTAATTCTTGCAAATATTGATAATTCTTTTTTAAAACTATTAAACAAATCACATTTAATTATATGTTGAATATAAAAATACAATTTAGCATGTCATTAGAAAATGGTGCAATGATTCATATAAAACAAACAACTACAAATATCGATCTCACGACCTATTCTATTTTACCTTCGAAGTTGAACAATTACCAGGATCCAAATTATTTTGTATAAATCATAGCAAATTACAGTTTTTTTCATTTCGTTCTTGACTTTTGCGTTTGAGTAGAGGTATGTGGGCACTTAAAAACTTTACCAAACTGTTCTTGCAAATAAGATAATTTTAACTGTAGTCTTTTTAAGGATTATTAATATTATACACGCCATATTTTACTGCTAAAAAATAACTTCTTTATTTGAATACTAGCGACTCACCCTCGCTTCTCTCGGGTTCGTTCCTAGGTTGATTCCCCATACCAATTTTCATCCCCATTTTCCCCCCTAAATAGATAATTTCCGAAATAAAAAGTATTCTATGTCCTTCCCAGGGTCTCAAACTATCGTCTTACCAAATTTCATCTAAATCGGTTCATTAGATCCAGAGATTACCCATTACAACGTCACAAACTTACAATTCACAAACTTTACCTCTTTATAATATTAGTATAGATAAATTATATTTGGGGTTAGCTTGCTATTCAATTAGAATAATTTAGTTTTTATTTATCCTGTTTTCATTTTGCCTTGTCTTATATTAATCTCAGATTATTTTGTATGTACAATGGCAGGTATTATCAGACTAGTACAGGCTCCTAATATAATTATAACCTGATTTATCGAATATGATTAAATGTATATTATTAAAAACAAGTGTAGATTGTCAATAAAAAGTGAATTTTTATACATTGTTACATACGTTAAAAATACGTATAGCTCTAGGGCGAAATAAATACTGTTATTAAAAGCACATTATACAGGCGTCGACTATTAAATTCATAGCTCTGCGATTGACATGTTTTATGGAACTGAAAAACGACAACACTACGAGTAAAGTGTTATCATATCTAATGTTTCAGTGATTATTAATTTACATAATTTTAGTCATTTTCATCCTAAACATATTTAAAAAAAAAACTAGGAAAAATCTGTGACATGGTTAACATTTAATTAAAAAACAGAATAAAGGTGATTTTCTTAATTATATCATAACAAACACATTAAAATCCAAACATCAGCATCTGCTTGGAATATAAAAATTGTTTTGTAAATTAAAAACTTATACATTTGTCTAAGTTAGCAAATACTAACAGATTTTCCATATATTTAACTTATATAAGGGAAGGCCCCATAAGACTAATTTTTTTTCTTATGGTATGCTATATGGTAAGCACCCGTAATTTCATCGACATCAGCTCAAAACTGTAAAAGATAACACATAGCCGGAATTTTTTTTTTCATAATATTAATAAAATATAAATAAATAAATATTTATTTATATTATTCTTATTAATCATCAACATACATAACCATCTAGTTCCATGGTAAGATACGAGACTTGTGTTATGAATACTAGTAATAGTTGATACATATACACGTACGAGTTTATAACGTTTGATACATACATATTATAAATATAAAGTATAAACACCCATGACTAAATTACAAATATTCGTACTCATCACACAAATGAACACCCCCAGCGGGACTAGAACCCGCGACCGCTGACACAGCAAGTAAGGTCACTACAAACTGAGCCAAGTGTGTCGTTAAATTATGAGTAAATATGAAAGCGAGAGTAAAAGAATATACTACATAAATATTTTTTCAAATATTACAAATAATGATCTATAATTAGTTAATTTTGAATATAGTTTTAGTGAATTTTAGTCAATTTTGAGAAATCATAAGATTGTAATAATTAACAAAGTATTAACTACTTATTTACTTGATAAAGACGCCTTGTTTGGCCTCTGACCTGACCCCTCGGTCAGGTTATTTTAAACGTCATAATAAACAAGAAATAATATGACTGCACGTGAATCTACTCACGCAATAAACAGTCGATTGCTCATAAAAATATATTTTAACCCAGGTTGTATTCAGCCCTTTTTTTAACGTCCCACTGACGGACACAGGCCTCCCTTCAGTACGAGGGGAATCAGGCCATAGAAGACCACGCTGGCCAAGTGCGGGTTGGTGGACTTCAAATGTCTTTCGAAAACTTGCTAGGTTCTCTCAGACATGCAGAGATAGATAGCCCAGGTTATCTATCTTCATTTCGAAATTCATTTAAATCCATTAAGTCGTTACAACGTAAAAAGTTACAAACACAAACACTTAAAAATCTTAATATTTATAATAGGTAATATTTATAATAACTAGTTGGATATAAATTTTATATAAAGATCTATATACATTCGTAGGATAATTAGCCTTGCTTGCTTGTGGTCCACCCACGTGTCTATGTCAACTTAGTCCGCAACCACTTAACACGACACCCGCTTTTTATAAGAGCGCACAGAATGGAAAGCTTAAGCCGCATCTTTGACGATTAATTATTACGAAACAAGACAAAATAAAAAATATAAAAAAATATTTTATTTTTAATTTATTTATTTAGGTACAGAAACAGAAAACAAATTAAGAAAAATACATAAAAAAATTATTTTTATAAAAAAATCCTACTTTATTATTACTTACTCCTTAAACTTATCACGTCATTAGTTTTTTTTAATGATTTGAGTTTGAATAGAAACGTTTTAATTAAAAGTATTATCTATATCAATTATTTTGAAGATAATTCATTTTTTTTTAATTTTTGTTTTAAAAAATAGGACATGCATATATTACTCGTGTCATAGCGTGATCGTTGCAAAATATTTTAAAAATATTCTCATGTCACTCATTTTATTAATTCTTTAATTAACTTAAACTTTGTAGTCAATATACTATATGTAGAACACCGTCGCTATATTTGAATCTTAATTTCCATTAATATATTCTAGTGGCTCGGTAAAAATGAAGTTTACTTTGTATACAAAACTCCACTTGCTTTTTGCGTCGGTGGAAGGAATCCGGCAATTAACCCGTGAAACGTTTTAACCCTGGAATGTTCATAAATAAATTTTTCATTTGCATATTATGTGCCATGGTATTTAATGCCTCGTTTTATTTTCCTTATTAAATAGAACTTACTCGTAGACATAAATTAAGAAATTTTTAAATTATTTTTCTTTTCTTTTCATTTATGATAACATATTTACAAATTGCACTTTTAAATTTATTTCTTTAATTATTGAAAGACTTATCGTAAAATCAGTTTTACTGCAGTAAGATGTCATAGTTTCTATAATTATAATGCCTATAATTGTTTTACTACTCATAATTTCTACTTACTATAACTTAAAGGCGAAAATGTAAGTGGTAATTATTTTTTGATGCCACTTGACGTCAACTTCTTAATTTATGCAGATGAAATTTGCCATCTCAGTCCAGTTTATGATGTAGAGAGAGACATAATATGCTAGATTTTATCTCGGGTCGTGAAGTGGTTCTTACGAAGCAAGTGAATTTTACATGATCTTTTAGAAGACATCAGTAGGGTAAAAGTTTGTAAGAGATCTCGTAAGTGCGGGTAGGATCGTGGCGGAGCATTATATTAAAAATAGTAGTCACAGTGCATGTTAAAATTACGTAATAAAAAAAAGTTTAAAAAACCCATGAAAAATTACCCATTAAAACTGTTTTAAAAGAATTTTATAACGTTTTTTACAGTCATTACGATGTTTGACGAACACTTAGCCGAGCTCGTCTCTGTAGAGACTGAAAGTGCTTGAAAATAGCTTCATATTTCATTAAACACTGAACTAAAACCTTATTTTTATCTGTACGTGTTACGTGATGATCGTCTGCATCAGTGAGGGCTTGTGCAGCATTGTGCTAGAAGTTGTAGATTTGATTTCCATCAGAATATGAAGTATTCACAAATTAGGATGTTAAACAAATGGCATAAGGATTCTAGCATATCTAATGGTGTGAATGAATCTATATCTATTCCACAGATCTCATAATACTATAGTATGGGCTAGCCATAGTAATTTTATAAATGTGAAAGTTTGTGAGGATGGATGGATGTTTGATACTCTTTCACGCCAGAACGGTTAAACGGATCTGGATGAAATTTTGTACAGAGATAGATTATTATCTGGAATAACACATAGGTTACTTTTTCTCTCGAAACAATAGACAGTTCCCGTGGGATACATTTGTTTTTGTCTAGGGCCCGAAGCTAAGCGAGGGTGAGTCGCTAGTTATTTACATTATTTAGTTTTATGGACCATTCATAATATATTAAAGTATTTAATTGGAAAACGATTAGTATTGATATTATATGAGTATAATCATAACGATTGCAGAATAAAATAAATGTTTCAATAAAACTTTGAATTAAAATGGAAAAGTAGTTCAACAAAAGTTTGAAGTTGAAATGATTTGCTCCGAGCGGTTTTAAGTTATAAATGTATTGTTGCATTTTATTAAATGTACGAATGGTAGCAAGTCGGTCTAGCCGGTGGTGTGTAGTGAACTTTCATACGGATCTTATTGAATAGGTTCACTATTAATAGTTCCACGGTACAGTAAGCCTTCTTTGCTTCTCTTTTTCAATTTTAATATTAAATCTGAACAAAAAGTGGATGTTTTATAAGACCGGGTGTTTCAATTTTTTTAAATTGAATATCATAACAGATGTAATTTTTCCGCATTTCCAGTAGTTTGTATAATAGTAAAATGCCAAGTTAAAAAGTTTATTAAATTACAGTGGAAATATATTAAAATTACATACATATTTCTTTTAATACTGCCTTTTACTAATACTAACATGAAATGCGAGTTTTTTATTATGTTTGTTTGTTATTTTTCATTCATAAATTAAACGAGTATAATACAGTACCTACGTTAAACCAAAGGTAGAGTGGCATAGCTTATAACTTGACATTTTATTTATAAAACTATAATCTAGAGTTTTTGTGATGTATGATGTTTTGTGATGTGAAAAATGAAAAAAATATACTAAAACGTATAAAGGAATACTGTTTAAGTAAGCGGTATTACAAGTGAAGATTCGCATTATTTAAATTGCAGATAAGTATTATCAAAATCTTTATCTTATCGTAAATACAAAGGCAACGAACACGTGTTTTTTTATTTTTTTCTTATCCAAAGATATCTGAGATAATATAGCACTCTCTGCCCTGAACTTTTCAACGTTCTAAATTTGGCTCTCAAGAACGGTCTCAGACTAGGCTTAGAGGTTTCTTCACGTGAAAACCCTTCAGGTTTGTAAGACAGGCCTTAATAAGTACGTTTCGACCCTCAAAACGGCTCGCTCAGCACCTTTAGTTGAGTCTTCTTCAATGCTTGTTCGATCGTCACTTGAAATCATTTAACCCAGTTTCGAGGGCACACCCTTAACCTTCAACACGCTTTTTGTTCGTATTAATTAAAAGACTTTGATGTAATATACAACTGAGTAGCATCAAAAGCTCAATATATTGAAAATTATTGGTCACTTAACCTTCAAAAGTGATATACATCTTTTTTCATCCATCATAATAAAAGGTTTTACTTAATTTATCAAGTGTTTCGATAAATAAAAAAAAACACAAAATATTTACGATATTCTGATTTTGATTATCAAAAAATATTGGTACATTTTATAAGAATAATATAACATTTCGTTGATTAATGAAATTCGTAGCCTAAATGCTACGACGTGGGTTCATCGTGGCGCTGCTACGGCCTTGTAACGGCACGCAATTTATCCATACTAATATCCATATACTAATATTATAAATGTGAAAGTGTGTTTATTTGTTTGTTTGTCCTATTTTCACGTCGAAACAGACTGACAGTTTGGCGTAATTTTTGTGTGGAGATAGTTGGAGGGCTGGAGGGTGATATAGGCTACTTTTTACCGCAGGAGATTATCTCATTCCCACGGGAAAACATGTTATAATACAACCCGAAAAAATATTTGTGATTTGAATTACTTGAAACTTGGTATTAATATTCTTCAATAAAATTAAATAAATACGTGTTTTAGCATTTTTCGAAATTTAATCTATAAGGGGGTAAAATAGGGTATAAAAGTTTGTATGAAACTAAATTTTTAGATATTTTTTGTAGTTTTAGCGTGAGCGAAGTCACGGGTTTTGCTAGTATGTTATAAATGACTTATCTATGTAAATTAAGTATTTTGAATGCTTTAATACAAAATGTGATAAGTTTTTATAATCTTAATTTAGGAAATATCTCTGCCCGATAATAATATTACAAGTCTTGCTATCATGGCGCTTTTTTACGAATATAACATTAAATTTTTACGAATATAACATTCAATAGGTATGAAAATATAACATTAAATTTGATTACTTATTTAAAACTAGTGACTTACTCTCGCTTCGCTTGGGCGCGTCCCTAGGTACGTGTATATAATACATTATTTTTTATAACTTTTTTACTTTACGCGACGCGCGCCAATAAAGCTCCCAGTTAGTATGATTTTTTTCGACATTATCAACAATCATCGTCATATTTGAGCTTATTTACACAAAACCTTAATGAATTATACACCTAAACCTTTCCCATGAATCACTTAATCTATTGGTGAAAACCGTATGAAAATCCGTTCAGTAGTTTTTGAGTCTGTCGCGTTCAGATGCGGTGAGGATATTTATTTCATAATATGTACTAATATTTACGTTACAGAGTGTAATATCATAAAAAATAAATCTTCATCAATAGCTAAATTCAATAGAGTGCTCCTTAAATACATGGTAATAAAATGAATTACTGACTTTGGTAGTTTCCTTCAACTTAAACGCCATAATATAAATTATTTTATCGGTTAATCTAGCGTTCTTTGGCTAACTAAATCCAATTCTTAGAAAAATTATGATCGATATTATACTTTAGGTCTTGCATTGGAAATGTACATAAAACTTGCCTCATTATAAATTGTGTAGCAAACATCTTCAGGAATCTTGCATATTTCATACAGGCTTTAAAGTTATATTATGAGCTTAAGAAAAGTTATGAAATACTTCATCCAAACAATGAGAATATTTTATGTTATAAGTTGAATTATAGAATCTTTGTATTTTATCTACAAAGTTTATCTGTATATACATTATATACATATATATAAAAGACACGGGGAAAATATCTGATTAGGTATCTATTCTAAATGAAAACCCCCGTTTAGTATTTTTTTACATTTCATTGCCTGGAAGTCGGGTTTTTTAAGTTTTTATTATTAATCAATAAAATTTATCAATGATTGCTGAATATTAATTATGTCGGTCTCATAATTACCTGTCCGACGCCTTTACACTTAACCTATACATGAGTTTCTTGATAGTATTCAATATATTTACTAAACACTTGCGATGTGCCCTGGCTGCGCTGAAGTTTCAAGCACTCTCTATGCAAATATCTGTTCTCACCAGAACTGTCACTAAATACTGAAAGTAATCCCAATATAGTATATTTATGTAACAAAATTCTCGGTTTTGTTACGTAAAAGAAGTCTCAATAAGCAAATATACCGTATAATAATACTTATTAGTAAGTGTTAGAATAATATAATTTGTAGTTAGCATACTATTGCTAACGCCAGATTGTTCCTATTTTGAATGGCTTCTTTACAAAGTAGAATAGAGGTTACAAAGCTTCTAGGTATTCAATATACCCTAGACTATGTCGGATATTGTATCGTTTGTACGTAATTATTAAGCATCTAACTACCTATATTGCAAATTATGTGGTGAAGAGAAATGAATTTCAGGAAAGAGCATTTGTTTTTAACGTTATGATTCAATATTTCTGTTTTAAATATGGAGCAATTTTGAATTTACATTCATTTTAGTTACAGTTCCTTTTACGACTGTAAGTTTGAATAATTTCTTTTGAAAAAAAAGGCACATCTTTAAAAAAAGAACCTTATAACTAAACTTTCATATCATAAGAAAAAAATATACAACCTTAGAAGTTAGTTATTTTTTCCTTCGCAAAATAACTTAATCAATGATCATGATAAATTGATTCATAATGGCCGAAAATTTTGCATAGCTCCTATTATTGAAATAGGTCAATAACTACATTCTTCAAATCAACATTCATTTTAATAGAAAATTCTAATTATAGTCCTCATCCATCTGCTGACGCTGATAAAAGTACATACTTTGTCACTACATGTTATAAAATAAAGTCCCTCGCCGCGTCTGTCTGTCGGTCTGAACACGATAAACTCAAAAACTACAAAACGGATTTTCAGATAATTTTCACTATTATATATAGTGATTCGTGAGAAAAATTTAGATGTATAATTCATTAAGGTATGTAAATTGGCTGAAATATGATTGCTGAAGATGTCGGAAAAAATCATGCCGACTGGGAGCTTAATTGACGTGCGCCGCGTACAGAATTATACGTATTAAAATTATATTCCTATTAAATTATAACTATGTGCACGTAAAAATATAATAAATACTTAAACAAAAAAAAACACCTGTATATATTTATTTTTAATTCAAAATATTTTTATTCCGGTAAACATATAGGTAATGGATAACATTATTCAGATGCTAGACTGTAGTATGAGATAATATATGACATTGACACAAGGAGGAAGTGGAGTCCTTACATAGCAATATTTAATGGAATGTGAAGTCTATATTACATTTTCAAATATAACTATACTTGGAGTTTACAAGATGTTATTCTACATTCAGGCAGTGGTATCCCAGTGGTAACGCACTCGCTTGGAAAACCGGTTCAAATCCCGGGTCTCGCACCTCTGATATTTTCATGTGCGAATCATTTCCAACATGATTACCACTTGTCTTAACGGTGAAGGAAAACATCGTGAGGAAACCTGCATGTCTGAGAGAACCTAGCAGGGTTTTCAAAAAACCTGTGAAGTCCGCCAACCCGCACTTGACCAGCGTGGTGGGCTATGGCCTGATCCCTCTTGAATTGAAGGGAGGCCTGTGTCTAGCAATGGGACGTTAAAAAGGGCCGAATACATTCTACATTCGTTTTAAAAGTTATTTTAAAATGACAAAAATCTATAAGTCCTAGAATCATAATATGCGATTCTCATATAATATATTTTTTAGATTTCTATTCAAAGATTGTAAAATGATGTCATGCCTAAGCCTCCTTATGTGAAAATTCATTTCGATTCATATTTCCAATGCCGCGTTAAAGAAATAGAATAAAATATTAAAGAATTCAAATTAGTTTTATGTTATATAGCTAATAAGTACATCTAGTTAAATTGTCTTTCTCAATCCTCATAGGCCTTGCAGTTTGCTAACACTGAAGGCTGTAACGGTATTAATTTAGAGCGGTACAGGCGTAGGCCCCAGGGTTTTAATCATTTATTCCATTAAACTTATAACGCGATTCATATCAAGGGGCTTTTCATCATAGCTTCTAAGTTAGCAGTAGTGATGCAATAATTCAGAAGTCTTTGTTTGTTAAATAATAATACAATTTATTATTATTATATATCCTCATATCTCTCTAGATACGTCCTTAGGTGCCTTCGTCTTTATAATATTATATACAAGTAACGCCATCTCTAGTAAAATTTGATTACTTACAGAGGGCTATGTATAATTTTAGGCGATAGCGTATCCGTGTACTAAATTTTATCCAAATCCGTCCAACGTCAGCGTGAACCATTCATAAACATACATATATTACACTTATGTATGTACATATAAATGCTTCCATTTATAACAATGCTGTGGTGAATACTTTTTTAATTCAACGATATAAATACAATGTTTTATACTTAAAACGATAAAATGACTTTGTAGCTACTTTAATTATTGTTTATTTTTAATATACTGTTTAGAACGGTTTAATATGCACAAAACTATTGGAATCAAGGTTTCGTAAGAAATATAATACTTTTCTTTATTAAATGAGTAAATAACTACTTTGTTTTGTGAAAATTCGTAGCTTCATTTGTACGAATATACATAAACCAACAAACAGATTGTTTGTAGGTCAAGAGATCTTAATTGGGTTCTTAAGTCGTATGAAGCTCGTAAATGCAGGTGTGCACGCTACGCTACACATCGGTATTGAATGGTCTATCCAATTTAATGTGAGTGAACTATCGGTAGACTGCTAAATAAGTATACTAGCCGGTAATTTAATAGGCATATTCGGTCAATAACGTTTGGCCGTATCAAAAACACTACTTGTAGATGTACATAAATGTCAAAACCGCGTGGCCTTGCAAGCAACACATAACACCATACTGCATATCTCAATAGAAAAATCTTTACACTATAGTTTGCTTTGTAAATAAACTAACTTGACTTAAAAACAAGGTTGTACAATTTCAATGTACTTTTATTAATCTACTAGCGGAAAACGAAAACAAACCTATCCCACGGGAACCGTACATTTTTAGGAATAAAAAGGAGCCTCTGTGTTATTCCGGACTATGATCGATCTCTGTGCCAAATTTTATCCAGATCCGTTCATCCGTTCTGGCGTGAAAGAGTAACAAACATCCATACTCACAAACTTTCACATTTATGACATTTATATACAGATACATAGGTATAATAAAATTCTTAATGAGTTTAAATATTTTTTGGAAAATCTTATCTTTGGAAATTATTATATATAAGGCCGAATCTACAGTTTTTAGAATTTTTGTGTAACTGTCTGTCTGTCTGGGAACGCATCACGACGCAGGCCGAATCTACAGTTTTTGGAATTTTTGTCTAACTGTCTGTCTGTCTGGGAACACAACACGAGAAAACCACTAGACACATTTTGATGAAATTTGGTATGATAATAGCTAGTTACCCAGGTCAACATATATGATACTTTTTACTGCGGTAAAATATTTCATCTCTGAGAAATCTAAACTAACCGTTAAAACGTCCCTGGGGACAAACCCAAGCCGAGCGAGGGTGAGTCGTTTAATTATATTGCTATGCTAGTTTAATTATATCCCATTACTTTTTTAAATATATGTATTACTATTTAAAATGTTTTTAATTAAAAAAAGTAATATACTTTTAACTTACGATTATTTATGAATAAAATAAAATGTTTATAAACTTTAATTAATTTATTTTATTACTTTATCATTTTCGTAAGCCAATGTTCGCGCTAGCAACGTGTATTAGTATAGTCGAGTTACACTGTTAGTGCGAATAACCCGAATCCCGATTAAAAATCTTCACGATATTTTGGAAAATGCCAGTCAGTAAATATTTTGTGGAAAATAACAAAGCTGGAGTCATCGACGGACAAGATCGGGCATCGGATAGATAGAAAATATTATAGGTAGATTGACTCCAATTGAAACAGTAGTTTTTTCTAATTTTTTTCTTTTTATTTTTACAAGAACTCTTTTCAACTAGAACCTGCACTGGCAATTAGCAAGCAGTTTCGTAACTAAAATAAGATAATTGAAGATGTGATATGCCAGCAAAATTAAAGTAGAGTACATATGTACGTTAAAAGTTGAATTATGTATATCTACCTACTTCGTTAGGATATGCTTTTGGAAGCATGACTTGTTGGAACGAATCGCAATTTTTTGTTCACTGCAAATGGCACTTAAATATAAATAGGGTATATTAAGTATAAATGTGACAACATATGTATATATATTTTAAATTATTATTATTATATTTATATATAAAAAATTTCATAAAAATCTGTCCAGTGGTTTTCTGCGGTCACAGACAGATAGACGAAACACAAAAATTCTAAAAACTATAGATTAGTACCTCTGAATCGATTATAATGACTATTTCAATAAGATTTTTAAAAATTATTTAATGTACAGATTGGACTCAGAATTTTATTATATGTATATATATATTTAATTTAGCTTTTCATTTATTAATTAGCTTCGTTTAGTCAACGGCCATGACCAACAGCTTAATCTTTACCACGTGGAAACGTTTGTTTATAAAGATCAAAAAGTATTGCAATGTATTGCTTATAAATAAAGATTAAATAATATTGCAATGTATCCGCATCCAATATGTCTTTTACAAGACCACTTAAAAGCAATGGTGAAACAATTATTTTAAGCTGGCAATTACTTTGACCCATAGAGATATTTCTTTTTGTTTATAATATGGGGTATAAACCTATTAATTAAAAATAATTATGCAAATCGATTCAACATTGGTGAAGATATCGCTTAGCATACACATCTATACCTACATATAATAAAATCCTAACTAAGTCGAATCTGTACATTAAATATTTTTTGGAAAATCTTATTGAAATAGACATTATTATCGATACAGGGTCCGAATCTATAGCTTTTAGAATTTTTGTCTGTATGTCTGTTACCGCATCACGAGAAAACCACTGGACAGATTTTGATGAAATTTGGTATGATGATAGCTGGTTATCCGGGTCAACATATAGGATACTTTTTACTGCAGGAAAATATCTCATTTCTGAGAAAAAATATAAAAAGTGCATTGTAAGAGTATACTAATATGTAAAACCTAAGAATTTGGTTTTTGGTAATCTGAACGCGAGCGAAGCCGCGGGCAATGCTAGTAGAAAATATTTATATTATATCTAAAATGGCTCCTTTTTGAATTTGGTCAAAAATAACACTGAAGACGGGAAATATTATATCCTAGTAGTTCTATTTGAAAATACAAAGTTTTTGTGATAGCACAATAAATATGTTAATACTAAATACATGATGATTCATGATGATATATTCTTTTATTTAGATTTTTTATTTCCTAGTATTTTTTTTGGAACTGATATTTTTTTGAGATGTTATATTGAATAAAAAGTTTGAATTTAATATTATTTACAGTATGATACTTAAAAATTAAAGTAATATCCATTGCTAAATACAAATGTATATTTGCATTAATCATTAATCAGTGTCCCTACAATTATTATTATTAAGCCTAGTAGGTAACGCGTTTACTTTGGAAATCAAGTACTTACTTACACTGTACTTATCTTTGCTATTTAAAATAACAAAATAACTTATTTTCATGTGCGAACATTTTAAACATGATTACCACTTGTCTTGAGGTAAGGAAAACACTGAGCGAAAACCAGCATGTCTGAGGAAAACTAATAATTTTTGAAAGACACTTGACCAGCGTGATGGACTTTGGCCTGAACCCCTTGCATTGAAGGGAGGCCCAACAGTAGGATTTTAAAAAGAGCTAAATAAAATATGTGTACATATCCATACTTAATATTATAAATGTGAAAGTGTGTTTGTTTGTTTGTCCTTCTTTCAGGCCGAAATAGAGTGACAGATTGGCGTGATTTTCTTGTGTGGAGATAGTTGGTGAGCTAGAGAGTGGCATAGGCTAATTTGTTCCCGGGGAGATTATCTTATTCCCATCTATCTATTCCATACTAACCGTTAAACCTAGTACCTAGCGACGAGCCCGATAAGTCGCCAGTAACCTATATTTAAAAGTGTTACAATTAACTAATTATACATATATTACGACACTTTGGATCATAATAACAAAATATTGATCCACCAACTAATTACCCATATAATATTCGAATGCACGGATAAGTTAATGAATCAGGCAACGTCAGTTCTCGTTATTGAAAATGATACTATCAATTTTATCCGGCATTCAAAATAATGAATACGGCTTTTATATTAAATTATCTGTTATAGATTTATTTTGATATAAATTTGTTTTATTTGTACTCAGCGCTTTTTAGCGTCCCACTGCTGGGCACGGACCTCCTTTAATATGAGGGAGATCATGCCATAGTCCACCTGGCCAAGTGCGGGCGGACTTCACATGTCTTTCGAAAACTTGCTAGATTTTCTCAGACATGCAGGTTTCCTCACGATGTTTTCCTTCACCGTTAAGACAAGTGGTAATCATGTTTGAAATGATTCGCACATGAAAATATCAGAGGTGCGAGACCCGGGATTTGAACTCACTTCATTCGGTTTCCCAAGCGAGCGCGTTACCACTGGGCTACCATTGCCTTGTTTTATTTATCGTGTACTAATTATTTACTAGTGAGCTCTATTATTTACTTGCTGCCCTGTGGTAGAAAATCGATCATAATTCGTTAAAATTGCATGTTAAGGTTCTTTTGTTAAAGATACATTATTATGTAGCCTGTAATCTGCTTCAATAAAGATTATAAGTGTAAAATGCAAAACGAATTCTTAATTTTCACACGTAGTTCCAGAGATTAGTTTTTTTAATGGTATTTAGTGACTATCGAGCAGATAGCCCACCTGATGGAAAGCGGTACCTGTCGCCCATAACACCTACGGTTCATGCACTTAGGATTTATGTTACCAAATTACAGAACCGCAGGTGTGTTGTCACTGTGAGGATTAAGATGATATGCCTCTTGCCTATAATTGCGCTGGCTACTTTATCCTTCAAACCGGAATACAACAATTTAATCATTGTTGCTTGGTGGGAGAAATAGATAAGGGGGTGGTATCCATCCAGTCGGACTCCTCAGGCTTGACAGAGTCCTACCACCGGTAAAATTTGATTTATTAGTACGTGCAGACTAACAAACTCTTCAGCCTTGTATATTAGTTTAATGTTTTATACTAATACATAATGTATGTTAAAAGTCATATATTTTATATATTAGAAGTAAATAAGATAAATTCAATTTTAGCTTTTTTTAATTCTATTTTTTAATATGTAACAATTTGTATGTAACAATTAGATGCGATAAAAATTAGTAAGTAAATAATTACAATGTACATATTATGTCAATATGTTGACGATTTTTCATAATAATTCATTAAACATTGAAGTAATTGATAATTAAATTATCACCAATCTAAGACCAATCTAAGTAAATGTTACAATTTTAACGTTTCCCAGTGGCTCTAGCGCTTAAGTGCTCAATTTATTATTAACGTGAGTACCTACTGTAAAGCCATTTATCACTTCACAACAAATAAATTATAACAATTATAAAAAAGTAATTTTCCTAATTTTTTAAAATAATTTAATGTTTTTAAAGATTAATGTTTTTTTTTCTATATCTTTATCTTTATGTAAATAAATATGTCAATATTATTATTAATATCTTGTGTCACGGTGTTTGTGGTCACACTTTTCACTAATCTTTTTTGTATATTTGGTAGGAATGAGAATAGGTTATAAAATATTTTTCACCCTCCTACCCCCACCCCCCAATTATATATAATAAAAATATTAAATTTTACTAATATACCTTTACCTTTTTGTATAAAAGTAATGTTGCCTCGCTCATTAGAAAAGGCTGGCTGAAGAAAGCTCTAGGTCGTTACTGTTAGTCATTAAAATATGCTAGGCGTGAGAAATTGTAAGACGGCTATTAATAATGTAAACAACTTTAACATACGCGTGATGTAAAGTTCCTTATTCATTATTGACGACACGTTTGGCTCAGTTTGTAGTGACTTTACTTACTGTGCCAGCGGTCGCGGGTTCGAGTCCTGCGGGGGGCATTCATTTGTGTGATGAGCACGAATGTTTGTACTCCAGTTATGGGTGTTTATATTTATAATATGTATGTATTTAAAGTTATATATGTATAGTGTATCTATCAAATATCTGGTATCAATAACACAAGCCTCGTAGCTTACCATGGAACTAGATAGTGCTGTGCGTTAATGTAACATAATATATTATATATATTATAATAATATATATTAATTTATGTACATAACATATTATTACCACACTAATGGTAATGTACTTATAGGAAAGGAAGAATGTTATATAATATGGAAATGGCCCCAAACTTCACATTTGAAATATCTCCATCAATATTTAATCGTTTGATTCTAACTTTTAATTTTAATGTAACACGTATGTAAATATATATATCAGATTATAATTATTTAGATTTTGGTATGAACACTAAAAATATTTGTTCTATCTAGGAATAAAGTGCGATCTGCTTGATATGAGATTTCTTAAAATCTTCTATCCGTGTGAGTGACATTAATTAATATGTCGGCCCAGGATGGTCGACATCAGAAATTTTCATTGTAGTAGACGTGAACGGTGAATACAATAGATTTAATCAACTAAGTCAATTTCACATCACACACTCAGTACTAAAATACAATATTCACAAAATAAAGCACAAATTAAACGTTACAAAAACAATAATGATAAGCAAATTTGGAAATAAGTAATTCGTTGTATACTTACGTGGAGCATGAGCGGTCCAAATCTAGCATTCCTCTTGTTGTTTTTCATATAGTCAACCTTATTCTCTATTTTAATTTCTTTTTAACCGACTTCCAAAAAGGAGAAGATTCTCAATTCGTTGAAACCTTTTTTTTTAAACATGTCAGTTTGTATCACCCTGCTACCATCGCTCTGACGCTTTACTAGAGTGCACTGTCGAAGTCTGACTTCACACTTTTATCCGATGAGCTTACCGAAAACCACCAGATGGCGCACTGAGCACGCTGTCAAATATAATATAAATATTATAGTTTCAAATATTTAAATATTAGTTAGATTTCAGTAAGTATCTTTCAAACAAGTAATAATATTTCGAGAACAGAATAGAAAATAATATGTGATGCTATTAATTTGTAATGAACTCCATTGATCAACGTTCTTAATTCGTAAGGGTAGTGTGTAAAGGCTTAGAATCTGATCCGTATGTAACATGCAGCTTAAACAACCTATACCAACTGCACCCTGATTTTATCTGCGCAAAAGATAGAATTACACTTGTTATTGTAATTCTACATATGTTTGTTGAATTTGCTTGTAACAGTGTTGAATCTTAAAATAATCGAATCGAAGCGGGGGTGGGTCGCTAGTTTTATATAATACTTTCTTAGATTTTTCTTGGTTTTATATAAATGTTATTTGACTGTCCGTTTAATGTAATAGCTAGCTTATAATCTCTGTAGCAGTGGCGTAGCTATGGCACAGGCCCCCCATTCCATTTTTGCATTGGGGCCCAAAAAGGCTAGTTATGCCACTGCCCTGCAGATAACAAGATTCTAGAAGCCCTGAGCTAGAACAAAAAGAAGGAAATTCTTTTTCTCAAGAAAATTTTAGTAGCTTCTCAACGTTAGCAAGGTTTGGTGTTAATTTCAATCAACGAGGAGTACGTTCAACCATCATGCATCCGTTAGAATAGACGACCATGAACGAAGTTTAATTGATGGATAGTTTAATAATAGGAGCAGTACTATATCCATACTAATATTATAAATGTGAAAGTGTATTTGTTTGTTTATTTGTCTTTCTTTCACGTTGAAATGGCTTGGCATGCTAATCCAGCATGATTTATGTGTGGAGATAGTTGGAGGGCTGGAGAGTGGCGTAAGCTACTTTTTACCGCGGGAAATTATCTCTTTCCCACGGGAAAACACGTTATAATACAATCCAAAAAAATATTTATGATCAGAATTACTTGAAACTTGGTATAAATGCTCTTCAATACAATTAATTAAATACGTGTTTTAGCATTTTCCGAAATTCATCCCATAAGGGGGTAAAATAGAGGATGAAAGTTTGTATGAAACCTACCATTTTAGAGGTTTTTTTTGTAGTTTTAGCGTGAGCGAAACTGCGGGTTCCGCTAGTCATATTATAAAAATTAGTAATAATTAACTATAAAATTAGAATTAATAATAACTTCTATAATATACTTATAACTTCTATTATTTACATAATATTATAGTAGTTAACCACTAGTAGATAAATGTTAAAAATAACTTAATAGTGTTGTTGTATATTCTAAAATTGATAGGTACTACAGTACATAAATCATATAAAATAAATAAATGTGCAATTCACACATCGTAGAAGTAAAACTTCAGAAAATGATATGAATATAGAGTATCAGGAGTAGGATAATCATAAGGATTTTTTTATATTATTTTTACCAAGTTTAAAAGTTATTTTACATTTTATTTGACATAAATATAAACATTACATAATTATCAGTAATGAATTTTATTATTTTTCACTTCCTTTGTAATGTATTCTATCAAATAACAACGGTTACCATGACAACGGTTACCATGGCATCATCGCAATGTATTCTATCTCATTCTATCGCCGGCTTAATCCTATATATTTATATGTTTGTCTCTTTTTACTGTCGCATTTCCGTTGCATCGAGTTTCAAATCACAACGATTCTAAAGAAGTTTCACTTCAAAAATAATTTATTCATATTTTTTTAAGATTCAATTTTTTTTATTTTAAAGTTTTTTTTTAATAAAGACTGTCAAAGTTTTATTAAATTACGAATTGTAGTCGCTATAGCAGCAACTTTTATGTTTTTATATAAAAAGATATTCGATTACATGTAATATGAACCAAATGACCGCCGCTGTTTTACTGCACGTGCAGCTTATTCACGTCAGTGATTTATTATAACCCCAAAAAGCCCTACAGTGTTAAATTATACGATCTCGATGACCATCTAAATTGCTCAAGGTACAAAGTTTTCTGCAACGTTTGATTGAGGTGTGTGTTTTGACTGTTTACTAAAGTCAACTTTTCTCTGTTTGTTAGACCAGTTTTAATTAATTGGAATCTAATTAGTTGGCTAAAGAAAAGACAACAGGTCGATTTTATGTGTCGTAAAAACACGCCGTAGAGCAAACGTCGTATCAACTTCTTTTGACTGTAATGTTTGTTGGTTAAAAGTCATTGTTCTAAATTGTTAATTTTCTTGGTGATTTGTGCAATTTATGACTACAATCTTTATCTCTGACAGCAGAAAGCTCAATTATGTGGTAGCTATAAACTTAAAATTTTCGAGAGTTGGTTTTGGAGAACCCTAGAGGGAAATATAATCTGTGGGCATTTTATGTTGTTACAGCTAACTAAATGTTACAGCTAATTTAATCGTGAAACTTGGCACTTAATACTTTCAAAACCATAGCATGCCACACTGCTGGAGCAATATTAACCAAACATAGCTAAGAACCACCGCAAGGAAACTGGCTTTCAAATGAAAAAAACGCATCGAAATCGGTCTATCCGTTTGAGAGCTACGATACCACAGCAGACACACACACACACACACAGACAGACAGACATCGACGTCAAACTTATAACACCCCTATTTTTGCGTTTTGGGTAAAAACTGGCCTTACTCATATTTTCACCTACCATATTTACTGGATGTAATTAAAATTAATTTATTTTTAGTGCTTAATGTGTTATTGTGTACGTATGCCTAGAACAGGCGTCTTTATATATAGTTACTTAGAAATTAAAATTATGTATCTACGAGTAACATACGTATAAAAATTAAAAAAATATATGTATAAATTCATCACCCGCTTATCAGGTAGCCACATTTAGACACAGAATATGTACTTAACCATTATACCTATCTGAACTTGAATATATTTTATAATGTTTATTTTGTACTTTCTATACTAAATTGGTATATATACAAAGCAAACATTTAATTATTATTGTAGAAGTCATGTTCGGGAGACTGAGTGTTGATCTACTACTCAAAGGCTTAGAGTACATGTAAATTAATGTTTGGTTTATTTTAATTAACTGTTGCACCGATCTCCATGCAATTTGAGATAGAGATAGATGATAGAAACGGATATAGGTTAAGAGTGTGGGATAAGGGATGAAAATGTGATTTTTTTTTATTTTTCTTAACACCTACGATCGAAATTTATAACAAAACCTCGCAAAATTCCCGTATAATGTACTTCTTATGACATGGCTATTATTTTTATCATCATCTGAAAAAGATTTGCATAATTTAGTGTACATGAAGTCAGTACTTGCTTGAATATTATTATAAATACAAAATTATATGTGCATGTATAAACAAATATGTATGAAATCCTTCACGCTAAAACGACTGGACCGATTTGGATTACATTTAGTAGGTACACATATAGATAGTTTAACTGTAAGAGCTGAAGTGTCGCTAGTATTATATTTATGTACCACAAAAAACATAAAAAAATAAATACATACCTTGTATACAGGATGACGTATCTCATTAAGAGATATCTACCAGAAACACTCGAGCTTAAAAAAAAGTAATCAGTTGCGGTGTAGGTACAAACTACAAACATCAATCTTAATAATATTAGTACCTGGGCTACTGAGCTTCGCTCGGAGTTTTTGACCTCAAGTACAATTTTCTTTTTTCTTTTTTTTAAACTAAAAACTTGAATAAATATTAAAAAAAAACAAAAGTTAAAACTTTGTGTGCGACCGAGATTCGAACCTGGACACCTATGATTGTTGATCTTGCACTTTGGCCACTTGACCACGATGCTTATGTCCAAGCGTGCAAATTACCGACCATATTTTGTATGGAATAATGCAAAAGAAAACTGCATAAAAACTCGAAAACACGCGTTTTCTCAGACATAAGACTATAATATAAATGTGAAAGTTTAGATGGGTGTTTGGAAGTTTGTTACTTAATCAAAGATTTGAATAAAATTTAGTAGGTACACAAATAGATATTCTATCTGTAAGAGCTGAAGTGTCGCTAATATTATTATATGAATGCTATTATAGGTGTAGGTGGGTGGCGCGGATGATGAGCGGGGCGGCGGCGTGCTCCGTTCTCCGCTAGATAATGCGCGCCGGGTGAGAGTGCTCGCCCACGGTGCATGTACGCGGCGGCGGGCGGCGCGTCGCTCGCGGGCCGAAAGGTATACTGTGATGACAGATGTACAGACATACAGCTAATTGAGTTGTATAAAAAAAACAATTTTGTTTTAAATAAAACTACATTTTCCCTAATCTTGGTCACGGAAGAGACTCTCTCCCGTGACCATGATTGCTGTAAAGCATTCGAAACGTCGGGACCAAAAATCAAAATAAATTCATGAAGGAATCCGAAAACCTAGTTTTATTTAAAATGTCTAGTATTCGCGTAAATCTAAGAAAATACTATGATATATTTAATATGTATACTAATGTATGTACATACATACATACAATTAATTAAAATGATTAAATAATGTGTATTAATTAAAAAAAGTTAATGCTAATAACACTGCTATACCTATCACATCGGTTGATTATCAATATAGTTAGTAGTTAAAGGTTATGTAAGTACAGACAGCTTAGTTATAAAAGTATTAGCTAATTGTATGTTTTCTGTAATGAAGTGAGTTTTATAACTTAAATCATACTTTAAATTAAATTTGTGACAATTACCTGTTTGAATAAAGTGACTTATAAACTAAAGAATTGTAATATTATTCTAAATTTTGATGAGTCTTGATAGTAGTAAATTGTAGACGATGTTGGTACGCAGGGTATACCAGGAAAAAGGAGCGCGTCACAACTTATTTGAAAGGTATATATTTTAAATAATAAAGTTCTAACAAAACTATATTCTACGAGAAAAGCTAAAAAAAATCTGTGCCAAATAAAGTGTAACTTCGTGGTAAGAGACATTGGGTACCACTAGGTACCGTACCTACCACTTATTATAAGAATATTTATAGAATAAAAATTAGAAACTCGGCTCTTTCTCCGCCAGAAGTGTAAGTAGATGACAGCTAACTTATGAATTAAATTCTTCGTATTTCTTAATCAGAATAGCCTTAATTCTACTTCTGCTTTCTCTTACTTGGAACACCTCTTACCGTGGATAATCGATTAAAGACTTTTATTGAAATATTATTGTATATCGATTAATATTATCTCGATCCCTGAAAGCTACCAGTCATTTTGGTGGATCAAGTACTACTACTAAATAATAAATTAAAAATTCATTCTAATAGCATTATAAAATGCTATCTAATAAAAAATCATTTTATGGGGACCTTGTATTATAATTATATTGATCCTACGTATAGCTTAAGCGAAATTATTTTTATGATTTTTTTTACTGCTTTAGGGCTCAATCATTTTTATATCCTTAAATTATTTGAACTAAATTCTATATTTAAAAAAAATGCAATCGATTATTATTAATACGCTTAAATAGTTCTCGCGTAATGTTTACTTACCAGTAGGTATAATTAATAATATAATTATTTATATTAATAGTACGCTTAGGTACTAATCAAAAGTTTTCCAAAGTTTCCGTAACGTGTATATTGTGATATACCGTATTCGAGGTAAATTACAGTTTCAAGTATTAATATTTAACTATTTTTCTAACCCTTTCCAAAGTAGATGAAGAATGCCATATATCACAATCCTACTTAATAGCTTTAACACCGTTTGATCTATTTGCTGATGTAGTATCATTCACGAAATTTGAATGAGCATATTTTTATCATGTCATCGCACTTGCGTTCAAATCAACTGAAGAATGTACTTTGATGCACAAAAAACAGAGAATATATTCCAAAAAATAAAGAGATAAAATATATTACATAATTCTGAGGTCATGGGTTCAAACCCCGTTTAGTGCAACGTTTTAGCCATGTATTAGTCACAACTTAGATGTAGTTCATGTACTCTTTATTTATTCGCACTGAGAGATATTTAGTGTGTAGTGTTATTAAATAAGTACAAGATATTAAAAATAAGACTATCATGATTGGAATATATACTTTGTGCTTGGTTGCAGTTTCAAGTAGCGTGTGTGTAGAGGTTTTTGTGAGACAATGGACAGATCATGGTGTGTGTACAGGCGCGCCAACACGGCCGCCAGCCCGTGCCGCCGAGCCCGCGCGCGGGCAGCCCCGTCCACCCCGCGCCCACCGGCGTCCGTGCGTACTCCTGCCAGCACTGGGAGTCACGACTACAGGTGCCACCCCGCAATCTCTCCGGCCTCGGACTCCAGACACCATGCGAGCTCGTCGAGGTACTATATGTTGTGCCTGTCTTCGATGTTAGACTAAGCATGTCCTGTAAGAGCTACATACACACCACTGCCCGCATTTTGGCGGAAGGCCGTCGGTGCGTATGTCGCTTTACCCGCTTTTGTAAGTAAATATAGCATTCGATGTACCCGTATTTTAATTTGTGAGCATGAGTGAGACAATGCAATGTTTGGGGTCACCTTTAATTTGATTACGCGTAATCCTATCGTACTATAAGTGTGCCGGTTCCAGCGCGCGTGAGAGGACGTCAGTGAAATGTGTGTGTTGATACGCGAAGTGATAAAAGTAGGCCGGCCATGAAACAGAGACATCTAGCGGAGAACGTTCGGTGGCAGGTGTTGAAGTATCAGAGACTGCGACTTGACGTGCGGAACGAGACATGAGTGTAACATATAATTAAAATATAATTTTAATAAACAATTAATAAAACGTAACGCCAAAGCGCTCGCTTCCAATATCGTTTTCTCACAAAACATATCGTAATTAGGGTAATAAAGTTCAATTAGAATAAAAATTTTATATAGTTTCGCGCCTTTTCTTGTGCCTATCTACCAATTCTAAAGCGTTTCAAGTGAGATCAAATCATTCAATATTACTGTAAAGGGACTAATATAAAGTGATATTAATATTCGCGTAAACGTATACCTTTCTGCTGTATAAATACATAAAAGAACTAGAATAGTCACGCTAGAATTAGATAAAATTGCTCGAATTAATTAATATACTATTATACTAAAAACTAATAGCAAACGTGCATTAATCGAGATCGAGTTAAGTGAGTTGTGATATAGTGAACCTTAGCGTAGGCGCTAAGTAGTTTTCCCCCGCGTTTACTTACGGCCTCAAAGCTGGCAAGTATGCAGGCAGCTCTTATGCTAAGAGCGAAATCGCGGGAGAGAAGAAAACAACGACTGAAGCGAGGGATCAAGAGCGAGTTGCCGAGTAATGTGGCGACAAAACCCATTGCACCGTTCCCGAGATACCCGCCAGCGTCTTGGGTATGTACTAGATTTACATTTGCTAATTGCCTGCAAGTGCATGGCAACTAATGCATTGTCGACGTGCTTTTATAGAAATGAATGCATCGTGTTATTATGCCATTTGGAACTTTAGTGCTAAATGTGGAGCAACTTTATATGTATTATACTTTTAGGTGGTATATTGTTTTGGGACAATAGTTTATGAGAGTAAACCGTGGACTATTTTCATCATGAGCTTACTATTCTTTCGAAGTTCATTTCGCGACATTTGAATTGCGGCCACGAGAATCAAGTACTTTTGAAGTTTAATCTTTTGTGTCACTATTGTCCTATATGACCGTATTTATTTTAAAAAAAGCAAGAAGCACTCTACTCCAGCCTATTTTCTACATTGAATGTTCGGCAAACGCTCTTGCGCTGAAGCAATTCATCAGTTACTGTCTGTCCCCGGCATTGAACGCCCTATTGTTTTCATTTCCCACCATATAACAATACTATACAATAGGTACTATACTGCTGTTGTGCCGGAATATTTATGACAACTTGTTCATGACAGCTTGTTGCATATTCTATGATCAGAGACTAAATGCGATTCATGAATTTTCAGCAGTCAAGTTAACACCGTACTGTCAACTTCATTTGCATTTCTATTACACATGTACTAGGGCATGTATTAACTATGAAGAAGATGCTTTTTCTATTCTAAGTGAGCTTACAGTCTACAGCATATAATCATTAATGCTCTAACGCAAATATTTAAGTAAAACCATTTCTTTATACGTGAAATGAAAAACATTACGCGAAGTATTTTTTTCACTACCAGTCTAAATATTAACTTATAAGTGAGAAAATAAACATCAACGTCCTAACAACCAGGAAGTATCCAGCGATAAACCTTCCTATCCGTCCTTGTGACCTCGTTTTAATTTTTTCGAAACACGCTAAGTGAATGAAATACGAGAATTTTTGATCATTGTTGAAAATTAAATATGGCAGTATTTAAACACTTGGTTATTTATAAGTGTTGTTAACTACTTTATACTACTTGTTAGGTTAATACTCGTATATAGACTGTTGGCGAAATAAATTGTGCTGAATAAGCCTAAAAACTTATTAATGACAAATTAAATTGAGTTAGGTATTTACATTTCATTCTTAGAGTTCCGTATATCTGATAAAAATGAAGACTTCATAATAATGTGTCTGTATGTCTTTCACAACTGACAATAGTATATAGAGTCGTCAAGTAATAAATAAAAAAATAAAAGCATCCTATAATATCAACTGAAAAGATTCATCGACATAGTTACAAATGAATACGTACACATTTATTATATTATGTAAAATACATGGTTTAAATGTTATTATAGAAAAAAATAGGAAAAATGATTATACTCTTTATCTTATCTCAAAAAATTTAAAATATATAATCTGTGCTCAAACGGCACACTTTCAAAGCCATTAATAAGATAATTGAATTGAATTCAATTGAATTTTGAAAAACAAATAAAGAATCATGTACGTAACATGATTACGGCTTCATGATTAATCAACATTTTAAATGCAAGTAAAATTCTAAGTCTTACAATTCAAAATTTCAAAAAAATAATAATGTTGCACTTGAACATTTCTTTATGATTCGTTTTCATTTTATTAGATTATTTTAACACTTACAAACGACATATTATAATAATATTTATCATAAACCAATAATGAAAAGCTTACTGAATCTTGTTAGGTTTCATACAGGTGACCTGATTTATATAAAAACAATAATTTCATACAGAATACAACTAAATACCGTACATTCATAATATATCAGTGTAAAAGTTGTTTATCATGAAAAAGCATGACATGAACAGTAACAATGTTACTTAATGAGCATTTTTAGAAAAAAAAGTTAACAAAATTTCATTTTAACAAAATTTAAACATTTTTTTTCCATTTTAGCTTGCGTTGATTTTATAATTGCATAGAATTCAAACTCTTTATTGAGAAATTCATTAAAACGCACCTGCTTCCTTCCGGCTTCAGTACAAGTGGATGTGCCAGTAATCTCTACGTACATACAATAAAATAGTAGAGCGAAGCAATGGTAATTAGTATCTTATAAGCGTCGATGAGACCAAATTTGATACCTTCATCACCAAGATAAGACGTCGTGGAATCATGTACAAATACTACCATTTTTTAGTAATATTATTTGAGAAGACTGCACCCATATATTTTAGTTATAGATATATTGTTTACAAGAGATAAATTAAAAATTTTAAAAACCCTCGACTATCTTGGACCGATTTTTATCAAACATAGTTAACACTGCCGACAATTGACCTTTCAAACAAAAAAACCAAATCAAAATCGGTTCATCCGTTCAGAAGCTACGATGCCACAGACAGACACACAACGCACAGAGACACGTCCAACTTATAACATCCCGTCATTTTAGGGTTAAAAACAACATGCAACAAATGTAAATTACATAATTTTTATTAATAAATCATTTCAATATGAAAATGCACAAAAACTTAACATATAGACAATTCAATCGCATATTTCATAATCAATTACTAAGCACAGTATATTCAATGTGAACGTTGACAGCTACGATCCAGCTATCAAGCGGAAACCATTACCGCCATGCCGTCGCTAAATGTGCCCATACAACACCATATTCGCCGGCATCTTATACTGGATGTACTAAACGAATTTAGCCTTTAACTCTATAATCCTAAGTTACATTTTAAATATTACATGTCATTTTAATTGTGCATATCTTTATTTAACGTGGTAAAACAATTTGCAAACGTAGGACAGCGACGAGGGAAAAAAATAAAGCTTTATGTTTTTGTGCTGTCGCTTATTTTAATCTATTTATACACTGATGTTATATTATGAGTTGTGTTAGATTGGAAATACTCGTACTTTAACAGAAGAACTCTTTTTAATGATGTGAACTATTTAGGAAACAAAAAAATAGGGAAAATAAAATTATTATAATATGATATATGTACATTTTTGAATACTCTAAGTTTATGAGTTCGACTTATACATATATGAAGTAGTCCCAAGAGTATATCTATACATACATAAATAAAAAAAATAATGAGTCGAATCTGTACATTAAATATTTTTTTGGAAAATCTTATTGAAATAGCCATTATTATCGATACAGAAGCCGAATTTATAGTTTTTAGAATTTTTGTATGTCCGTCTGGGAACGCGTCACGAGAATAGCACTGGGCAGATTTAGATCTTTGGTGTAATGATAGTTGGTTATCCAAGTCAATATATAGGTCACTTTTTGCTGCGGGAAAACATCTCATCTCTGTGAAATCTATAACTAAACGTTAAGACGTAGATAGGGATGAACCCGATCGGAAGCAGGATAAAGAGGCAAAGTCATCAAAAACAGTTATTGAAAATGTTTATATCTGTCTGTCTGTCTGTTACCGCATCACAGAAAAACCACTGGAGAGATTTTGATGAAATTTGGCATGGTGATAGCTGGTTATCCGGGTCTACATATAGGATACTTTTTACTGCGGGAAAATATCTCATTTTTGAGAAATAATACAAACACTGCATTGTAAGCGTATACTAATATGTAAAACCTAAGAATTTTGATTTTGGTCATCTGAACGCGGGCGGAGCCGCGGGCAAAGCTAGTTACAGATAAAATAGTTGTTTTTTGAAATGCCTGTTAAAATACTTTTTATACCAAAATCCTTGCTTCAAGCAAAGTTATACTAGTCATGCTCCATTGAACTTATCACAAGATAGCAAAAACCATTTTCAAGTTGCTAAGTAAGCCATTAAAAAGACAAAGTATTTTAAAAAAAGCAGAAGCGACAGCCGTGATTAATCTTTATTTACATCAACAGTTTAATATTTTATTTTATATTCAACAAGTTGCAGATTATAGTGTAGTAAAATAAAACAGCAATAACAAATATTGCAAAATGTTAATTCTCATTTTGTGTTACTGCTGGGCCATTAGTTATTTCTGGAATCACAATTCTTTAGTAAAACTTTGTAGATAAAATACGGAAATGTGATCGACTTATACATTTTTAATGCTGTCCTATAAGTTTATGTTAAAAAATACAAAAATATAAAAATAAAAAAATAAAATGAAAAAACTATAATTGGAGTTCATAAATAATCAAATTTGCTTATTAAATATGAATATCTTAAAATATTGTCGGCTGGTACCGACTTCGAAAATATCTGATAAGGTATCTACTCTAAATGAAAATCCGTTTAGTTATTTTTCACACTTGTGCCTGGAAGTTGGTTTTTCTTAAGTTTTTATTTTTCTATTTTTAGTGTAGACGTAATAAGCAGGTAATTTGTAAGAAGAAAGTTTTTAAATAACATATTCGATTAAGCAATTTATTTAAAAAAATAGTTTATTGTTGATATTTTTAAAACCACTCGACCGATTAAAAAAAATCCAAATCGGTTCAGGAGCATTCGAATAATCGGTGAACGTACATAAAAAAAAGATTCCGACGAATTGAGAACTTCCTCCTTTTTGGAAGTCGGTTAAAAATAGATATAAAGAGGTAAAGTTGTCAAAAACAGTTTGAAAATTTTATATCAGCCGAAACATCGATTACATTATAGTCCAAGCATGTCCTTCTCTTGACGGATGCTGAGCCCCCACCAAGCGTGTATAAAGGAGATTGATAAGACTGGAATAAGCGAAAGAGATACGTGGAGATCGTAGCGCTTGGCACTCTGTTCTCTCTGTCTACCCCACAAGTGATGCAGCGTGAAGTTGTGTGTCTGTGTGAATAGGTTAAAAAAGTGAACTAAAAAGAAGAGAGACATACACGAACACACATGCAGTTATTCTAAAACATGAACATTTATGTATATCTCCGACTACATAATATGTACCTATAGTATTATTTATGATCTGTGATAATACTATTTTACTTTGTCAACTTGTTCTCGTCTTTTTAGTTCACTTTTTACGCAGTTGGGTTTTATTTTATTTTTGTAAATATTTTTTTATTGACAGTTATTTAATTTAGGTCAGTTAGACATTTTTTGTTTTATTTAACAATTTCGTATCCTAAATTACTTTATAACATATATTATATATGCTTTACAACATATAAGTTATGTATATTTTTGTAATCGCCTCTTAAATATCTGTATTTTGATATCCCACCCGATTTATTCGCATAAAAAATTTCTTTCAAGACACGCAAATCGTTGTCTAGGATCAGGCATTATGATTTTTAATGATATCTATATACCCTATGACACTTACGTTATCAAGACGAATCGAGTGACGTGTGAATGATCAAAATCGGTTAAGCCGTTAGTAATTACGAGGGAACATAAGATCGGACATACATACAGACATACAGGTCAAACACATAACCCTCCTTTGGGCATTGCCGCAGTCGGTTAAAAATATTTGATTGGACCAGGAACCGTCTCAGTGACTTCCAATCTAATTGGTAATGCCAGCTCCACACCTTTTGTATGTTTTGTGACGAATGGTAATTATAGTCATATAGAGTTAATTATTCAAAATAAAATTATCATAAGCCACGTGTATTACCCAAGATTATTATTTAAAGGTTATTGTTTTTTCTTTGCATTTTACCATATTTATCGGACTACTATCATAAATATGTATGTGTGTATGTTTGTTACTTTTTCATGATTATGCGGCTGAACAGACTTGTATGAGGTTTAGTATATTATTGATACTTATAAATAAAAATATATTATAAAAATAAAAAAAACGATAAATGATTTTTTTTTGCATTTTTCAAAAAAATAATAATTAAATAAACTAAAACTTTATCGAAACTACCTATTTTATGTAAAATGTCGAAATAGGGCGGCAAGTGACAAGTAGAGAACCATTTTTCGTGTTAAAATAATCTATGCTGCATGAATAACCCATCACTACATTTTATCTTAGCCAGATTAGGAACGTGAAGAACTAATTAACAAAGATTAATTCTAAGTAAAAATAGAGTCAATGACCTTCGCAGACTTAGACATACTTAATAAAATATTGGCTATATTCTAAGGAAAAAAATGTTAGAAAGAATAACCGTAAAGCAAAGCAAAAAAAAATGTTAGAAAGAATCACAAAGTAATATACAACTTGGTAAATAAGAAATGTAACTAAAAATACAAAGAAATAAATGACGGCCATGGCGCAGTGGTTCCATAGTTGACTAATAACTAAGCAAATAAAAAACCCGGCTGCGCAAAAATTATTGACTGTAACAATAATTGTTTTATGTTTTATACATGTTACTTTTTTATAGTTTGTGTAAAAATGATAGATATGGAAACTTTTTATAGTATACTAGCGACTTACCCTTACTTCGCTCGGGTGCATCTCTATGTACGTTTTAAATAGAATAAATAGTTAATTAGGCAGCATTAGCCATCAAAAAAATTTTTCGTGAATTTTTCGATGTTTTAATAGTTATACTGCCATTTGGGGCGGAGATAAATCCAACAAATCGAAGATCAGCAGAATCGGTCCAGGAATTCTTGAGTTATAAGTATTGTAACAAACCCGAATTTGTTTTATATATATATATACATATATATATTTATATATGGATTCCTATTTGAAATTGATTACACTACTTTTTATATATTACGACAATAATAAAATACAATAAAGATGCATGTAAGTAGAAACTTCATACATATTATGTACAGCAAGAAAAGCTTAAGATTTAAATTAAATTTTTAGTCTGTACAGCATACAAAAAAAACACACTATTGCATTATTATTTTCAGGGCAATAGTAAAAAATAACAGAGTTTTCACTACAACGCGTCCCATAAACGCTACCACAAACATCTGTATCGTTTCCTCGAACTTTCAAGCAAGTGTCACTTCCACTCTTCCCTAGTCTTTGCATGGAAAAGTCGAGTCGACCAGACACTAGGGCCGAGTGTGTCAAGGCTCTACGCTATGCAGATATTGATGTGCTCGATCGATGTCCGACTGACTGATGACGCGGTCATGACGTCCTTATGAAGAAACCTCCTCCTTAAACGTTGTTATGCACTAGTATTGTATTTTCTATGTAAATCGATTGTTTTGTTACCAACCTAAGGTAATTCGCAATATATTTAGTTCCATACAGCCGTTTATTCGTTGGAACGGTTAATAAAAAACAAAGTATTTCTTTATATTTATCTGTATGTTTTCTTTTAATTGTTTTTTTTTTCAATTAAAATCAATGGCAATAAACTGTGAACAATGGTTTAAGTAATTACTTGTTCCCCATCTGACAGATTATTATTATAGAAGAAGAATGAATAAATTTATTTATTCATGCTTCCTTCATTTTTTTCTTTACAATAAAATTATTCAGTAATAAAAAGCAATATGTATAAAACATATTTGCTCAAATTTTAACAAAGGCTTCTGATTCAATGCTTTTTGGTATATCGATACCGCAAATGTACGTACGTTTAAAAGCCTTGTAATATTAATAATTGCAACGCACCAGAACTGATTCTATTTTTTGTTAAATATTATGTGCTATAAAAGAAAATTTTTTGGGAAGTTCTTTAAGAAATCATAAACCCATACCAATATTATAAATGTGAAAGTGTGTTTGTTTGTTTGTCTTTCTTTCACATCAAAACGGATTGGCGTGATTTTTTGTATGGATGTAGTTGGAGGGCTGGAGAGTGACATAGGCTACTTTCTACCGCGGGAGATCATCTAATTCCCACGGAAAAACACGTTATAATACAATACATATTTTTTTTATTATCAGAATTACTTGAAACTTGCTCTTCAATAAAATTAAATAAATACGTGTTTTAACATCACCTATATCGCATTTCTTAATTACTAGCTTCTTACCCTCGCTTCGCTCGAGTCCCTACGTACGTTTTAACTGTGACTGTGTGAGTGAACTTAGGTAGTTCATTCTCCATATAAAATCTCAATTCCTGCACTTCACCCCCTTCAAGTTTTATTTTGCGATGAAAAGTATCCTATGGCCTTTACCAAGTCAATGCCTCTCTTTACCAAGATTCATCAAAATTAGCTGAGTGGTTTAATCGTGAAAACGTAACAGACAGACAGAATAATAGAGTTACTTTTATTTATATACGGATTATTAATCTATACATATAATAAAATTGTAACTAAGCCGAATCTGTACATTAAATATATTTTTGAAAATCTTATTGAAATAAACATTATTATCGATACAGAGGCCGAATCTATAGTTTTTAGAGTTTTTGTTTGTCTGTCTTTCAGTCTGTCTGTCTGTCTGTTACCGCATCACAGAAAAACCATTAGAGGGATTCTGATGAAATTTGTTATGGTGATAACTGGTTATCCGTGTCAACATATTGTAGGATATTTTTTACCGCGGAAAAATGTCTCATTTCTGAAGAAAAAATACATAAGCAGCAATGTAAGAGTATACTAATATGTAAAACCTAAGAATTTGGTTTTTGATCATCTGAACGCGGGCGGAGCCGCGGGCAATGCTAGTTAGTTAATAAAATGGTAAGCCATTGAGGTCATAAGAGAGAGATTTCAGATTCTATTTCAAGTAGCAAGTCATATCAAAGGGAATAGTGTCTTTGTAGCATCCATAGTAATAGTTCAATTTCAGTACAAAGCAAGACCTTATTGAATGCTAAGCTTCGTTAAGCATCAGGTTCTATAGGCCCACATATTTCTGAATATTAGTTTTACTTTACAAATGATTCACAGTTTGATTTAAATGTATCGGTAGAATTTCTCTTTCTTCCCATTTCAGTAAAATATTGAAGGTGTAAATTTTCTATTGTACAATAACACACTTTATATGAAAATGGTAAATAAGCTTTTATTAAATACTAGCGACTCACCCTCACTTCGCTTAGTTTCCTCCCTAGATACGTTTTGACGCTTTGTATGTAATAGATTTTTTTTTTATTTTTTTCCGATGTTTTAATAGTTATTCTGCTTTGTTTATATTTCGTTTATATTGTTATATATATAGATGCTCTCAATAATACTGAATATTACCTTTTTTTAGTTTACCAATTTAGGATTATTACACGTGACATGAGGTAATATAAGAAACACAAATAAAACAAGATAATGTTTGAATTTTATCAATCTATTGATCGAATCGGAAAGACTAGTTTGTAGAAAGACTACTTAGTTTGGCTGCATTCTTGTAAATTGATTTCGGAATTCTTTATTTAATGAATATATATATATATATATATATATATATATATATATATATATATATATATATTATCGACGACACGTTTGGCTCAGTTTGTAGTGACCCTACTTGCTGTGCCAGCGGTCGCGGGTTCGAGTCCCGCTGGGGGCATTCATTGGTGTGATGAGCATGAATGTTTGTACTCCAGTCATGGATGTTAATATTTATAATATGTATGTATTTAAAGTTATATATGTGTAGTGTATCAACTATCTGGCATCCATAACACAAGCCTTTATTTATATATATATATATATAAATAAAGACAAAATAGATATTTTCAAAAGCTATTGACGAGCCTTAGTGATATAATTTTTTTTTGGAAACAGTTTTTTTAAAATAATGATTATGGTCAACCACCGATATACAGGTACAGATGTCCCGTCCTATATACCATTTAAAAAATCCACATATTAGTTACTTTTATTTAGTAAAAACTTATTAATTATTAAAATAGTTTCTTCCATATTTATTATTTTCCATTATATGCAGAGGAATAGATTATAACAAGCCCTCTTGTAGTAAATTATTTCAATTACCGATATTCTAGAATGATTAACACTTAACTAAAGAGCGCTGAAGCTTGAAGCTTTACCTAGTTCTCATTTTAAAATTAATTTAAATGAATTGAAATCGAAATTCAATTAACATTATATTTATATCATATTATAGTAATATATAGATATTGTTGTATTATTGAAAAAAATGTTTTTGAATAATTTACTTTCATATCTAGAGTAGGTATGGTTAGTACTAAACATTGTACTCAGACGTTGTATATTCGTACCATGAACGAATTAGAGACTGGACCTGACATAAAATACAAATGTATGAAAACTAGTTCAACCAAGTGACGCATAACGCACACAAAGATTTTATTACATTATTATAAACACTGATACACAATACAATATTTCTAGTGCTTGAACGTAATCGATAAAATACATATATCGATGAACCAATGAATGACATTTTAGACATTGGTTAGCATAGTCATCATATTTTACATCTTTTAATTTATTCTTCTTCTTTTGATTTTAATAAATTAAAATAAATGAGTTAAAGAGGCAATAATAATGTGTCAAATAATAATTATTTTTTAATTTGATTTATATAAATACGATGGCATTGATGGCAACATTCTGTTGGACTATAATAATGTTAATGAACAAATGAATATCGGGTATATATTCCATTAATATATAATAAATATTATTTTGTAAAGATTAAAAAAATATTAAGCTAATTTAATTAAATAAAGTGATTTTGTTGATTCTGTTATTGAACTATTTTAATTGGCAATTGATTGTCTCGGGTAGTTATAAAAATGTGACACTGTCCTACTATTGCTCAGTTCTTAATAAACATTTGTGAAATTAGGAAAAAGAAAAAGAGATTGCAAATTAAAGTGAGTGTTGGATCGTGAAAGTAAAATAATTAGTGCAAGTGGTAAAGTGTTTTATTACAAATCGCCAACCCAGAAGTTTAGTGCTAAAACATTATTGTTTGATTTTGTGTAATTTATGTGTTGAAATAAAATGATCTTTATTATTATTACAATGGAATAATATTCCAAAGTATATAAATGTGGAATAAAATAAAATAAAAAATTAAGTATACATTATAATTATAATTTTTGCATTTATATTTTTATTTGATTTAGAAAATATTTTTATAAATTTATTGTCATCAGATTGTAGGATACTGTGGTAAAAGTATTTTATGTTATTGTACTGTACAAATAACACAATTCGTTTAGTAATTTCGTCAAATATCGATATATTTTTCGACATTGTCAAGCACTAGTCGATGTCAAATGGACTCACTCGACAGTTTAGTCATTTGTTCTGAATGGTATAATCCAGGGATTTTATGATGGTTGTCAGATGTCAACAATACATAGAAATATCGACTATATTTAACATAGTTGGATAATATGACATTTTATTTTACATTTAATTAAATTGTGTGATAAATAACAATAAATGTAATAAAATAATGTATTTACAAGTGAAAAGAAATACTGCTGCTTCCGCCGTTATAGTTTTTACATCATTTAACAGAACATTTAGTCATTTTTGGCAGATGTTTTGTTGACAAATAAGTGCTTGAGACTGACGCAAAAAACAAACGACCAAGCCTAAAATCTCCTGGTTACTGAGAAGACCGATAAAGGTACGTCCGCCTATATGTCTAGTCCAGTGGTTAATTCGTTCATGATTCGTACCTACATATTTTATTAAAGTAAAACTACTTTGGCCGCGTTGAGCAGTTTGTGGTAAGGGTAAAACTTATGAGTTCGCGTCACCGCCACGTCGACACGTCACAAGTGATATGTGACGTGTCGACGCGGTCTGGCGCAGACTTTTTATTAATAAATAAATTACACAAAATGTAAATAATTGTAATTCGGAGTGTCAATTAATCTGAAAACCAGAATAATAATAATTTCAATTTACAAATTATGAATATTTAATTATTCATACTATAATTAATTTATTAATTTAAAAAAAAACACAGTTATTCCAAAGTTATAAGTTTTCACTTCTGTTGGTAGTCTCCATGACTGCCATTTTTCAACCGACTTCAAAAAGGAGGAGGTTCTCAATTCGACTGTATGTTTTTTTTTAATGTTTGTTACCTCAGAACTCCGTCATTTCTAAACCGATTTGGACAATTTTTGTTTTGTTTGAAAGGGTATACTTCCAGATTGGTCCCATTTAAATTTCAAAAAAAAAATACCACCCCTAAGGGTGGAAAAACAACTAATGATGAATTTAACCTACTTCTAATTGTCATATTGACTCGAAACTTTGCAAGTATTTCTATTTCTGTTGATAGTACAGTGGTTCGGTGTTGTTGACCTGATCTGATGGCAAGGCCAGAAGGTGGATAGGTGGAACTCTTCAACGGCTAATAGTAGATACTTTGAGTTTGGGCTTATTTTGTTTGATTTGACAAGCTTAACACGTTAGAATCCTTACTTTGCTACTACAGTCTACACTAAAAAGGGAAAAATAAAAACTTTTTAACAAAAAAATAAAAACCGACTTCAATTAAAGCACTAAAAAGTAAAAAATAACTGATTGGTAGTTTTCATTTACTATACATACCTAATCAAATATTTTCGAAGTCGGTGTGCTTTGGCTAAGTAATTAAAGCCTACCTATTAAATACATACCTAATCAAATATTTTCGAAATCGGTGCCAGCCCATACAAAGCAAAGCACACCGACTTCGAAAATATTTGATTAGGTATGTATAGTAAATAAAAACTACCAATCAGTTATTTTTTACTTTTTAGTGCTTTTGTTTGAAGTCGGTTTTTTTTTAAGTTTGTTTTTTTTATTTAACTAGTAAAAGACTTAAATAATAATTTTGACCTTGCAACAATTTAAGACAAACATAAAATTAGCATTATTAATTCGAAAATCATATACAACTAAACTCGCAAATAGATAGCTAAAGTAAACGTTTAAATGCATTCTCAACAATAGTTCAATTACGCTTCAATGGAAGGGTCTATCGAATAGTAAGCTCCATTAAGCAATGTCAGTGAACTTAGCAGATCATTGTCCAGCAGATCAAAAAAAAAAGTGAGTTCTATTCGCATGCACGAGAGTTCTATAGTTCCTGATACTTTTTAGAAATAGTTCTGGCGTTTTTACCTTAAAAAAAGTCAATTGACAAAATGATCTGCTAACTTCCCGTAGCAGATCATTTTGCACAAAATCAAAAACAAATGTGAGTTCTTCGCGCAAGGAGCTGAGTTCTATAGTTCCTGATACTTTTCAGGAATAGTTCTGGACTCTCAGCCAAGTTCCAGCAGATCATATCCGAATTTTTGAAAAGTCAGAACATACCATTTTTATTGTTTCAAATTATTGTAAAAGGCTAGAACTCTTTCGCTTATCACCGATCTGTATCAGAACTTTAATATAGAACTCGATTCGAGTCCAGAACTCACGTCTAAGTGCCAGCAGAGCATACCAGAACGTTGGAAAATGTGAAAAAAAAAACTATTTTCATTGTTTTAAATTATTTAGAAAGTCTAGAAGTTAGAACTCTTTCGTTTATAACAGATCTGTACCAGAACTCTAATATAGAACTCGATTCGAGTCCAGAACTCACGTCCAAGTGCCAGCAGAGCATACCTAAACGTTGGAAATTATGAAAAAAAAACCTATTTTTATTGTTTTAAATTATTTAGAATGGCTAGAAGCTAGAACTCTTTAGTTTATAATAGATCTGTACCAGAACTCTAATATAGAACTCGATTCGAGTCCAGAACTCACGTCCAAGTGCCAGCAGAGCATACCAGAACGTTGGAAAATGTGAAAAAAAAACCTATTTTTATTGTTTTAAATTATTTAGAAAGGCTAGAAGCTAGAACTCTTTCGTTTATTATAGATCTGTACCAGAACTCTAATATAGAACTCGATTCGAGTCCAGAACTCACGTCCAAGTGCCAGCAGAGCATACCTAAACGTTGGAAATTATGAAAAAAAACCTATTTTTATTGTTTTAAATTATTTAGAATGGCTAGAAGCTAGAACTCTTTAGTTTATAATAGATCTGTACCAGAACTTTAATATAGAACTCGATTCGAGTCCAGAACTCACGTCCAAGTGCCAGCAGAGCATACCTAAACGTTGGAAATTATGAAAAAAAAAAACCTATTTTTATTGTTTTAAATTATTTAGAAAGGCTAGAAGCTAGAACTCTTTCGTTTATAATAGATCTGTACCAGAACTCTAATATAGAACTCGATTCGAGTCCAGAACTCACGTCCAAGTGCCAGCAGAGCATACCTTAAGGTTGGAAAATATGAAAAAACAAACTATTTTCATTGTTTTAAATTATTCAGAAAGGCTAGAAGCTAGAACTCTTTCGTTAATAACAGATCTGTATCAGAACTCTAATATAGATCTCGGTTCGAGTCCAGAACTCACGTCCAAGTGCCAGCAGAGCATACCTAAACGTTGGAAATTATGAAAAAAAAACCTATTTTTATTGTTTTAAATTATTTAGAAAGGCTAGAAGCTAGAACTCTTTCGTTTATAATAGATCTGTACCAGAACTCTAATATAGAACTCGATTCGAGTCCAGAACTCACGTCCAAGTGCCAGGAGAGCATACCTGAAGGTTGGAAAATATGAAAAAACAAACTATTATCATTGTTTTAAATTATTTAGAAAGGCTAGAAGCTAGAACTCTTTCGTTTATAATAGATCTGTACCAGAACTCTAATATAGAACTCGATTCGAGTCCAGAAACTCACGTCCAAGTGCCAGCAGAGCATACCAGAACGTTGGAAAAATGTGAAAAAAAAAAAAACCTATTTTTATTGTTTTAAATTATTTAGAAAGGCTAGAAGCTAGAACTCTTTCGTTTATAATAGATCTGTACCAGAACTCTAATATAGAACTCGATTCGAGTCCAGAACTCACGTCCAAGTGCCAGCAGAGCATACCTAAACGTTGGAAATTATGAAAAAAAACCTATTTTTATTGTTTTAAATTATTTAGAATGGCTAGAAGCTAGAACTCTTTAGTTTATAATAGATCTGTACCAGAACTTTAATATAGAACTCGATTCGAGTCCAGAACTCACGTCCAAGTGCCAGCAGAGCATACCTAAACGTTGGAAATTATGAAAAAAAAAACCTATTTTTATTGTTTTAAATTATTTAGAAAGGCTAGAAGCTAGAACTCTTTCGTTTATAATAGATCTGTACCAGAACTCTAATATAGAACTCGATTCGAGTCCAGAACTCACGTCCAAGTGCCAGCAGAGCATACCTTAAGGTTGGAAAATATGAAAACAAACTATTTTCATTGTTTTAAATTATTCAGAAAGGCTAGAAGCTAGAACTCTTTCGTTAATAACAGATCTGTATCAGAACTCTAATATAGATCTCGGTTCGAGTCCAGAACTCACGTCCAAGTGCCAGCAGAGCATACCTAAACGTTGGAAATTATGAAAAAAAAACCTATTTTTATTGTTTTAAATTATTTAGAAAGGCTAGAAGCTAGAACTCTTTCGTTTATAATAGATCTGTACCAGAACTCTAATATAGAACTCGATTCGAGTCCAGAACTCACGTCCAAGTGCCAGGAGAGCATACCTGAAGGTTGGAAAATATGAAAAAAAAAACAAACTATTATCATTGTTTTAAATTATTTAGAAAGGCTAGAAGCTAGAACTCTTTCGTTTATAATAGATCTGTACCAGAAATCTAATATAGAACTCGATTCGAGTCCAGAACTCACGTCCAAGTGCCAGCAGAGCATACCTTAAGGTTGGAAAATAATGAAAAAAAAAAACTATTTTCATTGTTTTAAATTATTCAGAAAGGCTAGAAGCTAGAACTCTTTCGTTAATAACAGATCTGTATCAGAACTCTAATATAGATCTCGGTTCGAGTCCAGAACTCACGTCCAAGTGCCAGCAGAGCATACCTAAACGTTGGAAATTATGAAAAAAAACCTATTTTTATTGTTTTAAATTATTTAGAAAGGCTAGAAGCTAGAACTCTTTCGTTTATAATAGATCTGTACCAGAACTCTAATATAGAACTCGATTCGAGTCCAGAACTCACGTCCAAGTGCCAGGAGAGCATACCTGAAGGTTGGAAAATATGAAAAAACAAACTATTATCATTGTTTTAAATTATTTAGAAAGGCTAGAAGCTAGAACTCTTTCGTTTATAATAGATCTGTACCAGAAATCTAATATAGAACTCAATTCGAGTCCAGAACTCACGTCCAAGTGCCAGCAGAGCATACCTTAAGGTTGGAAAATATGAAAAAACAAACTATTTTCATTGTTTTAAATTATTCAGAAAGGCTAGAAGCTAGAACTCTTTCGTTAATAACACATCTGTATCAGAACTCTAATATAGATCTCGGTTCGAGTCCAGAACTCACGTCCAAGTGCCAGCAGAGCATACCTAAACGTTGGAAATTATGAAAAAAAAAACTATTTTTATTGTTTTAAATTATTTAGAAAGGCTAGAAGCTAGAACTCTTTCGATTATAATAGATCTGTACCAGAACTTTAATATAGAACTCGATTCGAGTCCAGAACTCACCTCCAAGTGCCAGCAGAGCATACCTAAACGTTGGAAATTATGAAAAAAAAACCTATTTTTATTGTTTTAAATTATTTAGAAAGGCTAGAAGCTAGAACTCTTTAGTTTATAATAGATCTGTACCAGAACTCTAATATAGAACTCGATTCGAGTCCAGAACTCACGTCCAAGTGCCAGCAGAGCATACCAGAACGTTGGAAAATGTGAAAAAAAAACCTATTTTTATTGTTTTAAATTATTTAGAAAGGCTAGAAGCTAGAACTCTTTCGTTTATTATAGATCTGTACCAGAACTCTAATATAGAACTCGATTCGAGTCCAGAACTCACGTCCAAGTGCCAGCAGAGCATACCTAAACGTTGGAAATTATGAAAAAAAAACCTATTTTTATTGTTTTAAATTATTTAGAATGGCTAGAAGCTAGAACTCTTTAGTTTATAATAGATCTGTACCAGAACTCTAATATAGAACTCGATTCGAGTCCAGAACTCACGTCCAAGTGCCAGCAGAGCATACCTAAACGTTGGAAATTATGAAAAAAAAAACCTATTTTTATTGTTTTAAATTATTTAGAAAGGCTAGAAGCTAGAACTCTTTCGTTTATAATAGATCTGTACCAGAACTCTAATATAGAACTCGATTCGAGTCCAGAACTCACGTCCAAGTGCCAGCAGAGCATACCTTAAGGTTGGAAAATATGAAAAAAAAACTATTTTCATTTTTAAATTATTCAGAAAGGCTAGAAGCTAGAACTCTTTCGTTAATAACAGATCTGTATCAGAACTCTAATATAGATCTCGGTTCGAGTCCAGAACTCACGTCCAAGTGCCAGCAGAGCATACCTAAACGTTGGAAATTATGAAAAAAAACCTATTTTTATTGTTTTAAATTATTTAGAAAGGCTAGAAGCTAGAACTCTTTCGTTTATAATAGATCTGTACCAGAACTCTAATATAGAACTCGATTCGAGTCCAGAACTCACGTCCAAGTGCCAGGAGAGCATACCTGAAGGTTGGAAAATATGAAAAAACAAACTATTATCATTGTTTTAAATTATTTAGAAAGGCTAGAAGCTAGAACTCTTTCGTTTATAATAGATCTGTACCAGAACTCTAATATAGAACTCGATTCGAGTCCAGAACTCACGTCCAAGTGCCAGCAGAGCATACCTTAAGGTTGGAAAATATGAAAAAACAAAACTATTTTCATTGTTTTAAATTATTCAGAAAGGCTAGAAGCTAGAATTCTTTCGTTAATAACACATCTGTATCAGAACTCTAATATAGATCTCGGTTCGAGTCCAGAACTCACGTCCAAGTGCCAGCAGAGCATACCTAAACGTTGGAAATTATGAAAAAAAAAACCTATTTTTATTGTTTTAAATTATTTAGAAAGGCTAGAAGCTAGAACTCTTTCGTTTATAATAGATCTGTACCAGAACTTTAATATAGAACTCGATTCGAGTCCAGAACTCACGTCCAAGTGCCAGCAGAGCATACCTAAACGTTGGAAATTATGAAAAAAAAAACCTATTTTTATTGTTTTAAATTATTTAGAAAGGCTAGAAGCTAGAACTCTTTCGTTTATAATAGATCTGTACCAGAACTTTAATATAGAACTCGATTCGAGTCCAGAACTCACGTCCAAGTGCCAGCAGAGCATACCTAAACGTTGGAAAATATGAAAAAAAAAAACTATTTTTATTGTTTTAAATTATTTAGAAAGGCTAGAAGCTAGCACTCTTTCGATTATAATAAGATCTGTACCAGAACTCTAATATAGAACTCGATTCGAGTCCAGAACTCACGTCCAAGTGCCAGCAGAGCATACCTAAACGTTGGAAATTATGAAAAAAAAAAAACCTATTTTTATTGTTTTAAATTATTTAGAAAGGCTAGAAGCTAGAACTCTTTCGTTTATAATAGATCTGTACCAGAACTCTAATATAGAACTCGATTCGAGTCCAGAACTCACGTCCAAGTGCCAGCAGAGCATACCTTAAGGTTGGAAAATATGAAAAAAAAAAACTATTTTCATTGTTTTAAATTATTCAGAAAGGCTAGAAGCTAGAACTCTTTCGTTAATAACAGATCTGTATCAGAACTCTAATATAGATCTCGGTTCGAGTCCAGAACTCACGTCCAAGTGCCAGCAGAGCATACCTAAACGTTGGAAATTATGAAAAAAAAAAACTATTTTATATTGTTTTTAATTATTTAGAAAGGCTAGAAGCTAGAACTCTTTCGTTAATAACAGGTCTGTATCAGAACTCTAATATAGAACTCGGTTCGAGTCCAGAAACTCACGTCCAAGTGCCAGCAGAGCATACCAGAACGTTGGAAAAATATGAAAAAAAAAAACCTATTTTTATTGTTTTTAAATTATTTAGAAAGGCTAGAAGCTAGAACTCTTTCGTTTATAATAGATCTGTACCAGAACTCTAATATAGAACTCGATTCGAGTCCAGAACTCACGTCCAAGTGCCAGCAGAGCATACCTGAAGGTTGGAAAATATGAAAAAACAAACTATTTTCATTGTTTTAAATTATTTAGAAAGGCTAGAAGCTAGAACTCTTTCGTTTATAATAGATCTGTACCAGAACTCTAATATAGAACTCGATTCGAGTCCAGAACTCACGTCCAAGTGCCAGCAGAGCATACCTAAACGTTGGAAATTATGGAAAAAAAACCTATTTTTATTGTTTTAAATTATTTAGAAAGGCTAGAAGCTAGAACTCTTTCGTTTATAATAGATCTGTACCAGAACTTTAATATAGAACTCGATTCGGGTCCAGAACTCACGTCCAAGTGCCAGCAGAGCATACCAGAACGTTGGAAAATATGAAAAAAAATCTATTTTAATTTTTTTAAATTATTTAGAAAGGCTAGAAGCTAGAACTCTTTCGTTTATAACAGATCTGTACCAGAACTCTGATGTAGAACTCGATTCGAGTCCAGAACTCACGTCCAAGTGCCAGCAGAGCATACCAGAACGTTGGAAAATGTGAAAAAAAAACTATTTTCATTGTTTTAAATTATTTAGAAAGGCTAAAGCTAGAACTCTTTCGTTTATAACAGATCTGTACTAGAACTCTAATAAAGAACTCGATTTGAGTCCAGAACTCACGTCCAAGTGCCAGCAGAGCATACCTGAACGTTGGAAAATATGAAAAAACAAACTATTTTTCGTTTTTTAAATTATTTAAAAAGGCTAGAACACAAAACCCAACGTGAATAAAGTCTAGTACTCATCAGCCGAACGCGCACACGGCTGCGTTTCGAATTATCACTTACCTTACTTATACCTATATCATATTTTCGTAGATTTACACGAATATTTGACATTTTAAATAAAACTATCTTTACGTATTCGATTAGACTTCGAAAATATCTGATTAGGTATCTATTCTAAATAAAAACCCCCTTTATTTTTTCAAGTTATCTATACTAATATTATAAAGAGGTAAAGTGTGTGATCTTGTGAGTTTGTGGGTTGTGAGTTTGTGAGTTGGTGAGTTTGTGACGTTATAGGGGGTAATCTCGGGATCTACTGAACCGATTTTCAAAATTCTTTCACCAATAGAAAGCCACGTTTTTTGTGAGTGTCATAGGCTATATATTAACCTGAAGAATGAAAAGGCTTTTTCGTGGTAGTCCGATTTGAAAAGTAAGTCGGACAAAAAACGGTCGAACGAAAACGTTTCTTACGAACGCTGCCTTAACGATGAGAGATATATGATTATGTTCTAGAGAAAAGTTGTAGAGCTTAATAATTCCTACAAAAAAGTCACCGACAGCATATGTTTAACTTTTATATTTAAGTCACAAAAAGTAGGTATTTATATTAAAAATATAATTTAAATCGGTGGGTCATGTTTATTAGTCATATTATCAACAATTATGAATTCTTATCAAAATAAGTAAATTTATCGTTAAAATGTTTAAAATAAAAGAGTTTTCCCTTTTACTACATATAATTTGGACAAATGGTTAAAGAGATAATACAACATATTCGTAGGTATGGACGAACCCGAGCGAACTGTTTGTCTGTTTTCCTGTTTGTACGGGCTAATCTCCGAATCTATTGGACCGATTTAAATGAAATTTTGCATGGTGGTACTTTATATCCCCGTAAACCTTCTTAAATACTTTTCATCCTGGAAAATTAAAGTGTTCCTTTGGGATAGTTAAAACACTATAACAACTTATACAGCTTATTACACAAGAACTACTAATTGGATGTTAATGAAAATTGACATTAATATAGTTCGTACATGACAAAAACAAATCAGCTACTTTTCATCCCGGAATATTAAAGAGTTTCCGTGGGATAGCCAAAAAACTATAGTAACTTATACAGCTTAGTACACAAAAACTACTGATTGGATTTTGATGAAACTTTACAATAATATATAGTATAGTTCATACATCAGAATAACAAATAGGTTGCTATTTATCCCGGAAAAATGTACTGTTCCCTTTGGGATAGATGTTTTTGTGTACTTGTAACGTATTATGTACACAACATAGACCCCAAAACAATAGTTATTAAAAGAAATGTCTGTCTGTTTGCCTGTATTTCTGTTTGTCTGTTTTTGCGTGAGCGTTTCACGCGAAAAGTAATGTACCGTTTTGAACGAAATTTGGTGAAGTGATAACTTATTACTCGAGTCAACATTTAGGATACCTTTTGTATGTATTTATGTATGTATGTATTCAGCCCTTTTTAACGTCCCACTGCTGGGCACGGGCCTCACTTCAGTACGAGGGGGATCAGGCCATAGTCCACCACGCTGGCCATGTGCAGGTTGGTGGACTTCACATGTCTTTTGAAAACTTGCTAGGTTCTCTCAGACATGCAGGTAGGTTTTCTCACGATGTTTTACTTCACCGTTAGACAAGTGGTAATTGTGTTAGAAATGATTCGCACATGAAAATATCAGAGGTGCGAGACCCGGGATTTGAATTTGCTTCACTCGGTTTCCCAAGCGAGCGCGTTACCAATGCCTAGATACCTTTTTCTTCTTACCCCTGCCTAGATAACTTTTACTTCAAGAAAATCTTTCTTTGCCCCGGCAAAATACAATAACTGGTTTTATAGAGTCCTCCCTAGAAACCTTCCGCTGGCTAAGCCTTAAGAAATACATTAAAACAATATACTAAAATATTGTAGGTCTTGAAAAGTCCTACAGTAAAGTTCTGAATTGTATATGTCTATCTCCAAAGTAACACTCGCAATATTTATTCTTAACTATACGTATAATAAAACTAACTTAGTCAAATCGATGTGCGCGTTTCACGCAAAAAGTAATCAACCGATTTTAACTAAATTTTGTATAGTGATAAAACTTAGTACTCGGGTCAACATTTAGGATACCTCTTATGACAGGCAAATTACTCATTCCCACGGGAAAACATGGTTCCATCGAATCATGGTTCTATCGAAAATGGTATGCTCTGCTGGCACTTAGACGTGAGTTCTGGACTCGAATCGAGTTCTACATCAGAGTTCTGGTACAGATCTGTTATAAACGAAAGAGTTCTAGCTTCTAGCCTTTCTAAATAATTTAAAACAATAAAATTGGTTTTTTTTTCATAATTTCCAACGTTCAGGTATGCTCTGCTGGCACTTGGACGTGAGTTCTGGACTCAAATTGAGTTCTTTATTAGAGTTCTAGTAGAGATCTGTTATAAACGAAAGAGTTCTAGCTTCTAGCCTTTCTAAATAATTAAAAACAATGAAAATAGTTTTTTTTCACATTTTCCAACGTTCTGGTATGCTCTGCTGGCACTTGGACGTGAGTTCTGGACTTAAATCGAGTTTTACATTAGAGCTCTGGTACAGATCTGTTATAAACGAAAGAGTTCTAGCTTCTAGCTTTTCTAAATAATTTAAAACAATTAAAATAGATTTTTTTTTCATATTTTTCAACGTTTGGGTATGCTCTGCTGGCACTTGGACGTGAGTTCTGGACTCGAATCGAGTTCTACATCAGAGTTCTGGTACAGATCTATTATAAGCGAAAGAGTTCTAGCTTCTAGCCTTTCTAAATAATTTAAAACAATTAAAATAGTTTTTTTTTTTCATATTTTTCATCGTTCTGGTATGCTCTGCTGGCACTTGGACGTGAGTTCTGGACTTTAATCGAGTTCTACATTAGAGCTCTGGTACAGATCTGTTATAAACGAAAGAGTTCTAGCTTCTAGCTTTTCTAAATAATTTAAAACAATTAAAATAGATTTTTTTTTCATATTTTTCAACGTTTGGGTATGCTCTGCTGGCACTTGGACGTGAGTTCTGGACTCGAATCGAGTTCTACATCAGAGTTCTGGTACAGATCTATTATAAACGAAAGACTTCTAGCTTCTAGCCTTTCTAAATAATTTAAAACAATTAAAATAGTTTTTTTTTCACATTTTCCAACGTTCTGGTATGCTCTGCTGGCACTTGGACGTGAGTTCTGGACTCGAATTGAGTTCTATATTAGAGTTCTGGTACAGATCTATTATAAACGAAAGAGTTCTAGCTTCTAGCCTTTCTAAATAATTTAAAACAATAAAAATAGTTTTTTTTTCATATTTTCCAACGTTTAGGTATGCTCTGCTGGCACTTGGACGTGAGTTCTGGACTCGAATCGAGTTCTATATTAGAGTTCTGGTACAGATCTGTTATAAACGAAAGAGTTCTAGCTTCTAGCCTTTCTAAATAATTTAAAACAATAAAAATAGGTTTTTTTTTTCATAATTTCCAACGTTCAGGTATGCTCTGCTGGCACTTGGACGTGAGTTCTGGACTCGAATCGAGTTCTACATCAGAGTTCTGGTACAGATCTGTTATAAACGAAAGAGTTCTAGCTTCTAGCTTTTCTGAATAATTTAAAACAATAAAAATAGTTTTTTTTTTCATAATTTCCAACGTTTAGGTATGCTCTGCTGGCACTTGGACGTGAGTTCTGGACTCGAATCGAATTCTATATTAGAGTTCTGGTACAGATCTATAATAAACGAAAGAGTTCTAGCTTCTAGCCTTTCTAAATAATTTAAAACAATAAAAATAGTTTTTTTTTTCATAATTTCCAACGTTCTGGTATGCTCTGCTGGCACTTGGACGTGAGTTCTGGACTCGAATCGAGTTCTATATTAGAGTTCTGGTACAGATCTATTATAAACGAAAGAGTTCTAGCTTCTAGCCTTTCTAAATAATTTAAAACAATAAAAATAGGTTTTTTTTTCATAATTTCCAACGTTTAGGTATGCTCTGCTGGCACTTGGACGTGAGTTCTGGACTCGAATCGAGTTCTATATTAGAGTTCTGGTACAGATCTATAATAAACGAAAGAGTTCTAGCTTCTAGCCTTTCTAAATAATTTAAAACAATAAAAATAGGTTTTTTTTTTTCACATTTTCCAACGTTCTGGTATGCTCTGCTGGCACTTGGACGTGAGTTCTGGACTCGAATCGAGTTCTATATTAAAGTTCTGATACAGATCGGTAATAAGCGAAAGAGTTCTAGCCTTTTACAATAATTTGAAACAATAAAAATGGTATGTTCTGACTTTTCAAAAATTCGGATATGATCTGCTGGAACTTGGCTGAGAGTCCAGAACTATTCCTGAAAAGTATCAGGAACTATAGAACTCAGCTCCTTGCGCGAAGAACTCACATTTGTTTTTGATTTTGTGCAAAATGATCTGCTACGGGAAGTTAGCAGATCATTTTGTCAATTGACTTTTTTTAAGGTAAAAACGCCAGAACTATTTCTAAAAAGTATCAGGAACTATAGAACTCTCGTGCATGCGAATAGAACTCACTTTTTTTTTTGATCTGCTGGACAATGATCTGCTAAGTTCACTGACATCATTAAGCACGCGTTCGGATCACTCAGTTATCTACGTCCACTATCATAGGTCTGGCACATAGATGATTAAAGCTACAGTTAAACGCAAGCCCGCTGTTATATATGCGATATATTGCGTTGCAAGTTAGACTGAGTTCACACGGTAATATTTATTTATTTATTTTTTCCATAATAAACATATTGCGAGATTTTCACACAATACTTCAAAACACTCGCAGTTTTATTCCAACAATCACGAGTTTAAAGTTCATTCGATTTGTTTGACAAGTCCGATGAGCATTCGTCGAACATATTTATCACTGTACAATCTTTTGCAGTACAAAGGGCATATGGTTTATTGTCATATATCATATAGAGCCACAACCCATTCGATAAAATGCATAGCGCAAAAAAACTGCAATACTATTTCACGCGACGCAGTTTATCTCTTACTGGTCATAGAAGTTGTGACTGTTATATTTTAACCAATTAATATTTTAAATACCTATTATGGTATAATATACGTAAAATCTCACAGAAGACATATCATAGAAATAAAACATAGAAAGCGAGCTAAAATCTCTCCGGACCATAAACTATATCTCTTTGCAACCACGCCAATCTATTCAATTGTACCGTTCGAGCATTTAAAAATTACTCCTTTATTCCGTGAAAGAAAGCCAAACCATCAAACACAATATTTTCTCATATTATTCAGAATGAAATATTTAATAAATATTTATTCTAAGTAAAATGTATCATATTAATTCCTGAAGATTGCATACAATGTCGAGCAATTGTCATTATTCTTTATGTATGTGTTCAGCCCTTTTAACGTTCCATTTCTGCATTGCATTAGAGGAAGAATCAGGCCATAGTTCACCACCCTGGCCAATTGCGAGTTGGTGGACTTCAGATATCTTACGAAAACTTGCTAGATTCTCTCAGACATGAAAGTTTCCTCGCGATGTTTTTCTTCACCGTAAGACGTTTTACGTTTCTCAAGCAAACGCGTTACCACTGGGCCACCGTTGAGTGTGTAACATTCTTTGTATTAAATTAAAAATCCTGATTTTTCATATATATATATATATATATATATATATATATATATATATATATATATATATATATATGTCGTGTTATCCATATACTAAGAACATCATCTTTAGTGGTTACTCATCTTGTAGGCGTTATCAGGGCTCAAATAATAAAGTATTCAGTGCTCAATACACAATTTAATCAGGGAAGTCACAATGTTATAAACTTGAAACGGTAATTCTAATGATTTAGAGCTAGCGGGTTCACAGTCACCGATCATCGACTCCCAACTATAATATCAAACATAACTCTTTAAGATCAACCGACTTTACTACACCACGTATCTGCAAAGAATGTCGTGATGGCGTCTCGACCCCGCTCGAGACTAAATCTCTGCTCTAAATTCAAAATAAGCAATAAAAAGTAAATTAAAGAACATATTGACTTTAAACAATAATAAGGTTTCATAACAGAAAAAGGTAACTAAATCCTCCTCCGTCTTATATATATAATCATTTTTTTTACAGATTCATTTATTTATCTGTGACTATGAAGATATTTTAAAATTAACAATGCAGATTTTACGAGTATAAGCTGTATAACTGCTATTCAAATATATGACGACATAACTTGTTATTATTTAAAATTTAAGCAATAAACATTTTAAACAATTTTTAATTCAAAACTAAATTTAAGATATTAGTAAAATTTGTGTAACAATAACCCAAAACTTACTTGAAATCCTATTATTGCTCCAAAGAATACGAAATGAAAAAATCAATCTAAAAAAACTGTTCAGCTTTTCATTAAAGAACGATCCCTTTTGATTAAAACTCTTAAGATAGCTTTGCAAAAAGCTGAATTTTTTTAGTAATCACAACTTTGTCTTAGTGTTTTTTAAGAAAGCTCATTAAGTTTGAATATTGACATTTTAATTTAGAACTAACTAAGTCAAGTGGATTCGTTTTGTACTTATGTCATTTTCATGTTCTTTATCTCTTTTATAATACGGTGAAGAAAAACATTGAGAATTTACAACGAGTTCTAGCGTTTTGAGAAACTGAAACTCATAAGATTGTAAATATACTAATTATAGCTAGGTAGAATTTTTTATAATTGCCTAGGTTACAAGTTCAATACAATGTAATAATTTTTTTTCATCATTTTTAAATTTTAATTCGATATTGGGGTTCAATTTTTAATACGTCCATCTCTTTATCTATAAAAATTAAGAAAAAAAAAATATTTTATTCGACATTTCAGCACAAAAATTTGGTAAAGCATATAATAAGGCGACATAGAACTGTAGATGTAACTATAAAGTTACCCCATTGAGTTGAATTGAAACTTAGATACATTAGTAAGTTAGACAATGAGTAAACAACTGGAGCAAACAGACCAACAGATAAATTTGTGAAACGATAAATTTCCATTTTTTACCCGACTGCTGCAAAGCCCAAAGAAGGGTTATGTTTTTGACATGTATAAAATATACCTGTATATATATAATGTATGTACGTATGTATGTCTGACCCTATGTTATTTTTAATTACTAAATAGCGCGGATTTTGATGATTCATACGTTGTTAGATTCGTCTTGATAACGCAAGTGTCATAGGATATATAGAGATCATTAAAAATGAAAATGATGATCGATTGGAAATCAAAATACAGGTTTTAAGAAACGATTACAAAAACATACATAACTTATATGTATAAAAAAATAATGATAGAAAAAATAATGTAACTAAAAATGTCTAATTGACCAAAAGTCTTCTCCCTGCCCATTTCTCAATCACTTGGGGTCGGCGCAGTACATCATCTGTACTGCTGATAGGGGTTGGCAAAAGTAAAAGCTAAAAATAAAAATAAAAATTAAAAAAACCGGACTGCGTTTTACCCGCAACTTTGCCCTCGCCGAGAGTGCTTAGTTTCTTTTCTTTGAGCGCTGCCTATAAGCAGGCCATCTACTAGTAAATATAGATCTAAACATAGATTAAAATTTAAGTAATGACCCACGGAAATGCATTATCGAGATAAAATGTATGGAGGTAGCTTAAATATAGGCTTTATGCGTACCGAAATTTGTCCAAATCCACTATTTAAACTTGTTTTTGAACTTTCCATTTAAGATCTAACTTCTATTAATAGAACAACAGAATTTGCAGCAGTATAGATATTTTTTCAAATTATCGTGAATTTATTGTACTGAAATCCTCAATGATATTACTGCCAGTGCCATATTCTAAGGTACGAGAACCTGCAGTAGGTATGCAAACAGATTATACAACGGCCTTGTTTGTTATGTTCTATTTATGTAACAGACTAAGGAGACCCGGGGAACTGGAACCCTGTTATAAATTTAGGAATTAATCTATTGTATCGCTAGGTTCCAAATAAAATCGCATGGATAGTTCAGTAAAACACTTGATGGAATATTTTCATGTCTTGTTTTGTTTGATATATTCTTTATATAAACCCATAAATCCATAGTTATATAATGTAAAAAGATAAAGGTCCTTTTAATTATGTGAAATGGCAACATACATATATGTTACTAGTTTCCACATGGTAAAGTAATCTCCTTACAAAATTTTATCAACACGCCCATGGGATCCGTTTGTTTTCTCGGGTTAAAAGTTTCAAAAAAATATTTAAAATGAATACATCATATATTTCATCACAACTTAACGGAATTTTCGTATAGTTTGTAAATGTTTTTGTAATCCCTTGGGAAATTATATTTTTTCTAGGATTTTATAAAGGTTCTTTAAAAAAAGTATAGTAGTTGAAATTTAATATATTTTTGAAATTATAATTGAAATATTTTTGTTTTCGTTTTTATAAAGTGTAGTAGCATGATAAAGAATTATCATGCTTTTATTGACTTAAAGGACTTTGGTATAAACTTTATGACGGCACGTTTGGCTCAGTTTGTAGTGACCCTACTTTCTGCGCCAGTGGTCGCGAGTTCGAATCCCGCTGGGGGCATTCATTTGTGTAATGAGCACGAATGTTTGTATTCCAGTCATGGGTGTTTATATTTATAATATGTATGTATTTAAAGTTATATATGTGTAGTGTATCAACTATCTAGTATCCATAACACAAGTCTCGTAGCTTACCATGGAACTAGATGGCGCTGTGTGTTAAAGTTCCAATATATTTATTTATTTATTTAATTATTTATTAAGAAAATATAAGCGTGGTTATTCGCTTATAAAATAAAAACCGACATATTTTTTTATGATATGAATAAATTGCATATAGTTAATTCAATATTTTGTTTATTTAATGTTTCATATTTATACATATAATAAAATTGTAACATAGCCGAATCTGTACATTAAATATTTTTTGGAAAATCTAATTGAAATAGACATTATTATCGATATAGAGTCCGAATCTATAGTTTTTAGAATTTTTGTCCGTCGTCTGTTACCGCATCACGAGAAAATCACTGGACAGATTTTGATGAAATTTGGTATGATGATAGCTAGTTATCCGGGTCAACATATAGGATACTTTTTACCACGGGAAAATATCTCATTTCTGAGAAAAATTACGAAAACTGCATTGTAAGAGTATATTAATATGTAAAACCTAAGAATTTGGTTTTTGGTCATCTGAACGCGGGCAGAGCCACGGGCAATGTTAGTTTAAAATAAATTTAATTTCATAAGTACCGTTACTTAAAAACAGTTCTAGAGCATCGATGACATTTTTGCTTTATTTTCCCTTTTTTATCTTCCTTTTCCAATTTTTTTTACCTACTAAAGTTTAAAATAAAGACAATGATTTCAAAAAATGTCTTGAAGTAGAGAAAAAATACACAATTGTTACATCTTGAGAGGTCGTGGCCTGGTTACTCGGTCAGCCAGTTTAATGACCGCTGGCATGACTTATTACTAAATATTCAAAATGTCTCAAATACCTCATTAACGTTAATATATCCACCGTTCCTGCATAGAAAATATTCTAATAAGCTTTAAGTAAAAATCAACTCTAACAAAATAAGAATTAAAATATCTAAGCCTTTTATGGACTTAATTATCAAATTATTTACTGTTTGTAGTGCCTGAGGAGTCTAGTTAGTTGGTTTTATTATCAAGTTTACGTTTACATATACTATATACAATGTATACTATATACATTTACATATACTATATACAATGTATTTACGTGGATGCATTATATTGAGATGTAGTATATACATATTTAGGCTCTAAGTTGTTATATTCAATCTGTTTAGATTCCTTATTCGTTATAAGCAAGCTTTTGATGTGATTTTTCTTTGTAATATTCACGAATTAGTATACGAGTATTAGTGTGTTACGTCCTTATGCCTTAAAGCCCATACACACCAGGAGATCTCATCCGAAACAACGGTTATTATAATCAACAGTTTATATGATGGTCTTAAGAGCATGTGTAAGTAGCATGTGACAAAAACGTGAGGAGGATCTAAACTATATAGTTCTAATTAAAAATTGTTTAATTTCACTAATAAATAATATAATAAATATGTTGGGACATTAACACACAGCACTATTTAGTTCCATGGTAAGCTACGGGGCTTATGTTATGGATACAGGATAGTTGATACATACACTTATATAAGTTTAAATATATACATATTATAAATATAATCAAATATCCTTGAGCAAATTTTTAAAATGTCAATTGCTATCAAAATCAAGCTGAATTTTCGGCAGTAACTTCGACTAGACGCCCAACTTTTTTCTCTATGAAAGTTTTGAAAGTGATTGCTAATGGATGGGACAGGTGTAAAACATGGTCAATGGGTGATTTTCAAAACTATAGCACTAGCAGTTACAAATTTACTTCAATATTAAGATAATTTAATAATAATAAGTGATATAACAAAGGCATCCCCCACAACCAATATGTACTTAATAAATTATTAATAAACAGCTGTTTTTTGACTGTATTTATGAATATTTACATTTTTTTTCATGAATCTTGTCAAAAGTTTAAGAAAGTTACTATTAATCCAGTTACTGTACTACTAATATAAAATTATTTGTCCAGCTACTTTATTTTGTTTTTTTGTCTTTTAATCTCTGCATAAAAAAATAATTGTTTGTTAGTTTTAACTTGGATAACATAGGTTGAGAAGGTTCAAATCCAACCTTTTGCTTTATGTTTAGCTATTTATATTTAAAAATATAAAAAATATATTTTTTAATCAATAGCCGGACTAATAAAAAAAATAAGATAAAGTTTAAGTGTTGCAAAATCAAAGGCACTCGTAGCTTATGAATTAAATATTAGAATACGCTTATCAGGTCCGTCGATTACAATCGCATGTTTTGTAAGAAATAAACTATACACTTTATAGTGGACCGTTAACGAGGAAAGTTATAAGAATTACTAATTGAAGTAGTTGAAAATTTTATTTGAACGTAAATTAAAAATTAATATGATATTACGCCAGCATTAACTTACTATGTATACGCAGTTATGGCGACTTAAATACTTGCTTGCTTTAATTTTAAAACGCTTTTACGACGGTTTCGTTTAATGGGTAATTACTAATTAGTATATTTTTACTGTTTTACATTAGATATTTTAAATTGTACAAAATGCTAATAGCAAAAAACCAACTGGGATATTAACTTGTGACTTGAATGAATCATATGAACGATATTAAGACTACTGCTTTTTATATAGTTTTAAATATACATTAAAAATGTAATCAAAAATTCATTAACGAGTTACAAAGTAATATTGAAATCATCGGATAGTTTTATCCAAATTGCAGTAATTTTAGGAATTTTAAAATTATAAGGGAAGTTTCAACCGACTTCAAAAAGGAGGAGGTTCTCAATTCGACTGTATTTTTTTTTGTTTGTTACCTCAGAACTTCGTCATTTATTAACCGATTTCGACAATTTTTGTTTTGTTTGAAAGGGTATACTTCCAGATTGGTCCCATTTAAATTTCAAAAAAAAAAATACCACCCCTAAGGGTGGAAAAATAGCTAATAATAGATTTAACCTACTTCTAATTGTCATATTGACTTGAAACTTTGCAAGTGTTTCTATTTCCGTTGATAGTACAGTGGTTCGGTATTGTTGACCTGATCTGATGGTAAGGCCAGAAGGTGGATAGGTGGAACTCTTCAACGACTAATAGTAGATACTTTGAGTTTGGGCTTATTTTGTTTGATTCGACAAGCCTAACACTTTAGAATGCGTACTTTGCTACTACTGTCTACACTAAAAAGGGAAAAATAAAAACTTTTTAACAAAAAAATGAAAACCGACTTCAAACAAAAGCACTAAAAAGTTAAAAATAACTGATTGGTAGTTTTCATTTACTATACATACCTAATCAAATATTTTCGAAGTCGGTGTGCTTTGGCTAAGTAATTAAAGCCTACCTATTAAATACATACATAATCAAATATTTTCGAAATCCGTGCCAGCCCATATAAAGCAAAGCACACCGACTTCGAAAATATTTGATTAGGTATGTATACTAAATGAAAACTACCAATCAGTTATTTTTAACTTTTTAGTGCTTTTGTTTGAAGTCGGTTTTTATTTTTATGTTAAAAAGTTTTTATATTGAATTTTTATCACTAAGTCTTACATTTGAATAGTGCATACATGTTTTATGTAGGTCTGTTGTATTATTAAAGTAGCGACTTAATCTCGCTTTGCTCGGGTGCTTTATACGGTTTAAATAGGTAAAAAAGTTACCTTTTTAAAACCTACAATTTTTAATATTTTGTTTTGATATAGATCTCTTAAGGTTTATTCAGCACGCTTACGAAATTGTTTTTTTTTTTGGGAAAAAACGACCGTCATAGTTCAGCTATTTTGTATAACTAATATTTATAAATTATGTACATAAAATTTTTACAAATTATATTCCCAAACCTTTCTCATTTATTGCTCTTTCTATTAATGAAAACTGTATCAAAATCCGTTACGTAGTTTAGAAGAAATAACGGAGAAACAGACAGAAGCACACAGTGACTTTTTTATACTATGTATAGATGCGTTTAGATTGTAGATATTATTATGTAGATGAGAAATTTTGCGTTCCAACTAAGCTTTACATTTTTCCTAGAAAATGGCAGACTTTACTACATTAAATTGTTAAATATGTTAATTGTTAATCATGCTAGTAGGTTTTTGTAATAAATCATTGAAATATTTGTATAAAGGACAACTTTGTCGAACTTTAAAAGGTTTTCCCGTAGGTATGAGAAAATTTCCTGTGGTCGTATTATCCTAAATGTTGACATGAATAAGTTATCACTATACAAAAACTTGTTAAAAACTGTTCAGTACTTTCTGCGTGAAAAGCGATCGAAAGCGAAAATAAAAGGCAAAAGTTTTAAGGCCTATATTTCGCTTTGTTACTATTTTACTATATGTAGAAGTACTTTTACAAATACGTATAAGTAGTACTAGGGTATGTATACAAATTCCTTATTTGAATCGGATATTATTAAATTTTTCATTGGTTTTAATTTTTTTTCGTGGGACCCTATTTTTTTAAATAAAAGTTGCCTAAGTTACTCCTTATTACATCAGCTATCTGCCAGTGAAAGTTCCGTCAAAATCAGTACAGCCATTTCAGAGATTAGCCGGAACAAACAGACAGGCAGACAAAAATTGTAAAAAATGTTGTTTTGGTATATGTACCGTGTATACAGCCATTTGCATTTAGTAAAAATCTGTTATTTTGACATTACAAACAGACACTTCAATTTTATTTATCTGTATAGATAAGTAAAACATCTTAATAAAAATATGTATATTAACAAAAAAGTAAGTGTTAAAAAGGCCTTATTTAATACGCTAATGTGATATTACATAATTTGACTGAAATATATGGAATGAAAAAAATAATGTAGCCCCACGGAAAACACTAGTACCGTCAGACATACATTAATAACTCTTACGTTAATATTTTAACGTCTATCATATATATATATATATATATATATATATATATATATATATATATATATATATATATATACATAATTAAGAAATGTAATAATAATAAAGTTCAGAAATCAAACATACTATTATTGTTAATGCATACAGACGCACTACTCTTTAGGCATAGATTTTTGACCATTGAAATAATACAAATGATGTCAAAGAAGTTATACTTATATTTTTTTTCATTGCGAAATTAAACAACATATGACAGTTTATAGAAAATCTGAATAAATTAAAGATAGAAAAATAAAGCAGATGACTGATGAATGAAAAATGACATTAATATAGTTATAGAAAGTGAGAAGACAAGTTATTTTTTTTTATTTATTTTATTAACTACTTACTTCATTTTATTTAAGCTTAAAAAGTAAATTTAAGTTTAACTCTATATTTACGCGTCTTTTCTGAAAAAAAAACATTTTTTTTTTCTTTACCGAAGGTTCCAGTTGTAAAATGTTAAAGTTGTAAAAATATACTTTCATTAAGCTTTCTATAATATTTGTAGAATAAAGATACGCCTTTAAGTAAATATCCAATATGAAATCTTATGCAAAATAGTTATTATGTTGTTATTTATATAATCTATACTAATAAATGGATAGCCGTTTTTTTTGTTCGGTTATACTGGGATGACTACTGAACCGATCGGAATAATACTCGTACCATAAGATTCAGCGTGTTTCGGAGAAGGTTTTAGTATATGATATACGCGGGCGGAGCCGCAGGAAAACGCTAGTCAATTAATATAATAGCAGTTGTGCATATGGCTTCACCAGCGTGAATTTCAATTAGCTTGCAACGACATTATTAGCGTTAACTTCTTGCATAATACTAGCAACCTTCGTCGGGTTTGTCTCAAGCTTTTATTTTTGATATTATCGAAAATAATAAAATAGATTTGATAATAATAACTATAATAAATCATTTTATTTAAACTATAATTTAAAAAAAAATATATTAATTGTACAACTATGTTAATAAAATATAACGTATTACTATATATACTAAATTATATTCCCTGAGAGATTTTAGGTTTTACGTACCTACAATCTAGCTTACTGCTAATAATATTTAAGATACTATTAGAGCTGCTTCTGCCTATCAATAGAGCGAGAGCCCGTGATCGCCAGACTTTCCTTATTTTATAAGAGCGGAAAGTTTCTCAGCGCATGCTATATTATTTGATGAATTTAAATTCGTATTTAATACACCTTTGCTACCTTTTATCTGCTAAAGCCACGATAACCCAAGCTTCAGAATAGTCCATCGTTCTTACCTGTGTTGGGATCATGCGCTGAGAAAGTTTCGCTTCGAGAGCATTCTAGAAAGTTTCACTACAGAAGCGACGAAGCCCTACTAATATATTCACCGCATTTTTATATTACATAGAGGGCGTTGTATTATTTTCGATCATATTTAGTCATCAAGCCGAATAAAATTTTATACAGTACCTAAGCTTTATAACGGATGATTTTTATTTTCAGTGAGCAGCGAAAATCTGTGAGCTATCATGTTTCTCTAGTCGTTAGCTCTAATCGACATCGCTCTCAACTCTCGTTCAATGTCGTTGTTCTCTTGTAGGTCAGGGGTCAGATTATGTCTAAGAGATTTAAATTTCAATTCTCTTTGTAAAGGCACCTGAGTAGTACAAGAGGTATATTATAAAGGGTTCTGCCATGATAACTGATTTCTTACAATATTACTTGTGAATTGACTAAATTTCAAGAATATTAATTAATTTATGTATGTACCACAAAAACAAAATAAAAGTGAAAACACCACGTGTACAAAGAATGCCCTATCTCTTAAGAGATCTCTACCAGAAACGCAAGCGTGAGAAAATATAAAAATTATAGTGAGGTGCGGTGTAGGTACAAACTACAAACATCAATTATAATATAAATATACACATATACAAACAAACATACACACATATGTACAAAAATACATACATACATATTTACATAGATACTTATATGTTTGGTCAGATAAATATTATCTTACACAAAATTTAATTTCTAAGCGGTTATCTATAGCAATTGGCTGTCACAGTTATAATCTTTAAGTAATGTGGTTTGGGCGTCAACGAATCAGTTAATTTAAGCAGTAAATCCTTTGATGACAATTCCATATGATAAGTACTGATACAGAAATTACACCCCTTATCTATTCAAGCAAGTGTGCTACACAAGGTTGTGCAATTAGATTATAATTACAATTAGAATTTAATTACATATTTCTTATTATACTTATAGCTCCAAAGATGGCCTGTTCCTTTTGCCCTTCAAGAAAAGTGAACAACAGCAATATTATATATGGTTCAATCTGCAGTTTACTGCCACTGAATATAACGAGTACAGTAGCTATAGTACAAGTGAGCAAGCAGGAACTAACACAAAATTCGTTAGGCTTATATAATTACGTTTTAACGTTTAGTATAGATTTCTCAGAGATGAGATATTTTCTGGTAGTAAAACGAATCTTATATGTTGACCCCGATAACCAGCTATTATTATACCAAATTTCATCAAAATCTGTCTAGTGATTTTCTCGTAATGCGGTCAATTCTAAAATCTTCGGCCTTTTTTTATTATTATTATTTATTTATTCGGCCTCTGTATCGATAATAATGACTATTTCAATAAGATTTTCAAAAAAATATTTAATATATGGTTTCGGCTCAGAATTTTATTGCATGTATAGACTAGCATTGCCCGCGGCTTCGCCCGCATTCAGATGACCGAAAGCCAAATTCTTAGGTTTTACAGATTAGTATACTTTTACATTGCAGTTTTTGCATTTTTTTTTGAGAAACGAGATATTTTCCCGCGGTAAAAAGTATCCTATATGTTGCCCCGGATAACTAGCTATCACCATATCAAATTTCATCAAAATCCCTCCAGTAGTTTTTCTGTTATGCGGTAACAGACAGGCAGACAGACAGACAGACAAAAAATCTAAAAACTATAGATTCGGCCTCTGTATCGATAATAATTTCTATTTCTATAAGATTTTCCAAAAAATATTTAATGTACAGATTCGGCATAGTTACAGTTTTATTATATGTAGAGATTATAATAAATACAATGTAGAATAACATTCCTTGTTACTATTTCAATATACATATCTGTTCATCCATAAATAAATCTACAATCTAACCGACACACAGCTCGAGATCTATGCAATTTGTGATACTATTCGCATAATTAGTTTGCCTTTGAGACATCAAAGCACCCCTCGTACCAGTGACCTGGGGTGGAACGGTTGTAGGTCGAACCTAACGATACGAATAAAGTAGTAACATAACTTTATTCTCGATGTTCAGCATCTTTTTCTTATCTGTCTTCTAACGTATCTATAGAAATATATGTAATATATGTGTATTAACTTTGCTATAGCAGAAGCTACATAATATTTATTGACTAGTGACTCACCCTCGCTCCGCTCGGATTCGTCCCTACTTTTGACCTATTTTAACGTAAAACTAAACGTTTTAACATTTAGTATAGATTTCTCAGAGATGAGATATTTTCCGGCAGTAAAAATATCCTATATGTTGACCCAGATACTGTCCCGTATAACTATCATCATACCAACTTCCATCAAAATCCCTCCAGTCATGCGGTCACGGACAGATAGACAGTCAAAAATTCTAAAAACTATTGATTCGGACTCTGTATCGATAATAACGTCTATTTCACTAAGATTTTATTATATGTAGATTGCATTGTTTTCGTAATTAAAATACTTATCTATAAAGGAGAAAGTAACATTTTCTGTTCGTGGTTTTTTTAATTGGGAAATGGGCAGGGAGAAGAAGGGTTTTTTAAGCTGTACCGATTTTTATTGGTAGAAATATGAACGAATAAAGTATATAAAGAAAATATCCCTTTGGGATGTTCAAATTGGAACCTTATAAATGTAGAAGCAGGTACTTAATGAGATATCTGCTTCCTTCACTCTTATAATAAATAAATATGTTGGGACATTAACACACAGCACCATCTAGTTCCATGGTAAGCTAGGAGGCTTGATTTGAATTTTTGAAAGTTTAATTAAAACATAAATAAATCAAAACACGATAGGCATAAAAGCTTTGAACTTTAAGCGTTAATGGTTTTAACGAAATACAACACAAGAAGTCGTTCAAAAGATGATTGAGATTAGAATTGGGTCGATCTATGCTTCAAACATTACCATATCACGTGGAAACAACAGATCTATGTTTTCGAATGTCATGCTTTAATCTGCAGATTAAATCGTATGTATTGTAGTCTTCGTCAAAGCAACCTCGTGCATTAATTTCTTTGGACAACTAAGGAATATATTACGTGCTAAGATGAAATAACCTTGCACGAAACCTTTCGAGCTTTTATAATCAGATTGAAAATTTTGTTTAAAACCCGTCATCATATGAATCTGCAAATATAGTTTATACATACTGATAAAAATTAAAAATGATTTTATAATTAGAAGATGTTTGAAAATGTTGGCAAATAGGTATATGTTAAATGTAAACGATGTGTGTCGAGAAAAAGAGAAATAGAAACGGGAGTTTTCTCCTAGCGAAAAACTTAAAAAATAGATCAAGCCGTTCCAAAGATTATCCTTTAAATAAAACTGGCAAAAAGACTTATATATATATATATATATATATATATATATATATATATATATATATATATATATACATATAATATAGTGAACTATCCCTTTTAATAATAAAGTATTATTTAAATTAATTTGGAAAGCGAGTAATCCGACAGAGAAATTTAGCTAATAGTTTAAAAAATCAACAAGCGAGCTTAACTAGCAAATGATAGGTTACCCTTATCGTAAAACAGATAGTAGTAGTAGTGTAAGGTTTCAATTAGATGCGAGCGATGGTATACGTAAAATGTCCGGCAGCGGTAAGATATGAGAAGGTAAGGATCAAGTTCAATGAGGTTATGCCCATATATACAAAAACGTACTGATGAGGGGGTGAAGTCTTAATATTAAGTATATAATTGATGAGTCATTTCAAACACCTAAAAGCAGTATATTAATTACACAAAAGTAATTTTATTAGCTAACTAGCACTGCCCGCAGCTCCGCCGCGTTCAGGTGACCAAAAACCAAATTCTTAGGTTTAACATATTATTAGTTATTTTTATTATTATTAGGTATGTATTTAATAGGTAGGCTTTAATTACTTAGCCAAAGCACACCGACTTCGAAAATATTTGATTAGGTATGTATAGTAAATGAAAACTACCAATCCAACAACTTCGCTCGGAGTTATTTTTTGTTGTATTGTATTTTTAGATAAAAAAGAACTAAATACTTGAATCATACACAAACAAAAAAAAACAAAAGTAAAAACTTTTTATTCAACCAGAATTCGAACCCGGCACCTGTGCTTGTTAATCTTGTGCCTTGGCCCGTTGACCACGATGATTATGCCATATGACCAATATATTGCGTGGAATAATGCGAAAGAACACCGCATGAAAACTTGAAAACAAGCGTTTTCTCAGACATAAGACTAATATAAATCGATACTTCGCCCCCGGAAACGCCCACATACCAAATTTCAGGGAAATCGTTAGAGCCGTTTCCGAGATCGCAGGTATATATATATAAATAAATAAACATACAAGAATTTCTCGTTTAAAGGTATTAGATTAGTGCTAAAATAATTAAATTAATTCAAGCCAATTTATAATCAGCTAATACAACTAAGAACAGCCTTCTACGCGGGAGATAGGTCTAGCGGAGATGTGTTTGCGCAAACACAAGTGCACTCTATTTCCTTCGCTCGCATAATCGTTTAAATACTATTTCTAATAGTTTATTCTAATAGTATTTTTTAAATAGTTGATTTAAATAGTATTCATTATTGTATCTATACTAATATTATAAAGAGGTAAAGGTTGTGAATTTGTGACGTTGTAGGGGGTAATCTCTGGATATACTGAACCAATTTACACGAAATTTAGTAAGAAGATAGTTTGAGACCCTGGGAAGGATATAGGATAGTTTTTATCTCGGAAATCATCCCTTAAAGATAAAAATGTGGATGAAAGTTTGTATTGGAAAGCCAGCTAGGGACGAACCCGAGCGAAACGTGGGTGAGTCGTTAGTGAACAATAAAAGAAGTGTTTTATTTATAGCAAAATAGGTAAACGGATTAGTAAAAAACTTTTAAGCTTAAAGTTAGAGGTCGCAAACGGTAAAACTTGTCACCTTTCAGACCACCCATTTGACAAGCCTTTTAGACATGAGAAAACAACAGCGCGAAATTATTTTCAACCGACTTCAAAAAGGAGGAGGTTCTCAATTCGACTGTATGTTTTTTTTTTATGTTTGTTACCTCAGAACTCCGTCATTTATTAACCGATTTGGACAATTTTTGTTTGTTTGAAAGGATATACTTCCAGATTGGTCCCATTTAAATTTCACAAAAAAATACCACCCCTAAGGGTGGAAAAACAACTAATGATGAATTTAACCTACTTCTAATTGTCATATTGACTTGAAACTTTGCGAGTATTTATTTCCGTTGATAGTACAGTGGTTCGGTGTTGTTGACCTGATCTAATGGCAAGGCCAGAAGGTGGATAGGTGGAACTCTTCAACGGCTAATAGTAAATACTTTGAGTTTTGGCTTATTTTGTTTGATTTGACAAGCCTAACACGTTAGAATCCTTACTTTGCTACTACTGTCTACACTAAAAAGGGAAAAATAAAAACTTTTTAACAAAAAAATAAAAACTGACTTCAAACAAAAGCACTAAAAAGTAAAAAATAACTGATTGGTAGTTTTCATTTACTATACATACCTAATCAAATATTTTCGAAGTCGGTGTGCTTTGGCTAAGTAATTAAAGCCTACCTATTAAATACATACCTAATCAAATATTCTCGAAATCGGTGCCAGCCTATACAAAGCAAAGCACACCGACTTCGAAAATATTTGATTAGGTATGTATAGTAAATGAAAACTACCAATCAGTTATTTTTTACTTTTTAGTGCTTTTGTTTGAAGTCGGTTTTTATTTTTTTGTTAAAAAGTTTTTATTACAATACTTGTACAAACATTACTTAAGGTTTGCCTAAAACTTTAAAGCACAATGTTAATAGAGTTTATAGTAAATTAATAGAAGTCACTTCATTTTTGTAATACTTGCTGCCTATTTTATATTACATAGGCCGTGTGCGTAAGTGTGCTTTTGTACTTAATTTACAGAGGAACGGTTTTCTTTAATTCATCTTTAATAAAAAATATTTATCCTTTAAATTCTCCTATACCCTTTTATCAATTAAAAAAAAGTCATATTTTCAAAAAAGTCATTTTGGTCTCAGAGAACGAAATCACTTACTGTTTTACGAAAACGTCACGGATTCGAGGGTGAATAATACTAATTTAGATAAAACTGCAAAAACAGTATTTTTACTTAATTACTTTTCACCTTCCGGTCCAAGCCCCCAAAGATCCTTCTGATTTTTATTATTTCTTCTTTCTATATTGAGTCACCGTCGCGTTCATCATCTGAGAGAATCTTTCATTTGCAATCCGAAAAAGGAAGCTATGAAACTCATACTTCCTAAAACCATTAGCGGATCTTGTCGTCACTAGTGGAACGCTGTAGGATCGTTCACTAGAACGACCTCATAACATGCACACACCGACTAATCTATAAACCTAACTGATATATTTTACTAAAATTGCCAAAGCACCCTAATATTTCTATTGCCACAATGATATAGTCGAATATCATGACCACTGTGTATATTCACACAGTGCAGTGGATAAAGAAACCATAAATGGGCTACATTTTCGGTCAAAGAGCGATTTTATTCTGTGTGCCTACTATCTGTACATATAATAAAATTGTAACTTAGCCGAATCTGTACAATAAATATGTATTTTTTGGAAAATCTTATTGAAATAGACATTATTATCGATGCAGAGGCCGAATCTATAGTTTTTAGAATTTTTGTGTCTGTCTGTCTGTTACCGCATCACGGAAAAGCCACTGGAGGGATGGTGATGAAATTTGATATAATGGTAGTTGGTTATCCGGGTCAACATATATGATACTTTTTACTGCGGGAAAATATCTCATCTCTGAGAAATCTATACTAATCGTTAAAACGTAAGTAGGGACGAATCCGAGCGGAGCGAGGGTGAGTCGCTAGTATACATTATATCTTTCCTCATTTTTGTTTATTCCGCACGCCTATTCGGCAAGTATAAATATGTAAAGGTTAACATTAACAGTGACATTTACCAAATGACGTGACTGCCGTGTACTGGTCGAATTCTATGAACGGGCTTAACGTAGGGCTATTTACTTTAGATTCTTCTAATAAAAGAATTGTAGTACAGTGTTGTATCATAGTAAGATTTCATTCTACTCAATTAGGAATATTATATATTAATTCGTTACATTATTATATTTATAAATAAAATTAGGGTGGGTGGAGGGGCCGTAAGCCCATTAAGAAGAGGGTGGTTCCGTTGGATTTTAGTGGATAGCACTGGCTTCTCTAGCTGGTGAGCCCCACATAACCACCTGTGTGTATGTAGTTGTTATGCGTAAATGCAGTTCCCAACGTTAAAAAAAGACAGATAACTGCTTGTCCTATATTACAGAACATAATAATATAGCATAAACCATTTATCCATCATTATTTTCTCTTCAAAATTTGAATTATAGAGCGGGTACAGGTAATAAAGGATTTATAACTTTACTAGCAGACCCAGCCACGCGTTGCTGAGCGCAAATTTGAAAAACGTTAATTTAGAAATAAAAAAAGGAAATAATCGAGATACAAACTAAGTTCTTTTAAGTACGAACAAATCAGACATGTTGAAAAAAATTCCGGACATTTGATTTTGACACGGGAATTTTATATAATTTTAAGATTATGTAAAGGCTATATAATATATACTATACGCCATACGGTTACAATGAACGATAATAACATTATTTATACTACAATTTCTACACATAAAACGAAGTTTGAAATATAAATTGTTATAATTTTCAATTAAAACTTATATTTAGTAGCTTGACTGGAATTAGTGTAAATCTATATTTTTGTAGATTGTGACGATTTAAAAAGTTTTCAAGCATTTTAGCCGATCAAACTGTAGAAGTGTCAAAATTCTATTTATGTTAACTGAAATATAGAAAGTGTTAGTGAAACAATCCTTTCAGCTCAAACTCACGTTCAACATGTTTATTGATTTTGAAAAATGTCTGCTTTTTAAAACTATTAATTGGAAATATGTTTGGTACAGTTTTTACTTTTAACGTTTAAACTTATCTGAAGTAGATACCTATAACCTATTACAGTTATAACTAAATAATATGTATAAAAAATATAAATAGGTAAAAAAATATTATAATTAGGTAGGTTTCCGACTGCATAATACTTTTAATCACTCAATTTGAATTCTTTCGGCAACTTGTTCTCATCTTTTTAGTTCAGTTATAAAGAATTTATATATTTTTTTAATAATAATGAACGTAAAATTTGTAGTTTAAACTAAAATTCCATTATTGTTCAATTTTGCTCTGTGAAGTTACAAAGACTATTCAATTGTAATTTGACTTTGATTATAATCATTGTTTATCTTCAATTCTAAGCTTACTTATTCATGAAATGTATTAAAAAACAAAATATGATTCTGCACTTCACGTTATATACTCGTTACGCCATTGCATGGATTTAATTTCATATAATTTCTAATTTTAAATAATATAACTAAAGCCATTTACATATTGTAGTGTTCGATTTTACCATGACAGTCCACGCCCTCTGACCTAAATTACTAAGTTTAGTATATTCATGTGTCATATAATAAATTATGAAATATGCATTTTTAAAGGTTTTATCCTACTAACATTACAAATGCGAAAGTTTGTGACGATGTATGGATGTTTGTTACTCTTTCACGCAAAAACTACTGAATGGATTTTAATGAAACTTTACAATAATATAGCTCATACTTCAGAATAATACATAGGCTACTTTTTATCCCGGAAAAATATACAGAGTCCCGTGAGATAGATTTGTTTTTGTTTAATATATGTAACCATCCTTCTCTCATTCGTTTTTGAGTAGAAATATTCAATTATATACCTATTTGTAATATTTAATTTACTATGAGTATTTATTTCTCTTTATTTTAATTTTTTCCTTTTTTAATATTTCTACTATTTAATAAAATCAAAAAGTAGGTATTCTAATAAAAAAAAACTAAAAAATTTTATTAATGATATCGGTGTAATTGAAATGTTAGCTTTTTCAGTCAAGTAATTGAATAAGTTTTGCTATTCATAGACAAAAAAATTGTGATCAAGTAATAACACTGCTTCTGTTGAGTTCATTTATTATTGCATATAAACAATTTGAACTTTTTGGCTCCAATAAAATAATTTTATAAAAAAGCTTAATATAAAAGAGCTTTACTACACTATTGTTGTTCACACGCGACGGCTTTATTTCGTATAATTCGCTGAAATTATCATTAAATTAGTCCTATCTGCATATTTTTCTTTTATTATTATTTTCTATACCTTACCTGAAAGTTAAAATAATAGTAAAATAATCTTTCCCGGTTTTATATAAAAATAAAAAATAAATGAATAAAGCAGACTAACGGAAATTTTTTGCCACCCTATAACCCATTGTTCTCCGTAGAAATATTATATTTCAAATACTTGCTTTGATACCATTAATACTAAGAAAATAAAATATTAAAATATCTTAGTATAACTTAATTATTAAGTCCAAGAATACCTACCACCTTTGAAATGTTTGATAAATATTATTTGCTCTACTAACTTTATCGTTCTATTCGCCCTCCTAGGTGTTCCCTGGTTAAGCGAAGCGTCCTCAATACGATCAACGGCTTGAGTGAAACTATGACGAGTAACTCAAGATATTGCCTTTTTGTATAATTATAAAGTAAATAATAATAATACACTCCTAATTAATTAATATTAATTATATATATATATATATATATATATATATATATATATATATATATATATATATATATATATCTTTTGATTCATAATATGACCTCTTTCAGAATTTTTAATATTTTAACTTCTTTACATATAAATATCAACATTTAAAGTGGACTCCGATAAAGTGCAATAATAAATATAAACATATAAATAAAAATAATGTACAAATTTTTCTCGATACGCAGTTTGCTCAGGTGTTGACATTGACAAATCGATAGGATGCATCAGCGTAATGCAAGCGAAATTTCTGATTCCATGCATATAGGAAAATATACGTTCAAAGCTGGAGTGAACGGTAAATAGCAGCGGTAAATACGGCTCTTGGCTAATTGGAAGCCTTACAAATATGTACCGAAAAAGATTTTTCGCTAGAAAATCGTGTGTAATTTTCTGGTCATAATCTATTGGATTTTTTTTTGTTGGGACATTAACACACAGCACCATCTAGTTCCATGGTAAGTTACGAGGCTTGTGTTATGGATACCAGATAGTTGATATACTACACATATATAATTTTGAATACATACATATTATAAATATAAACACGCATGACTGGAGACAAACATTCGTGCTCATCATACAAATGAATGCCCCCAGCGGGATTCGAACCCGCGACCGCTGTAACAGCGAGTAGGGTCACCACAAACGGAGCCAAAAGTGTCGTCTTATTTACTATCTTAATTATTGCTTTATGAATTAAAAAAAAATCTTTTCTGAGTAACCGATGAAGCTATAAGAACTAATGGGAACAAAAAATCTAAATAACTTTGGAATTGAAAAAGTCTGAAAATAATAATTCGATTTAATAGATGAATGTTGGTTTTGTTAAGGGTTTAAATTTTTACCTTTTGGTAAATCCTAATTATAATAATACAAGAATAATTACATTATAATTTTAAGCTTTATCTTTAATCTGGACAAAATATATTTAAGTATAAAAGCGCTGCTTTTTACAAAAAAAACATTTGAGATTTTCCCTTCGTAACTAATAAATTTAAAATGTAAGTATTCAATCCTTTTAAAAAAAAACTACTATCGCAGTATATAAAAGTATATATCCAATAATAGCTTTAAAAAATAATAAGAACACAAAAAATAATAACATGTAATAAAATTGTGAATAAATTGAAAGTTTCCTGCACGTGAACTCTATATCGTGAAGCTGACTGATTGCATCTATTGAAGTTTCCATAGAAGGTATAGTACTCGAGGAATAGATTGAATGGTAATCCTACACGCCGCTCTACTCAGCGAAAGACTCAAGTAAAAGACGTACTACTGAATCAGCCGTACGTCTGTTTACTTCATACACTTTTCACATTATACTCAGTTTCTATGAAAATATTAAGGCTAACGCCGCTATTCAGAATTTTTGCATTAAAATGTACCTATGTTGTGTATAAAAACTTTTTAACAAAAAAATAAAAACCGACTTCAAACAAAAGCACTAAAAAGTAAAAAATAACTGATTGGTAGTTTTCATTTACTATACATACCTAATCAAATATTTTCGAAGTCGGTGTGCTTTGCTTTATATGGGCTGGCACCGATTTCGAAAATATTTGATTAGGTATGTATTTTAATAGGTAGGCTTTAATTACTTAGCCAAAGCACACCGACTTCGAAAATATTTGATTAGGTATGTATAGTAAATGAAAACTACCAATCAGTTATTTTTTACTTTTTTAGTGCTTTTGTTTGAAGTCGGTTTTTATTTTTTTGTTAAAAAGTTTTTATTTTTCCCTTTTTAGTGTAGACAGTAGTAGCAAAGTAAGGATTCTAACGTGTTAGGCTTGTCAAATCAAACAAAATAAGCCCAAACTCAAAGTATCTACTATTAGCCGTTGAAGAGTTCCACCTATCCACCTTCTGGCCTTGCCATCAGATCAGGTCAACAACACTGAACCACTGTATTATCAACGAAAATAGAAATACTTGCAAAGTTTCAAGTCAATATGACAATTAGAAGTAGGTTAAATTCATTATTAGTTGTTTTTCCACCCTTAGGGGTGGTATTTTTTTTTGAAATTTAAATGGGACCAATCTGGAAGTATACCCTTTCAAACAAAACAAAAATTGTCCAAATCGGTTAATAAATGACGGAGTTCTGAGGTAACAAACATAAAAAAAAAAAAAAAAAAAAAAAAAAAAAAAAAAAACATACAGTCGAATTGAGAACCTCCTCCTTTTTGAAGTCGGTTGAAAATGAGGAGAAATGCTACGTATATTTAATGACGATATTATAATAGATTTTTTTAAAGGAATCTCTCTGAATTTGGATTTTAGTATTGAAATGGAAGCTTAAAAGTAGTTTTAAGATACGGTTATGAACCGTATGTAACATTTTTTTTATTTTATGCTATAGTTTAGTTTTTCAATAGTAGTCAGATTTGTTTTTATTCATTTTTTCCATCTTTTTGTTCTTTTTTCTTATATAGAGAGAAAATATTGGGACTTCACTTTTTTTTCGTTTGTCAAGACACAACGTTAGGTGGTGGTTAGGTGGGCAGTGTACTTTCAACATTACATGTTGCAATTAATACTTATTATTAAAAAAATCAAGTGTAATTACTATTTTATCTTGATATTTTTAATTTATAATTCTTTGTTTTTGACGACACGTTTAGCTCACTTTGTAGCGACCCTACTTGCTGTGCCAGTGGTCGCGGGTTCGAGTCCCGCTGGGCCATTCATATGTGTGATGAGCACGAATGTTTGTACTCTAGTCATGGGTGTTTATATTTATATATGTATGTATTTAAAATTATGTATGTGTAGTGTATCAACTATCTGGTATCCATGACACAGGCCTCGAAGCTTTCCATGGAACTAGATGGTGCTGTGTGTTAATGTCCTAACATATTTATTACATATTTTGTTGTTTTATAGTTCATAAATAAGTGCATAAAAATGTATATAAATATATTTATATAATTCAATAAAATTATATAATGAAATATGATTTGATTTAAAAAAAAAAGAAGAACTGGCAAATTAAAAAAAAAATCTAGACAGAATTGGACCCAGATTTCGAGCTAAAAAATATTGTGCTTGGTAAAAGTCGACAACCGCCTACTAACAAGGTAGTTTGATTGCAATGTAAGTCGATACAGGTTTATCTTCAATCAGTAACGGTACTCACCTGGTACGGTGGAAAATCTATAGCTTGTATCATTACTACGTTTGTACAAATTTTCATTTCCTAAGACACCCAATAGGGTGTAAAATGTGTACCTACCTAGCATATTTTTTTTTCATTTATTGGCCAAAGTCTTATTGTAACATAAAGACTGGTTTTTTAATATTTTAACACCTGCATAATATCGTTTACCACAGCAGCGGAGTGTAGGAGTGCCAGTGATACAAATCAAAGCACACCGACTTCGAAAATGTCTGATTAGGTATCTATATACTAAATTAAAAGTACCAATCACTTATTTTATTAATTTGACTAGTCAGTACCTAAGTAATAGTTCTTTATTTAATTACAAGAAATCTTATTAGACATTCCCTTACGTTTTACCCATTTTCCATATTTTTATTTGGATTACCTCATTGGTGTGGTGTAATGGCTAGCATGTATAACTAACTTGATTTCCTTGATGGTTTGAGGTCATATGATCACGAAAATCTATCTTTTTGTTTACCGCAAATACATAAATAATGATAAAACTTTTCCCTTAAGCTTTAAAAATGGATTTTCTTAAAAACAAATAATTGAGAAAGCTTTAATTTTATATTTACAAAGTTAAAGTGGGTACGTCATTGCATGACTAAAACACATTTGTCAGATGAGACAATAAGTAGTAGGTATGTACAATGGCCGCGTATAATTAACCCTGAAAGTATATATTTTCTGTCATTATTTATACTTATGTAAATATATACGAATCAAGGCGGAACAGAGTTATTTGGTTAGAATAAGGAATTACTCATATTTAATGAAATATCAGCATTGGCTGTTGCGAATTCATAGTTCATTTTTGTTTATTTCGCTGTCACCAGACAGTCTCGCCCGTCGGCTTTTTATGAGTCCAAAGTTGATAAGCTCGATTGATAAGTTACGTATGGTTTTAAATTAAGCTATTTTTTATCTCTGTAATTCATATTTTTTAAACTCTTTTTAACCGACTTCCAAAAAGGGGAAGTTTCTAAATTCGTCGGAATCTTTTTTTTATGTATGTTCCCCGATTACTCGAAGACGCCTGAACCGATTTGGAAAATGTTTTGTTTTGTTTTAAAGGGCCTACAATATTTAAAGATATGAATATCTAATAAGTAAATGTGTATTTTACGTATCGAAATATATTAGATGTGCTTTGCATCGGCTGGCACCGATTTCAAAAATATCTGATTAGGTATCTATTCTAAATGAAAATCTCCGTTTACTTTGTACTGCCTGGAAGGCGGGTTTTTTTTTTCAAATTTTATGATGAATAGTTTTAGTATTATAACACTAAAAATGATTATTACTTTAAGAATATTTTTCATAAATTAGCAAAATTAGTTTTTTTCATCCACTTTACTATTTTTGTGCTAAAACATGGAGGAAATTAAAGATAATGATACCTTTACACCATAATTTCCTCAAGTATAGTTCATATCTATCTGTATACTAAAATTCACCTAAATCCGTCCGATGCAAAGCAAAGCAAATCTATTTCGATACTTTTACCTTCTCAACCTATGCTATCCAAGTCGAACTGTCACTTAATCGAAAATAAATAATGCACTTGATTAAAAAAATAATCTACTTACGTTTATAAACTGCATGAGTACACTTAAAACACTTAAAACTGTAGTAATACTATTAAAACAAAAAACAAAAAACAAGAAACGAATATATACGAAAATTAACAAAAACTAATAACTACTGGAAAATAATATGAGAAAAATAAACTATAAAAAAAGCAAAAAAATATGAAAACCTAAACGCGTTTAATAATCGTATTCACATAAACTATCGAACGTTGCGGTATTTTGTGACTACCCGCCAAAAATACTGAAAAGTATTCACAGATAATAAAATCAAATAATGGAACTCAATATTTTATATAAATCAATTAAAAACTCGTAAATGCATGCATGAATTGAAAATAATATATTTCTATTTTAAAATCTTAGTAATCTGATGACAATTTTCATTTTTAATTTGCATAACTCTCAACTACTTACTGACTTATTTAGGTATATAAATGTATATAAATATTCTAAATTTAAGTCTCCATAACTTTTGACTCCTTCGTTTCCTCAAAATAATTTTTATATATTTGAACTCCCCATCACCTCCTCTATCCAAAAATACCACCAAATTCCCCAGGGGCCGCGTCCCATATACTAAACTATATATAAATGTATATACATATAATATTGTAAAGTATAATTTACTTATAACAAACTAGCGGCTCACCCTCACTTCGCTCGGGTAGTCTTTAGACAAACAAAAACAAATTTATCCCACGGGAACTCTTTAATTTTCCTGGATGAAAAGTATCTAAAATGTTGACTGGGGATATAAGGTACCACTATGTAAACTTTCATTTAAATTGGTCCAACAGTTTCGGAGATTAGCTTGTACAAACAGACAAACAGACAGAGAAACAAAAAAAAACAAAAAATTTGAATTTGTTCTATTTCTCTTCTTACATCCTCCTGACTCACTCAGTTTTTAGCATTTTTTTCTATGTACAGACATTCCACCTCTACAGTTTTATTATATGTATAGATAAAACAATGTTCATAGTATGACCATAACAGTTAATATTAATAGAAAGAAATGTAGCTCTATATTTAATATTTCGATTATAGTTACCAAATATTCGTTAACTTTAAATTAAATTGAATGTTATAAAGACTGCAATACATTTTGAATGAATAAAGGAACTCAAGTGTACACATAGGTTTGTTATGTACTCACTGTGATGGAAATCAATTTAAATATATTTATAAATAATTTCAAAAGGAAATTATATTTTATATATGTCCCACATGTACTTAGGGGTTAATTTTTTCTTGAAAAAATGGGGTGTTGCCTTGGGGTATATACACTAAAAAATATAGAATGAAATTTTAAGTATCTGTTCCCTTTGAAACCAATCTAATAATGTATGTGTTCTTTCGTTAATATTAAGGATTTTGGATGTAATCAATGTGTGAGAGATCTGGAGCTATACCGACGACTTCGTGTGCTCTCTAATGCACAGTGTAATACCGTCAACTTTCCAACTCCGTCATATTACTGTGAATTTCGTAACAGAAAAGCCAAATAACGCTTGGCATAAATCAAACCTAGGACTTCTAGATCTGTTGCCGTAAATGCTAGCCACTAGATCAACCAGGCAGTTGGCAGTTATTATTTAAGGCTTCCGATACAAACTCACTGTAAGACAAAAATGTAAATTTTGGATAATTTGAATGAAACAGTTTTAAAATATTTTAATAGTATACAGTTTAAAATATAAATTGCATAACTTTAAATAACACAACAAAACAAAGTAAAGCCTTCACATTTACACAAAATATTTTTCCATTCATACAAAACAAACTGTGTTTACCTACTTGTAAGTATTTTAAAAACTTATTATATACTTTTTTACTGCAACGGAACACTAATTAGTGCTTTTATCTCGTAGTGAAATAACCTTGCATTATACGGTGTGAAAGCTTATAAAGCCTTATAATAAATAAGCATATAAAGTATTCTAATTACATTATGAATATCGCATGGTGAAGGAAAAGGGGAAGTTAAAGTACTTAGTTATTTAAAACGACGTATGAAGTGCGGCAACCGGCAAATGAATTTTTAGAAACATAAATCCAGCCATAATAATCATATTAAAAGATCTCAAATTAGTGCTAAAACAAACATCATTTTCTAGACTCATGTTATAGAAGTAAAATTTGTGAGTTTTGCTGTATAAAATCACTTAACAATTCTAATAAATAAATACTCTTTATCTAAGAATATCGATAGTAAAGTATTACACAATATACATACATACACATACATGTAAGTGTATGTATGTATGCAAAATGCAAAATCAGCTATGTACAGACTGAAGGAAGTGTAGGGTCGTGTAGTTAATTCCTAAAAGCGAAGTAAGCAGGTTTCTATATACTAAAGTATAATAAATAAAGTTTTAATATGATTTTTGCATAATTTTATAAGGTAGGTACTGATAGAAATCGCAGCACTATGGAATATGTAAGTTCTTACGTGAGGTAATTCGTAAAAATTGTTAAAATATGGCTTATTATTTCAAAAAAGAGTGATTTCAGATTTAAAATGAATTATTATTGACAATAACCGTTTAAAGACCATGTTCATATTCTTCTTTTTTTTTCTTAACTGCCTCGGTGGTGTAGTGGCTAGCATGTACGGCTGCACACCCGGAGGTCCTGGGTTCGAGTCCCGGGTCGGGCCAAGTTTAGTTAGCCTCAGTAACAGCCCGGAGTTGGGAAGTTGGCAGTGATTCACCTCCGTGCCTCGGAGAGCACGTAAAGCCGTCGGACCTGCGCCTTAACTCTCACTGGTCGTGTCGAGCAGTCGTCCCACCGGAGTATGAGAGTGACAGGAATAGAGAGTGCACTTGAGTCTGCGCGTACACTTGTGCACTGTAATATCTCCTGCGCAGTTGGCTAGTCTCAATGTGATTGGCCGCCGTGGCCGAAATCGGTCAGGAGAACATCATCATCATATTCTTCTTACAGTAAGTAATATCTTTAGCTTTTCAAACAGGATCATGGAGATAGTAAGCTATATATATAATATACAAAAGTGTAACACAAATTCTTCAGTAAGAAATCGATTCTGAAAAATATTTATGCTCGAACACTGCGAACACTGAAAGCTAAGTACCTAATAAATAAAATCAAATTATCATAAAAATTGGATAAATCACGGAAAAGGCATAAATAACAACATAATATCAGCGAAACTCCTTTTACAGCAACACACTGTTTCTGTTTATGTCTGTTTTAAGAGGTTGTTTATGTCTGATTTTTTTTATCATGCTCTCTAGATCATTACGGTTATTTTATATATAATATTGTATGTCTGTTTGTACAAATAAAGGTCTAGTCTATTCACTAACTGAAATTTTAAGTATGATGAGTTTAATAGTGTTTTTTAAATTCCTTTCAATATTCGACTCAATGTCACTAGCTTTTGTAGCAATGTAATCAGCATCAGTAAAAATTTGTGCATTGAGGGGTAATATCGCACATCCTTTAACAGCATTTAAGGCTTAATAAATGTTTGTCCATAAAGTTGAGCCACTTGAAATTGGGTCCCTATTAAATTCTTCTAAATTATAAGTTTTGACGAAATTCTTAGCGAATATGATTTTACAAGTACATAATATATTTCTAACTTTCTAGAAACTCTGTATCATTAGATTTGCTGCTGTCCCCGTCTTACCCTACCATCTTTCTTTCTACTATAATTGTATCAGCTACATTCTCACCATGGCCACATGGTCAGTTTTATCATTAAATCAAGTTCCTGATAGCATAATGCAAGACGTAGAAAGGTAGGTATATTAAATTTTAACTTAATCGAATATCAATAATATTCGAATAAACTATTACAAATTTTGACTGCAAATACAGACATGTATTATACATATGACAATCTATAAAATAAATCATTTTCTCAACATATAATAACAAATAATTTGAAAAAATAACTAACTTTTTTTTCTGTAATATTACTTAGAAGATAAAAACGAATGTTCCAATAAGTATTTATGCTAGCTGTAGTGAAGTAGAGCTACAAATCCTACGGACCGGAAGCTTAATATACGACATGAAATATCGCCATGCCTATAGGCACCTAATGCCTCAAATCCACTGGTTATTGGCCTATATCTTCTTGTTGGCTGTTTATCGAAATCGTGACTTGTTTGCTCAAGTTTTTTTGAGTATCGATAATTTCTTCTAGTGAAAATTTATTATTCTTAATAGTTTGAGAATGAGTTGGAAAATCTGGCTTTTCATTCTCTAGGTGTTTCTACTGTACCTATCTATTAAAACACTTCTTTACTTTCTAAAAATTAGATTTTTATAGAAAATAATCTTCTATTAGAATAACGTTTTGAATTAATAATTGATCCCACTTTTAATATTTTCCACGCTTACTAAATTAGCCAAATAAATATATCAAACATTTAGTTGATGTAGACTAGAAATAACAGTCGGGCTAAGTAAATGACGAATGATTCCTCAAGATATTCAAACATTCATATTCCCTCTGAGCTAATTCACCTTTATATTTAATTTCTATGTCGAATCTTATCTGATTTAAGTTCAATACTTGATATTTCTATGTGCACTTAAATATATTTTTTCAGTAATGCCCAGCAGTAAATCTATCCAATAGCTAATTTCCGTGATTTCGTTTTCAATTATTAAACTTACTTTCTCAATATATTAAACAACTTCCTAAGAGGATCCTCCACAAACCCTTTTGTCAGTGCATAAAAATAACAAATTTATTCACATTTATCCGAATGTCGGCGTCCAAGAAATTTAGTGTATTATTTTAATACATATTTACTGATAAATAAATCCTTCAAAGGTTTAACTTTCTTGAATCTTCAGTGCACAGAGAGACCCAGACTTTTCTTAAAGTCCCAATATCCAACGATATCAGTTTATTTATACAAACATACATCTATATTTATAAATAATCTATTCCTGCTTATTTCAGTGCGCGGCTGGGCGGGCGGCTTGGCAGGAAGCGGCGGCGCTGTCGGTGGGCGGCGGCGGCTTGGGCGCGGGCGGCGCTGCCCGCCGCTGCTCCGTCCTCGGCGACCACCCGGGCGCACGGCGCGGACAGGGCAACAAGTGGCATCGTACCAATCGGGTATACTATCCATTTTTAATCTTGGCAAATGCATTTACGAACACTCTATATGCAGGTGATTATGTGGTAATTCAGCAGCTGGGAAAGCTATAAGCCTACTAAAATCTAATGAAATGTTCCTCATTTTACAACCACGTCACCAACCAGGTATACTATACTGGTTTTACATTAATATATTTAAGAAAACCATATGCATCTACTTTTTCTTCGTGCAGGCGCGCGTATCATGAATGCGTATTGCTTGCGCGTATTCGGCGCTAATAAAATTGAAAGCAGCGTTTGAAAGATTTAAAAAATGCAGATTATTATTAGCCCTCGTATTTATACGTTGAAGTTGATAGCGAGTTAAAAATCATCGTATGCGTAGGCCCTAATATTATGGATTATAAATAACCATTTACATGTGAACTAAACCGAATTGGACTATTAATGCGCTTACAACTAAGTTGTAGATAATATGTAAATTTCTATACGAATATTAATATTAAAAAAATATACCCCAAAAAAGTAACAAAAATAACGTTAAAAAATCAACTAAAATATAAGAATTCTTATATTAGATATAGTATGTAATATATAATACTAAATACGTAAAGATTAACTAGAGAAAATAAAAGTGATAAGCGGAACACAGAAATCGTACCAATTATAAAACTTGTCTTCTTCATTTATCCTTTAAATAGAATATAATATATTTTCAGAGTTCTTCTTAAGCGAAAATAAATTGACAAAATGAAATAAAATTTTTGATAAAACATAATATTAGGCAGATTGTCTTAAATTATACCTATTTAACATTTTTACATTAAATATTAAATTTAGACAAATAGACACTTCACTACACACCACACAAGACCTACATAAGAGAAATATACATAAAAAAACAGATGCACTGCAGCCGGCTATATATATTTAGGTATACATATATTTAGTCAACCGTATAAAAGCGATCTTATCCAAATTATATTATTCAATTATATATAATTTATCAGGTTCGCGATGCGTCGTACGGCTCATCGTCAGATTCGGAGGGGGAGGCGGAGGGAGCGAGCGGGGAGCCATGGGGGGTCGCAAGGCTCCTGTACGCGGGACTCACAACGCTCGCGGTGGGCCTCGTCGTCTACTTCGTGGGTACCGGAGACAAGGTAATTGTCACTAAATATTTTAAACTAGCTGTGTTCATCTAGTAGAAGCCTATGTGTAGCGCTGGATTTACACTAGCACTAGGGGCTAGTGTCCAGGCGGCAAATTTTTAGGGACGGCAAAATTCGGAGGGTGGGAAAAAAAATTTTCTTTCTTCGCGTTAAGAAAAATGCTTTTTTTATTTAAAAAAATGAAAAATAAAAAACGATTAACTAGTAGGTACATTTTTCGAAAAATTGATATCTATCTATCTATACTATAATAAAACAGTAGAGGTCGAATGTCTGTACATAGCAAAAAAATGCTAAAAACTGAGTCAGGGGGATGTAAGAAGAGAAATAGAACAGATCCAGATTTTTTAATTTTTTTGTTTCTCTGTCTGTTTGTTTGTTGGAACGGGCTAATCTCCGAAACTATTGGACCTATTTAAATGAAATTTTGCATAGTCGTACCTTATATCCCCGGTCAACATGTAGATACTTTTCATTCCAGATAATTAAAGAGTTCCCGTGGGATAGTTAAAAAACTATAGTAACTTATACAGCGTAGTACACAACAACTTATGCACCTAATTTAGTAAAATTTTACATTCTGATACCTTATATTGCCGGTCAAGCAACAGGTTAAGCATCCCGGAAAAATGAACGGTTGCCGTTGGAACTAATAGATCTCTATTAGTGTTTTCCTAGAGGCGAACCCGAGCGAAGCGAGGGTGAGCCGCTAGTCATATATAAATTATTTGTTTGCATTTTTCAAAAAATTAACAATTAAACAAAAATTTAAACTTTTAACATTTTATTCAAAATTTTCATAATAGGACGGCATTTTTTACTATGCCCAGATTCGGTGCTAAGATTGAATCCGGCACTGCCTATGTGTTATTCCAATATAGTCTATCTGTTTAATATACATCCAAATCCACGGACATTCAAGTATGAAGATGTTGCTCTTTCATACTTAAATGGGTAAGACGGATTTCGGGACATATTTGTATGCTAATCTCAAAATTGTATTTATTTCAAAAATAAGCTACCGGTATGATGATATTTGTGAATTAAGCCGAAAAAAATGTTTCATTAGAACTTCCGTAATATGCATACATACATATACATGCGAACGGTATCTAGGGACGGTGAAGCGATGGTTATTAACTCAGTATTAGCATTGATGATAAAGTAATTAATAAAAGTAATTAACTTATAATAATTAGATGCTGTAAAAAGCATCTATGTAGTTAGTACACTGTACTTTTTCATGAAAATCGTGTTTAATCAATCAAAATAATCATGAAATCTCAGAAGTATAAATTGTATTATTATAAATAAAATAAAAAATTACTACACTATAGGTACTTGAATGGCAATACAGAGTATACATATAGAAAGTGAATAGGATTTTTGGAAGATAAAGGGGTTAAATATATTAAATTGAGAATAAGGGTAAAAGTACATATATTTTTCTCATTTCAGGGTTTCAAAACACCAGCGCTACGGCTGGTCGGTCCGTCACTCATCGTGGCGGGGCTGGCATGTTGTTTGCTACGTATTATGTTCTGTATATTCGCCAAGCCTTGTTGCAGGCGGCGAGCCAACCACAAGGAGAACAGAAGGTATTTTTTTATTGTATGACAAAATTGTGGCAAAAAAAAAACTAAGTGAAAACTTTGCTTTATGACAAATATTTGTTGGAAATAATAAAATAATTAAAAATATCAGTGGAACCAATAAAAATTATTAGTTTTTACCTCTCTACTTCTAACTGCTAAATCTGCTCTATTTCAAAAATATTAATATGAATATCACTTTTTTAATTAATTTTTTGTTCCTGACATCTAATGACATACTCGTAAAAAGGTAAATAACTCTCTTCGCTTTTATTGTGTCTTTTTACCAGTAATTTCATTACCATTTTCTTTCCAACTTCAATTAAAGTTATTCCCACAATATACACATTTTTATCAAAGTAAAATATAGCCTATAATACTCGGCGGTACTATTCGTGAAAGTATTTTCATAATTAAATCAGTAGCTTTCAAACTTACGAATTTTAACTCTTTATAATATTAGTGTAAATTGGAGTAATATGCGATATATTATTACCCCATAACTAACTTATGGAGTAACACGGCATGTAACATGTTAATAATTAAACTGACTTTAACGTACAAAACAGACTGTCCGGTTGCGTGGAAGGGGAAGAGATGCCGCTCGCGAGGTGTACGAGCGGCCGAGCGGGGCCCGCACAGTGTTCACCCGCCCGGCGTCTCGACGCCTCCTCCTGCGACGTATCCAGCTTATCCAGTGGGGAGGAGGACGAACGCTTGCGCAGATACCGCACGGCCAACTCGACGTTACAGCCGCAGACTGTACTTGTTCAACCGGTGAGTTCAGATTTTTAATCGAGGGTAAATCTTACTTAGATTACCTTACTGGTGGTAAGAATTTGACATAATTTATACGCAGTTATTCTTTCAAATTTCTATCTCTAGTAAGACAACTACAGATAGGTTAATGAAATCCGCAGCATGTGATACAAAGGCAGTGGTAGCTCAGTAAGGCTGTGATAGCAAAGTGATAATATGCTTACTTGAAAAAATAAGTGATGCGAGTTTAAAGTCTCGCGCTTCTGATATTTTCATGGCAAATCATTTTCAATTTAATCAATAAAATCATTTAGTTTTCTTACACATGAGAACCCTACTTGGCTTGAGCCATAAACTGTGACCTGAAACCCCCGTATTGTACGGAGGCCTAGCCTAGGCCTGTGACGTTAAATGTAGAATTTGTTATGTCGTAAGAGATTGACTTCTTAATTTACTTAATTTTCAGGCGGGATCACAACCAAAGCCGTCACCGTCGTTGCAATCGACGGCAGCAGGAGCAGGCGCAAGTGGAGGCACGGGGAGTGGGAGTGCAGTGGTCCCGGGGACTGCTGGAGGTTCGGGGGGTGCAGCGACCTCGGGAGCAGTTCCAGGTCCGGGTGGTCTCGCGGGGGGACTTGCGGGGGGTCTCGCGAGTGCAGCGGCCAAGCGACCGCCTCCCCGCAACGTATCATTCGCGGGCGCACCCGACGGCGAACTCGTTCTCAGTCCCGCGCAGTTACGCTCCTAATAAAGCAATAAACTATTCTGCAATACTTTTTATACGAACTATCCCAAGTCGCGTTCAGTGACAGCTCGGTTTGCACGTTTGATATCGTCATTTATTCGGTAATTTCGACTGCGTTTTGCAACGAGTGTATGAGCTCCCTAGATAGTAGTGCAACGGATTCGTAGCTCTTATAAGTAATCGTGTAATGTAAGCGTTGTTTGTAAATCCGTAGTGTTTTAATACTGAATGTGCTAGTATATCCGTCTTAACGCCAACGTCTGAACGACGCCAGGTGCGGTTTTACATCTTAAAAACAACAAGTAAATCTCAAAATTATGAAATATTATTACCAAAATTCAATTTTATTTATTCAAAAGCTTTTACTGAAAATAATATTTAAAAAGCCGCACCTTGTCGTATTCGTACTTAATAGTAAATATATAATATAAACATAATTGTTTTAAAACTGCCTACTACTAGTGCGAATTTATATTTAAATATAAAGACATAACTAGATATATAACTGACAATAATGATTGTTAACTGATGTATAAAGTGTTATGGCGTATGTGCGTTGATTTTATTTAAATTATGTCTAACAAATAATAGTAGTTCACTCGCCGAGTATTTTGTATATAATATTAAAGAAATATACATATAATATATTTATTTAAATAGATAAATTCATAAATTTTATATTTCGTCCTTTAGACACCTAATACCTTCATTACCTTGTATACCTGAGATAATGCAATAATATCAAAATAACATATTCAATGGAAAAATAATAATTCGTATCATTCTCTTTCTAATTTAAACAAAAAACCACTAAATAGTATGTACTTACTATATAATTTGATATTATGTTTTCAAATAAGAAATCTTATAGAAATTTTGTTGGTAAAGCAAAACGGTTGATATTTCAACAATATTATAGCTTCTATATGGAAATCTGAAGAGGATAATGCTTTAATTATAATAAAGGGTATTAATTTATGATAGTGTACTCAGTTCTTCTTAACGTCCCACTTCTGGGCATGGGCTTCCCTTCAAACGAGAGGAATCAGGCCATAGTCCACCACGCTGCCCAAGTGCGGGTTGGTGAAATTCACATGTCCTTCGAAAACTTGCTAGATTCTCTCAGACGTGCAGGTTTCCTCACAATGTTTTTCTTCACCGTAAGGCAAGTGGTAATCATGTTAGAAATGATTCGCACAAGAAAATATCAGAAGTGTGAGCGGGATTTGAACCCGCTTCACTGGGTTTCCTAAACGAGCGCCTTACCACTGGGCCATATACCTATATAGTAATTTATATCGAAGTGAATTTACTAGAATGATACCGAATTATTATTTTTCATACATAAAAATTATACTTTTATATAGGAATTGATATTTTCTTGGATTTGAAAATTATATTTACCATAAAACTATTTACTATATAAATTTATTTAAACTTGGCGCCTGAACTACGAAAAGACACCAAGATATTTAATAAATTAGCGGATAAAGTATTCGATGTACTATAGTGTGTGATACTGTTTAACAGTTATATTAAGCCCTATACATAATAATAATTTATTATGTGTATGGACCATTTTACTGGATGGTACATCAATAAGTTATATTGTTAATATTTATTTGCATTAATAATTAATTAATAAAAATCTAATTAATTATATGTATTATTAAAAATAAGTATAAAATTATTTCTCGACACTATATAACGTGAAAGCTATTCCATTATTGTTATTATAAAAAAGTTTATTTTTGGAGATAAGAAATAAGAAATTTTTCATAATTAACAAAATAAACAATTTAACTCGATCTGTTTCTATGAATTTCGTTAATGCTTCAATATATTTTATTATATCACTGTTATATTGTAATAATAATTTTATTTTATTAATAATATCATTAAAAATATTTAAATTTTATATTATGTTAAATTTGAATTGTTTATTATTTAAAATATATATTTGAACTAATATTTAATTAAATAATTTATTAATAAATGTTAGCAATATAACAAAATTAAGCGTGCATTGTATATGGCACAATATAGTCAAATACTGTTTATATAATATATTATATATTTTAGAAATATTTGCACCTTTAGTAGTGAATATTCAAATGTATATCGGCAGATTTAGCTAGAATATATTTATGATGGGACACTTTAAAATGGAGTGTATCTACAATCATGGAACCGAAAATCGTAAGGAACTTTATACTAATTCCAGTCACAAATTATTAAAGTAATATATATACTAATATTATGAAAATATATGGTCTCACATTCGTTCCTTATTATTAATTAATGTAACATAAATTCAGAAACCTTTTTTTTGGCTAACGCGAAAATAACTTAAAAATTACGTTTTATATCGCCATGTCAATATATAAAGATCATCACGATTTCATAAGTTCCATGATAAGTCTTTCTAAATTTCTATAAATCAAAAAAAAAATATTCGTGTGGTATAAAATTTTTGATTAGTTTTCGTCAATTATAACTTCGTAATCAGAATGTAGTTGTTTTGGATTATTTAAATCTAAGAATTGTCAATTACTTACTGATTATTTTTGACGTAAGATATTTAGCTTCCTTTTTATTATCGCTACGATTTATTGTATTAATAATTTTAATATCTGTATCGTATTGGCCAATATATTATATTGTTTTCACTTTTAACTAATTATTATTTAAAAAAAATCTTGAGTATAGAGATATTTTTTGCCGAATCTATTTTAAATAGTATCACAAAGATCTATCCACTTTAAAATATTCCTATGACTTAATATATTTAAAGAGATGATTATTATTTATATGACGCTTTTCAAATATAATTAAAAAAAATATTTTTCAATACCAATACCGTTATGCTATTTAGAGGATATGACAATGTAGATATGATCAGGGCGTTTGCTCTATCTTTAATTTGAGCTAATTTAATGTTAAACATTAATATATATTGTTATATTTATAATTTGGATAATTGATAATAAGTTATGAATAGTTTATTATAGTTATTATATAAATTGCTATGCAGAATATGATTTTTCATAATTGTTTACTATACAATAAGCAAAATCAGTTCAAATACATAAAAAACGAAGTACCCACATAAATAGATATTAAGGAAAATTATGAGCTTCATTTAGACTTACTGGCTTGTGTAACAGAGTGTTGTGTATATAGAAAAAATCATCTTTCGTCGTTATGTCATTCCCATGTTTACTTCAACGTTGTTTTTATAACTTCAGTCTTGCTTTAGGCTTTCAATTCTTCTTTCACGTTTTTACTTACAAGTAAATATTTTGATTATTAAAATATCAAGCGCACATAACTGGTGACAGGGTTAAAATTTTGTATTTGTCTACCAGCAGACGCCAGAAACCATTCAGAGTCGAAATAACCGTGTTCTTAAATGAGTCTTTTTAAGACATAAAATGGTCATTTTTTATTAATTGAATCGTTAAATTCGACTTTGAATGCAAAATTTTGAATATCACACATTTTTCAAAAGTATTTTTACAAAAAAATGCTTATTTATAGAATGATATAACCTTTTATAGGAAAAATATTTACCTACACACCTATTTTGAAAGCGTCTTATGATACACAGTTCGCAACCGTTATATCTCTATCAGTAGTCCTACTTCTAAATTGATCGAAAAATATACCTAAAATAGTGTACCTATACATTAATTATTTTGTTTTAAAATCTAATGCACCAATATTTACATTATATTACATGTGAAATGAATCTTTGTATGTTTCCCAAGTCTTGAACAGTCTGTGCTTCCACAAAATGCTTGCCGTTGCTTAACTTAACACTTGTTTAGCTTGTAAAAATCTTGTTTCCATAGTCAGAGATCTTTTAGACATTATCTTTAGAAAGACAAGCCATTTTAAAAAATTATAATGCTATCAGGCTAAATTCTCGTTAACTTCGTTTTGACGAAACTATTCTCTACGCATCCCCCACGACTAATAAGTAACAATAACAAGGTTACACCAGCTGTTTCTTTCATCTATAGGTACATATAATAAAATTCTAACTGAGTCGACTCTGTGCATTAAATATTTTTTTGGGAAATCTAATTGAAATAGTCATTATTATCGTAACAGAGGCCGAATCTATAGTTTTTAGAATTTTTGTCTGTCTGCTTGTAACCGCATCACGAGAAAATTACTGGACAGATTTTGATGAAATTTGGTATGATGATAGGAGGCTATTCGAGTCAACATATAGGATACTTTTTACTGCGGGAAAATATATCATCTCTGCGTTATCTACCAAAACGTTAACGTAACGTAATCAAAAGCAAACCCGAGCGAAGCGAGGTTGATTCGCTAGTAATATAATATATTCATATATTTGCAAAATACCAATAACAAGAAATATTGTCCCACAATTTGAATGGTACGGTTTCCTAATACAACCTTTTCCCATGTAAAAAAACTTACCCACACACATGTATTAGTTACTACTACCTATCTAAAAATTATGTAAAGAAAAAAAGTTAGACATCTCTGCAAAAGCTACATACGAAAACTATTTAGCTTGACAATTTTTAAAAACGACTTGAGAGATCTCTGACTATACTTAGTTGATATCAATCAGGGCCTAAGTCGCATTGAATAGATAAATACGATTAAATCGTACAAATGTAAGTTCAAACAATCTTATATTTGTCGTTTGTATTGAGTAGGTAGGATTTAAATTTGGCTGTACGTTTGTTTGACTAATAGGTTTACATAATAAGCCAGAAATAATTTGTAAAAATTAATAGCAATAAAGTGTATTGAACGCCTGATTAATTTAATAGGTACATATTATACGGTACGAATAACTAAGGCTACATACGGCCCGAATAACACTATTATTATAAGTTGCGCAGAGACCAATGAAATGTTCATTATACAAGTAATTGTTTAAGACTAAGGTTTTTAAATGTAAAAACGTTCCTTTACGTGTTATAATTTATGAGTTGTAGTTTTGTAAGAATAGTTTAAAGTTTACGCATAGATAATTTTAATTCTAATAGACTTCTTTTGCTGGCGCAGTCAAATCGCAAGTACCTATTCTGTAAGATAGAATATTTGTAATCGGCAACGATTTTTCAATAATATTTGGGATTGTTAGCGTAATCTGTTTATTACTGTACTTTAATTGAGTCGTGTCACAATTTGAACAATGGACTACGAAATACAGCGAATTGCGTGACGACTCGATTATTTGATTTCCTTTTTTTCTTTCTGTCTGTACTTTTTGTTGGTGGATCTAATGGAAGACTATCTATAATGGTGAGGTACTATCAAACTTTCTTGAATAACGCAGATGTTGCCTTCAAACACGTCCAGTGTAGTTAAGTACCTCCAGAGACAAAAATGTCTTAAGACAGTACAATTCAATCTCCAACGTGTCTTAAGACATTTTTGCTAGTCTGTGGTAGCCCTTACGGTGCATGAAAAGGATTGGAATAATCACTGTGATTTAATGTTGATAATGAAAAGTTTACCATTGAGACAATGACATGTTATAGATGATTTTGTATTTAAATGTTCGTCGTTGCGCTCAATAAGTTACGTGTAAATGTTTTATATGAAGATGTGGTGTTTTATTTGTACATAATTGTTTTATCATACCCCGTGTTGGTCATCGTTTGTATTATTTATAGGCATTGGTGCATATCATGTGTATAGAGCAGATGATTAATCAAATAAATTAGAACAGAAATATAGTTGAAGAGTATGTTTTATTCGAATAAAGTTTGCTGATGTTTTTTTTATTTAACCTCGTACCTTCTGGAAAATGTACCTAATATTTCCATTTATAAGTCAAAACAGTGTGATCAAAATTGATAGTATTAGTATTTAGTATTATATGTATAAATAATACAAAATAATGCACAAGATTTTAACCGTTTCGGGAATCGACCCTGCGACCTAATATGTAGTAGACAAGAAAGAATCATTGTTGAAATTGTTGTCTCTTTTATACAAAATTTTGTGTATTGAAAATTTATTACTCGGGTCAACATTTAGGATTACCTTTTCCTACAGGCAATTCTCTAATTCCCAAAGAAAAAAAAATGTTAAGATGGGTTATAATTACCATGTTTAACAATTAAGCGGTAGGAGTTGGAGCGCAAGTCGCTCTACATCTACAAGACAGAGATGACAGAAACTTTGTTTTGATGATGTTGATGTTCTCCTGACCGATTCCGGCCACGGCGGCCAATCTCATTGAGACTAGCTAACTGCGCAGGAGATATTATAGTGCGCAAGTGAACGCGCAGACACAACGTGCACTTTTTATTCCTATCACTCTCATACTCCGGTGGGACGACTGTTCGACACGACCGGTGAGAGTTATGGCGCAGGACAGACGGCTTTACGTGCTCTCCGAGGCACGGGGGTGAAACAACTCCGGGCTGTTACTGAGGCTTACTATACAGAAAGACTCAATAACTAAACTTGGCCCGACCCGGGACTCGAACCCAGGACCTCCGGGTGTGCAGCCGTACATGCTAGCCACTACACCACCGAAGCAGTAAACTTTGTTTTGTGCATAGCATAAAACAAGGTTGCTGTCTGCCTCTGTCTATTTCTCCGCTTACGTTTTCTAAACCACGTAACGAATTTTAATATACTTTTCGCTAATAGAATTAGCGATATATGAGGAAGTTTGTGTATATAATTTGTACATATTTTGTAAAACGGCTGTATATAACGGTGTATTGTCAAAAAGAAATTGTTTTTGTACGCTTAACTGTTAGCTAAAACTTAACATTAATACGAGAAAATTGTGGGTTTTAAAAAGTCCTACAGAAAAATCCGCTATAGCACGTGTGTATCGCATAAGGTGCACACTATTTTTATCTGTTTAAAACGTAAGACACTTGTAGTAATTACATTCAAAAAATTTCAAGGTTTTGTGTCAAAAATAAAAGTCAATAATATTATAACACGTTATATATTTAATTCCAACGCTAAAATATTTAAATACTATGTGAACAATCATAATCTATTTACAGTTTACATTTATTGCAAATCTTAAAAAAATCACAACATAAATTCATGATCGGAACCATTCACTTAAAAAACTTGAATGTACATCCGAAATTGTTTTTGCAATTTTTACACTTTCAAAAACATCAAAGCACTTCTATTATCCATTTCCTTAATCTATATGATATACATTGAATGAATGATGTTAAAGATTTTAAGGCCACGTCCACGCATATTTTGCTTTAATTTACTATCTTCCTATGAAACAGTTATAGTCTGTACGCGGCCTAAATTGAAAAGATAACGTGGGTATTAAGAATTATACTTTTTTTATAGTATATGTAATCTTCAAATAAGACATATTACATACATATATTATGTAGATTATATTTAGGAAACTTAACGATTTACTGAACGGATTTTGATATGATTTTGGCAATTAGGACGTTCAACCCGGAAGGTTTAAGTATAAAGATACAGTTACAACATACTATAGTTTGATAAATAGAATAAAGATTTACAATCAAATATGTATTTCAAAATAATGTATGGAGACAAAGAACGTATTCTGACAAACTAATTACTATTTCTATTTATTATATTAAAAATGTTGGCCACTCAAAAATTGAATTTTCATACAGAAATAGTTATAACTCAAATTTTGAGCGTTTCATTTGATTTTCCAGTTTTCTTAATTCAAATATTTGAACTCTTGAAAAATAACTGCGTGTTACTACGATACTGCACTATTTAGAAACGTCAAGAGTTATAAAAATGTGAGCAAAGTCATTGATCTAAAATTATACATATACAGCAAAATTTTTGATATGAATCTATACTAATATTATAAAGAGATAAGATTTGATCTTTTGTTTGTTTGTTTACACAGAATAGGCTCCGAAACTACTGAACCGATTTAGAAGAAATTTGGTAAGAAGATAATGTCAGACTCTGGGAAGGACATATGATTTTTTTTATCTCGGAAATCATCCCTTACGGACCCGAAAATGGGGATGAAAGTTTGTATGGGAAATCAACCTAGGGACGAACCAGAGCGAAGCGAGGGTGACTCGGTAGTTACTAATAAAAATGAATTGTCCATCCACTCCAGAACTCGTCCATTTTTATTTCATGTTATATCAATGTAATATTTTACATATAAATATTTACAGATTCTAACTAATGGTAGACTTAAATCACACTTTGTTAGTACTCAGGCGCCGAAATTTACTCGTCACTTATATTTTAATGGGTCATTTTTTTTAAAAACATGGCCCTATTTAAACAATAATAGTAGTACCTACTGGTAATAAGAGTAAATTTATTATATAAATTTATTTAAGTCAGATTCATTTATAGGAATTATTTTGTAATGTGCCTTAAAAAACGTACAATTTTTTATTATTAGTTTATAGGGTTCCGTACCTCTAAATGAAAAAAGGAACCCTTATAGGATCACTTCGTTGTCCGTCTGTCTGTCTATCTGTTTATATATCTGTCTGTCTAAACCCTTTTCTCTTTTTCTAATGGAGGTTGACATATAAAAAATCAAACTTCTAAATTATCGCAAACAAAAGATACGACCGTTTACGCCGCATATTTTGTCACTCGCAAGGGAATTAAAATCTATAGGGTACTTCCCGTGGACCTAAAATCGTATTTGGCAAGAAGCAACCTCTTATATAGCACAAGTAAAAAGAATCCGAAAACCGTAAATTAATAGTTACATTGCAGATTTTTTTTTTTGCAATAATAAACTAATTTAATGTTTCACGAACCCTCGGTGTGCGAGTCAGACTCGCACTTGTCCGATTTTTTTATGTATAATTTATAAACCTTATTAGACAGGCAAATGAAATCGGCATAATCATAAGCAACTACATTAACAAAATCAAACAACCGAATTTCTAAAATAAAAATAATAAAAAACTAATATAATATTTTAAAATCAGTTATATTGTTAACAAAAATATATTGCACATAGGTTAGTCAAACATAAATATTTTCTAACTAAAGCAGTAATTTTATAAAATGACTGAAAAATTTTCTAATTGAAATTCTTCGAATCTCCTATAATTTGCACATACATACATATATACATATTATTCTTACCGAACTTCGATTCATTTTATACATTTTGCTATTCAAACTTTTACATTAAAATTACCATGTTAGTTCTTTCTTTATATTTCTTTTGGAAAACCTGTCCATATCACACTATCTCAAACCTCAAAACATGCGGAAATGTATGGAGTGACAGAATATTTTTTTGACCACGTCTTTTAAATAATAATAATAAATGTACGTAAAACGAAAAATTTTCAAGTACGAAATAGACAAAAAAAACAGAAATTTTACAAGTAAAATAAATTCTCGTACCAAAAAAATAACTCTTATAAATAAATTTAATAATTAAAATTTACATTACAATTACATTTTTTTTAAAATGGACAATTTATATGTACACACATTTACCACATTTATAGCTTAACATTTTGTTTTTAATAATTTCTGCAACTAAATCCTTGTTTTTAACCGATTTTCTAAAAGGAGGAGGATCTATGTTCATCTTTATGTATCTTTATTTTTTTTAATATAGGATCTTATAAAAACTTAAAATCTTGATAATTTTAAGTCTGAACAAATTTGAAGTTGAAATGCAGAAAAATAACTGTAAATTCTGAAAACCTTAATACACTAATTCCTAAAATAATTTTAACGAAACCTTCCAATCCTCTTACACTTTTGCGCACCATTTAATACTTAAAGCATATACGAGTATAAAAATATATATAAATACAGATAGTTATAATAATATAAGATGTTGCGAGAATATCTTAATTAATTGTATTTAAATGATGATGATGATTATTTTTTTTATAAAATTAAAAAAATTGAATATTTCTATAAAAATAAAAAAAAATAATAAGATATAATAATAATAAGATATTTTTCTAAGACAAAAAGTGGGATATTTTTCACTTCTTGCTTGCTTTAGTTAAAATTTATATTTTAACTAATCTCTAACGACTGAAATATGCCTCATACGAGAATCGAATTTGATATTACTTCAGCAGAAGTCATGGTACCACTCAATAAGTGGGTTTTCAATAAAACAAAATATAAACTTTTATTTTAATTTCACTCTCGCAACATTTGTACTTAATATATAAACATAGACGATACATACATAAATTCAATACTTTATAAAGGACACTACTTAAATATGAACTATATATTCTTCCCGCTTAAATAACATAAAATTTTACTAAACCATACAAATATTTGTTTTAAAGGGAACATATTTAAAAAAATGCTATAATAAATTTTACTATAATAAAAAAGGGCAAATCAATTTTAAATTTTAATACGCGCTGTAGATGAGAAAATATAATTATTATGAAAAAATAAGTAATTACAAAATCGTCATTTTTACAATACAACAAAAAATATAAATAAAAGCACAAAATCCAAAAAAATTTTTTTATGTACAATTTAGGAGATCAACAACGATCAATGTTAAATTCTGCAAATACAAAATATACATACATACATTATCATCATAATAACACCAAAAATCCCTCAATAATTAGCTCAAAAAAGTGGTTTCCAATCTTGGATTCTAACACAGTTCAAGTTCATATAACCATAAAAAATAAAACATTGGTAATAACAATAATTCATCACATTTGGAAGGAAATTGAGAAATGTACCTGCATATCTTCTGAAGAAGAATTATTGGTAATTCTCCATTTTTCTAGAATGTTCTCCATTTTATAGGATATTCTCCATTTTTTCCCGAAGAAGAATATTTTCAACAGGTTATTTCAGTTAATATCATATGGTTTCAACGATGCCTTTCCGTTTTCGCGGCTCACTGGAAATAAATGATGTTTCTTCTGACGACGTGTTAGTTAACTTGGGACGTTGAGACGTACTCGGTGGGCTCTGTAATATAGTTAGATTTTGCTGTAATTTATTCTTAAAAAATATGTATTTAATATTTTAGGATTTGAATGGTAATTACTTTTTAATATTATAGCTTTAACAGAGAGTCGTATGTAGAGAAATAGTTATATTTCTCATTAATTTTTAACTTAAAAAAGTGCAATTTGTCAAAAATACATTAAGCTATGACAAAATAAAGCGTTACAAAGAAAAAACATACTAATAATAAGCGTAAAACTCTAAATTGTGTTTTGTCTAATTGAAAAAATTTAATTTAAAAAAATGTTTAATAGTATTTAAGCCACAATTAACATGATACTATGAAATGTTCTAGCAATGAAAATTATTTGTTAGATATTATTAATTATTTAAACTAAATGATATGAACCACTCGACGGAGAAACTGAGTAGTGAGGTAATATTTTTATCATAGGTTTTATTTTGTTATGATTATAATGAAATTTTAAACTATAGGATGAAATGACGTACGAAGCTTAATACACTTTCCGATATTCTGTTGTAGTTGTATTTATTTTAGAATTTGAAAGTAAAAAGAAGGTGAACATAAGAGAGGTGCCAAAAAACACATTTTTTTAGTTAAATACTATGATATTATAAGCTATTGTTCTTATTATCAACTAGCGACGCACTCTGCTTTGCTCGGGTGAGTCTCTAGGTACGTTTTAATTTTTTTGAACGGAACCCTAATTATTTTTTCTTAAATAAAAGTAGCCTATGTTACTCCCTATAACATCAGCTATCTTCCAGTGAAAGTCCGGTCAAAATCAGTCCAGCTGTTTTAGAGATTATGCGGAACAAATAGACAGACAAACAGACAAAAAATAAAAAAATGAGTTTTTCTTATAAGTACCGTATATAATTTCATATGCATTTAATAAAACGCTATTATTTTGACATTACAAACAAACACTTCAATTTTATTTATCAGTATAGTAGGTTATAATAATATTATAACGTGTTTTGAAAGAGAATTGAGTTAGATACGAATGTAAAGTTTGAAAAGAATTTGTATCGGAAAGTGTATATATTTATAATAAAATAAACATAATATATTAATAATTAAACATTACAATGTGAATGAGAAAGCATGAATTATTTTATTAAAATATTTTACCTCACTCTCCAGTACCGCCCTCTAGTGGCTGTAAAATGAGAGTTATCTTTGACACAAACTAGCATTATGAGCCTTTCCAAACTACAGGATACACTCACAAATATGCACTTCAATATTGCATAGGTACATATTTTTGAAATATTTTAATATATATTTTTGTTAAAAAAAGATGTAGGTATATTTTAGTGTGATTATTTAAACCGATCAATAGGTATAAAAAGGCACATTTATCTCACTTTAAACCATACTGCTTTCTATATACATATAGTGTATTAATATTTAGGATGCGAGTATTTGCTCAATGTACGGTTGTATGGGAAGCTTTCCCGTAGATGACCCGTGGATCGATTGAATATAGTTCAAGCTTTCAGATCTATGGAAAAAAATCCCGTACCTTTTCGTCGTCACCAGTTCCTGTGGCCGACTTCCATAATTTGGTGGTATACAGAAATAGCGAACGCAAATTAAAGAAGAATTTATCAAACATCAAACATTGACACCCCCAAAAATAAAAAAAATACGCCAAATTGAAAACAAACATCACATTAATTAATATTGGGAACTTATTTATAGGTAAGTAAATGGAAAAAATCCAGTACGGCAAATTCTCCCGTGGATATTAAAGCTAGAACTAAAAATCGGTCAGTCAGCTACGAGATAGCTTTCCATACACCCGTAGATCGTACGAATAGTCACTTCATAATATTTAATACAAATTCTAAGATATACACAATATAGGATGCGATTGCATTCAAATAAAAACATAAAGCATGGCCCACACCAACGTTCACCAAAGGCACTATTGCTATGACACAAAACTAACCTGTATGCTAGTCGAAGGTATGGCCGCAGCTAAACCAGAGTTTCTCTTTATATCTTCTAGGGGTATTTCTTCAGATCGAGCACGAGGAGAACTTTCCCTTGAGGCGTGAGTGCTGTTAGTTCTTGATACACTACTGAACGAAATTAAACATATTAAATTACCTAAAAAGAAACGTTTAAAAATATAATTAATAACTGCTCATGAGTTGTATACAATACTTTTGAATTAATTATAGCAAATTTAAATGGTTCCAGCGGAATCTTACTAATATTATAAATGTAAAATTTTAGATGATTGTATGTTTTTTACCCAACCACACCAGAAATGATAGGCTGACAGTCTGAAAAGATCTGGATGAAAATTGGCACAGAGATAGACTATAGTCTGGAATAGCACATGCTACTTTTATTCCGTAAAAAAGTACAGTTCCCGTGGGACGGTGGGGTAGATTAATATAATAGAAATTGGAAGGAAAAAAAATGGTTTAATATATCCGAAATAAAAATCGTTACCGCATAGATTAAAGAGTACGAGTACTAAGAAAAGTACTAATAGCAATTTTGTTACAAACATTTAAAAAAAATCCATAACATTATGAGATGACAAAAAAACAAAAAAGAAGATCTCTCGCTAGATTGTATGTTACAACATAACAACATTGTATGTTACAACATAACAAAAAATGCATGCAAAATCTATAATTAAATAGTTGTAAAACTATAATCAAACGTAAATTAATTATATAATTTAGTAGCAAGTCACCTCTCCCTGCTGGTAGTGCGTTCGCGGTACACTACGATGCCGTCCTTCAACACGTGCCCGCTCGGCCGGCGGATGCGGCGCTCTGTGTCGTCACCATCTATACCTAATCATATTGTTTTAAACAAACTAGAGTAGGTCTTGAAAACTCTGTAACACTTTTTAAATTAAACTATCTCTTCGTATTTTTTGGCGAATTTATTTTGATTTTCGATTCCCAACGTTTCAAATGATTTACAGCAATCGTCACGGTATTTACGGTCACGGGAAGACGCATGATTGCTGTAAAGCATTCGAAAATAAATATGCAAAAAAATGCGAAAATATAATTTTATTAAAATATCAAATATATTAAACCCTACAACTCACACGCGGACAATTTTTAGGTGTGAGGCTTATCGATATATCTAACAGCCTTCACCTCTAAGAGTCTATGCACATCACATATCGTAAGAGTATGCAAAAACCCTTGGACGCGTATATCATGAACGTGCTTACGAAATCTTAACACATATTCTGCGTTGGTAAACTTAAAAAAGTTAAAAAAAATAAAAGAAATTTAAAAAAAAAGTAGATCACTCGCTTTTATATTCAAATGCATAACGTAGATATAAGCGCGTGAAATTTCGCATTAAACGCGCAGCAGACGGCACATTAAAATAATGGCATAGGCCTTACATAGAGGGTTTTCTGTAATGAGATACACTATCGCTTAAGATCTAATCATTTGTCAAAATACATAAGCGTCTTCTGGCTTACTTTTTTTTTTAAAATCATTAACAGAGTAATATTATTTCTCAAAACGCCACACACAGTATTGTGCAGTGCGTATGTGTGCAAATAAACAAGGAGAGCATAAGTTCCCCTTAAGAGATGAAACCCAATTAAAACAGTAACTAGTCGACATTCGCGAGGAAACCTGCATGTCTGAGAGAATCTAACTAGTTTTGAAAGACATGTGAAGTCTTAATACTTTCTTAGATTTACGCGAATATGTGAAGTCCGCCAACCTGCACTTGGCTAGCGTGGTGGACTATGGCCTGACCCCCGACTCAATTCGAGGGAGGTCCGTAATCAGCAGTGGTTCAAAAGTACTGAATGAGAATGAGGTGAGAAGAGGTGAGGTGAGTTGAGATGAGATGAACTAAGGTGAGATGAGATATCCCCCCCAACGTCCGTTCACCTTGTCGTGGTGAGGAGGGCTCAGTAGTCTCGGCAATCCAGCAGGGTTCGAAGCTAAGAAACGCACAGGAAGGAGGCCCGCTTCGGTGGGCGGTGTACCATGCGGGTTGCCCCTGGTACTTCTCTGATAGCAGAGTAGACTGTAGAGCGACCCCATGGTTATTGTGGTCTGCTTCGGCAGACCTGCCGTTGGGGCGTCGTAGTTAAGTGCGTAAGCGATCCTACGACGCTCCATTAAGACGGGGTAAGGTTTTGTTTAGTTTTAGTGGGTAGTTCTGGCTTTTCGAGGCTTTTCTGTATGTCTACAGGTGGTATGCGTAAATGCATTTCCCAACAGGTGAGATGAGTTGATGTGATGTGAGATGAGATGAAATGAAGATAAGATATATAATACCTGAGTGTCGCCTGGCAGTAGACAGCGCGGGGCGCGCGAACAGAGGACGATGGCGCGGGACGGGCGCGGGCGCAGCCACTCCGCACACTTCTAGCAACCGACCGATTTGCTGCATCTTCTTTTGACGAGACTTTGTACGTCCCTGTGGAAATATTATAATAAATACATGTATGTAGCCTCGCTTCAATACGAGGGGGATCAGACCATAGTCCACCACACTGGCCAAGTGCGATAGCGGACTTCAAATGTCTAACGAAAACTTGCTACTTATTCACTCTATCAAGAAGAGCACTAATGCTTAAAAAAATCAAAATAATAATTACTTTTATTATTGAATATTAATAATATTTTCTTCTGAAAAATTGTAAATTAACGACTAATAACCTATGTAAAAGTTCCCTTAATCTTTAAACAGAAAAACTATATGTATGTCAAAATCGAGAATAGTAGCATAAACAGCAAATCATACTACTATTGTCGACTTCAACATTTATTTTGACGGGTTCCGTCTATATGATTTAGTGTGAGATTATTAGTAAGTCTTACCTTAGTGAGTCTCTGCTTAGCCGCCATACTACGTATATGGTCGTCAAACTTGAACTTGGCCCGTAAAAGTACAGTCCTGGGTAATGCGCCTCTCGCGCCCACGCGCGGCTTGTGGATGGTCAGATGTAAACACCTGGGATCTTCTTTGTCTCCTTGTATCTGTTTTTATGTGTATATAAATCAAAAATAATAATAATGGGTATAACAAAAATTATATATACAATATAAAAAGGAAACTAAAAACTAAAAAGATACATACGTATTATTTATACAAATTTTAAATTACTATAATCACCTCTTTCATATCTATTGTAGAATTAGCCTTATCTTACTTATTGTATTGAAACAATTAGCGCTACCCTGTTAATCTATACTAATATAATAAAGAGGCAAAGTTTGTGAATTGTAAGTTTGTGATGTTGTAGAGAGTAATCTCTTGATCTACTGAACCGATTTAGATGAAATTTACTAAGAAGATACTTAGTTTGAGACCCTGGGAAAGACATTGGATACTTTTTCCCGGAAATCATCCCTTAAGGGGTGAAAATGGGAATGAAAGTTTGTATGGGGAATCAACCTAGGGATAAACCCGAGCGAAACGAGGGTGAGTCACTAGTTTTTAATATATTGGTATAATATGTTTAAGTGTATACTCGTAAAATTAAAGCAAAATATGTTTCTTGTAATATAAGTTTCTGTTTAATAAATAACTAAGTAGATAACTCAATAGTGAAAAAAGTGAAATGATTTATCCGACGACAAGATATTTGTTATATAATTTGTGTATTTTCTCTGTCAGTGAATTTTGTAATTCTTTTGAGAAAATAAATGTCTGAAAGCGTATATTGTATATTAATAGGACTTTTAAATTCAAATATCTATGGTAAGAAGTTACTAGATACAAAATATAGATAGTTTATATTATAACTAGCGGACCCGACAGACGTTGTCCTGTCTACAATGATAACAAAACTTTTTTTTAATTTGATCGCAGCGCTAACTGTCGGGACAGACTAAAATTAAAATTCGAATATTATTTAAAATTTGACACTGCGATGGTAGCGCCGTCTGTCGGATCCAATGTAAAACATTCCAAAATCAATAACTACTAATAAATTAAAAATTAATTAAAAAAACATTGTCCAGCGGACAAAATTGTGAATCTAAACCATTCCCAGATCCCCTTGAACACACACAAAAAATTTCATCAAAATCGGTCCAGTCGTTTGAGAGAAGTTCAGTGACATACACACTCACAGAAGAATTATATATATAAAGATTAGCGACCCACTCTCGCTCCGCTCGGGTTCGTCCCTAGTGAAAATTTAGAATTGAATGTATTTTTAATGCTGAATCATAAGAAAATTAAAATAAAAATTTTTGTCCAAAAAATAAAATTATTGGGGTAAACCACCCTCGTCACTTAGGGGTATGAAAAGTAGTTTACGTCCTATTCTCAGACCTACTCAATTTACACACAAAATTTCATAAGAAACGGTCTAGCCATTTCGGAGTTTTGTTACAAACACTGAATTTTATATTATATTAGAAAATAATAATAATAAGGTAATATAATGTTTCGTACACGCACGCACACAGATACGTACGTACACACACACGCACATACACACACGCACACATAAACATTCTTATTTATAACATCATTTAGTACCTCTAAATCCTGTAAGCTGCCAACAAGTTTAGCAACGCCCCACCCGAGCCTCTGCTTGTCGGGCTCCACCAAGATGACCTGTATGTTGTCGACCGCCAGAAACCTGTGGTGCCACGTGCCGTCCTTTTGTATGATATCGCAAGATATCAAGTCGGAATCGTCTGTTGAACAATTTAATACAAAATAACCAATATGTTTAGAAATTGGAGTGTCGCTAGGTTCGTCTTGAGTAGATGAAAAATGGTACCATAAAGGGCATCGCCTTAATTCATCACGCCTTCACAATCGCCATGTCTACTAGCAGCAGCCAGTATAGACAGTAAAAAATATTACTTTTTCTTATCTATCATCTTACCTATCTCCGTGATGTTAACTTTAAAAATTTCACAGACTTAAAAATGGATGTGGTTTTTTTTCTTAAAATTTAAAGCAAGTTGTTTTATAAACGATGAAGATATAGCGTAACAAGCAAAAACATGCAACCGAATGAACCTCATTATAGTATTTAAATAATATATTACATAATTACATTCAATAAAACTATTAGTCAAATATATTGATATAACGCTATTATAAAAAAATCAATATCACTTAAAATTAAAACAGTACATGCTCAATGAGCCGCCATTTCTAATCCCATTCTTTATCCGTATGAACAAAAATATACTCACTAAGGTCCAAAACGTCACCAACTTGTACAAACGGCGAGGGGTTGGCTAGAGGCAGCTGGGTCTCAGTCTTACCAGTCAACTTTAAATATAGATCTCTTATTAAGAAGAACGTACGTATCGCTCTTCGGGCTCTTTCCATCTGCAAAAGAGTTTATGGTACATACGACTTGGGTCTTTTGGTTAGCTGACTACGGATAATGGTCCTGTGGGATGATAGTTTTAATGTTATTTTGGTTCTGATTTATTAAATATGTATTACTAGCGGCTCGCCTCTAGAAAAACAAATCTATCCCACGGGAACCGTACATTTTTCCGGGATAAAAAGCAGCCTATGTGTTATTCCAGACTATAATCTATCTCTGTGCCAAATTTTCTGGCGTGAAAGAGTAACAAACATCCATACATACTCACAAACTTTCACATTTATAATATTAGTATAGAAATATATATATAATTTTTGAAGAGAAAATTTCTATAGGCAGGTTTGGATGGGATATAAATTCATGTAAGTCGTCATCAACATGGTCAAATGACGTGTTAATGCTAACACTCAGAGTGCCGATAATGTCAAAACGAGTAAATGTAAACAATTTTAATTTACAAGTTTTAATTTAAGATCAAACATTTTAAATAAAACTATCTTTTCGGATTGTTTCGCGGATTTATTTTGATTTTTGGTTCCCGACGTTTTGAATGCTTTACAGCAATCATGGTCACGGTTACTAGACACGGAGAGACTAAGGTTATAGACGTCTCAAAGGTGATATACACTTGTTACAGACAGTGCCTACCCACTATTTTCCAAAAAATGATTTCAAAAATTCAAAAATGGCAGCACACTTCCTTACAATATTTGTTGTTTTTTATTTCGTCACCAACATCCCAAAACAAAATTATGAATACAGATAAACTGCAAATCCTTTACAAATTTATTAAATCTAAATACATACAAACACACATAACAGTACAAATAATAAATATAAGGTATAAATGCTTACCTCTCCGCTAGGCAGTCTCTTTTCAAAGGCTATACCGGACATGGGAGTGCGAGTGGGAGGCAAGAGTATCGCCGCGTCCATACACAGCCATTCAACGTTCAACGGTTTCTTGCTCATTTCGCAATATCTATTAAATGAAGATAAATTAAACTTTATATAAGTAGATTTATATAATAACTTATGAATCGCCAATTTCATCTAAATAGCGTTAATATAGTCAGTCCATGTGAAAGGTACCAATGGTTCAAAAATCAGTTCTATTTGCAAAAAGACGAAAGGTACACAAATAGTTAAAAACTACAAAATATATATATTTTGGTTCCCCACGATTCGAATGCTTATAGCAATCATGGGCAGGGGAGACTGAGAATCAAAAATAAAATAAATCTGGGAAAAAATCCAAAAAGATAGTTTAATTTAAAATATCAAATATTTATAATGTCAAAATAACAGCTTTTTACTAATGCATATGAAAGTATATACGGTACTAATAAGAAAAAAAAAACATTTTTAAAATTTATCTGTGTCAGTCTGTCTGTTTGTTCCGGCTAATCTCCGAAATGACTGGAGCAATTTTGACGGGACTTTTAATGGCAGATAGCCAGATATAGACATACGGAGTAACTTAGGCTATTTTTATTTAAAAAAAAGAATTAGGGTTCCGTGCAAAAAAATTAAAACCTATAAAATAGTAAAAGTGAACAAAACCCGCATATCTAGGGACGCACTCGACCAAAGCGAGAATAATTCGCTAGTATCAATATAAACAACTCACTCATCCTCAAACATGTCCAAGAATATATCGTCACATTTATAGAAGTTTCTAGCTAACGCCGCAGCTCGGCCGCGCAGTGCGTCCGCGGAGGCTATATGGCGCGACACGTGAACTTGTCCCGGTCCTTGCATGGCCGTGCGGAGCAAACGGACGGTTAGCTCGCACGTCACTAGACGCACTTTTGATGCTGAAATTGTTTTAAATGTTAAAAAAACGCGTGTGTGTAATTATGTACGCACGTAAGTTATACTTCTTTGGCGTAACAGAACAAAAATAGCTAAAGATTTTATCCCGTATGTCACAACTGTCTGTTTGTAAAAGGAATGCAGCTAACTTCATCATGTCGCTTTCAGCTAACTTCGTCATATTGCTTTTTGGCTGTCGATGTGCGCGCGCATCGTAAAAATTTTACTCTCATATTTTTTTTCAAGCGTGCCAAAAGAAGTATAACTCCAAAAATGTTAAATTTAATTAGTTAAATTATCACTATCAGGTTTTTTTACGAAGTTGCAGAACGGTTGAACAACACTTAGTATCGATAAACTAGGTTGTATTGTAGAGGCAAAGCTAACCACTAACAAAGGTTTATCTAAAATTCAATACTTAAAGGAATAAAAAGGAATGAAAAATAACTAAGTAATAGTGTGTATTTCGTTTAGCCCCTTTTTAACGTCCCACTGCTGGGCACGAACATCCCTTTATGACGAGGGGGATCAGGGCATACTCCACCACTCTAGCCAAGTGCAGATTAGTGGACTTGACATGTCTTTCGAAACTTGCTAAATTCTCTCAGACATGGACGTTTCCTCACGATGTTTTCCTTCACCGTAAGACAACTGGCAATCATGTTGGAAATGAAAATATCAGATGTGATACACGGGATTTAAACCCGCTGCACTCTTTCATAAGCAAGCGCTTTACCATTGGGCTACATACAACTGCATTAAATAAAATATATATACAGTTATATGAAATCTTACCAGGTTTACAACTAAGGTTGGCTATAGCCATTAACTTCGATATTAACAGTGTATTAAATCTGTCATATTTCTTTTTTTCATCACTAACATCCTTAACGTCATCACTAGATGGCGCTTCTTTGTTTGCGCTACTTTTACTAGCATCATCTATTTCTGAGTATAATAATGTGTCCAATAACTCTGGATTTACTCCTAAAATATTAAAATGCGCATTAAAATATAGGCACTTATTGATACTGTATTGTTAATTGAAGCTAACGGCTGCGAATATCTTACCCACTGATAACCAGGTCAGCAATAAAAAGAAAAAAAATAATTAATATGAGGAACTCATTATGATATATATCCGTGTTTTAAACAAAATATCTTAGTATAATAATATTTACAATAAGATATCAATGAAACTTGTTTAAATATTGATTAAGAAAAGTATCATATACTAGCTTGCGCCCGCGCCTTTGCTTACGTTATAATTTAATTATTTATTGTACCATATAAAACAACTATTATATTGTAGTTTATGCAAGTTGTACAAGAGGCAAAAAATAATTGAACTGCTGTCTCCTAAACTAAGCCAGAGCCTGTATCTTAGGTGACAGGAAGCTATAATATTATATATTGGTACTTTTTAATGGTTAGTATGGAATGCTATTTATACTTCCGTATAAGTAAATAGGTAAATAATTTTAAAAAAATCTATCTTTTACATGAATGATACTTCATACTATTACACCAACACCTTTGAGACACTAATTGTGTATCTTGAATTTTTGTATATCAATAGGCTTAATAATAATGTCAAATATACACAATGAATTTTTAATTATTTTCTTTAGAAACTTACCTTTATTATTAATTAAAGCGTAAAGTAAGCACAGCGCGAAAAGCGCTTTATAATCATTCTCACTACAGTCTAAAGAATCGAGAATCGTTTTTAAAAACGGCCTTTTATCTACATTTCTTGCTTCCCTCTCCAACAAATTCTCATTCGTTTTCACACGTTCCGTCGAAGTAGTTGGCATAACGCCTAATAACTTCTGTTTCTCTTCATCGGTAATATTATTAAAATCGGAAACTTTTGATGAGCTGGAATCGATTCCGGAATCGGGTAGAGGCGAATCGGGCATATTCGCTTTTAAAGTAATCGAGCTTCTAGTCTTAATTGTTTGTATCTTTGTGACTAAATCCTCTGTAGAATCGTTAGCTATACTAGACGATTCGCTTATATGAGAAGTCGATGGTAACGATGTCGATACCAACTCGGGATCGAGATCGCAACTCGATTGATCGGTATCATATCCGAATGATTTGACTCCAGAATATTCTGGTGTGGTGTAATCTCTTTCGGGGCAGGAGGTATTCTCTAAGGCCTTCTCTAAACTCAATTGGGGCTTAGAAAATTCTAGTTTCACACTAGATTTCGCATGGCTGACGTACACGTCTAAGATCTTCGTTGCCCCATCCTCGAACACTGTTAAGTCTGATTGTAATATAATCCAAGCTAACGCATGAACTATGGGACCGTGTGTTATTATTAAGAACACTTGAGATAGCAAAAAGAGCGAAACTACACATGATACTGAGGGTTTGGTTTCATCTTCAGACTCTAATCTTTGCATGGGATAGTTAAGTCTTGGGGGAGTGTCAGTACTTTTACCAGTCAATATCGCTTCAAGATTACGAGTGATCACTTCTATGCTTTGCAAATGGTCTCTACTGTAGGGGGATGCTGTGTGACGTTTTGCAGATTCGGATGTGAGTGAGTAAATGTATAGGGGTATGAGCAATTTATGTAAAAGGTGTTCTGTCAATACATCGTTTAGATCGGGAATGTTTAAACATAATATGTCATTTATATAATGTAAGTGGTCTAGATGTTCTGCAACTAAATCGTCCAGTTTCTGCTGAGATTGGTGACTGAAATTATATCAAAATTATTATTTTAATTAATATATTTAAAAATGTTTATGTAATATATAAAATGTAATATATATATATATAAAGTACTCATTAAATTTGTATGAAGCGAAAACCGATTATGTATTGAAAATCGATTAGGAAATGAAAAATTGTATTGTATAATATTTGTTTTAACTTATTTTAGGGAATGTAACATTAACTATTTATGACTCTCATATACCAATTTTTTTTAGATAATTAATATTGATTATGATACTAGATGTATAATTGGATAGATTAAAATTAATAATCAAATAGTCAATAAATTAATAGTGTTGGGGTAAATATCAATTTGCTATCTGACCTAATAAAAAATATAGATACTATATTTTTATGCAACTTGTTTTTTAAAAGAATTAAAAATAAAACGTGTGTGTGTACTTATGTACGCACGTGAGAAGTTATACTTCTTTGGCATAACAGAACAAAAATAGCTAAAGATTTCATCCCGTATGTCACAACTGTCTGTTTATAAAAGGAATGCAGCTAAATTAAACATGTCGCTTTTTGGCTGTCGGTGTGCGCGCGCGTCGTAAATATTTTACTCTCATATTTTTTTCCAGACATGCCAAAAAAGTATAACTTCAAAAAAAGATAACCTTTGTATATAGTAGGAAAAGTCTAAAAAAAATTTATATAATGAACTTACTCAGCGTCATTTCTCACGCATGCATCTAGTTCCAGAATATGTTTTCCAATAAACCATACTAAATTACTGAAGTATGGTGCCGCAGTCCTATAAAAATAATTACGTCCTAGCATGTAATCATAGTACAGTAATAAAATTTAAAATAATTAAACTAATCATAATAACTTTCTTGAAGTATTAATAGTAATATATTGATATTATTTATATGACAATATTAATTTTTATTATGATTGTATTCACATAAATATCTATACATATAATAATATTCTAACTGAGTTGAATCTGTACATTAAATGATTTTTGGAAAATCTTATTGAAATAGTCATTATTGTCAATACAGAGGCCGAACCTATAGTTTATAGAATTTTTGTATGTCTGTTTGTGACGGCATCACGAGAAAACCACTGTACAGATTTTGATGGATTTTGGTATGATAGCTTAAACGTCAACAAACGGCAACAGTGTAGCTCTCAAGACGTTGTTTTCCTCAAAATCGCCAGTTGTTGAATAGATGTAAATGCACCTTTAAACCTATAATTGAACATACCTACTTTCAATTATTTCTTACCTATCTCTTATAAATCTTAGCATACTTGCATCTTGTACTCTATATACATTAAGTGTTAAAGTCCTTACTGCAATCCTCACCATAGATTCGGGGTGATTGAAAAATTTGATTGCCTCTGTGTACAGTGGAAAATCTTTTGTATGCTAAAAACAAAACAAAGATTTCGTGAAAAATTATACAAGTACAAAAATAAAATTGATATTTAAAACTAAACAAAAATATCAACTTTGGCATTTATTCCAAGTTATTTGTATTTAAATTTATAACAATACTTAGTATAATTCTAAATTTAAATATATTCACATTGAAAACTTTCGATCAGCAAAACAATTTTAAAGGTAAGCAATAGCTTCAGAAATTATCCCCTACATACAAACTAATAAGTTTTACCTCATTAAAATCCTGTAATGTTATTTAAAAATAAACTATACTTAATACTAAGTAGTAAAATTTATTATTATATTTATACTTATTTTTCTTGTTTCTACATATTTCTTTATTCCATTTCCCTCTATTGGCTGTCATCTCAGCACACATACTTTTCACTCAGCCCAGTCATACATGGTTTACCCTTTATTTCTATATCTATCTCAACCTAATTCTTTCTTGCTTATATGCTTCTTCATAACGTACTAACCTCATCATTTTCTCTATTAATCATCGATCAAAAAAGTACCATGTACTAATCCCATGCAAAAGGTCTCTTAAAACTGTCACCAATTGTGTTTATGTAATTATTCTAGTTAAAATAAATATACGACAATATAAATTGAACCTTAAATGCAATGCTTAAAGTTGTTTTCACAAAAAAAAAGCACACTCAAATGTTCAAATGAGCGCTCATTCGGTGAGGACATTTTTTGTCACTGATTATGTATCTAGTACTTTTTTGATGGATGCAATTAATGGTACTATTTTTAATTTTTTTCTTTACTATTTGCAATAATTAAACTTTTTTTAATTACCTCATTATAGAAGAAGTGTATGGTATGATTATTGAGTTTAAGACTCAATGTCTTTAGGAATGATATATAATAAGCCATTACTTCTTCATCCGAGATATCAAACTTATGAACTATAATGGAGTTGACATGGTTGTTGCTTAGCAAGTAATCTGAAATACAAAAAATATGTAATTTTTTTAAGAGTTATAAAATTAAAGAGTAAGATAGATATATAAAACTAGACTAGCTTTCTAGACTTAAGATTGGAATTAGTTTCATATATTAAATTACACCTTTGAATAAACATCTCTTCATACACAGGAAATTTAAGTTTAATTAATATATCGCCGCCCCCGGAGAATAAAAAAATGATAACTGCAAAAACACTATTTTTCAGGAAAAATAAAAAACTTATTTTTGACTTTAACTTTCTAAGCAACAAATGTAGAGAGATACAAAAAACCTCAATGATAGCTAATTTTTAACTTTTATAATGTTTTAATACATGTTATACTAAGGTTATCCGAACTAAAGAAATTTAGAATTTAAAAAGTTACAAAAATTTTGTTGTTGGTTTTATTTACTAATAACACTTACCATTTTATTTCCGTTACTTTTAACAGATTGTGAGTATTGCATTACTGTTTTACAATAATATTTAACGAATAATACAGACTAAATTAACGGTAAACAATATCGCTTGGCATTCTATTGTAGTTAATATGTATAATATGTGTTATCACTGTCTAATGTACGCTTGCTGTAATGACAGAAAAGAATGGCAAGATATTTCTTTGCTCGGTCATTATTAGTACTATTTCCTAAGAACATATTAGTCGCCGAGCCTAAGCGGATTTTTACGAGAACAAAATGACAATAGCGATCACAATTATTTCGTCGATTTCGTTTTCGAAAATGTTGTTGCAAAAGTTTTTGTTGTATCTATAATGAAGAAACGGTTTCACAAACTTCATATTACTTATATATTTTTTCAAGAAGCCTTGTGTGTTTGAAAGAGTGACGAAAATGTTTGCATTATTCTATATATATTCTATATTCTATAACTTTTTGAATAATGGCTGTATATTCACGAAAAAAATTGGGTAGTAGTATTAGGCACCGTAGACTTCAAATATGGGATTACACTAAAACTATGGTAATATCAGTAATCATTTTATTCTCTGGGGAAGGCCATATGTTTTTGTAATTGTATATATTATGTTACTATTTCAAACAACTATAAACTGTATAATAAAACAGCCTAATGTGTCAAGGAGTAAATACAATTTTCACATACACATTTAAATACACAAAATCAGTTTTTTTTATCAATTTTATAATAAAGTTCTACTATATACTTACATAATGATGTTTCATTTCTTATGTTTTCAAATAAAATGTTAAGTGTTTGTAACAACTGTACACATACATAAGATGAGCCTCCACACTTTTGCCGCATTATCTTTAGAAAATATGACAACATGTTTTTCTCTAAAAAAAAGCTAAAACAGAAACAGGAAGTTTAAAAGAACACTTTCTAAAGTTTTAAATGGAATATTTAGAGTTTTTTTCTGAATCAAGGTTGCTTTATAAAAAAAATTTTCTATAATTCGATATATAAAATCTGTTACTTAATTTGTTTTGTGACTAATATTAATATTTTTGATATCATAATATTATGTAAACGTAATTATTGCAATGAAAGAGTTGATCATGCTATATGATAAAATATGTCCATTTATATAAAAGTTACTTTATCAAGTATTAACCTTGTAGTCTTATTAAGAGTAAATCTACATATTTATGAGACCTATATTCAATGTTGTTACCTAATCAATTCTTACTATACATAAAGTACTTACTCAAACACTGAACTGTCGTTCTGGTCTCCCCATATTAAAATTTCTGCTATACATCGTAAAGATTCTACTAAAATCCCTCGATTATTCTCTGATACTGTAGTATTTTTGCAAAGAATATTGTGTAAATATTTCAATCTTTCAAGAGAATGGGGGTTTTTGGGACGACCCCAACCACCCCCAAACCAGCTACGACTACGAAACATCACGCCACTACGATTTTTCTCTGTTATGAGGTAAGATACTATTCATTTTCCACAAATTGTTCATAGTAAACGCCACAATTTAGCACTTATATTCACATAATACGTAAAATAAACGCAAATCACAAATATCCACAGGCCACGATAAACAAAGCGACCGTGTTCACGTTTATTTTTATTTTATTTCTTGATTCTTGTTATTTTTGCACTTCCTACGTTCCATGTAATTTTGACAGATATTTGACATAAAACGTTTGACAATTTGCTGTTGCTTTCAAAAGTTGCGTTCTGTTTAATTTTCTCAAACCATAGACTAAAATATCAAGTTTCCAATTCTAGAAATAATTAAGTCCCAACTTCAAAAAAGTAAAAAATTAAGAAACATAAGAAATAATTAAAATAGTGGGGTACACTGGGTTTGAATATAGTGACAAAAATCTTATTTTCAAATATTTTATTACTATTTTTAATATATTATTACTATTCAATTTAAGAATTTCTAAGCACTAATTTCTATGAATGATTTCCATCGCGTGAAAAGCACTTTCTACCTTTTTTAACAAAAAGTAGAAAATCAAAGTAAATAAAAAACAACACCAAGTACGAGTGTGACTTGTACATTGAGGGTTCTGTAGCATGAAAGATTAAATCAATGTTTTGTTTTCTGATATACCGTACACGGTACAGCAGGGTAAATTGGTTCAATCCTACTTTCAATTGGAGTTAATCCTTCTTACGTAACACATAAGAGTTTCAAGGTATTTAAGAATGTACGATAAGTTTTTTTAGATGTACTAAACATCTAAAAAAACTAGCTTTAGATTCCCAAATTATTGTCATATTTTGAGAAATTCGACATAACTCCTATTGCATTCCAATTTACCCCTGATGAAGATAATAGATAGATTATTATCTTCATCAGGGGTAAATTGGAATGCAATAGGAGTTATGTCGAATTTCTCAAAATATGACAATAATTTGGGAATCTAAAGCTAGTTTTTATATTATGTACCTAACCATGCTACTCATCCCCTTTAGTCCCTTTGTTGTTTTTGTGTTTATGTTTGTGAGTTAATAGTAGGTACTTATAATGCCAATTGAAAGATATTTCTATATTGTACAAACAAAAACAAATCTGTGTCACGGAAACCGTACATTTTTCCGGGATAAAAAAATAGCCTATTTTTTATTCTGATGTATGAACTATATTATTTATTGTAAAGTTTCATTAAAATCCAATCAGTAGTTTTTGTGTACTAAGCGGTATAAGTTACTATAGTTTTTTAACTATCCCACGGAAACTCTTAATTTTCCAGAATAAAAAGTATCTAAAATGTTGACTAGGGATATAAGGTAACACCATGCAAAATTTCATTTAAATCGGTCCAACAGTTTCAGAGATTAGCCCGCATAAACAGACAAACAGACAGAGAAGCAAAAAAATTAAAAAATCTGGATTTGTTCTATTTATCTTCTTACATCCCCCTGACTCGGTTTTTAGCAAAAAAAAATCTATGCACAGACATTCAACCTCTACAGTTTTATTATTAATATACATGTAATAAAGATATGTCGTTAATGCATGAACTATACAAGAATTTGAAAACTTAGATTAAAGGACTATTACGAATTAAGATTCTATTGAACAGAGTTCCTGGTCATTTACAGTTTCTTTGCGATGCTTTCAAAATGTACTGGGTAGCACAAAATAAATTAAGAATGTGATAATATAGTTTCATTTATTTAATTTAAGAAGATATGTTGAAACCATGTTTGATATCTGTCTGCAAGTATATAGATAGGTATAAAAATTAAACAGTATAATATATCAATTACAAAGTATCTAATAACAGTACAGCATCTACCGTATGAGATATTCCAATGCATGTATACTCGTATTTACTTTTTAAAAACTTAGTTAAAAAATATATTATATTGTTAAGTCGGATCAAACTCAAGAACGGCTTTTTGATGACAGACATACAGACAGATAATAGTAGAGTTCTGATTTAAAAATATATCTTCATTTCAATTAATATATTATGTAGAGTTAATAATATAGCTTTAGCTCCCCGTTCTACGTACTAATTGTGAATTAAGTCTGAATACACTGGTGGGTAGTCCCTAGGCTTGAGGAAAGGTCTTTTTATAATATACATATTAAATAAAACAAAATATATTCTATAATATTTATTCAACTATTTTTTGTGAAAAATTAAATGTATAATTAGCTGTTTATAGATATCATAAATATAGACGACATTATTTATAACCATACAAAGCATTTATTATAAAAAAATTAAGTATATATTCCTTTTGAAAATGAATTTTATTTTAATAATCACACAAAAACTTTCATTTAAATATACTCTAGAACAGAATGTAAGAATCAAAAATTGATATAATTTTAATATTTACAATAATATGTTATTATAGCTAACTTATGTGAACATTAGTCTCGAATACACAATGTTTATTTCCACCGGACGGAACAGTTTTATATTACGTAATATAATAATAATTTCATAATACTTAGTAGTCTAAAATAACTATTTGTGACATAATAATAAAATACAAGATATTATCTGATTCATTTTATTGTGAAATTTTTATTTTAACTTTTGAATTACACTATACTTATTACCTATAAAATTTTAGGTTTATCTTTTTATACCTATTGGACGGATTGTTAATAATCAAAAGTCATGATCATTTTTTTTATTTACTAATAAAATCGATAAACCTATAAATAAATACCCCTTAATATTAAAGTTTTATTAATTTATATAAAAAGCGACACTAGCATGACTAAATGTAGGCAATATATTATGGTCTACAAAGTCTTTATTGATGTAAAAGTATCTTATTATTATCTTAACATAGATCTAATGAATAAATTAAGATATTAAAATTAAACATACTTATCGGTATTAATAAATGTTTTAATCTCGAAAATGTATGACAAGGTATAAAATAAATTATTCTAAGATTGGACCCACACACTTGCCAAAAATGGACTTTTAATGCTCTCCAGGTTCTAAAAAAGTTAGAAATGAAAGCTTTCTCAACATTATATATTTTCTGTGTGTAAATCCAATTTAATTGTTATTACAATATATTAACGTTGTAGATTAACTTTAGCTAATTAAGTTTAGAAAATAAATTCAAATTAGGTACTTCATACTCCAAATTATTAAATTATCTGCTTGTGTAAAATTTGTTGTGATTCTTGTTCATGCCTCACTATAAGTTTAAAATAGGCAGTTAATTTATAGATACTTATTAATAAAAGGAAAAAAAATATCTCATCTCTAAAACGTTGGCTGCGATTGTATTCATGCTATCGACTTATCGATCTTACAAATATGTGTCACAAATCACTGGTTTTTAACATAATATTACCTATTAAAATTTTACATTTGATATTACAGAAATACCTTTAATTTGTATATAATTATAAAAACAACCTAATAAGCACCATAATTGACATTTTGTACATTTAAATCCCAGATTAAAAAATCTTGTAGTCTCAGGTTTAAACGTAGAACATTGCATCTACTTATAATGAGCATGCATTTTACAATTCCTTAATCATAGAGTATGTGTATTCCTGTAAAACTAAGGGGATTGGGTGGATTAAACAAATTTCTTTTCATTCGACTCGATACGAGTCATTAAAATGCCCTATTAATACGAGAAGAAAAGTTAAGGATAGAAATTTTGGAGAGCATCTGAATATATCGAATTATAAGTGTCTCGCAAGACGTATACATTATCACCAGGCTTGCCATTGAAAACAAATGGACCTTTAAGGTTTGTAACCTTGGAGTTTGTTGGTGCTGGTTTGGGTTTAGGTTTGTAAGATTGTGTATTATAATTTGAATGGTGGTGAACTGGTTGCATAGCAGGCTGAGCACCGTATCCGTATGGGTCCATAGGCATTTGTGGTCCTGGGGAATAACTAGGGGCTCCACTCCATTGATATACACCAGTTGGCTTTCCATTGGAAACAAAGTCAATTGGCAAGTTAATGAAAGGATCAGCTGGAGATGGAATGCCTTGAGGTAACATTGGGGGCATCGCTGGTCCAAGAGTTGGGGGTTGTGAAACATAGCCTAAGCCTGGTACAAACATGTATGGTGTTGGGGGCAACCTAATGTAGAAGATTGGTGAATTGTCGTATTGCAGAGAATTAAGATTATCATTGGGGAAATTGTCTCCACTTCCATTCTTTTTCTTGTTCTGCTGACGCCGTTTTGAAGGTAATGTTCTGGAAATGTCATCTTCATCAAAGTGATCGTCATTCACTGCAAAAGTAACGTCATCATCGTCGTCCTCAGAGTAATCTAAGCTGGATGACAGAAATGATGGATAGTAACCGGAAAATAAATTTAATGCTTTGTTTCGCCTACTCGAAGGCTTTGATGCTTCCTTCGTTTTTTCTTTAGGGACTTCTTGAACTTTGCCTTGTTGCTCTGATGTAGTTTCAGTTTCCCCATCAACCGATGTGGCGCGAATTCTCCTACTTGGCGCACTTTCGATTTGGCATACTATGGCAAGTAGCACGAGCAGGGCTAACAGGAACGAGCGGGCCATCTTAATTTCTGAAATGAAGGAAATTAAGAGAAAATTAATATTAACCATGATTTTCACTAATATATAGACTAAGTAATCATATTGGAGTCCAATTAATAGAATTCTAAGCTAAAATTTTAAAGTAATCCAAACACTCCTTTATTTTATTTTTTATTATACTGATGCCAAAATTGTCTATTTGTTGGTGTCTATTTTTGTCGGAAATAGTATTACTGACCAATTTTAATTTAACAATCTATACTAATATTATAAAGAGGTAAAGTTTGTGAATTGTGAGTTTGTGACGTTGTAGGGGGTAATCTCTGGATCTACTGAACCGATTTGGATGAAATTTGGTAAGAAGATAGTTTGAGACCCTAAAAAGGATATAGAATTTTATGCCGTATATCATCCCTTAAAGGGGTGAAAATGTGGATGAAAGTTTGTATGGGGAATCAACCTAGGGACGAACCCGAGTGAAGTGTGGGTGAGTCGCTAGTATCAATATAAAGTTTCAATATAAAGAAAAAACTTGATGCATGCATGCTTAGAACACGGTGACTTTTTATCATAAAACGGTATCAGGGTGCCAAATGAATATAAAAGTAGTTGTAATTTTATATGAAGTTACGCTATATGCATACAAATTAATAAAAAGAAAATAATGCATACAGTCATTTGTTAATAGGCATCATATTTATAACGCAAGATGTCTTGTGGCGCAATTCTATATTTCAACGTTTAACGAGATCAGGATAAATTGCTAGACGGTAGATAAGAGTGCTAATCGATTTGCCGAGAGCATTATGTTACAAAGAAGAAGAGTTTTACATTAATATTACTTGAGAGGTGATTTATAATACTCGTAGACTTATTTTAAGTAGCTGACACTTAACAAAATGCTTTCATGAGTAAACGTTAGGTTTTTTCTTTAGAAAAAGTTTAGTGTGTGCTTAGTTGTTGATGTTAAGAAATACTACTTTGTTACATTTGTATTGACGTTATGACACGTAATCCGCGTAACTACAATTAACTAGTTTCCAAAAAATGTTTGGACTGATAACGCTAAAGCTCTTCAATGGCTACTTAAGAAATAATAAAAAAAAAATCGGTTGACAAACACAAGAGGAAAAGGCACTGAACTGTTTCGTCTTTGCCTAGTATCTAATATATAAAAATCTCGTGTCACAGTTTTCGTTTTTATACTTCTCCGAAACGGCTTGACCGATTTTGATGAAATTGTATATGTATATTCAGTAGGTCTGAGAATAGGTTTATAACTAGTTTTTACACCCCTAAGTGTTAAAGGTGGCTCACCCCAAAAAACTTTTTTTACTTTATGGACAATTTTTTTTGATTATATTTTTATGGTGTGGCATTAAAAATACTTCATATAGCAAAACAACGTTTGCCGGGCCAGCTAGTTTATGTATAAAATTTACGTTATTCGTAATTACGACACCATCCAATTACAGCTTTTTTCCAGTCATTAGATCTGGAGAAATTAGTACGTGACAGACACACAGGTACACTAATAACCCTATGCGTTCTATTTTTTTGTTTTGTAAAGTACAATATACTTGAGGCATGACCCCTAGTTTAGATCATAGTAAAATTGAATCAAGCTACTACCTAAGATTTCTATATAATTAAATCTATTAAGAGAAGCGATGACATTTATATCTTATTTATCATATATCTCATCACTGCTATCTACACTGCTTGCGATACGCACCGTTTATGCGATCGTAACGAGATCACCTGTACGAATGGCAATTAAATAAATATATATCTATATACATACATACGTATGTATGTACACATAAAATTATAATAGTATTAACATTGTGCTTTGAAATATGAAAAAAATATATTTAGATTATGTGTTTGACTTGTATGTATGTCTGACCTTATGTTCCCTCGTAAAAATTAAACAGTTCAACCGATTTTGATGATTTATACATACGACATATATGTTTCGGTCTGCATAGTACTATTTTTTCAACCGACTTCAAAAAGGAGGAGGTTCTCAATTCGACTGTATGTTTTTTTTTATGTTTGTTACCTCAGAACTCCGTCATTTCTAAACCGATTTGGACAATTTTTGTTTTGTTTGAAAGGGTATACTTCCAGATTGGTCCCATTTTAATTTCAAAAAAAAATACCACCCGTAAGGGTGGAAAAACAACTAATGATGAATTTAACCTACTTCTAATTGTCATATTGACTTGAAACTTTGCAAGTATTTCTATTTCCGTTGATAGTACAGTGGTTTGGTGTTGTTGACCTGATCTGATGGCAAGGCCAGAAGGTGGATAGGTGGCACTCTTCAACGGCTAATAGTAGATACTTTGAGTTTGGGCTTATTTTGTTTGATTTGACAAGCCTAACACGTTAGAATCCTTACTTTGCTACTACAGTCTATACTAAAAAGGGAAAAATAAAAACTTTTTAACAAAAAAATAAAAACCGACTTCAAACAAAAGCACTAAAAAGTAAAAAATAACTGATTGGTAGTTTTCATTTACTATACATACCTAATCAAATATTTTAGAAGTCGGTGTGCTTTGGCTAAGTAATTAAAGCCTACCTATTAAATACATACCTAATCAAATATTTTCGAAATCGGTGCAAGCCCATACAAAGCAAAGCACACCGACTTCGAAAATATTTGATTAGGTATGTATAGTAAATGAAAACTACCAATCAGTTATTTTTTACTTTTTAGTGCTTTTGTTTGAAGTCGGTTTTTATTTTTTTGTTAAAAAGTTTTTTTTGTCAACTTATTTCTATCTTTTCAGTTTGCTTTTTCCGAAGATTTTAGCAAATTATTATATTTTAAATTTATACATCAATGGATCAAAGAATACTTGGCATGTCTTTAATCATAAGAGTATGTTGAATAGAGCCAAAAATGAAAATAATTTTTGGCCAGATTAATCAGATGAAGAACGCAATCTCGGACAAATACCCGTAGATGAAACTTCAATTTTTATACGCTTCTATAAAAACCGAAGGCTGAATATTAAGTAATTTGGGAAAATTAACACGGACAAACCTGCTGCCGTAAACTAGTTTTAAGCACGAGTTCTTAATAAAATGTTTACATAAAGCATATTTATTTGTTAAACATCCATTCATATAACAACGTATTGCGTACTTTTTTGCTTAGAGATAGTTCGTAGGCATATGAGCATTGTAGACTCCTTTTTATACCGGTGAATTAAATGGCTTACATTAGATATGAATCTGCTAAAGAGATAACCCAGGCAAAGCCAGGACATGTCACTAGTTTCTTATAATGTGGCCTTTAAGATGGACTAACACTTCCATGTTGTATACGCAAGAATCGCTTAATTGACGGATTTTATGAGCACGCTATTCTTATCGCGGCAGAAATCAGTTCAACGGTCCATTTTCACAGTGGTATTTTTGTATGGAGTTTATGTTATCGATTTATTTCGTGTTGAATGGACCGTGAGGCATGAACGGACTGAGACACAATTAACAAGTTAGCGAGCAAGTAGAGACCGCCGGTGGTAACTTCCGCGTTTAATTGAGTATGTGTAGAGATAGATTGCATTTGCTAGTTTTAAATAAACTAGTGTTCGCCTATTGGTTGAAATTTGATTTAAGGAAAACTAATATAATTGAATTTACCTATGTCCATACTAATATTATAAATGTGAAAGTGTGTTTGTTTGTTTGCATGTTTGTTTGTTTGTCCTTCTTTCACGTCGAAACGGAGTGACGGATTGGCGTGATCTTTGTGTGGAGATAGTTGGATGGCTAGAGAGTGACATAGATATAGTTTTAAGTTTATGTGATTCTCACAGAAAAACCCATTATAATACAATTCAAAAAAATATTTATGATCAGAATTTCTTGAAACTTGGTATTAATGCTCTTCAATAAAATTAAATAAATACATGCTTAAGCATTTTTCGAAATTCATCCTATAAGGGGGCAAAATAGGGGATGAAATTTTTTATGAAACTATCTTTTTAGAGATTATTTTGTAGTTTTAGAAGCCGCGGGTTCTGCTAGTATGTATATAAGTTAGTAGAACCCGCTGCTGTTTCCAATTTTTTTACTGATAACACTGAAGTTCGTCAATAGTTATTAAGCAAAAAAATAATATTTAAAATCGGTTAACAAACAGAGGAGAATAAGGTACTGAACTGTTTTTTCTTTGCATATTTGTAGATAGGTAATTATTAGGAATTTATAATTTTAATTTATAGCTCATGTGTAGAGTCAACTTTACGACTAACAACTTACCCTTACTTCGCTCGGGTGCGTTCTCGAAGTGTCAAACAATAGCTTATGTGTACTCCAGATAAAAGTCTATTTGTTTATTAAATTTCATCCAAATTCGTCCAGCCGTTTCAGCGTGAAGGAGTAACAAACATATGTAAGTACATACATACATACACATTCATACAAACTTACGAAACTATAGTAGCAGTCCAATACGAAGTTTTATATTGCAATTTTTAAAATGCATTTGTTTGATTTTTTTATAATTAGTAACCCATCTCGTAAATTACACAACTTTGATGTACCTACTCGATCATATTAATTAAATGTTGCCAAATTTTTAAATAAATCAGAGCTTTACACAGCTTTACGAGCTTTTTCTCTTCTCTTCAAATGATTACAGATCTATAATAATATTACACTATCTCGTTTAGCTCTTACTCGTTCTTACGTAACGCAATTCGAAGTTAAAGTCGCAAGAGTCTATCATTATGTCCAATGCGCTCAAAAATCTACCGTAGTTATCATTATACGGTAATATCATTAAAGGTCATTGCATTATCAAGATTATAGGTCTATTAATTTATATTACGATGGAAGTGTAATCAAATTATATATAGTTTATTATTGGCGTCTCGTTTATTTAAGCACGTATGTATAGCTATTTATTTTTTCGGGATTATAGTACGCCTTCTTTTATAATTTCCCTAATTGATGTGATACCGGTAGGTTAAATAGAAAGACAAATGTTAGGACCAAAAATATTACTATAGTATATGATGGCATTAAAAAGCTTTAAGCTATTGAAACTTATCTTACTATCACAAGTTAATATAGTAAATATTCTTATTTATTAAACATAAATGTAGTAGAAAATTAGTAAAATCGATCCCATTTATCTTCTGTCATAACACAGCCATCACTTACAGAAATAAATATATATGTATATATAACTTCTGTCTGGACATTCTCGTTAGAAGCATTGCAACAAATACCTTATTTAATTCTCTATTTGCGCTGACAACGTTGTAATTTATTTTAGTCCTGCTAAGTAAAATATATTCTTTCATATCTTCTATTATATATTCTATTCATACCGGCGGGACCTTGATTTCCCGGATAAAAGATATCCACCAAGAAAAGTTCAACTAAAATTAATGTAGCATTTTTAGAGCTTAGGTGGTACATTTTTATATAGATTTTTTTTAATAACTAACTTGTAGATATAATCAAAACGGCAAGTTTTATGAGAAGAAAATGTTATAGTAAAATTACAGTTCATCAGCAAAAGCATTACAGTTATTTATGGTTGACCTGTTTGGTTAGCCTTCATCTGCCTCTGTCTAAATAAATCTTTAACATACTAAATGTGCATTAACTTAAGCTATAAATATATCTTACACAAAAGTGTCTTAATCATATTTGAAAATCTCAACGTCAATCTCGAAAACTAACATCTAAATAGTGGTGTACTAAACTGTTAGAACTAAACAGAAAAATATTTGTTCAGAGAAAGTAGAAAGAGATAAGTTATCCTTTGTTGACATTCTGTTACTTAATTATGTATAGTATGTATTTTATGGTACATAAATAAATATATTAGATTAGATGGTCACATTGGTAATACTAGCGACTTGCTTTCGCTTCAGCCTAAAACTACTTTATCAAGTACCCTGTATTATTCAGAGATAGACTATAGGCTTCTATTAATACACGCAGAATTTTCAAAATCGAATAATAAGTACCACAGATTATAAGCTCTATCAAACTTGAGCTCTTTATGATATAAGTGTAAAGTTTTATAAAATATCGGGCTTTGGGTTAGTTCCTAGACAAGAAGCAATTTAAATCAAAAAACGGGCTATCTAATGAAAAAAATATTTTCAAATCGGATTAGTAGTTCCTGAGATTAGCGCGTTCAAACAAACAAACTCTGCCTCTTTATAATATTAGTATAGATATGTTTCACCTTTAAAAGTTTAAAAAGTTATAGTGTAATAGTAAAAATAGTTGAGTAGTTTAACTATATAGTTAGTACTTCTAGTTAACTTTACTATTCTAAATAAAATGTATAATATTGCTAAGCCGAAAGCTTTAAGCTTTATCTTTACTACAACTATAAATAGATTAATTCTAATAGTGTGTATAAAGCTTAAAAGCTACTGAAATAGATTGTATCTTTGAGCTTTATGGCAGCGGTTGTAGATATTTTAACATTAGCATAAAAATATTTATAATAAGATAAAAAATGGATGAAAAGTTAAGAAAGTAATAAAAGTTTTGTACATAATGTGCAAAGGTAATGGAACTTACATTTTACTAGAGTTTGCAAAAAATTTATTTTAATAGCGAAAATATTAGAAGTCCAATAAAAAGCAACAAGATGCAGACATAACGAGCTTGGCAGAAATGAAGAGAAAACCACATAGGTCTGCGGTCCACATGCCTAATGATCTATCTAATTTGCCACGAAAAGAACATATTACAGAAAAATGAAAGTCATAATTTTGTATGTCATAAGGCTTGTTTGGATAAATATGTAGCATTAGCAGTACTAATCATTATAATGTCTGAGCAGTTTTTGTCCGCGTCTTCACTCGCTTGGAAGTTACGTGGATAAAAATGCCTATTTGCTAATCTAAGAAAAGCTTTCTAAGATATAAGCACTGAGCCAGCAACACCGTAAAACATACATAAAAGAACACTCAATCATTTATTTTTAAAGTTTAGTATCGATTTCTCAGAAATGAGATATATCCTCGCTGTAAAAAGTATCCTATATGTTGACCCGGATAACCAGCTATCATCATACCAAATTTTATCAAAATTCCTTTAGTAGTTTTTCCGTGATGCAGTAACAGACAGACTGACAAAAATTCTAAAAACTATAGATTCGGCCTCTGTATCAATAATAATATCTATTTCAATAAGATTTTCCAAAAAATATTTAATATACAGATTCGGCTTAGTTAGAATTTTATTATATGTATAGATGAACACATGTTAGTGTATTAGTAGTAAACTGCGTGTTAAGACAGCGTATTATAAAAGTATTAAAGAAATGTCAATTGAGATAAATTTAAACAATGATGCTGATACTAATCCATTGTCACTTGATGTTTAATTTATAATACTGAGTAGTGATTTGCATCACGTTTTGGCAAGCAATATGTTATAGTGAAATTGTTTCTAAGTAATTTAATTTACAAATAATTATACCGAATTAATGTGGTTTTAAATCAGGAATTATTTTAAAATACTTAATCATCATTGGCTATTATATATAACGAATTATATTATAACGAAGATCTAAGAAATCATTATAAATCCTAACTATATACGGCCAATGAATCAACCGGAAATCAAACCTGCATCTTCCAACGCAATAAACTAGCTAGAAGTCTGAATTTTAGAACATAATTAATAATAACCAGTTAAAGCTAAAGACTTATAAAGACTTATAAAACCTATCACTAGTAGAAACAATAAAACGCCGAAGAGTTCAATAAAATGCTATTTACATCAGTTATTACTGTCATCAAGTTTTTGCCTTAAATAATCATGATACTAATTTGACAGACGGTATCATATGATAAATAAGTTTTGTGCTGGTTGTACACTTTAATTAAATGAAATTTACATATATTTATATATTTATTTTGTACTTTTAATGCGTATCGATAAAATACGTTTTAATATTTGTTTTATACGCATTGTAAGCTTAAAGCTCATGCTCATATTGAGCAATAGATATCTGTCAATTACATTCAATTTTATCGGTTTTTAAAAAAAATTACAGTAAAGGAGTACCTAGCCCTATTTAGCGTCCCACTACTGGTCATATGTGCCTTTCCTCAATACGAATTAAGCTTTCAACAGTCCATTTAACGAAAAGGAAATCTAAACACAATAACCATGTATAATGTAAAAACTAAACTGTCAATAATACCTCTACTCTTTGAAACCCAATTATCATAGGCCAGCTATACTTGTGAAAGAGCAAAATAATAATATCATTAATTTATTTTTTCTATAAATAAGAATGATTTTTAATGTTCATCTACCTTTATATGAGATCAATGACTTTTGAGTGGCAGTCGATACAAATATGATACGATTAGCGCAATTTAATGAAGCATAACTATAATCAGACGTTATAGTAACAATTTGCGCACAAAAACACTTTTCCATTCACGCCCAATGGGCGACCAGACCAGTTCTAAATAATGATTTAGAACTGGTCTGGTTGCCTACAATGCTGTGGATATTGCATGTCCTGTCAATGGAGTATTTAAAGAAATATTAATTACAATGTACACTTTGCAAAGTGTAGAGTTGGTGCAATAAAATTATTTGTTTATAAATAACCTGCCTGTTCTTTAAGTCCGCAACTACTTAATATTTTATGATGTTTTAATTCCTCCACGACAGCCGACACGCCGGCGTTACAGTTAATAATAGATTTTCTAGAAATTTAATTAATTTCTTAGAAATTTACCTGGATGAGTAAAATTTTTGATTAATATTAAAAGGCTTCTTTTGTAATCTGTGCAGCTGTTCGTGCAATACTCGAAAAAATGGACTGGCACGCAAATAAATCCAATTTGAATTTCGACGAAATTTCGACAAAGTTTTTGTAACATCGACTGTTTCATTACAAGAGGAAAACCGGTGAAAAAAAACCGCTATATTTTCTCACAGTGAAAAAATTACACCTAAAATATTTTTTTTTTAAATACCTTGTGTAGTTTAAATAACTTTAACCAACAGGCATAAACAACGATTTATTTTTTATAGCAATAGCCACAAATTAAGATAAAAAACTTTATACAAATTAAGTTAAGCATCACGATTGGTCTATTAATCATCTGGTTGACCACAAATTGAGGAAACCCTAACCATTCAGAAATATTAGGTACAAACAATTACCAAATAAACTTATTTAACATTTTCTTAATAATTCATATGAGGTTTCAAAGGGGAAATGTTTGGAAAAATGTGCCCGAGACGTTGGAAAATTCGGGAAATACTGAAAATGGCTTTTCCAATAGGTTTTTTTTTTAACGCAAAGATTTAACTTAACTTTATTATTTAGACAACTATTGTGGCAACTTTATTATTTAGACAACTATTGTGGGATTAGTTCGTTTTTCTTAAGAATTACCTATTATAGTTCCTCGACATCTTTAATGTTTTATGTATGATATAGAGCGATTGAGAAACTGCTCCCCAGTCTTTATTTCTAAACAATTGAATTTTTTTGCTTCTATCTTTACAAAAGACTCGATATTTAATACTTTCGGGGTCGTCCCTAGGTACGTTTTAACGGTTAGTATGAAATACAAATCTATGAATTTTTCGGCTTTTTTGTACTATAATACGCATGTATTATACATATAAACCTTCCTCTTGAATCACTCTATCTATTTCTGAAAACTGCATTAAAATCCGTTCAGTATTTTAAAAGATCTAAGCGAACAGACAACGGAACCGACTTTATTTTATACTATGTAAAGATAACAAATTAAAAGATATATCTGCACACGTTCTTATATATTTCATATCTGTCATTCTTTGTATGTACAATTAAAGCACTTTTATTTTAAAAATAAATAAATATGTAGCTATTAACATTATAACACATTCGTTGTAGTAAAGATATGAGTAACAAAATAAATTTGCAAAACCGCTAACGCGTTGATATGAATAAATACTTTTATCTATCTCCCTTTAGGAAGTCATCCATTTCACTAAAAGCAACTTCACTTACATATCTGCTTCCTACAGTTTAAAACGTATATCTAAGGAATATAGAGTTAATTATAAAAGACAGATTTATGGTTCCCGTTTAGGAATTAAGACTGAATCAAAGGTTATCAGTAATTATGTGATCCAAAGTGTCGAGGAGCGTCTGGATCGAGTTTTCTAGGCTCATTATGCTTATAGTTAACACCTCAGGCTAAGAGTCTAAATACATGGCAGATTTAGGCTTTGATTAGGAAAATTACAAGACGGCGAAAGGTTACGTGGATCGTCTATCTTCTTTAGCTTTAGTAAATAACGTAACGGTAAATGATTATATTGTTTAGTTTTAGCTATTCTATACAAGCCAATTACCCTTGATTTTTTTGTATTTATAACCATTTGTGCAGTACTTATCGTCGCTTTTTAGAAAATTTTATTACTAATATTTGTTATTATATTACATTTGTTACTTCCGATCATGTTCTCTCTATTTGTGTACTAAATTTCGTTCAAATCTGTTTAGCCGTTTCAGCGTGAATGAGTAACAAACAAACATACACATATATAAGCTTTCGAGTCCGATATTTAAATTTAAAACTATTATTTGTATCAGAAAGTACAAATTGTTTACCTCATAATATTACTCAACTAGCGAATCAACCTCGCTTCGCTCGTGTTCGTCCCTAGGTTGCTTCTCCATATAAACTTTCATCCCTATTTTCACCACCTTAAAGGATGGTTTTCGGGACAAACTATCCTATGTCCTTTCCAGGGTCATAAACTTCTTATCAAATTTCATCTAAATCGGTTCAGTAGTTTCCGAGCTTATTCGGTACAAACAAATAAACAGAAAATCTCTCCTCTTTATAATATTACTATAGGTAATATAATTTATTTTTAAAATATTATTTTACCAGTACAGTCTGGATTCTCTATTTACCTACAAAGCTACAAGTAACTAAGTGACTTTAGGCGCCATAAAGCTAAACGAGTGGCATAGCTTACTTAAAGAAAGCTATAAGAGCGATATTGTGTTACACACTGGGAGTACTTAGAGAAAACATAACTTGCAATAACAGCTCAGTTAAAATCCTAATAATGAAATAGTAGGTAATTCAACTTTGTTAACATCTCAACATATTTTCTAACACCTTGTAAATAAATTTTCACTGCAATAAATTATTCTTACGCAGAAAAGAATCCTTAAAATTAATATAGGTACTAGTGATTCACCGCGGTAAGTCTCGTAGATACTTTTTGTCTTTATATACTGTCATATATCATCCTCTATTTTTATTCGCCAGAAAATTGATACCTTTAACTTTTAATTAGTATAGTCATTATTTATAATCAGAAAGATTATTTACAACCAGCAGCCCACTCTCACTTTGCTTGGCTTCGTCTCTAGAAAAAAAAACAAATCTATCCCACGGGAACCGTACATTTTTCACGATAAAAAGTATATATTATTTTGATATATGAGCTATATTAAAATCCATTCAGTAGTTTTTGCGTGTAAGAGTAACAAACATCCATACATCGTCACAAACTTTCTCATTTAAAATATTAGTATAGATTTTGGTTAATCCATGTATGTAAATAATTTCAAGAAAAAACGGAGTTAAAACCTTCTGAAGGAGTCTTCAGTCTTCGGAGTTAACTCCTTTTATAGCGAATACCTATAATGAATCCCTAATCAGTGAGTGGTATTTCCTTTTATATATGTATAAATAGATTCAAATTCCAATTAAAACAGATAAAATAATGTAGAGTATAAAGAAAGATAATATTAATCTATACATATAATAAAATTGTAACTAAGAAGAAATCTGTAAATTGAATATTTTTTGGGAAATCTTATTAAAATAGACATTATTATCGATACAGAGGTCGAATATATAGTTTTTAGAATTTTTGTCTGTCTGTCTGTCTGTCTGTTTGTTACCGCATCATGGAAAAACCACTGGACGGATTTTGATGAAATTTGGTATGATGATAGCTGGTTATCCGGGTCAACATATAGCATAGTTTTTACTGTGGAAAAATGCTTCATTTCTATTTTATACTAATATGTAAAAGCTAAGAATTTGGTTTTCTGTGAACGCGAGTAGAGCCGCGGGCAATGCTAGTTAGTATATAAAGTGACCTATGCACTGGACGCAAACAAGCAAGTTAGCATGTTTGTTATGCTAAAACCGCATATTAACGGACACCGTAAAACCTTTCCCTTACGTCGAGACGGATTGGACTATTAACCTAGCAAGCTATTAACCGACTGTGGTTTGCGGCTGTTTCCCTCAGATAAAAAAAAACTGTAAAAAATGCTACGTAATTATGTAATTTTGTTCGCAATTAGACCTATTAGTACCTACATCTGTGAAGGCACTTCATGTGTTAAAGGCATGAAAGGCAAAGACGATTATGTTAAAATGTTGAAAAAAGTTCAGTTATATATAGCCTTGTTAACTCGTCAGTGTTCCCAGTTATTAAATATGATTACTATATTTTTTCATACTTTTAAGTAAATTAATAAATATAATATTATAATGGTATATTCAAATGACAGGTTTCTATCGCACCTGTAGTTTTTCTTGACTGGTTTTGTGTAAGGCTAGCGATCTGTTCTCGACTACTATAGGTCTCAGTCATTTAGTTTATTTAAATACTGATTTTTATCAGACTATAAAGTATACATATTCAAGAATAGTCTGAAACCTGTTTACAAAAAGAATAAAAATATTATTTTATTGTTTTTTATTTCAAAACATTAACTATTCTTCTCTATTTCCATTCAGCAGTTTAACCATGAAAAGATGACAAACAAACAGAAAGAGCTACTTTCACATTCATTATATTAGTATTGATGTATGTAGTTAAATATAAATAAAAATATCAAATAGACAAAAAGAAACTAAAACGTAATAAAAACTAAAATTAACGAATTATTTAAATTCCCATTGAGATGAAATATAACTGCACAACAGCATAATTTGTAGACTATCGATTATAAGTGACTCTCATCGAAGTCGACCTATATTTATGATATTACTGAAGAGCACCACTATCATAGATTATCATTTACTTTTCACTTACGATTATAATTTCCATCACTATTTAATTTGTAAAGAACTAAGTAATAGTTAAGAATTTGATTAATTTAAGAAAAATAAAACTCCTTGTGAATTTAACACTAATCCTTTTTAAAGAACGACCAAAGATAACATTTTTTATTTTATATTATGACTTATAAAAATAGCTATGACTCAGCCACGAAATAAGATATAACAAACGTGACACTACCGTTTTAAACCGTTATAAGTTATAACAATGGGTTCATATCGCTTTTCGAGTATCAAAACCTTGGTAAAGGCAGGAGCAAAAACAGTTGCAAAACTGATCCGTAGGAGGCGGAATGCAGCTACTAGCACACTTCGACAGCCTTGACTTTGAGTAGCTTACATTCACGAGAGGAAGCGATTTATATTTTTAACCCCCGACGCAAAAAGAGGGGTTTTTTAAGTTTGAAGTCGATGTCTGTCTGTGTGTGTGTCTGTGGCATCGTAACTCCCAAACGGATGGACCGATTTCGATGCAGGATTTTTCATTTGAAAGCCAGTTTTCTTGCGGTAGCTTTAGCTATGTTTGGTTAATATCGGTCCAGCAGTGTAAGAGTATCAGTTCTTTTCCAAAATGATGTAAGGCATTTTGGCGTATGATTGCTTGATCATTTTTAATTTTAATAATTAGTGGATAAAGAAGGTAAAATAACAGTTTATAAAATATTGTCAGATTATTACTCGATTTACTTCGATTATATGTAGGTACGTGATGTGTATATGTGATGATATGAGAACAATTAGGTATACTGATTTTAATGTCATTTTATATGTATAATTTACATATATATTGCTAGTTGCCACGAACAAAATCAGAAGAAACAAAAATGTGATTGGAACTTTAAAATATTATCTACTTACCAACGCGCTCGCTTTGAAAACCAAATATAGTTGGTTCAAAGCCTGAGTCTTGCATCTTCGAAATTTTCATTTAAGAATCCTATTTTTAACATGATTCACTTGCTTTTATGGTAATGGAAGACGTTGTGACAAAAGTTCAAAAATATAATGAAAAAGAACCTTATTAATTTTCAACGGATGTATGAATTCCACTACCTACGCATTTTGCGTATTTGGACTATGGCCTAATACCGCGTGGAAGTAATAAGACGTGAAGAAAGTCTGAATAATTTTTGTACTAGAAAAAAAATTAAAATTTGAATGGCTCTTACTACGAGTTATTATGTTTGACTGTACTTAGTTATGAACAAAACAAAACAAAATATCGCTTTTCTTATACCCTTATCATATACCTCTCAGGTACTGGTGCGGCCACCTAGCAGCAATATCACAGTCATAAATTCAAGCAGATCGCTTGAATCAACATATTAATGTTACGATACCAGCTGCTCAGTTCGATGCTCTGGCTTTTTTTATTAAACTCTCGTTTGTGACAACAATTTACTTGGTCATCATCAAGTTGATTTTTTTTTCTTATAATACATAAGGCAAACATCTAATTGCTTTAAAAAAATTAAAAAAGATCTATAGTTAGTCTTTAAAAAATATGCTACATAAAAACTTTTTAACAAAAAAATAAAAACCGACTTCAAACAAAAGCACTAAAAAGTAAAAAATAACTGATTGGTAGTTTTCATTTACTATACATACCTAATCAAATATTTTCGAAGTCGGTGTGCTTTGCTTTGTATGGGCTGGCACCGATTTCGAAAATATTTGATTAGGTATGTATTTAATAGGTAGGCTTTAATTACTTAGCCAAAGCACACCGACTTCGAAAATATTTGATTAGGTATGTATAGTAAATGAAAACTACCAATCAGTTATTTTTTACTTTTTAGTGCTTTTGTTTGAAGTCGGTTTTTATTTTTTTGTTAAAAAGTTTTTATTTTTCCCTTTTTAGTGTAGACAGTAGTAGCAAAGTAAGGATTCTAACGTGTTAGGCTTGTCAAATCAAACAAAATAAGCCCAAACTCAAAGTATCTACTATTAGCCGTTGAAGAGTTCCACCTAACCACCTTCTGGCCGTGCCATCAGATCAGGTCAACAACACTGAACCACTGTACTATCAACGGAAATAGAAATACTTGCAAAGTTTCAAGTCAATATGACCATTAGAAGTAGGTTAAATTCATCATTCGTTTTTTTTTTTGAAATTTAAATGGGACCAATCTGGAAGTATACCCTTTCAAACAAAACAAAAATTGTCCAAATCGGTTAATAAATGACGGAGTTCTGAGGTAACAAACATAAAAAAAAAAAAAAACATACAGTCGAATTGAGAACCTCCTCCTTTTTGAAGTCGGTTGAAAATAAATAATAATATTTTGGTACTATTTCCCTTAAATGCAATTCTTAAGTATAATTATAATAAGCAATAACTACCTACCCTTACGAAGGTGATAACACAATAACTATATTTTATATGTATATAATTTAACTCATTGAAGAATGAATCAAGTGATTTTGTTTGTTTTAAATTATTAATATAACAAAAGCATGGACGAATTAGAGACTGGACCTGACATAAAATACAAATGTATGAAAACTAGTTCAACCAAGTGACGCATAACGCACACAAAGATTTTATTACATTATTATAAACACTGATACACAATACAATATTTCTAGTGCTTGAACGTAATCGATAAAATACATAATATATCGATGAACCAATGAATGACATCTTAGACATTGGTTAGCATAGTCATCATATTTTACATCTTTTAATTTAAAATATCTGTATTTATTATAATAAATTAAAATAAATGAATTAAAGAGGCAATAATAATGTGTCAAATAATAATTATTTTTTAATTTGATTTATATAAATACGATGGCATTGATGGCAACATTCTGTTGGCCTATAATAATGTTAATAAACAAATTAATATCGGGTGTATATTCCATTAATATATAATAAATATTATTTTGTAAAGATAAAAAAAAAATGAAGCTAATTTAATTAAATAAAGTGATTTTGTTGATTCTGTTATTGAACTATTTTAATTGGCAATTGATTGTCTCGGGTAGTTATAAAAATGTGACACTGTCCTAATATTCCTCAGTTATTAATAAACATTTGTGAAATTAGGAAAAAGAAAAAGTGATTGCAAATTGTGAAAAAGTGAGTGTTGGATCGTGAAAGTAAAATAATTAATGCAAGTGGTAAAGTGTTTTATTACAAATCGCCAACCCAGAAGTTTAGTGCTAAAACATTATTGTTTGATTTTGTGTAATTTATGTGTTGAAATAAAATGATCTTTATTATTATTACAATGGAATAATATTCCAAAGTATATAAATGTGGTATAAAATAAAAAATTAAGTACACATACTAATTATAATTTTTGCATTTATATTTTTATTTGATTTAGAAAATATTTTCATAAATTTATTGTCATCAGATTGTGGGATACTGTGATAAAAGTATTTTATGTTATTGTACTGTACAAATAACACAATTCGTTCAGTTATTTCGTCAAATATCGATATATTTTTCGACATTGTCAAGCACTAGTCGATGTCAAATGGACTCACTCGACAGTTTTGTCATTTGTTCTGAATGGTATAATCCAGGGATTTTATGATGGTTGTCAGATGTCAACAATACATAGAAATATCGACTATATTTAACATAGTTGGTTATTATGACATTTTATTTTACATTTAATTAAATTTTGTGATAAATAACAATAAATGTAATAAAATAATGTATTTACAAGTGAAAAGAAATAGTGCTGCTTCTGCCGTTATAGTTTTTACACCAATTAACAGAACATTTAGTCATTTTTGGGAGATGTTTTGTTGACAAGTAAGTGCTTGAGACTGACACAAAAAACAAACGACCTAGGCTAAAATTCCCTGGTTACTGACATGACCGTTAAAGGTACGTCCGCCTAAATGTCTGGTCCAGTGGTTAATTCGTTCATGAACAAAAGTAATATATATTAATATACCATAATATATGTTATAAGACGTCAGGCAGGCGGCCGGTCTTAAAACTTTTGCCAAATCCTTTCTGCAGCACAGAAGATGTACTGCGCCGACCCCAAGTAATTGGGACATGGGCAGGGAGAAGAAGAAGAAGACGAAGAATATATGTTATAAGTAAAACTAACATTTCATTAAATATATCTAGATAGTACCTACTCTAAAACATTTGTTAAAAGATGAGAGATATGTTAAAAACATGTCACAATTTTCATACATACTGGATTAGGTTGCGACGGTCGTGCGACCCACAATGGAAATGTCAAGATTGTCGCAGGACCTTTTATCATTCAGTAAAATTGAATAATGCATTCTCAATTGAATGTTAAGAATAAGAAGTTCCTTGTACAATATTACTTACACGTAACTCGAGCATCAAGCAAGGGCATCGGCCCTGTCTTGATAACTACTGTCAGTAAAACGCTACCTACTTAGAAATACATAAAAGAAAATTTGAGTGATTCTTTAAAAGCTCAATGCAGCTAAAGCAGATGGTTGTATGTCTGGTGCCCTAATTGTGCCGGAAGTCATGGGTTCGAAATTAGTTACACAGTAAAATAGTTCGCGTAGTTCTTGTATGAAATACTTAACGAAGAAATAATGTAATTTTTTCTAGATTATAGGAAATATTAAAATTGATTAAAAATAATAACAATAGACATGTCTACAGCAGAGTTTGCAGATTAATCTATATTATAAAGAGATAAAGTTTGTGAATTGTGAGTTTGTGACGTTGTAGGGGGTAATCTCTGGATCTACAGAACCGATTTAGATAAAATTTGGTAAGAAGATAGTTTGAGACCCTGGGAAGGACATAAAATACTTTTTATTCCAGAAATTATCCCTTAAGGGGGTGAAAATGGGGATGAAAGTTTGTATGGGGTATCAACAACAACAAGTTGATAAAACATTTAGTACTTAAGAGTAAACAAAAGTGCATATACCCAAGTACTCCTAAAAAGATTTTTTTGAGATTAGACAAGCAAAAAGCAAACAAATTATAATGAATATAGTATAATTATCAATTGTAATTTCTCCACTTTCATTAAAAAAACAAATCACTACATGATCTAAATTAGATCGGACAAGTAATTGAATTAGAAATAAGATGAATGTTAACATATAACTATTTTTTAAACGCGTTGCTAAAGAACAATATATCACATTCATTCAATACAGCGAAAGTCAAAAGGAAGTACGGAATGACTTTTCACTATGAGTAAATGCTTTAGTATCTCGCACTGTAATTACTAACATGCTAGGTTATAAATCTAGTTAACGGCACTAATTGTTCCCGCTAATGTTACGCATTCGGTTAAACGAATAACATAAATTATTAACTAATTGGTTGTACCACATAGTACATGTTGCTTTCTATGTGGCTTATTATAAACAAATATTATAAAGGTAAAGTTTCCCAAGGAGGGCTGACGTCAGGCAGGCGGCCGGTCGTAAAACTTTTGCCAAATCCTTTCAGCAGTACAGAAGATGTAATGCGCCGACCCCAAGTGATTGGGAAATGGGCAGGGACAAGAAGATTATAAAGGTAAAGTTTGTATGTAATTTCCAAACTTGAGCCAATATCATGTTGCAGTTAACTCTTTCATGGTCAAAACTACTTTTGACTGACAAAATAGTCAACAGTAGTTTTGGCTGTCATTAGTCAAATCCTTAATAAGTTAAGGAGGTAAGTTGTCGAAGTAAATGGTGCCCAAGCGGCGCTTCTAGAAGCCATTGAACTTAAGAATTGAATTGAATTAGATTGAAGAATGTTTATCGTTTACAAAAAATCATGCTAATATTATCAAGGAAGTTATTAATTTCTTTTGATTATTTTTGTCAGTCAAGAGTAATTTTGACTAGAAAAAGTACCGTTAACGGGTACGAGTGGTACGAGATATTACTATCTTCTAACACCGCTAGTACCCTTAAGGGTACATAGTGAGGGTACTAAAAATAAACTGGGTCTGGGCTAGTATAGTATTATATTATCTGTGGTGTGAGTGAAACTATCGCGAAAAAAGTTTTGATTGTAACAACGGAAGTTCAATCGCTAATAGAAGTTATATTACTAATCACTACGATTGATTTTCGTACGTTGAATAAAAAATTGAAATGTTTGCTTGCCTTGCTCGAACCTGCATATTTCGTATAACAGCCAGTAATTTTACAGTAAACCACAATGGTCTCACAATCCAGGTTATTCTACTTTACAAAATCAGATTAAAATTTAATTAAGTTTTTACAACGAGGCTTTCTTTAATTTCCCATTTTCAAATACCATAATTAAGTCGGGCATCAGCGAGATCTTGCCTCATATGGACGAAGAAAGCGTAGCGTAAACAATTATTTTGTTTATTATCTAAAACCGAAATATAACTGCCATTTTAACCATTATAATATAGAATTTATTTAATTGTAATACCCCGGGCTTTGTGACTTTAAACACTGTAGAATTATGGTATAGAAGAAGCTTCTCGGCTTGCTACTAAATGTTTGGAAATTCAACCCCTAAAAGAGTTTAAAAAAAGTTAAAAGTTTATATAAAACATTATTTTTAAAGTTATAGTGCTCAACATTGAAAATAATCATTTTGATTTAAAATTACGACCGTTCTTAATCATAGGTTTAGACTTTAGACTTCATTCATCATTTATTTATAGATATTCATTCATTCATTCTCATTCATTTATAGATGAAAAAAGAAACCTAGGTAGCGAGAGAAGCGAGTGGAAGTCACTAGTATTCTATATTGTAAAGTTGAGTTAATAAACAATTACAGTAGAAATAGGCGAAAAATCTAACTAACATATAATCTCCTTATAGTTTATTTTACTATAATTATTACTGCCACTAAACTCGTTGTGGAATAATTTATGGAAAAACATAAATTTTATTATTGGCTTAAAGTCTTTATTTATTTAAGAATGATCATCAAGTAATAATCCCTTGCGTTATTTATAGCGAACATAAAATATTTATTTTAATTTTCATATGCTTTTGGATAAATAATAGTGACTTTTCAGTCATCATAGATCCAATCATAATATTATTATATTCCATACAAATCCATATTAATAGTATAAATGTAAAAGTGTGTTTATTGGTTTGTCCTTCTTTCACGTTGAGATAGAGTGAAGGGTTTGAAGGCTAGAGAGTTACATACGCTACTTTTTTCCGCGGGAGTTTATGTCATTTCCACGGGAAAACACGTTATAATACAACTCACAACAACTCATCGTACCTATGTACATATATATGTAATATAATTAAGTCTATCTATTCCATACTAGATATATATATATATATATATATATATATATATAAGCAGTGGTAGCCCAGTGGTAACGCGCTCGCTTGGGAAACCGAGTGATGCGGGTTCAAATCCCGGGTCTCGCACCTCTGATATTTTCATGTGCGAATCATTTTCTAAAATGATTACCACTTGCCTTACGGTGAAGGAAAACATCGTGAGGAATCTTGCATATCTGAGAGAACCTAGCAAGTTTTCGAAAGACATGTGAAGTCCGCCAACCCGCACTTGGCCAGCGCGGTGGACTATGGCCTGATACCCCTCATATCGAAGGGAGGCCTGTGCCCAGCAGTGGGACGTTAAAAAAAAAGGGGCTGAATACATACATACATACATACATTCCATACTAACCGTATAATAACAGATAACAGATAGTTTGACATCAATAAAGGTACGTAAAGAATAAAACAGTAGAGTTGCGTTTTCAAAAATAGGGCTAACTTACGTCAAAATGTCCTATTTGACGTTTGCTGAACATACATATTATGTATGTATTTAAATCATTAAAATCACCGAACAATATCCCTCGTATCTTCTTCATTCTACGAAACACGACACATGTGAACAAAAATGGAAGTGAAATTTATATCAAATGAAGAACTTTGGTGCAAATATTATACATTTATATCAATATTTTAATTTAAAAATTTACAAAAGTGTTCAAAATCTAATGCGTTCTAGTTTTAGCATTACACTATATAAAATCATTTACAATACTCGTAAGTCTTTTTGTTCGTTTCTTAATAACATGTTAAAAAAGTCTCTATTATATCCGTATTAGCAATTTGCAACCGCTCAATAAGGTTTGACGATATTTTAAGAATTCTAGATTCAAGTATCAGCTTTCATTTCTATGAAATTGTATATCTTGTTTTTATACCCACCGTTTAGTGCAGTAATACGAGTTGTCTGGTCAGAGTTGTACAAGGTGTACCTGAAAAAGATAAAATTCTTATCATTTTTTTTATTAGATGCATATCGATGCAAAGTTAGCTTTCAATTCAACTTGGTTGCCATAAACCTATCAATATTATAGTGTAATAAAACCTATAAATAATTATTTTATTTACATTATTTGATGTTATCAAGATGATGCACTCGATGGATACAGAAGGTGGTTAGTAGTAAACAAAAGTTCCTTGAGCACACATATTTATTTTAAATTTTTAAATAATGAAGCTCAGAAATCATGTTATTCACACGTCTATTCCATAAGAAATATTTTGTAATTAATAAATGATTGTTGATTGTTTATGGATGGCTTTATATGTATTCAGACTTTATAATGTCCCACTGCTGGGCACGGGCCTCCGTTCAATTCGAGGGGGATCAGGCTATAGAGCACCACGTCGGCCAAGTGCGTGTTGGGCGACTTCAAATGTCTTTCGAAAACTTGTTAGGTTTTCTCAGACATGCAGGTTTTCTCACGATGTTTACCGTAAGACGAGAGAGGGAGAGAGAAGAAGTGGTAAATAACTATCATGTTTTAAATAACTATATGAAAATATCAAATCCTTAATATGTAAGTGGTTTTACTTACATATATTGATCTATAAACTTCGATGCGCTATTTAAATGATCTAAAATATATATAAATATTAACACTTCTAGGTTAGATAACGGATATCACTATATAAGACATAACGATGCAAATTGACATTATTCTAAACAAGGTTTCAGAAATTCCTTCCTGTTATACTCCTAGTATTGTGAGTCTATCATTCAATCGATCGCGGGGTTCCTGTTATGAAATTACGAACAGATTGCTTTGTTGATCAAACAGATGATCGGGACAGCTTCCGTATGACGATGAAACATTAACTAGACGAATAACGACGAATAAGTAAATAAAACTAGTATGTATTCTATTTCCTACATACATTTTACATACATACATATATATGACAAGCGTTATTTTTTTAAAATTATAGCCTATGTGCTACTCTGATGTATGGTAAGCTATACATACCTATTACTGAAAAGTTTCATCAAAATCCGTTCAGCACTTTTTGTGTGAACATAGTAACCATCTATTCATCCATTCTTACAATGTTTCGTACGTTTATATATTAGTAAAATTGATAAAATATACATATATCAAAAACCTGTTTCTGCTTTATATGTACCCCTACCTATAGCATTATAATATTGTTTTATGAAATTGTATAATTAAATAACTTTCATTATATTGGAATGCTTTTGTTACACATCAATATTAACATAGTATTTATTGTCAATCTCAATTCATTGAATCAAAATAACGTCTTCAAGGTTTACATATCAATTGAAAACTATAATTATTTCTATACGTCTCTCTACCTTTAAACATAGCCATGTTACGTTTTAATCGATTTAGTAAACCAAATTCAGTGTTCGAGCTCTGTGGACTATGCGGCCCCATATAAAGTTACGGTCATTGTGTATTGGCAAGTACATACTAGCCATTAAAGACGTACGAGCAAAATCACATGCTAATGGTAGTATAAATTATAATATAGCTTTAAATAAACAACTCACTTCACTAGTGCCTATTGGTTGATATTCAACCGTGGTCATTATTAAAAATTATAGGAAATCATATATGAATATATCTTAGCTATCTTAAAAAAACGATTGTTTCCAAAAAAAAAAACTTAAGCTCGTCATTAGCTACTAAACAAAAAATAAATAAAATAAAATCGGTTGACAAACAAAAGAAATAAAGTACTGAACTATTTGCCAATTTATGTATAGATTTCTCAAATACGAGATATTTTCCCGCAGTAAAAATTCCTATATTATGTTGACACGCATAACCAGCTATCATCGTACAAAATTTCATCAATATCTGTCCATTGGTTTTCTTGTGTTGCTGTCATAGACAGACAGACAGACAGACAAAAATTCTAAAAACTATGGATTCAGCCTCTGTATCGATAATAATTACTATTTCAATGAGATTTTTCAAAAATATATTTAATGTACAGATTAAACTTAGAATTTTATTATATGTATAGATAACAAACAAGGAAGTTTTCAAACAATTCGTTAGTCGCGTCGGGTCAACATTCTTAATTTTTTTGCAAATGATTTAAACTGTTACTTCTAATTTATTCTAAGTTATTTATTACACGCATTTGTTAGATAAATACAGGACATGGTTTGAAATAATTATTAAAACCCAAACAATAACACATTATTCTATGTCAAAAATTAACTGTTTGTATGACTGTTTCATAGATATTTAGCCGTTACTGTTATTATTAAAATCAAAACAACAGATATTGAAAAATAATAAAGAAAATTAGTATATTTAGTTACCAGATTTCATAACAATTTTAGCAATACAATAATTGCTACGATAGTTATTAGTATTGAACATAGGTAGATTTTAAAACCTAAATTTGGCTACCTATAAAAATATTAAAAGAACTTTAAAATGTCGTTCCCTAAAAAACAGATTTAGTTTATAACTAGCATTGCCCGCGTTTCGATGACCAAAAACCAAATTCTTAGGTTTTACATATGAGTAGGTATACTCTTACATTGCAGTTTTTGTATTTTTTCTCAGAAATGAGATATTTTTCCGCGGTAAAAAGTATCCTATATGTTGACCCGGATAACCAGTTATCACCATACCAAATTTCATCAAAATCCCTCCTGTGGTTTTTCCGTGATGCGGTAACAGACAGACAAATAGTCATAATTTCTAAAAACTATAGATTCGGCCTCTGTATCGATAATAATGTCTATTTCAATAAGATTTTCCAAAAAATATTTAATGTACAAATTCGACTTAGTTACAATTTTATTATATGTAGGTATAGATAAACGATGTGAACTGCAATGCGAAATCAATTACTATTTAAAACTTTTGAGTCACATTAAAATTTTTAATTTAAATGTCATAAACACGTTTGTCAAACGTCAAACGTTGTTTGAGTCGTTTGTTAAAAATAATTTTAATTCGAAACCCTTAATAAAAAAATTAAAACATTTGAATCTTATTATTACTATATAAAATATGGTTTGTTTGTTCTGCAAGATGTCAAAGAAGCTACGCGAATTATATTATTTATATATTTTGTAATGGTAAAAATTGTATGCAAGAAATCACACTTCATCGGTTTACTTGTCACTATTCAATACAATATTCATGGCACTCTGACATTTGTCATCGGAATCTTATCTATGTTATTTTACGTGTCTTGCTCGATTTCACCAACATCAATCTTTACCACCTACCTACGTATGGGATCCCTAGCTTAAAAGTTCCCCTTAACTAGCCCATTAATTAAATTTCGTTTACCATCGTCAGAGCTTGTATTTCTAGTACCTATATTTAGATGGCATTTTAATTTTTATTTTTATTTTTAGGTGACCCCTAACTGTCGGTGAAACAGAAACTGTCCCCTAACAGCCCCCTAACCATGCTTAGGGGGTCCCTTAAACTTAAGTGACGTTGGTGAAATCGGCCACAAGAGTTTGGCGCTAGTACCTATCCCTCCGTGGGCGTAATTCATAAATCTATTTTAACGAAAATTTCTTTAAGAAGCATTTATCTTTATCTATCACTTCGATGTTTGTATTTGTAAGAAAAAGACAAAACCTGTTTTAACTTTTTTTATTAGGTTTTTATATATTTTCATAAGGTGGTACATAAGACTGTCTGACTGCACAGGATATAAAACTTATTAAAGATAAATTGAAAAACTACAGAAGAGCATAAATAAATCTGTACATATTATAATAAAATTCTAGCTTAGTCGAAACTGTATATTAAATATTTTTTGGAAAATCTTATTAAAATAGTCATTATTATCAATACGGAGGCCGAGTCTATAGTTTTTAGAATTTTTGTCTGTTTGTCTATCTGGGAACACATCACGAGTAAACCACTGGACAGAATTAAATGAAATTTGGTATAATGATAACTAGATATCCGTGTGAACATATATGATACTTTTTACTGCGGGAAAATATCTCATCTCTGAGAAATCTATACTAACCGTTAAAACTTTCTTAGGTACGAACCCGAGCGGAGCAAGGGTGAGTCGCTAGTAAAATTATATATCTAATTTGGTACGTACTATTCAGAATACCCGTTAATTTTGTCACACACAATAAGAGCTTATTCATCTAGCTTATTGCTACTGATTCATAAGTTTACATTCATCATTGAGATAAAACAACGTTTAAGTAAGTGTCACCCATCAGTTATCGTTATGACATCATAAAAAGATACGTTAATAAAAAAAATCTATGATATTAAAATGGAAAAAATAATTCACAAAACGCTATCTTGATATGAATATATGTATATGTGCTTATATTGTATAGGTATTCCTTATACTATCTTATTACCTAAATAAAATTGAAGTATCTCTGTTGTGCTCTTAAGGTCATTTGTATGATACTAAAGGCTTAAACAATGATATCCCAGTGGTAAAGACATGTGAAGTCCACCAAACCCGCACTTAGTCAGCGGGGTAGACTTTGTCATGATTACTCTCGCAATTTTTAATGCGATGGAGGCCCGAGCCTAGTGGTAGGACGTAGAAAATGGTAAAATGAGAAATACCTTAACAAAAAAAATATATTATATCTTATAATATTCTAAATTATTAACTAAAATAACAACAATAGATCCAAAAATTTATCGCGTGGCATTATAATTTATTTGTATATATGGTATGATTCCATAAAACTATACATGAACAGTAATCCGTTAAAATACTACTTCACAAACAAAGTAATACAATATTAAAATTTTCATAATATACATGAATGAACAAACAGCAATTATTATATTAGTAATTTCCTTGCTACTCTAATTAACGATTAAACGCCATTGTTTACCAGTCGCTTCGTGAATTATGAATGCTGGTGGTGTAAGCTTATTGGTTCCTCTTTCGTGCAGTAAGAATAAAGATGTTTTTTTTTAGTCTTTATTTTTAGCCTCCCTGAATAAACGGGATATCTAATTTAAGAATTTTTCAAATCAGATTAGTAGTTCCTGAGATTAGCACGTTCAATTAAACAAACAAACATACAGACAGATAGACTCTGTCTCTTTATAATATTAGTATAGATTATGTCATTATTCAATTAATCTACAGAAGAAGCATAATATATTAGTTAAATTCGAAAAATATGCAAAACTATAATCCACTTACTATGGGTAAGTTAGATAATTTATATGTAGAGATGCAAAATTGTAAATTAATCGGTTACGCTTTTACCGTATACGGATTCAGCGGTTCCGAATATAATTGAAAATGATTGTTATGTCATAGTAAAGCGTGCCGGTATGGGCTCTTACGAAACCGTTTACACAGGAGTTTAACTACTAGAAAATTTCTTTTTAATTTATATGTAAATTTGTTTGGATAGAGATATTTATAAAAGTGAAAATATCTAATATATAATAACGATATTTTAATCGCAATACGCATGTATAAAAAACCTTACCATCTTAAAAAGATCTTATTGGTAAACGTATGACACTTTTAACGCAATGGAATAGATGTGAAACGAAGCACAAAAGTAGCTTATAAAAATATTAATGAAACAAGGAATGTGAAACATAGAGCACAATATTTATCAGATATGGAGCAGCACAAAATGAATATAATATTAAAATAGAAAAAAAAGCAGTCATGAGGACTGCCGACAGAAGTGAAAACTTAAAACTATAAATAAACAGTTGTTATTTTTGGATATTCAAATTAATTGTTTGATCTTATATTAAAATTTGTAAATTAACTGTTTACATTTATGTTGTTTTGACATCTATCGGCACTCTGAGTATTAGCGTTGACACGTCACGTGACCATGTCGATGATAAGTTGAATTTCCTCCCCATCCAAACCTGCCCAATAGAAGTTTTCACTTCAAAAATATTTTAGCGCAAAGGCTACAAAATTTTATCATATAAAACTTATATTATGTCGACTCAGTATAAAAATAAAGAAAGTTAAATAAGTAAAATTTAACTATTATTTTTTTTTCATTTTATACTGAGTAACAATATTAGTTTTAAGAGTATGTCTTCTTATAGTGGTTGGAAACCCACAGAAATATGTACATATGTACCTACCTATCGTGCAAATAATTAACATTACTTAATCAAGTTCTCATCAACAATAAATTTAATTGCCTTAATCTTCTTAATAAGTATGTCTTGATTGTCGTGCAATAATTTAAATTACTTTTATACTCATATAATTGTACCTAGCATTTAATGACATAAACGGTCATCTGACTGGTAGATACTTGATACTGTTTTATAGACAAAGTCATGTACCAGTAAAAAATACAGGTTTTTTTAAATATACTATAATATGTATTTAAAAATTATTAAATATTTATTTTTACAATAAAATATACAATGAATATAGAATAACTTTAGACGTAATTGGTCCACCTTACATTGTTGTAATGCCTTTTTTATATCTCTTAATATATAATTAATTTTAAAAAAAACATGAATATTTGGGGTACTTCACAGGTGGCGAAGACATTGTATCTTCCATACACAAATAACACACCCACATAATAAAATATAATAATACACAAAAAACATAATACATATAAATAAAATAATATAATAAACATATAAATAAAATAATACACAAAAAACACACCCACAAGGAGTACCTTTTGATATCGGTAAAAATACAAATGTATACTTACTAAAAACCCTTGAATGTTTAAATGAATCCTTAAGTGTATACTCAAACATTAAACTGCATAACTCGTCACAAAGATTTATGGTCTTGTAAAGCACGTGATTAGAGCGCCTCCTAACGATGTCTGCATTAATTGATTTAAAGTTTCACTAAAGCCTTTTACAGTAATGCCCTTAAAACTGAAATTATGTAGAAATGGCAAAAAAGACATAAAAATTATTAATCAGTAAAAATAAAATTACTTAACGAGTAAATATGGAATTGAATATGTTACGTAAAGCAAAATTCTATATAGAATTATAAGTTATTTTTGATAGTGTTGATGTCATATCTATTTTAACTACAAAATGAATGTCTAAGTTAATTGTACCGAGAGTTATTATATGCAGAAATCCTCGCATTCCTTCGAGATATGTTTGTTCATTAGTAAATTCAGTATACTGTTTTACGCTGATAATTCCGGTACAAACTTCATTTGTTGGTTTATTTCTTAATTGGGATACTCCGAAAGGCTTTCATGCGGTTAGTAATTATGATGCTTTGAAAGATAGTGCTGTTACTATGCAAATATATGTAAAATATGTTAAGCATTTATTATACGTGTAGGTACGTGTCTTAAGTCCTAGGTAAAGTCTTGAGAGGAATGACAGATTATTTCAATATTCCATATTAAAATTAATAGTTTACATTGATTTATTATTGAGCTCTTTATTTAACACATTACATTTTTTTGTCTGGTAATGTTTATTTTTCACATATAAATAAATACATAAAAGGAGCAATGACTCGAAATTTTATAATTTATTTAACAAAAGGTTAGAGTTCATTTGGCATAAAGTGCATTATGTGTGAGATATATTTATCTTACCTAAAAAAATACACAATATAAATTTTGACTCGTCATTTAGACATTTTGCTGGTATTTTTGACTTTCTTTTAGCAAAAGTTTACAGAATTCGAAATTGAATAATATTTACAGATAGCGAAAGATATTATGAAAAAATCTTACAAAACACATTTTTTTCTTTAATACCTAACAAATAATTATATAAAATTAGATCTTTTTATACTGCATTGTTATTAATATATAAAAGTGATGCAATTCAAGTGACATTAAGATAAATTACGTGTATAATGGAATTTCTCTTGAATCAAACCAGTTACGGTCATTATGGACACTTTCAAAAAAAACTATAGGTACGTCTGAGGTAACATTTTTTTTGTGACGAATTATTTATACATCTCACTTTTGAAGAAGTGACGAACGTCACGCGTATCCAATTAAAAAATAAAATTTTATTAAGTAATTAGTAACATTCTCTTAATATTATATTTTTTATAGTTTTATTAAAAACTTAAACAAAGTTTGATAAGATATTCAATTATTATTTATGTCTATAGTTAAAGAATTTGGAATATTTTTACGATATTCGGACAGACAAAAATATTTATTGCCTGAGTATATCTGAGTTTTATATACAGTCTAAGTAAAAAATACGATGCCTCGTACCTACTAGTGCTTGAAAAGAGAATCAACATCTACAATAATTAACCTTGCAAGTTTGTTTTAATTAATCACAATAAACAGACTGAACGTGTTTGCTAATTCTTCAGGATACAACGACTCAACGGATTTGATTGTAACTGAGAATGGAGCTTATATTCTGGATAACAGCACTGCTTTATCACGGTAATATTACATATACATTACCTACCGTGGCTTTATCGACCTGCCTACTTTATGGGCATAAACTATGGTAAGAGTACTATATAAATGTTAAGTAAACTCAATCCATACTGTTTCTATGTAATTAAGTTCAATATAAATAACAACCTACATCTACATGTTTATATATCAATACTAGCGATTTAGGGGCGTCCCTATTTACCTTTTGTATTTATAATATTACTAACGGCTCGGGTTCGCCTCTAGAAAAACAAAAATAAATCTATCTTTCGGGAACCGTATATTTTTCTGGCATAAAAAGTATGTAGCTATGTGTTATTCCCGACTATAATCAATCACTGTGCCAAATTTTATCCAGATCCGTTTAGCCGTTCTGGCGTTAGAGAGTAACAAACATCTATACTTAAAAACCTTCATATTTATAATATTTATACAAATATACATAGGCAGCGTCACCTTTTGGCATATATTATTACTAACAGGTGTTATTGGAGGTCATAGTTTATATGTGAACTTTTCCATCTAAATCCGTCCAGTCATTTCAAAGTCAAGAAGTAACAAACATACACACATACGAATTTTCGCAATTATAATATTGGTTTGATGTATATATAATAATTTTATACAAACAAACTATACAAATCATAGAGGAAGCTACAGAAATATTGAATTTCCTTGTCTAGCCCAATACGGCACTAATATATTCCATCGTCCCTTGCATAATGAAACGCAATCTGCTCGATAAAGGAATAAATCCTGGAGTACGCTATCATTAGTGGTCGCCCGAACGGGACACAATGGTTATCAATACCGATGGAAATTGTGTATTACATACTACCTACTGTCTGTGGCTTCACCCGCATATGTACTTCTACTACTGCGCGCTTGTGTATATCTGCAGGTATCATTTATAAGAATTTTCAATCATTTATTATTTATTTTTATATACATATAGAATAAAATATAACACATGAAATATAACATTTGTACTAATAAAATTTAGTATGGTTATAATGATCGAAAAATTAGCCCTTATGACACTAATTTTATATGTATAACTAGCGATTGACACTCGCTCCGCTCGGGTTCGCCCTTGGTTACGTTTTAAGGTTTTGCTCAGAGATAAGATATTTTCTTACAGTAAAAAGTGTATTGTCCAGTGGTTTTCTCGTGATGCAGTCATAGACAGCCAAACAGGCAGACAAACATTCTAAAAACGATAGATTCAGCCTCTGTATCGATGATAATGACTATATCAATAAGATTTTCCAAAAAATATTTAAAAACAGATTCGACTCAGTTAGAATTTTATTATATTATGTATAGATTTCATAGCTAGAGCACAAAAGTAAGAAATACTTTCGATTAGAAGCAAGAATACTTGTTAGAATCGATTTCTATCAATCGAAATATTATGTTAAAATGCTCGCTCGAGGCTTCTTCAACATATGCCATGGCTGTTATATGTAATGTTATTGGATTTCAAGAGAGTGTAGTTCAAATCAAAACCAATTTCACGGTTGTAGTCTTAATAATTGGCAAGATTACGTATACTTCGTATAAATAATTACTTACTAATCTATTTATAAAAAAAATATGAAGTGTCTGTCTGTGATTTCTAAATAGTTATCCCACATATGTATGTTTATATGTACTATTTTGCCCTTTTTGACGTCCCACTTCTGGGCGATGGCATCCCTTTAATGCGAGGTCAGGCCATTAGTCTACTACGCTGGTTTAGTGCGGGTTGGTCGGTTTTACATGTTTATCGATAACTAATTAGACCCCATAATCTATTTTGAAGTGAAATTAATTTTCATAGCGCCTGAACCGATTTTCACGGCACTTTCACTGGAAATTCGGTCTAGACTCTAGATTGTGAACTTTTTATACTAAAAAATATACTTCATTTTCTCTCCAGCATAGCGTAGGCAAGCCTTTTATAGCATTTAAAGCTTAAAATTATTTTCATCTAGATCTTTCAGAATCCATACTTAATATTTTAAATTTGAAAGTGTTTTCGTTTCTTTGTTGTCCTTCTTTCACGTCGAAACGGATTGACGGATTGGCGTGATTTTTTTGTGCGGAGATAGTTGGAGTGAAATAGGCTAGTATTTTTCGAAATTCTTTCCATAAGGGAGTAAAATAGGGGATGAAAGTTTGTATGAAAACTATCTTTTTAGAGTTTTTTTGTAGTTTTAGCGCCAGCGACCGTGCGCTCTGCTAGTAGTTTTTACATATTATAATGTAAAGCCGATTTAACACTGTCAACGGCTAATAGGTTAACGAGGGAGTTTAAATAAGTACATATACATTACCCGCAATTATGACTGTGTAACGGTGTTTGGAAGTCGGACACGGGAAATGTCGTGTACTTGCTGTATTTACATATAAATTGAGTAGGCTTCATTGTCACTGAACTGATGTTAACTGGACTCTGGGCACGCAAACTATTCCTAAGTAAAGGGACCATTTCACTGCACTATGCAAAACGAGGGAAATCATAATTAATTTTTAATTACAACGCTATATCATCGTCAAAATTAATTTACTCTTGGAAAAACATCAACTTGAAAGTTTCTAGTCAATCTGACCATTAAAAGTAGGTAAAAAGGCTAAATATATGTCTTTACATATTTGAAAACGGTATACTTTATGTCAAAGTAGATTTTATAAATATAGTATATATATAAAATCTACTTTGACATACAGTATACCGTTTTTGGGATAATCAGAAATTACTTTAGTAAAAAATAATTTAAACACAAACTAAATCAGTCCAGACTTTTCCGTAAAATCTGTGAACATACCTAAAACACCTCCTCTTTTATGACAGTCGGTTGAAAAGTAATTCTCCCTTAGAAGTGACTAGCATTTGAATTTTTTTCTTGAAATTGTATTATTTCTCGAGGTGAATCACTAATTAATTAATAATAATAGAGTCCCGCTGGGGGCATTCATTTGTGTGATGAGCACGAACGTTTGTACTCCAGTCATACTCATGACTGTTTATATTTATAATATGTATGTATTTAAAGTTATATAGGTATATATAGTGTAACAACTATCTGGTATCCATAACACAGGCTCGTAGCTTACCATGGAACTAGATGGTGCTGTGTATTAATGTCCCAACATATTTATTTATATTTATTTAATAACAAAAATTAGTTTAATAGATATTACATAACATATATGTACTAAGAAAACGTACACTGACTTGATTTTGTGAAGCCGTTCAAGTAGGTACTTTTGATAGAGGATTAATTTTTAACGTCTTTAGTGAGAGATTTTTTTCTAAAAAAAAAATTGAATTGTAATAATTATAGTAATAACAACTAAAATTAAATAAATAATATTCCATATTCAATTATAAAACTAATTAAAATTATAAAAATGTTTAAAATTAAAAAATATTGTAAGATACTTTGGTGCCTTTTTTCAATTTTTTGAATTCTTTTTTTTATTTGTGGGAAGGCTATCTGTAACAACTATATAATACCTTTGAGACATCTAACACCTCAGTCTCTCCCGTGAGCATGATTGCTGTAAAGCATTCGAAATGTCGGGAACCAAAAATCCAACTAAATCCGTGAAAAAAATCCGAAAAGATAGTTTTATTTAAAATCATAAATCGAATCAAACATCACTAAATAAATTGCGTTACATTGATTTATTTTTTTACATAACTCATAGCGTAGTGGAACAAAGCTCCTGTAAGTAAGATTTATAGCGAGTTGGCTTGACGTGGACAAAATAGGAATAATGACGCCAAACCGTCCACCTAACTGCAAAGTGGCTGGCTTATCTTATACTGCTCTACCTAACATGGAAAATGCAGCTTATAATACATTTGTTGTAACTTCTAAGTGATTTAGTTATTTTATTTGAATTTCAAAATAGTGACCTGCTTGTCATATATCTGATGTATACGATTGATTTCCATTTGTGATTGAGATTTTTGAATAAAATTACTAGTAAATATTATGTAATTATGCAGTTTAAAGATTATTCTGATAAACCAAATATTTTTTCCATGAAAGTTTTATAAAAAAAAAAACCCTTGCTAAATTAACACGTCGATCCACAAACCAATAACCATATTTCGCAATTTATAATATTGATAATGAAAATAGTAAGAATACCTAGGTATTATGGTAATAAATTAAACATAAAAACCATAACAAAACACCTTCAATTAATCACCTTTGAAACAAGCGCGGTATAGTTAAAAGTATAGTGTTGTAAACGCGCGGTGATTACGATAATTGTAGGTGAAGTGATATGAATTAAACGGTAAAGTTTAATTTATATCTCAATCTAGTAATCATTATTCATGTTCAATAAATGCATAGAGTTAAACTATAAATATTAACTATTTACCGCGGGCGCATCTGATAAATAAATGTATGAATGCATTCACACCCCCCGCAGAGTACGGTTAGCAAAATAAATAAGAGCATAATGTATTAAAATTTTATTTATATATGGTAATTTTGTAATAGTTTGATAATATATCTAATTCATATAAAAATAAAAATAAATCATACGTAGGTAACTACGTCAGATAATGAGATTTTTTATCCTAAATTTATTTACTAAGTATACTTAGTAAATCAATTTAATATGTAAAAGTAAGTTTCAGATGTAATGGCTTCTTATGTGTTTTGATAATTTTTTGTCGAGCATATTTTTCATTGAGTGACTATGGCCATAAATTAGCATGATACTAAAGGCCAACTTTGTTTCGCTTTCTTTAAATGTGTTAAAATTTGTAATAAAACTGATTACCTCACATGAGAATCGAAGCCACAATACAGACTTTTATGGTACCAATGATTTAAGTTCCCTATCAATTTTTTTTATATTATTTCTCACTATTACATTTTTAGCATTCCATTTCTTTGCTATCTGTACTTTAAGTAAATAAGCTTCAGTTATATCTGCATATTGAAGGTAAGATGTATCTAAAGTATTTTGTAATAATGCGTCAATTTCCGAACGCCCGTCGACATAATACCATCACACTATGATATCTCCCGTGATAAATGCCAACAAAAGTATTGACCGGCGCTCGTTATTGCTACCTCCAATAGAATTAATCGTAGTCAGGAAGTAAGAGAGAGTAATTTCCAAGAGAATCTAACTTTCAAGGTTATTGAAGTTATTGTAAGTTTCCATACTAATATTTTCACTATCTACTTAAAAAAGTATTTAAATTATTAAATATTTATTTTATTTTTAATAAGCACATGATGATTAATATCAATAGCAAGTAATTATATATTAGAAAATTTAATTATTCTTATAGCTTCTAATTTTTATTCAATAAAAAATAATATTTTTGGCGACATTTCTTATTTTAAGGAAAATAACAAGTTATTTGTGTGTTCCAAATAAATAAAACGGTAATTTAAAAAGGTCACAAAGGAAAGTTGTAAATGTATTACATTAATCCCTTGATAAATGTCTCAAAGTATAGCGTGTCCTTAAATATATATATATATATATATACAAAAAAATTGTAACTGATCGCTGTTTGTACACTGAAGATATTTGAGAAAAACAATTATTGGGATTCTTTATTTATGCAATAGAACCCAAAACAACGATTTTAATTTATTTTCTCTATTTGTCTGTGTGTTTGTATGCGCTAATGATCTGAATGAATGATTTGGGTGCGGTTTTCAGTAATGTATTGTGGTAAGCGTCACTTAAGTTAACATTTAGTATATATAAATATAAATATGTTGGGACGTTAGCACACAGCACCATCTAGTTTCATGGTAAGTTACGAGGCTTGTGTTATGGATACCAGATAGGTGATCCACTACATATATATAACTTTAAATACATACATATTATAAGTATAAACACCCATGACTGGAGTACAAACATTCGTGCTCATCACACAAATGAATGCCCCCAGCGGGACTCGAACCCGTGGCCGCTGGCACAGCAAGTAGGGTCACTACAAACTGAGCCAAACGTGTCGTCAAATATATATATATAATATATGTTATGTTTTATTTTAATCGGTTCATTAATAAAAAAAGTTATGTCATTTTAAAGAATCATCTAGGGACGAACCAGAGCGAAGCGAGAGTGAGTCGCTAAAAAACTAACTTTAGTAAAAAATGCCCAATGAATTAATAACAAATGTTAATTTTTATCGAGTCTTAAACGAAAGTAGAGACTAAACGACTCCATCAAAATAAGCTATATATGGCATTCTCTTTTTATCATTAAATAATTATAACGTTTTTAAATATACACTACTAAAGTGGTATCATCGTAAAGTGATGAAGATAAATATAATTGAGTTGAATTTACGATTGCAATAATTAAATTAAAGAGAAAATTACTTTCAAATGATAGCGAACGTGAATGAAGTGAAAACTTTTTCTTTTTATTGTAAAGTAGATGTAACTCACGTTTCCGTCTTCACGATCGATCGTGATGCAATATACTATATTTAGACTTCTTAAAATTTGGAATATACGTATATATAATATGTATCATACAATAAATTCTGTTAGAAACTCTATGCCTAATGGATTAAATTAAGGAAGGATTTGAACACGAATTGTTTCTACTCGTATTTTAAGAAATTGTTTTGTTATCTTTAGGCATTTTTATATACATACTAGCATTGCCCGCGGCTCTGCTCGTGTTCAGATGACCAAAGACCAAATTCTTAGATTTTATATATTAGTAAACTCTAGCAGTGCAGTTTTTGTATTTTTTCTTAGAAATGAGATATTTTCCCGCGATAAAAAGTATCCTATATGTTGACCCAAATAACCAGCTATCACCATACCAAATTTCATCAAAATAACTACAGTGGTTTTTCTGTGATGCGGTTACAGACAGACAAAAATTCTAAAAACTATAGATTCGGCTTCTGTATCGATAATAATGCTTATTTCAACAAGATTTTTCAAAAAATATCTAATGTACAGATTCGGCTTGGTTACAATTTTTTATATGTATAAGATAGTTCAGTAACAATTGCATTGAAATATAATAAAGCTATATACAGAGCTTGTTTTTTTATTACAATCTCTTTTGTTATCCTTAGAAAGTATTAGGTCTGAGTTCTGACTCTATATCCTGTTTTGTTTATTAATTCTACTAATTTTAGTTTTTTCAGTTTTTAGGATTTTCATTCTTCGAATTTAATAATTATTCCAAAGCATTAATCTATTTGAGATATTACATTATAAATTATAATAACCAATCTTATCGTTTTATATTTTATAATTATAGTATAGATAATCGAACATGTCCTATATAAGAAAATCAATTTGTATAGTCTAAGTAAATCATAGAATACGTATGCAAATTGTGATGGCCTACCATTGGATGAATTGTGAAATAGAACTACATTTCGCAATATGCATAAATCTTTTTACTATTCAAATAGAATACGTCGCTTTCAGGTCGTAAACTTTTCAGAATATTAATATTTACATACGACGAGCGGAAAGATACTCTACTTCATATGTCGTAGAATAGAAACGTAATATGAAAATAGATATTACTTTTAACTTAATATAATAAAATATCGTGTATTCAATCATGTACATTTTAAATAGATATTAAAGATATCAAGTGTATTACAGAGTTATTTTCAGTAATTCAATAGTAAATTGTTTTTATCTAATAAATATTATATTTATTATGAATATTCAATCTTTCTCATTTTCCATTCACCAAAAGTGTAAAATATAGTAAGAAGAATATATAATAAATGTTTTTCCTACACTTCTCGAAATTAATCTGCGATCATCTCGCTTTCAATCTCTATTTGACAGTAAAAGACTTTAAACAAAAAATGGTCGTTCCAGAAATTTGCAGAAACAAACGGACAGATAACAAAATTACGGTTGTTTTTCTACCATACATAATATTCTAAAGAGGAAAGTTTTTATTGTTTGTTTGTACCGAATAAACTACGAAACTACTGATCCGATTTAGATGAAATTTGGTAAGAAGATAGTTTGAAACCCCGGGAAAGACATAGGATCGTTTTTATTCCGGAAATCATCCCCTAAGCGGTTGAAAATGGGAATGAAGGTTTGTATGGGGAAGCAACCTAGGGATGAATCCGAGCGAAGCAATGGTGCGTCGCTACTCGCTAGTATATTATAAAGCAAAGGATAGCTATTTTGGGATAATAGAAAGACACTACAATTTAATTCAAGCACAAGTATAAACGGATGGAAAGAACATGTTATAAGTACTAAATTAAATCTATCAAAAAACATTCGGAAAAATTCAGAGTTATATTTTGTATTACATAATGTATCAAAATATGAAACGTATTATAGTATCCATTAAGAGAGAGGTATTCCATAGAGTGAATGTAAATGAAATTTGAAATAATGAGTCGAAGGCACGTGGCTATTCTAGGAATGTATCGAAAGCAAAACCATTTCATGTACAATATGCTTATGCAGTAATGCATACAGCTGGTACTAATGGTATATTACAAATTTTCTTCATATTCATTTGGTATCAAAGTTAGACTTTTTATTTATTATTTACTAGTAGAACCCGCGGCTTCGCTCGCGCTAAAACTACAAAAAAACCTCTAAAATGGTAGGTTTCATACAAACTTTCATCCGCTATTTTACCCCCTTAAGGGATGAATTTCGGAAAATGCTAAAACACGTATTTAATTAATTGTATTGAAGAGCATTTATACTAATTTTCAAGTAATTCTGATCATAAATATTTTTTTTTATTGTATTATAACGTGTTTTCCCGTGGGAAAGAGATAATTTACCGCGGTAAAAATGTCTATGTCGCTCTCCAGCCCTTCAACTATCTCCACACAAAAATCACGCCAATACGCCAAGCCATTTCGACGTGAAAGAAAGACAAACAAACAAACAAACAAACAAACAAACAAACAAACAAACAAACAAACAAACAAACAAACAAACACACTTTCACATTTATAATATTAGTAATAGTTACATTATTAAAAAAGAGTAATGAAAATGGAATAGTAGATTAAATCCGTTTAATCGATTAAAGGCGTACCTAAGGAGTAAATTGGAGGAGGCGTTGCAATTTTTCCTTTTGATAAAAAAAAACTAAAAGAAATATGAGATAACAATATTCTGACCAAGTGTCATAACGTTTAGATATGTTATTTCCATATAATATTTTTTTTGTATTTGCATTTTTCTATAAGGTTCCATCTAAAAGCGAATTAATTAATAAGTTATTATTATTATTATTAAAAATGAATGAATGAACGAAAGCGAATTAATTAATAAGTTATTATTATATTGTATTATTATTATTATTAAAAATGAAATAAATTATTATTATTATTAATTAATAAGTTACACGATTATCAACTTACAGAATCTTCTAAGCAAAAGCATTAATAGAAAATTGATTTAACTCACAAAACAATTTAATATTTTGTACCCGACTATTCCATAAAATTACAATGAAGAATAACCACACGTCTACAAAGTCCATTCTAATAATTTCGCTTCAAAGAAAATGGCCCCCTTTCCACTAGATTCAATTTTAAACTGTATAATTATTTTTATTACTATAAACAATGGTACACGAGACTTAAAATAATGCTGTATTATAAATTTCTCCGCTTACATACATTTTACGCGACGGGTCATCGTTGTAATTTAAAAATTGTGTAATTGTGATAAATTTGAGAAAGTTTGTACAAAGCAAATCAAAAAATTCAGATACAGAGTATGAAACCGTTTTAACACTAAATACATTCCTTATCTACTAATTGTAAGCCTTTTGGTGTCTTCGCAAATAATTTTTATAGCTGATCTACATATAGAGTTTTATACAATCTTATGATATAAAGAATATTTTACTTTATAGTTATAAAAAACCGTTTTATCACGTCTTCGACCTTAAAAAAACTGTGAAGTCTTTAATTGGATGTAATTAAACCAAAAATAGCTGTTTAAATAAAGCTCTTGAACTTAGTTAGCATAGTCTGCGCATATTAATTAATGGACGAAATTAAAACTACTACGTATGCTAAAAATAGTGTTGACAGGAGCATTCAATACGATAAAGGGTAAATCTCATTAGGCCCTCTTGATGGCGCCAGAGTATTAGCATGCCTATGTCGAGTTGAAATATTTGTATCGTTATCAGTGTAAACTTGTTAAGAAACCTTCAATCAGGACATCAAGGATAGTGATTAAAGGATATATTTAAATATTATTTTTATACTAGCTTATCCCTGTTATTGCATATTTATGTACAACTAGCGACTCACCCTCGCTTCCCTCGGGTTCATCTCTAGCTTGATTCCCCATACATACTTTTATCCCCATTTTCACCCCCTTAAGTGATTATTTCCGGGATAAAAAGTATCCTATGTCCTTCCTAGGGTCTCAATCTATCTTCTTACCATATTTCATCTAAATCGGTTCAGTAGGTCCAGAGATTATCCCCTGCAACGTCACAAACTCACAAACTTTACATCTTTATAATATTAGTATAGATTAATCTACTATGTATATGTATAATTAATCTTCTAATAGTCCTACCGTGATGTAAGCTATAGCCTATAACAAAGCTCAATTAATGGTCAATAAAATTAAAAAAACATTTTACTAATAGGACTGCTAGTTCCAGAGACTGGCGTGTGTAAACAAAAATGTTAAATAAACTCTTCAGTTTTGTAATTTTAATACATATAAGCTGTAATTATACCCACAACATTCACGAAACGTCCATATAAAAATGTAATTACCCATTTGAAAGATAATTTAAGAATGTCTTCATTATTAAAATTGCTAAGTTTCAAGAGAAGTAACATGACAGTAAATGCGAAGTTGGTAGGTAAATGGTTTTGCTGGTTTACTCGATTGGAGTGTAATTAAGATGAAATAGCGCTATAATTGATTTATAGCCTATAACAAATTACATTCGACAGAATAAAAATTTCCAACAGAATAAAAAACTTTTAGATAGGATAAACACATATTGATTGAAGTTTAAAAATATGTTGAATAAATAAATATGTTGGGATAATAACACACAGCACCATCTAGTTCCATGGTAAGCTACGAGGCTTGTGTTATGGATACCAGATAGTTGATACTCTTATGTAACTTTAAATACATACATATTATAAATATAAATGCCCATGACTGGAGTACAAACATTCGTGCGCATCACACAAATGAATGCCCCAAGTGGGACTCCAACCCGCGACCGCTGGCACAGCAATTAGAATCACTACAAACTGTGTCAAACGTGTCGTCAAAGCAAAAAAAAGGCAGATTCCAGAAAAAAATTCCAAGCATTGGTTGAATTTAAAAAAGCTTTATACGGCGCTTATCTGCGCTTACGTGTTAACCATAGAAGTGGGCGTCAAGATGTCACTTCCATTTACTTTCATTGGCATAATATCGCGCCATTTTCTTTTTAAGGGTATAAAAACGGTTAATACTTTTATGTATGAATATTTATACCATTTGTATAAATAGTAAGCAGTATTTATAAGAACATTAGTATAAAAACCTACTACTCTAGCTTTTATCTACAAATTCTTCGTTTGAGTGTCTTTCTAGTAGGATTGGATGGTTATAAAAAATGAAATATTCCAATTAAGTACGGAAGTGAAATTCGTTTTCATCTTTAATTTGATAGTTTTGCACAATGGCAAACATGCCATTTAGAATTAATGTCTTTTTTCAAAGTAGGGTCCAAAAAACCTCATAAGTATATACAAGCATCAGGCTAAACCACAATTTATTTTTCATTCACTGTGGCTGTTCTGGAATTCGTTCGAAACAGTACAACTCTTTCCCATGGGAAATACTTGTTCAGTCGGGATAAATATTATAACACCATATGTAATTTTATCTATACAGATAAATAAAATTGAAGTGTCTGTTAGTAATATCAAAATAACAGCTTTTTACTAAATACAAAAAACATGAAAGTATTAATATACGATACTTAAAATAAAAAAATCAATTTAAACATTTTTTGTCTGTCTGTCCATCCGTTCATCTGTCCGTCCGTCAGTCCATCCGGCCGTCTGTCTGTCTGTCTGTCTGTCTGTCTGTCTGTCTGTCTGTCTGTCTGTCTGTCTGTCTGTCTGTCTGTCTGTCTGTCTGTCTGTCTATTTGTTCCGGCTAATCTCCAAAACGGCTAGACCGATTTTGAGAAGACTTACTAAACCCATGAAATTGCGAACAAAATCCGCGTACCTAGGGATGCACCAGAGCGAAGCAGGGTTAAGTTACTAGTGTACTTCGTGTAACAGAAAAAACTAACAAATTGCAGCATAATTTTCACATTTCTTGTGTAATTGAAAATGGAATAAGAAAAAAGATAACTTATAAAAGACAAATACTTAAAAGTAAATTACAAGTTTTGTACCACCTGGTATAGTGTTGTTAACTTAAAAAAGACACATAAAAACTCAGAAGCTAGAACTGTGGAAGTGAAACAATCTAATTGCTAAATAATGTTGCAATAAAACAACCCGCTTTAAGAATCCCTATGGCGCTAATGTTGGTACAGTTGCAAACAGGTCGCTACTATTTAATGTATTAACAAGGTGTTTTTATAACTCGCAACGTAAATTATTTTAACCAGGTACAAAAAGAAAAAAATGTGTTTAAGACCTACATTTCTTTTTATTGAATAGTTTTATACTATTTATGGTAACATGTGATTTTAATATACTTTGTTGGCATAGAAAGTAGAAAAAAGTATACCAACTTCAAATTGATTATTTTTATTATATGATTATGAGTTATTCCACTTTTTGGGGTGTAATTTTTTTTTAATTTATATGGAACCACCCTTAAGGTATAACTTGTTATGGATTAAAAAAGGAATTATAATTCACAATTGGCAAAACGTAACGTACATATACAAACAAACAAAAAATTACATACAAACGAACATAGAGCCTCCTACTTTTTGGAAGTCGGTTGAAAATACATAAACCGAATTGAGGAAACCTCTTCTTTTTCGAAGTCACTCAAAAATATATTAATCATTATCTCATTGCGCCCACGTCAAATAGGACAAACCAACAAACACACATATTGATATTAGTAAATATTTCCACCCAAACTCGTTTCGCTCTCATCTCTATATGCCGAACAAGTAGCATATACGTTATTCCAGGTCCTCCGTGTACTAAATTACATCCAATTTCGCCACCCATTCCAAAATAACAAAAACCATACATAATATAAATTTCGCATTTAATAGTTCGATACTTAGATTCAAAATTTTAGAACATCATTAAAGACGCAATAAAATCTTTTCAAACTGAATTACAGTAGTAATTACGTGTATCTTAGTTAAATCTCTTTCCTAAATGCGAGTAATTAGAGCCAGCCAAAGTATAATAAAACAAAATAACGCGTTAAACATAAATTATCTAACAAAAATTTGCCTAACAGCCATTTAATAAATGTGCTTAATGATTTAAAGTAGTAGAAGTGGTATCAAGAATATATCTAAGTACCTAGATATATTAAATGCGCCTGAAAAGTATTTAATAAATAAGTACTATAGTATATCTAATATTGCTTGCTTTATTACTAATTACCCGACTGTGGTGAAGCCCAAAAGTGGGTTATTGGTTTGACCTGTATGTATGTACGTCCGATCCTATGTTTTCTCGTAATTACTAAACGGCTTAACTGATTTTAATGATTCATAGGACGTTAGATTCGTCTTTATAGCGCGTTTTCTTTTATTTGAATTTTAATAATTCTATTGCAAAAGTCTATATTAATAATATTTTCTTTTTTTTTTTATTATTTTTCAAAAACAAGAATGTCTTTAAGTTGCATAAGCACAAATCAATATTAATGACATAATAACTTACACTGTAATGGGTTTTGATGCCACTTCTTTTCAGATCTGTGTTACTCAGAAGACGCCTAGCGCCAGCGCTGATGGGTATCTGACCATTGACGAGTTATTGGACAGAACACAGATTAATTACTAAGAAGAGACCTTCTAATAGATAAGATGATGAAATTAATAATTTTGAATAGCTGTATGGTAATTAATTATATTTTAATAATTAATATGATATAGTAAATATATTTACTAAACTACATTAAAAAAGAAATATCGTGTTGCGATGTCAAACGAGACAATTTTAATATCAATCTTGTTTTTTTAATGCAATATAAAATAGAACAGGACACAAACAACAAAATAGTAGATACTTCGATTGATTATACCCTATAGGTACGTAATAAAGCATGTAAAATGTATACAACATTTCAATTTTAATCGTCCATCTATACACATTAAGGCGTTTCGCTCTACCGCGTCGGTATTAATACACTAATACAAACATATATGATTTTAAATTTCAATTAGCAATATTGAAATCGATACCACTAATAGAATAAGCACTGACACGCCTTCTAAGCCTCTGGTTGCGGTTAGTCTGTACGCGTATAAATAGCGCGGTCAGCGACCAGCCTCTGGTCGACCTTCACTTCTGCCCATGACCAGGGTTGCCCTGTTTTTGCTACGAGTTATTAGAAAATAAGATTTTTTTAAAACATTAAATATTTTTGTTTATTATATTGGTATGTTAACATAACGTCGTTGTTTATACAAAAGTGAAAACGACGAAAATGAAAAAGTTTTAAAAGTAAACATGATAATAAAAATAATCTCCGTATGGAATTTTATGTTAGAGTGATTAGAAGTAATATTTTAGCTATAATTAGATAAGTAAAAAAATACCTAATTAAAGTGCAGAGATATTTTTTAAACAAAAAAGTATGCAAAACCTATGCACCTCTTTCTATCTAGTGACCTCTGTGTAAAACTTCCGTTTCATGTTTCTAGATAAAAGGACAGACCAAAAAACAAATTTTAACATATTTATAGTATCAGTACGACCAATTATAAAAATAAATTTTATCGAGCGGCCTAAATTATTTTTTATATGTAGACCACGCAAATTGAATAAAGTCAAAAAATTACTCTTTCCATAATCTTACAAAAATGTCTTCACAATGTATTATAATATATTTTTTTCATTAATGCTTAGTTTAATATTTAAAACTAACTTTTTCTATACGGTACTTAAAACTAACACGTAGTTTATAAGATAAGACTATATATAGTCGATTGGTTATTGGCACACTTCTTGTAACAAATGTGTTAAAATCTCTATCTCAGATGGTCAAAAATGGATTGAGATAGGTTATTGGGTTCGGGCACACAACACAGCCTTTATATGCTTGGTACTGTTATTTTTCTAGTTTCCATCTTACTTTTCTTTATTACTTTTTTGTTTGCAATTATAGATAGCGATCAATCAATTTATCTATCACATTTAATTAAGCCTCAACTTTTTTAATAATTAATATTTTTTACATACCTACTAAAATAAAACTATGTTCAAAAACAAAGAAATATTAGTATATTATGTACAATCATGATTACAACAGTGTATATTTTTGTTGTCTACGTACAAATTAAAAATAAATTTTTTACTTTATTTTACTCATATCTGATGAGTAAATAGTAAATACTTAATTTACTCAAGTCACTGTAAAAGATTTTATTGATAATAATATTCATTTCTAAAACATGGTATTTTACTGACCGTAGTTTTTATAATTACTGAAGCGTGCAAAGTTAAAAGCGGTATAGTTTATTATTTTTACTTAGCTACTGCAGACTGATTGCTTCTACTGTCTAAGTATTAATAATTTATCTATAGCCGTAAATTAGTGAATTATTTTGTGGATAATTTTAATTCTTTAAAAACATATACATGTACTGTTAAATGTACAATTGGAATTTCTTTTTTTTTTTGAAGTGAAAACTTCTATATGCAAGTTTGGATGGGGAGTAAATTCATGTAGGTCGTCATCGACACGGTTACGTGACATGTTAACGTTAACACCGATAGATGTCAAAACCAGATAAATGTAAACAGTATTAATTTACAAATTTTAATTTAAGATCAAGCAATTAGTTTGAATATCCAAAAATAACAACTATTTGTTTATAGTTTTAAGTTTTCACTTCTGTCGGCAGTCCTCATGAATGCTTTTTTTTCTTATGACCTTTCAATGTAAGTGAAGCTGTGCAAGTACGTATCGAATCTAATATTGCTCAATACATTCCTGTCCGTACGTTGCATCAGACCTACTCACTGACTTCCTACAGTTCAAAAAGTCAAAATGACACATGTCACATTGATTAAATTGTTATTATGTAACTAGAGAGAGTTGATTAATTTTGATCTTATCGCTACTTTTGATAGAAGATATTTTTTTCTCAATAATAAAATCAAAAGACACTATTTGAAAATCGATTATATTAAGCTCGGTTTTCTTCAATTTGAACATCCTTTTTGACTATCCAACTTCCGTCTTCCGTTTAGTGGGCCCTAAATTTTTTCCAAGATTTTTTCCTTTATGGTGCTAGGAGCTTGTTTTCCTTCTTCAAATTTCATATAACAAGATCGATCTTATAAAATATATATAATAGTCTTGTAGACTTCTTTATGCTTCTAATCAGCTTCAAAGATAAATTTTGTGGAAGATAGCTGTGCATTTTAGGTCATTCTGAATACGGATATCGAGTTCTTTGTTACTCTGGTTGGTGTCCGTCACTGTAAATCCTAGATATTGATTTTCTAATGCCTCTTTATTTGTCGTTACTTCTACCTTTAAATCTTTCCTGTCAATTCTTAAATCTTCTTATATAGAAATACTCCGTGTTATCATTACTAAGATCAATTTTCTTTCCTTCCTCGTCGAAGGCATGTGGCGAAGATGAGAGAGAATCGTACGGCCAAAAAAGCGTACTTGGACGTCCGAAGCAGCCATACTTCGACCGTCCAACAGGATTGATGAATTTCAAAAAGACCTGCGCCAGATTCGACGGGCCGATTTCAATTAGCAAAAACCTGCTCAGGATAGGAAAGAATGGCGGAATTTGGTATCGGAGGACAAGATTCACTTTCGGACGCTGAGCCAGCGTAACTATTTGAAAATTTATAAAAGTTTTTTTAGGTGTAGGTTTATCGTTTTTATTATTAACTTTTTATATTGCGTTTTTTTTTAAATTTATAGTGTATTATTTTAATTAGTAGAGATAATATGGAATATAACGTCGTTTTTATATCTTATTTTTCCTTGTTTTTTTTTACACATGCATACTATTTTTTGTTTACAAAAATATTGAAACTTATATAAAAACTTCATGTCATCGACATTATAAGCAAGTTAGAGCATATATTATTATCAATAGCAATATTATTATCATAAATCAATCGACGCTGTCATACCAATAACGCAGTAGCCATTCAGTTACTGTTTTTTTGTCGTATCTTTATTTGACAAGTAATGATTGCTTCAAAGGATATGCATAAACTCAAAAGCACGGCAAATTTTCAAAGTAAACTTTTTATCTATACATCTATATATATAATATAACCTATACTAATATTATAAAGAGGAAAAATTTGTTTGTTTGTTTGTACTGAATAGCATCTGAAACTACTGAACCGATTTAGATAAAATTTGGTAAGAAGATAGTTTGAGACCATGGGAAGAACATAGGATTGTTTTTATTTCGGAAATCATCCCTTAAGGGGGAGAAAGTGGGGATGAAAGTTTGTATGGGGAAACTGTAGTTTTATTTGACTCGCTAGTAAATATTATTAATGTGAAAGTTTGTGAGTATGGATGTTTGTTACTCTTTCACGCCAGAACGGCTGAACGGATCTGGATGAAAGGCACAGAGATAGATTATAGTCGGGAATAATACATATTACTTACTTTTCATCCCGAAAAAATATACGGTTCCCGAGGGATAGATTTTGTTTATATTATTCTAGAGGCGAACCGTTCGCCGCTAGTATTACATAATCTTGTTAGCAAAATTTTCAAAATTTTTGAAAGTTTGTTGGTTCTTCATTATTCTAGGCAGGATCGGAAAATGTATTTTAACAAATTAAGATTTTCGTCGAAAACTTGTTTCTTACAATGTACGTAACTAACTAAAGGGCGTGCTAGACGCACTATAGGATGCCAGGTGGCAGGTGCTAATAACCTACATATTCCTTAAAAGCAGTTCTATTAGCATAAACACTAAAATATAATATAATAATAGAACTCTGCACGAAGTTTTATTTGAAACCTTTACATCATTTACAATTCCTCATATTAATGATTCAATTAAAACAAATTAAATATTTTCAACATCACTTTCGTCAATTAGCCATCAAATAGACAGTACACACGGTGAAAGCAAAATTTGTAGCAACGGAAAAAGATCTCAAAAAGAAAAAAAAATGTAGCCAACTGGGCGGTCTGGCGACCTGACGACAACCGTGAAAATTGAGTTAGCTTTTTTAACCGACAAGTAATATATCTTTTTTATTAATGAAGAAAGTCACTATTATGTTAGAACTTTTTTGACTACCAGATACTCAACAACAAATTATTGTATAGTGAATGTAAATTAAAAACCAATAGTGGACGAGTGAATTTGAATAACAACCTTTTGTTATATTGCAACAGATTTGTTGTATTTGTTATTTAGAACTGCTTTCGATTTTAAATCAATTTTTTTATCTATAATCTATGCATCATCGGTCTGCAACTTCGTGATGTTTTTTGTGTAGTTATCGTTACAAAAACTTTGCTAGATTTCTGCATTTGAAAATAAAAATGAATTAGAAATTTAAAATGAAAACTGTCATAGAAATAAAAGCGCAGTGTTGAATTGATTTCCTAGTGCATTCCGATGGCAGAAGAATACCTGTTTGCTAGTAGTAAAATTGTTAGCTCGGTCAACCGTGTCATAGGCGGAGATATTTTCATACAGGCTATAAACGTCCAAGCACATTTGATATAAAGCCTTTTGTAGAATTGTCTTTTGATTTATAATGACCCGCCTTTCATTCAAAGTAATATTGCTAGTTCACACCGTCCTGTTAAAGGTCTACTGTAATAAACAGGTACTGAGTCATAATGTTACTTTAATATTTGATTTGATGCGAAAATCACCTCCAGGTAAATTTCTAAGAAATTAATTAAATTTATAAGAAATTAATTAAATTTATAAGAAATCTATTGTTAACTGTAACGCCGGCGTGTCCGCGGTCGTTGAGGGATTATTAATAGCTTATAAGCTTATAGATTGAAAGGTAAAGTAATATATAATGATAATCGTTTTGTGTTTCTAGCTAGTCTTGGAATATTATAGTTTAAACGAAATTTAACAGATGTCTAGGCCCAATGTGTGTTCACCTTGTCGTGGTGGGGGGACAATACAGCCGGACGGAAAGCCAAGAAACAAACAGAAAGGTGACCAATTTCGGTGGGTAATGTACCATCCTGGTTGCTCCTGGTATTTCTCTCACAGCAGAGTGGACAGTGGCAGCAACCCCTTGGTTGTGTAGTCTGCTTCGGCAGACCTACAGTCGCAGCATTGTGGTTGAGTGGTGATGCCCCATTAAGACGGGAGAGGTTCTGGTGGGTTTTAGTGGGTAGCACTTACTTTTCTAACCGGTGAGTCTCATATAAACACCTGTATGTATTCAGATGGTATGCCAAAATGCAATTAAAAAAGGTTAGTGGAGAAGGTAACACTAGAGGTCGTAGGTACAATACACGAATACGATAAATGTTATATGTCATACATACATATATATTGCCTACTATCGAATATACATTAAGTAAAAGATAAGACGGAATACCAACATAACAAATCACACAAGATGACTTGGAGCAGTGCTACATTTATTGTGCCATAAAAGTTTTCAACGAGTCACTTAGATCTTTATCCGGGTCATAAAGTTTACTAGAGTCACTCATAACTTCTACTTATTTTCACCATTTGTCTAAGTCACATTATAACATCATTAGCATATACGAGCTTCCGGGAAAGTCTCCCATAAAGAAGTCCTGCAAATCTCAAAAGCAATAAATATTCCGCGTAACTGTTAACTAAGCACAAGTCAGCTGTAATAAATTAAAAGTGCACTAGTTCTGTATCTTAATAAAAGCATCACGGCCTTACCGGAATACGCTAATGTGCGTCAACTATCATACTTTCTACGGCTTTGAAATGCGCCGCCGTGATTTGTAACTTTTTGTAGTGGTTTATTTTTCCTATTACTTTATATTATGCTTATATTAACTTTAATTTTGAAGTATTTTTAAATATTTTAAGTTTGAAGTGACATCGGTTACGAAGATTACTAATACTTCTTTTAAAATATTTCAAATTATACTGGTAAATGCGAAAGTTTTGATGGATAGATTGTTTGTTACTCAATCACGCCAGAACAGTTGAACGGATCTGGATTAAATTTTGCGCAGACATAGATTATAGTTTGGAATAGCACATAGGTTACTTTTTATCCCGAAAAAAATTTACGGTACCCATGGTAGATTTGCTAGGGATAAGCCTGAACAAAGTGAGGGTGAGTTCTAGTATCACGTAATATATTGAAATGATTTACGGTGATATAATATCTATATAGGTAGATGTCCCTACCTATGTAGGTATGTAGGTACAGTATATACATACATATAAAATGTGTATGTACTATGTATAGTATAAGTACTATTCAGTTTCTTAAATTAAATCTTTGTCATTTTATTATTTGTATCATTTATTGACCATATCAGTGCAACCTTTGTCATCAATGTAATTTTTTTCTTAGAAACCAAATTTGAGTGAACTCCTGTGCAGTAAGCAGGAACGTATCTTACAACACCGTAGCTATCTCTCGTTAATTTGATAGTATTTTTTTGTATTATATTAACGCTTTATAGACATTTCACTATCATATTTTTAAAGTAAAACTTATTAAATTTCAAGAAAGAAAATTTATCTATAAATTATCATATAATATCTAATATAAAGTAAAATTACTAACATTAAATTAATAGCAGACATATTAATAGACAAAACAGAGGTTTTCTCTGCTGAAAGCTATTTATGTACTTATACATATATCATGAGCGTCATAAATATAGATTTAATATGTCTTGGTACTAAAAGTCACTCATGCACGAAGTTGTTACGAAGAACTTATTATATTGGAAATATCAAAACAGAATATAATTGTTAGTACAATAATAATAATAATCTTCTATAATACCTTTTCTAAGATTTTATTGCTTTCACTTACATTTCTAACATAAAACTTAAATTTAATCTAGTGAACATCATTCAAGTTTACCATAACCGATAACTCTATAATATATTAGCGATTTAATCTCGCTTTGTTCGGTTACTTTGCCTTAGGGATGAGTGGTTTAAAAGGCATAGAGAGAAATAAGACGTGGAAAAGAAAAACTTTTTTGAAGGAAAAGCCTTTGTGGACGTTCACAGAACAACTTAGCCATGTTTGATCACAATTATATAAATGACTAGCGACTTACCCTCGCTTCGCTCGAGTTCGTCCCTAGGTACATTTTAATTATTTTTAAGCGGAACCCTAATTCTTTTACTGAAATAGCAGTAGCCTAAGTTACTCCTTATAACATCAGTTACCTGCCAGTAAAAGTCCCGTCAAAATCGGCCCAGCCGTTTCGGAGATTAGCTGGAACAAACAGACAGACAGACAAAATTTTTAAAAATTGTGTTTTTCTTAAAAATACCGTGTATAATTCCATAATATGCATTTAGTAAAAAGCGGTTATTTTGACATTACAAACAGACACTTCAATTTTATTTATCTGTATAGATTTAGGAACACTTTCCTTAAGCGACTCAAATATACAAAAATACATTAATTTTCATTTTTATACATTTGGATATAAAATAACACATTTTATTATATTTTCATCTAGATTCTAGATGGCGAGAAAAAGTAGACACTGATTTCAATTTTCACTTTTCATTATTATCACTCTTATCGTAGTCTTATCTTAACGTAAATCGAACCCACGACCCACGACGTATTATAATACACGTCCTCAATCTTGACAACTCAAACTTCTAACTCGACTTTCAATTAAACATATAAAATTTAAGAGACAAACAATTTAAGACAACAAGTAAGACAATTTAAACATATACGAGTAAAAGATAACGAGAAATAATTATGCTTAGAGATTCCGGAGAACTGTATCCAATAAAAAGCGATACTACCTTTTAGTAACAAAATCGATTGTTATGAACATGCCACGCGAGGAGAGCTGCGAGAGAGAATTAATTCATACTTTATTTTCAACCGACTTCAAAAAGGAGGAGGTTCTCAATTCGACTGTATGTTATTTTTTTTTTATTTTTTTTTATGTTTGTTACCTCAGAACTCCGTCATTTATTAACCGATTTGGACAATTTTTGTGTTATTTGAAAGGGTATACTTCCAGATTGGTCCCATTTAAATTTCAAAAAAAAATACCACCCCTAAGGGTGGAAAAACAGCTAATGATGAATTTAACCTACTTCTAATTGTCATATTAACTTTAAATTTGCAAGTGTATCTATTTCCGTTGATAGTACAGTGGTTCGGTATTATTGACCTGATCTGATGGTAAGGCCAGAAGGTGGATAGGTGGAACTCTTCAACGGCTAATAGTAGATACTTCGAGTTTGGGCTTATTTTGTTTGATTTGACAAGCCTAACACGTTAGAATTCTTACTTCGCTACTACTGTGTACACTAAAAAGGGAAAAATAAAAACTTTTTAACAAAAAAATAAAAACCGACTTCAAACAAAAGCACTAAAAAGTAAAAAATAACTGATTGGTAGTTTTCATTTACTATACATACCTAATCAAATATTTTAGAAGTCGGTGTGCTTTGGCTAAGTAATTAAAGCCTACCTATTAAATACATACCTAATCAAATATTTTCGAAATCGGTGCAAGCCCATACAAAGCAAAGCACACCGACTTCGAAAATATTTGATTAGGTATGTATAGTAAATGAAAACTACCAATTAGTTATTTTTTACTTTTTAGTGCATTTGTTTGAAGTCGGTTTTTATTTTTTTGTTAAAAAGTTTTTATTTTTTTTATATTATAAATGTGAAAGTGTGTTTGTTTGTTTGTCTGTCCTTCTTTCACGTCGAAACGGAGAGACGGATTGGCGTGATTGTTTTGTGTGGAGATAGTTGGAGGACTGGAGAGTGACATAGGCTACTTTTTACCGCGAGCAAAGCCGCGGGTTCTGCTAGTATAATATAATTTTCAGAATTTTTAATATAAATATCAAATAATTTATCTATTATTTTATTCATAGACAAATAATAAATTCTCCATTTAAAATACAAGATTAAATTTAACTATGCTGTCGATACATTTAATGGGTCTAATTCAATATGTCGACAGATTCAGTCGCAACAGTATCTGATTCGGTCTCTTTATGTCACCATTTTGTCGCCTTTAGATATTGTATACTGGTTTAAGTTTAAAATTAAATTACTTATTGACAATGTTGGAGAAACTACTCGTAAACATACTGTATAGTAGTGAAACTACTTTGAGAGCAGTATGCTTTAATCGAGCTATTATATTTTTTCTTACAAGTTTATGTATAATGTATATTATATATTTTCTAAATAAATAAATAGACTCTTAAGATTTGATATGCTCTTTTGAACTTTTGGGAATGCTATTAATTGATGTTTCAGAGGGATCGACAGCTTACGTCTTTACATATAAAAAAATTCTAAGCCGATTCTGTACATTAGATATTTTTTGGAAAATCTTATTGAAATAAACATTATTATCGATACAGAGGTCGAATCTATAGTTTTTAGAATTTTTATCTGTCTGTCTGTCCTTAAGAAAAACCACTGGAGGATTTTGATGAAGTTTGGTATGATGATAACTAGTTATCCGGGTCAACATATAGGATACTTTTTACTGCACAAAAATAACTCATCTCTGAGAAATCTATACTAAACGTTAAAACGTAAGTAGGGACGAACCCGAGCGGAACGAGGATAAGTCACTAGTATTCTATAAAACGCAATAAGCTCTTAATTTAACTTTTGAAGTGCTACTTAGACGGGCTCTTAAATCCTATTTGTGACAATAAAATGAACTTTGAATTGTGTTCTGTCAAAATCTTCAAGATGCAAGAGTGTTTACATTAACAATAAAAACTTTTTAACAAAAAAATAAAAACCGACTTCAAACAAAAGCACTAAAAAGTAAAAAATAACTGATTGGTAGTTTTCATTTACTATACATACCTAATCAAATATTTTCGAAGTCGGTGTGCTTTGCTTTGTATGGGCTGGCACCGATTTCGAAAATATTTGATTAGTTATGTATTTAATAGGTAGGCTTTAATTACTTAGCCAAAGCACACCGACTTCTAAAATATTTGATTAGGTATGTATAGTAAATGAAAACTACCAATCAGTTATTTTTTATTTTTTAGTGCTTTTGTTTGAAGTCGGTTTTTATTTTTTTGTTAAAAAGTTTTTATTTTTCCCTTTTTAGTGTACACAGTAGTAGCGAAGTAAGAATTCTAACGTGTTAGGCTTGTCAAATCAAACAAAATAAGCCCAAACTCGAAGTATCTACTATTAGCCGTTGAAGAGTTCCACCTATCCACCTTCTGGCCTTACCATCAGATCAGGTCAACAATACCGAACCTCTGTACTATCAACGGAAATAGAAACACTTGCAAAGTTTCAAGTCAATATGACAATTAGAAGTAGGTTAAATTCATTATTAGCTATTTTTCCACCCCTAGGGGTGGTATTTTTTTTTTAAATTTAAATGGGACCAATCTGGAAGTATACCCTTTCAAACAAGAAAAAAATTGTCCAAATCGGTTAATAAATGACGAAGTTCTGTGGTAACAAACATAAAAAAAAAAAAAAAATACAGTCGAATTGAGAACCTCCTCCTTTTTGAAGTCGGTTGAAAAAGAGAAACAACATACTGTCAGCAAAATCCACAAAGAGAAAAAAAAGTTGCGGACAATATGTCTGATGATGTTCTCCTAGCCGATTCCGGCCACGGCGCCATCTCATTAAGACTAGCCAACTGCGCAGGAGATATTGTAGTGCACAAGTGTACGCGCAGACACAAGTGCACTCTCTATTCCTGTCACTCTCATACTCTGGTGGGACGACCACTCGACACGACCGGTGAGAGTTAAGGCGCAGGACCGACGGCTTTACGTGCTCTCCGAGGCACGGGGGTAAAACACCACCAACTTCCTAACTCCGGGCTGTTACTATACAGAAAGACTCAACTCAACTAAACTTGTCCCGACCCGGGACTCGAACCCAGGACCTCCGAGCGTGCAGTCGTACATGCTAGCCGCTACACCACCGAGGCAGTTACACAATATGTCTACTGCCTAAGCCTCTAAGGTGTATTATATGCTCAATTAAAAAAAAATTGTACTGCATATTACAACTTAGTAAAAGACTTCGAATTAGCAAATAAATATCGAATCTATTATATAATGCTTTTATATTAATTATATATAAATTAACTCTATATGGTCGCGTGCTGGAGAGATTGTAACGTCTTAACACCAAAAAAAAATAATTAAAAATGGCAAGTTGAAGCGTGCTTTATACATCCTACAACAGTTGTCAACGAATGACAATTGACCATAAGAACAATTCATCGTAAATTGCAATGAGTGAGAGAGGAATAGGAGGAGTGAGAAGGAATATAAATTAGACTAATATAAGATAAATAATAAGAACAAATAACAGTTTTCGTATACAGATAGATCGTTCTACTTTCTGTATGTTTATTTTTTATTTTGACGTGAATTTTAAATGCACTTATAAAACTAAAGATGTAATTAAATTTATTATAGTGCTTATTGCATTGTTATCTTGACAGTCCCGTAATTATGGGAACATCTGATACTGAAGCAGTTTATGCGTTCTCAACAGTTAGAAGTATTTCATCCAATTTGCATAGTCTTTAAAACGAATGTTTTCATTCTTTGTGAAATAAGTTAATATTTTTGTAATTAAAGGAAGAGTTACAGTTAGTTAACTGTTAGTTAATGACCATATATCAGACATCACATAAACATAAAATATGCTTTCAAAATTACCAATTATGTCCAGAAAACGCAAGTTCGTAATATAATAATATATTGACACACCAATTATTTTTATATCCTTAACAGATTTTTATGATTATGTAATACTAAAAACTAGTAATAGAAACATGCTGGAAGTAAAGATACTGCCTTGAAACGCCAGCAATCTCTAAATAGACTTTCTATTAGAATATCTAATTCTATAATTAAATACTAGACTTAGATCGATTTTCGTGCCTAGGTGGCTAACAATAGCCTACGTGTTACTCTATTATATTCGACAATAGCCTATCTAAGCTAAATTTTATCTATATCCACCCAGCTATTTCAACGGGGGAACAAACATACACACGCACAAACTTTTCCATTTACAACATTTGTTCGATATGTACTTAAAGACATACTGCTGTACCTAAGTAGGTTTAAAACGTCTTCGTGTAGCCACAACCGTAAATAGTAATTAATATACTGAAGATACCACTCTTCCGTCACTGTTCATTCAACTATAAACGTGTATTACCACGATAAATGGTGTACGACACGTTGTAATGAACTAGAACATATTACGCTAAGTTATTATTTATTGCCGGCACTGGTAATGTACAACTCAAGTCTAACCAAATGTACACGCAATGCTGATTGTTTTATAAAAGTAGGTTGTTTAATTCAAATCATTTATCAACTTTTAACGCCTTTGGGTCTTTCAATCGGTTTGATGAATGTTTAAAAGTAATCATTTGCGTTTTTTTTACTTATTTTAGTTTTTTGAAGTTATACTTCTTTTGGCACGTTTGGAAAAAAATATGAGATGAAATTTTTACAATGCGCGCGCACACTGACAGCGAATAAGCGACATGATGAAGTTAGCTGCATTCCTTTTACAAACAGAGAGTTGTGACATACGAGATGAAATCTCTAGCTATTTTTGTTCTGTTACGCCAAAGAAGCGTAACTACTTACGTGCGCACATAAGTACACACACACGTTTTTTTTTTGTTTTACGCACTTTTATTATTGAGGTGAAAAATCTAGTGACATATAACGTATATTTTTATTAATTTCCTAATAAAAAAATCTAGACGATATTAAAACAATGTGAGTATATACTTGGACATGTACCTTTATAAAGATTCAAAAAGCTTAAATATATTTAAAGTGTTGGTAAAAAAACTGTATTTACTATATCTATTTTAAAAAATGTCATGATTTATCTTGTATTTTAAACCTTTATTTTTAATAATAAATTACACCATATGCGATTTACATATACCTATATTTTAAATCTGTAATATAGAAAATTAAAAGCTTCCATTTTCCTATTGAGGCTAGTTATATCATTTACTTCCCGAATTCAAATTATAAAAATTATATTTTTTATCGATATATGTATAAGGTTGATTGCCCTATTACTTCGAAGTCGCCAAGCTTTTCCTCTGAATCTGGGTTGGAATTTTTACATTTTTTCTGCAATACCACTCATATATCAACTTAAATAACCACTAAGAAAGGTTTTTTTAATTCAACCCTTAATTATTAGAAAAGGTGTAACTAAAGTTTTTTTGTGGAAAACTAATAAGTATGTTTTCAGGTATCAAATCAATAAAAAAGAAACTAGATGAAGACACATACGCCATGCTGCTAATTATCAAGATATTGAAGCAATAAAGTTCTTAATATGTTGCATGTATCGATAACATGTAGAAATATTTTAATATACGCAAGCATAAATAGTAAACTAGTTTTGTATAAAATTATAGCTACAAGTTATCTGCACATCTGTACGTTAAATATGACTCTATAATCGAAGGATATTCATAAATTAAAACAGAGTTAGGTGAAGAAAAATATCAATCAAGTATAATGAAGGTACACTATATACTTATAATAGTACCTGGGCTACCGAGCTTCGCTCGGAGTTTAATAATAATGCATTTAAGATTAATGCAAAAGAAAACTGTATGAAAACTCGAAAACACGCGTTTTCTCAGACATAAGACTAATCTAGATCGATTTATCACCCCTGAAATCCCCTGTGTACTAAATTTTATGAAAATCGTTGGAACCGTTTCCGAAATTCAAATACATACATATGTCTATGTGTATTATCATAGTGATAATTTAGTTAAGCGATATTAGAAGTGGTTTTTATATACAAGAATACTAACTAGGTAGGAAAACATGACTCATAGAAATTTCCACTTTCTATAAAATAATTTTAAACTATGTTGTTATGCAGGCGGTTTCTATCTTTACTAGATGAAAACAAACGTTTGCTTTATGCCTTTTATATTTATTGAACTTGTGACCTCTGGAGTCTACAAAGGGAATTTATTTATTAAGTTGTGATAAGTCTACTTGACGTTTTAGGCTCCAAGCTACTTTTCTACATATAGCTATAAAACTTATGAGAATTGTTTTTAGTAAATAGCAATACAAATTTAATTCTTAATAACTTATATTTATAATATGTACTAAATTGTATAAAATGATTTATAGTGCAGATCGTACGTTAAATTTATTGGTTTCCAAAAATCATGTCGCGCGACATTTACATACGTATGTTTCATACGACAAGCTTTTTGGCCAATCTATAAATTCAATATAAAATCTGCTAAGTATAATTTTTTTTTCTTTGTTTTAGTACATATTTTAAATTCTTCAGAAAATGAACAAAAAGCTTTTATGCTATATTTATATCAATATTTGTGACATTTGTGTGTATATAATTATATATATTCTTCCCACTTTGCACAAGGTGGACAAATAGTCAGCCCAAAAAGAGCTCAAACTTGGTAAAATTGCGTCATTTCATTACAGATTTCTTGTAACCATCTTCCAGCACCATCATCAGATCAACTTTATGTCATTATAATACAGAATTATCATCTAACTTATATATGTATGCAAAATGTGAGTTCAATGAAACACCGAGAGTCACACCCAACTTGTAAGATTTGATTACAGAACGACAGACAGGAGATTGGGACCCGGTCGTAAACACCTATACATTTAATTAAAGGCCAATAAAAAGTACGTAAAAATGACTGTCCCTATACCATCAAACAATAACAATATTCATGAGAATTTTGAAGAAGTACATGATTTGTATCATTATATATATTTCTACTAGCGGCTCACCCTCGCTTCGCTCGGGTTCGCCTCTACACAAACAAAAACAAATCTATCCCACAGGAACCGTACATTTTTCCTAGATAAAAAGTAGCCTATTTATTATTGTGATGTATGAACTGTATTATTGTAAAGTTTCATCAAAATCCAATCAATAGTTTTTGTGTACTAAACTGTATAAATTACTATAGTTTTTAACTATCCCACGGGAACTCTTTAATTTTCCGGGATGAAAAGTATCTAAGATGTTGACCAGGGATATAAGGTACCGCTATGCAAAATTCCATTTAAATCGGTCCAATAGTTTCGGAGATTAGCCCGTACAAACAGACAAACAGACAGAGAAACAAAAAATTTGAAAAAAATCTGGATTTGTTCTATTTGTCTTCTTACATCTCCCTGACTCGGTTCTTAGCTATTTTTTATATGTACAGACATTCGACCTCTACAGTTTTATTATAGTATAGATAAGCGGTTCTATCTAGTATATCCAATAAAACAGTAGATAAATAATTTCATTTGACAGCTCATGTTTAAAACTCATTTCATAAAAATGCATATAATAGCGTCATAATTTGTACAAATTAGCTCTTAGCATTACTATTTCATACGTCAACTTCACCAACGGAATGATTGATGCACGAATTACTTATAAAACTGTTATTACCACATAACGTATACAACGTTTACTTTCTATTTTGTTTTTCCTGTTCATCTCAAGTGAATGATTTAACACGCAATGTGTCAAATTAAAGCAATTACAAATCTTCCGTAACACAATAGATTTTTTTTAGAAGTTGTATGGAAAGTTATTTATTGTTTGTTTTTACCTCAGCTCTTGTAATTGTATGTACTCAGCCCTTTTGAACGTCCGACTGCTGGGCACGGGCCTCCCTTCAGTACGAGGGGGATCAGGCCATAGTCCACCACGCTGACCAAGTGCATTGGCGGACTTCACATGTCTTTCGAAAACTTACTAGGTTCTCTCAGACATGCAGGTTTCACGATGTTTTACGTCACCGTAAGGCAAGTGGTAGCCATGTTAAAAATTATTTTCACATGAAAATATCAGAGGTGCAAAGACCCGGGATTTGAACCCGCTTCACTCCATTAACTCTGGGCTACCACTGCCTGCTCTTGTAATGTCGGTTAGAAAATATACTTTAAGCAAGCTTATAGACTGAATTTATGTTAATTTTATTGATTTAGGTGTCAAGTACATCTCAAATGAATTAAGAGAAAATTATTTATTTGTAGAAATTGAAGTGTAAAATATTATACTAAGCTTTTAATAAAATTTATAAGGATACTAAAAGTCAGTAATACTCTAAGGCGATATTTTAATAAAAGTTTTAGCAACAAAGTCGATGTCCAGACGAAAGTGAAATTTTGTCAATAAATGTTTATTAACTGTCACCACTGTTTCTAAAATAAAAGACTTGTTTAAATTATATTGTTATTTTTATTAATGTATCAAGAACCAGGTACCATCCGCAGTTTTCATTCATAAAAAAGGTGTGTATCACTCATATCTGAATTCTCTATACAATTCGCAAATATCACTGTAACCGATGCAATTTTGCGGACTTTTGCTACTACAATCTTTTATATAGATAAAGAAAAAAACTACCTATAAAAGGTTTTTATGGTCAATTTCCGGCTCGATGATTCATTTTATAACATAGTTTTCCAATGTGCATTGCACTGTTTGTGTGTGTGTGTGTGTTAGAAAATATTTCAGACGCATTACTTTTAAAGTACTTTCTAATTTTATTATAAAGTATAACAAGTAATATAATTATATGTAGTGCCCCTAGATGCCTTTAGCATTTACTATATATTTTTACGAGAATTTCTTAAAGTTCTCAGAAGGGATGATTTTACTTAATTCACACGTACAGCTTGGTTATACCTACAGATAGCTTAGTTTTACAAATGTTCATAAATTATAGCTTATAATCTAATATGTTTATAAAATAATCCCTCTACCTATTAATGAAAACCATGTATCTTATTTTATCGACCAATCTCCCTCGTATCTTCCCCATTCCACCTTACATTGACGAAGCAATATGTGTTCAACTGGCACGTTTTGAAGCCAAGAGAATTGAATTGAAAATCATATGAAAATCAGTCAGTAGATATATTCTGAAGTAAGTCCGAACAAACACAAATTCTAATTCCATAAATATTATAAAGTTGGGATGGATGTTTGTTACTCAATCACGCCAGAACGGCTGAAGGCATCCAGATGAAATTTGTCAGAGTGAGATTGAGATATTTTATTGATAAAATCACAAGAATTTTACAGGTCATACAATGAATTTATTTATTCTACATTATTTTACATAAAATATTTATACATATTACACAGCATTTTGTCTTCTACAATCTTATTCGTATTTGTTTAAAATTTTCATTTTACTTATTTTAATTCAATCTTTACTTAAGTTAGTTTATTTATATTTTATTTGTTTTAGTAACAAATGTCCAAACAATATAAATAAATGATAGATCATAGTCTAAAATAGCACATATGCTACTTTTTATCCCGGAAAAATGTACGGTTTTCGAGGGAGAGATTTTTTTGTTTTTCACTAGAGCCGACCCGAGCGAGCGAAGTGAGGGTGAGTCGCTAGTTTATAATATGTAGTAAAGACATTTCTGAATTACGTACATATGAGCATTTGAGCATTTTTTTATTGTAATCCAAAGACTTTAACTCGTTAAACAATCATTGCGTGATCTTACACTACAGTATAAAGACATTAGGGAAGACATTATAAGTAGATAGCATCTGAATTATTTGAGTTAAGGTTTTTGTATAGGGAAATGGAATTTTAAAGCCATCATAAGTAAATAAGTTAGTGAACTACCATTACGGTAATTTGTGAGATATTTTAATATCGGGAAAGGCCAATAATTTTATTTGATGACAAATAATGTTAATAAACCACGAACGTAAATGTAAATAAATAAATTTGATGTAAATTCCCTGATATTAATTTTATATTTGATACAGATTAAGTTCAGAACTTATGCATTATAAGCAACAAAATTTCTTTGGTCTGATCCCCCTTGTATCAAAGAGAGTCCCGTGTCCAGTCGTGGGACGATAAAAAGGGCTGGATACAAAACTACAGATTTTATTTAATATTAAATTATCGAAGCTTACAGACGATTTTTTTTGAAATGAATGAGATGAAATGCTATTATTAATTCAAACATTATCTAAAATCAGTTACATTAACTATATTAAATCTAGAACGTATATGTGAATATAAAGCAGCTTGTAGTTCACATCCAGTAAATCACTTGACCTAGAGTTTTCACAAACCTTTGCGCGCGGTGCTTGTCTGTAATCTTCCTTGTTCCGTATGTAGGTAAAGTGCATCACGGAATATGGGAAAAGAGCCTTAGGCATTAACAGTATTTTAACTTTGATTTTCAGTAGGCATAGTCTTAAGACAATTTTGTCGTTAGTTAAAAAATAACAATGAAAAATTATAGATTATTTTCGATATATTGGTTACAAGAGAGAATATAGTTAATGTGATAATAACGGCTTCATCTCATTTTTTAAATACCACTTTGTACATAGTAAAATTATAATACATTGGATTTTACAACACAGAACTGTGTGTAGTATGGTTTCGGGTTCAAGAAAAAATTATATCTAACGACAAGACTACGACAAAAGCGAAGCGAAGCATAGTCTACTTTTCACCTACCATAATCCAAATAGTATTTGTAACCATGCCTGATTTTAAAATAACACAAAATCCTTTATTGACATTTTTTTAACTAGCGACTTACCCCCGCTTCGCTCGGGTGCGTCCCTAAGTACTTTTTAATTTTTTTGAGCGGAACAATAATTCTTTTTCATCAAAGTAGCCTAAGTTACTTCTTATAAAATCAGCTATGTACCAGTGAAAGTCCCGTCAAAATCAGTCCAGCCGTTTTAGAGATTAATCGCGACAAAGAGACAGACAATTTTTTAAAAAAATCTACTCTTCTTATAATTACCGTAAATATTTACAGTTAGCTTTTAGTAAAAACTTTTATTTCGACATTACAAACAGACGCTTCTTCATTTATCTGTATAGATTAATACCTGTATGTCATTTATTTTTTCTTGTCGTAAGTCTACACTTACTTGTGTACAATATGTAGGTAACGTACTCACACTTTTCCTCTGCCAAGATGCTTATCGCCCAATCTGAAAACAGATAAGCACACCCTTTAAATCTTAATGCCACGAACCAATTCATTGTTAGGTGAAAAGTATTTAAGACATTTGCAATTACTAGATATCAGAAAATATTCATGTGTTCAAATTTTTTATTCAATTTAATAATTTTTATTTTTAAATTAAATTTAAAAAAAAAATTTGCTAGTTCTAAAATCCGTCATAACTTTAAAGACTTGACTAACATTACATTTACCGATTTTAGATTCACAGGGCGTTAATAAAAATATATTTATTGCTTTTTTTTTCTGGTTATGGTATGAGAAGGTTTGAATCGATTCATTCGTTAATTAAGCATTGAACACTGTTTTCGACTACTGTACTGTACTTTTGTACTAGAGTCTAGACAGATCCATTCTGGCGGGCAATCATGGTTCAAATACAAAAATTACAAGTAAAGTGAAGTATAATAAGGCTAAGAATAATCGTCTAATAATATTTCATAACTACACTTGTTCATTATTAATATTGTTTTGTTGAAACAACACTAATTCTAAGCTTTCTATTTATTTCTCGATTTATTTCATTTACTTAGGTTATCTTTTTGTTGGTAACACTGGTAATCGAATTAGATTGTATTTCACGGCTAGTGCTTGTCTTAAACTGCCTTTTTTACAATTTCTCCAACAGAAAACTGACTGAAGTATTCTAGAAAGCCTTGGTCGAAAGTTAATTACATAAAAAATCCTAATGTCAAATTAGACCAACCGCAATTACTGGAATGACTGGAATTCTTGATGCGTATCCAATATTATCAGGTAACATTAAAATGAGCGTAGATGTATAAAATTATAAAATTGTCCCATTTTACGGAAAAGAGACTGAAATTATAACTTTCTATAAATCATGTAAATGAAGTTAGAGTATAGCAATTTGATTATAGATATTTTATTTTATGAATTGCAGTAGTAGCCCAGTGGTAACTCGCGCGCTTGGGAAACAGAGTGAAGTGGGTTCAAATCCCGGGTCTCGCACCTCTGATATTTTCATGTGCGAATCGTTTCTAACATGGTTACCGCTTGCCTTACGATGAAGGAAAACATCGTGAGGAAACCTGCATGTCTGAGAGAACCTAGCAAGTTTTCGAAAGACATGTGAAGTCCGCCAACCCGCACTTGGCCAGCGTGGTGGACAATAGCCTGATCTCCCTTGTATGTAAGGGAGGCCCGTGCCCAACAGTGGGACGTTAAAAATGGCTGATACAAGATATTTTATATTAAATAGTTTCACGATGTATCGTTTATGGAAAAGGTAGAGAAAATGATTCTGTTGTAGACATAATTCTTTCAAGTGTTATACTAGCGACTCACCCTTGCTTCGCTTCGGATTTATACCTAGACAAAAACATGTCTATCTCACGGAAACCGTACATTTTTCCGGGATAAAAAGTAACATATGTGTTATTCCAGACTGTAATCTATCTCTGTGCCAAGTTTCATCCAGATCAGCTTAGCCTTTCTGGCGTGAAAGAGTAACAAACATCCATCCATTCTTACAAACTTTCACATTTATAATATTAATATAATAATAATAATAAATTATTTATTTTTATGTAGTATAAGATAGTCAAGAGTTTTAAATTTTAATCTAATTAAGTTAAGAGTAGACATAGCATAGTAAAAATTAGTAAATAATTATAGGTATGTATGTTATGAAATGACACTAAAGTATTCTAAAGCTATTAAATGACATAAAAAAATGATTTAATGACATATCAAGATCAAGGCATAAGAAAAACTAGAGTATTAATATTTCATAAGAACTATCTAATATAAAAAATGAAAGACTATTTGGAAAACAAACAGCACAAAAAGTAAGCGAAGACTTGAGAAATAAAAAATACTTTATTAGATTTACCCGAATATTTCACATTTTAAATAAATCTTTAATAATTATAAGCAGTGGCGAGATGATTGCTGTAAAGCATTCGAAACGTCGGAAACCAAAAATTAAAGTAAATCCGCGAAAAAATCCGAAAAGATAGTTTTGTTTAAAATGTCGTAAAATTTATTACATTTCTGGATCAACCTTTTTTTTTTTGTTACAAAACAATCACCAAAGTCAGATGTCATGACTATGCCGACATATAAATATTAAGTTGCATAACAATCGAGCAATCACCGCACTCTATCAATTACTATAATAACTGAATTGAGCGTAATGAAAAAAGTTATTAACCTATCAACAAGTAATACCACGTGTTTAACTAAACAGCTACACGTTTTCTTTTTATCATTAACCCAAACTGATCGTGAAATTGTTAAAAGAACTGATGTTAAATCATTTATCTAAGTGTAATTCGTTTAGAAAACCGTTGTAATTTGTTAAGAGTACCTAGAGTTGGTCATGGGGTCGACATCCGCTTGAAAGAAAATCTATACAGATTTTATTTCCTGTCTGGTCATAAAAATGTTTTGTCTTGGCATTGACGATTATAAACGTGACGTTTCTATTTGTCTTGCAAGATATATGCCTGCTTATATAAAAGTTGACGATGCTCTTATCTTAATTACGCCTGAGTAATAAAGTTTCGTAAATTTACGTACTCGTATATAAAAAGGCGAAAAAGGCCAGCAAATTATGAAAATGGTAGATAATTATCGATAACGCACATATTATATGTTTGTATGCATCGTTTATTACTAATTCCTTCCTAGTCATGACATTTTATCATATCATTAGTGTTACAAAAAATAGTAATTCAAATAGTGTCCCCAACGGATAAATATTATAAACCTTGTAATTCTATTATTATTGATATTCAACGACACGTTTGGCTAAGTTTGTAGGGACCTACTTGCTGAGCCAGAGATCGCGGGTTCGAGTCCCGCTGGGGGCATTCATTTGTGTGATGAGCTCGAATGCTTGTACTCCAGTCATGGGTATATTTATAATATATGTATGTAAAAGTTGTATAAGTGTAGTGTATCAACTATCAGGTATCCATAACAAAAGCCTTGTAGCTTACCAAGGAACTAGATGGTGCTGTGTGTTAATGTCCCAAAATATTTAATATTATAAATTTGTTAGTGAGTTTGTTGGTTATTCTTTCTTTTACATCAACATTTGCTGTGCAATGAAAAAAAAACATAGTTCAAGGAAAGATAGCTGTTGTTTTAACCCATTTCATCTAACGGCACCCACGGGAGTCTCAGATTTCATTTTATCCGATTCACGAATTTCCCATGGAATTTTAGTAGTAAGGGATACGGTAGCGATTGCTATTATAATTTTAAAAAGACATAAAAATATTTGACTTCACATTGAAATCAATGCAAATAATCTGCTTAATTGGTAGACACTTTGGTTCTACGTTAAGGTTATATGTAAAAATAAATCTAGGTAGGATATAAGTACCATACAAGACTAGAATTTCATCTCATCATTTTTACATTTTCAGTGAAATAAAAATAAAAGGATACTTAATAGTCGATGTGTGAAGATAAAAGTATAGAATTAGAGGCCCATAAAAAGGAATCATTGGAATAGCAAAAACAAAAGAAACTACACTCCGCGTGCAAGAGCATAATAGAAGACGTGCAAGGATCATATGCGTTAGATTTTTCATCCACTGCATTGAGATTGCGAAATATTCTATACTAGCATTGCCCACGGCTCCGCCCGCGTTCAGATGACTAAGAACCAAATTTTTAAAAACATATTAGTATACTCTTACAATGCAGTTTTTGTATTTTTTCTCAGAAAAGAGATATTTTCCCGCGGTAAAAGTATCCTATATGTTGACCCGGAGCTATCATCATACCAAATTTCATCAAGATTTGTCCAGTGGTTTTCTCGTGATGCGGTAACAGACAGACAGACGGACAAAAATTCTAAAAACTATAGATTCGGACTCTGTATCGATAATAATGTCCATTTCAATTAGATTTTCCAAAAAATATTTAATGTACAGATTCGATTTGGTTACAATTTTATTATACATATGTATAAATTCCATATAATAGTAACACAAAAAAAATACAGTAAGCATTTCTCCAACAATAATATCTAATTATACTTAAAATAAAATATTGCCTGGAATCAGTATATTATATCAATCAATAATATTATATCAATCAGTATATAATTTACTCTATTAAGTTTTAGTTGTATAGTTAGTTTTACTCATCAACTTTTAGCTCCTATAAATATACTCGTAAACTATACAAAAAAATACACCATAACATCTATCATGCTTCCACAAGCAAAAGTAAATGGGGTCTTTAACCAGTATTTTAACTGGACAGTTAACTTTATCAACATGGTTTTGAAATGTACGAAGATCAATTTGAAATGTATTACAGGAAGTTATTAAAGTTAAATAAGATTCATTAATCATATACGTCGTTATAATCTAGTGTTAAAAATAACCTGTACATGCAAAACGGTTCACAGCGCCTGACTGATGTGTCCGGTGCATCGGTTATGTGAGTGAAAGTACTTCTCACGGTGCTGCATTTAGTTGTTTTATTATTATGGTATAAATTGGGTATCATTTAATTTTAGCCTAGTGCTTTACTATAACCTAAGTATATAACTACTTATAACATGATATAAAATTATGGCACAAGTTTGAAACAAAGTAGACACAAAATAAACAAACTAATGTGCAATTCAACTCGCACGCTTTAAAGTTATAATAAAAAATGTATACTTTAAAAGGCAGCTAATATTTAGAACCTTTTCTTAAATATTGTAAAAATAATTCTTAAATATAATAATGTCAAATAAATTTAACCAAATTTGCCAATTTTTATATAAAATATATAAAAAATCTTCAGTTACTTTAAGGCTTAAGATGAGTTACATCACATTTCAAAAAAGCCTCATCCGTAAAGACTTCTATTTAATGTCGTTATGGACAGTAAAACGAGTGCAGTAAAAGAATGGACATTATGGGAAATCACAAAAATTGCTAGCCAATAAAATTCTTGGCTAATAAAATTAAGTGGTTATTAAGCTACGAGTATTACACGCCAGAGTAGATTTTTACAACACAATCTAAAACGCATTAAAATTAATATAATTTATAGTATTAAATACGTAATATATATCTTGTCAGCCTTAAACCAAAATATCTATATTAATAATTACACTACGGGACTTAAACGCTTGAATTTGTTAGTGGCCATATACCTCATTCCCGAGGTTTCGACTCGGTTGCTGGCTGGTGCAACCCAGTCGAAATTAAAATTATACAAGTATGGAACGCGAAAATTTAAAAAAACAAAAAATCCATGTAATTATTATATCTATACATATAATAAAATTGTAACCAAGCCGAATCTGTACATTAGATATTTTTTGGAAAATCTAATTGAAATAAACATTATTATCGATACAGAGACCGAATCTATGGTTTTTAGAATTTTTGTCTGTCTGTCTGTCTGTTATCGCATCACAGAAAAAGTACTGGAGGGATTTTGATATTTGGTATTGTGATAGCTGGTTATCCCGGTCAACATATAGGATACTTTTTACTGCGGGAAAATATCTCATTTCTGAGAAAAAATATAAAAACTGCAATGTTAGAGTATACTAGTATGTTAAACCTAAGAATTTGGTTTTTGGTCATCTGAACGCGGGCGGAGCCGCGGGCAATGCTAGTACTAAATATTATTAAGCCGACGGCTTCAAGAAACTCCATGTTCATGCCTTGATGCGAATAATTGTTTGACAATGACAGGAAAACGCGATGGTCGTCGTTTTTTTATTACACATTTCCTTCCCGTCTTAAATAATTTAAATATTATAAAATTTTATATACAAATGACTTATCTTTAGTAAATGCGAGAAGGTTATACTTGTAATGATACGATTTTCGAAAACTCCATCTTTAAATAAACTCTTCAGAGGTATTATTATAATACTATGTTACTTCTGTATCACAACACGCTCTAATGGCTTTACAGATTTCCGTGAATTTCATAATGTTATCTAAGCTCTTATCCCGGATTAAAGTTTATTATTTATTTATTTAGTTTATATTAGTTTTTAGTTTCCTATTATTAATGAAGTTTCTATATAATTTGAGCCGCTTTTCACACTAACTATACCCACTTAGGTTACTAATATGTAAATGTTAAAATCGGCAAATAAAAAGTATGTAAAAATGTGTGTTCGGAATGATGTAATAGTAATTATGATAAGTTCGTGTTAAGTTTAATATACCCCTGCCTCTAAGGGACTTCCAGCCACTACATACATAATATAATGACTTTACAAGTGAAATGCAGAGGAAAAAATAAATCAAAAAAACACGACGACACGCTTGGCTCAGTTTGTAGTAACCCTGCTTGCTGTGCCAGCGGTTGCGGGTTCGAGTCCCGCTGGGGGCATTCATTTGTGTGATGTGCACGAATGTTTGTAATCCAGTCGTGGGTGTTTATATTTATGATATGTGTGTGTATGTGTGTATTCAGCCCTTTTTATTGTCCCACTGCTGGGCACGGGCCTCCCTTCAATACGAGGGGGATCAGGCCATAGTCCACCACGCTGGCCAAGTGCGGGTTGGCGGACTTCACATGTCTTTCGAAAACTTGCTAAGTTCTCTCAGACATGCAGGTTTCCTCACGATGTTTTCCTTCACCGTAAGGCAAGTGGTAATCATGTTAGAAATGATTCGCACATGAAAATATCAGAGGTGCGAGACCCGGGATTTGAACCCGCTTCACTCGGTTTCTCAAGCGAGCGCGTTACCACTGGGCTACCACTGCCTTATTTTTATGATATGTATGTATTTAAAATTATATATATGTAGTGTATCAACTATCTGGTATCCGTAACACAGGCCTCGTAGCTTACCATGGAACTAGATGGTGGTGTGTGTTAATGTCCCAACATATTTATCATTCAGTTTATATCAAAATTGAACACTTGACTCCTTGATTATTTAGTAGTGCTATGCGTACATATGTTACGTAAACATAAAAATATTTTTAATAAGATTATTAAATATATCACAATAATAACATCACCTAAATACTCCAACCATATTACTCTTATACTTGAATATATTTTAACTATGCGATACAAAGTCTAAAACGAGTTACAAAGCGTATCAATCAAACACTAATTCTTATTTATTAAAATAAATTGTATCGAAAAAACATGTAGATAATAACCGTAGCATCTAAATTATAGTTGTGAAAGACTTAAGACATGTGCATATTTTATAAATGAAATTACATCAAACATGGGTCCATGGTAAATGACATAATATCATTACTAATGGTAGAGCAGTTCATCTTAGACACTTAGGCATTAATCTCCAGGAATGAGTCCTACAGGACAGTGTGGTTAGCCTACAGCTACAACCATAGAATTTCTAACGGCTGATTTTAATGACTGAGTACATTTTATGACAAGACAAAGATATAAACCTTACTTCTAAATCCTAGCAATTATAAAGCCTTTAAGGCTTGTAATTGAAAAGGTAGCCTATAAAATGGCTACGCGATCAGCAAAATTATTATCTATTAAATATTTTTTTAATTATATCTAACGTACAACTTTGTTACAAAAGATATTAGATGTAATTCGATGGTATGCTTTTAATACGGCAAACTCCTATTTGATTGACGAATAAAATAGTTGGGAAAGGAGGAAACAAACATATAAACGGTGAGATTCTTCCATTATCCCCACAAGGGATACGTGAGAAGCTATTTATATATATTTTTTTATTTATATCCAGAAGCAAGACTGTAACAACTCATCATTAATGTAACCAAAGTTAGCGTAACCGCTGCTATTAAAGGTGTAGCGAGTGTACCCGGGGGCGGACATTATCTTCACAATTACATAGACACACCGAACGCGTAATTTTTAGACACGTATATCTAAGTAAAGGTTTGTGCACATTATTATAAGTTATACGTATTTTAAAGCTACACATGAACTATGAATATAGAAAAGCTTATAGCTTAGGTCGACTTCATACATTTACTTTTCTTTAAAAATTTAGAAATATTTTGCTTAATATAAAAATATCGTAAATTATTTATTATATTCTAAGGAGCTTTAAGTAAGAGTATTTACATAAATTTTAGCTTTAAGTTCTTTTTAATTTGCCTATACTTCTTTCTTACCTTAATCATTCCTTATTAAATATACATACATATATACAAATTAAATATGGATTTACAATGTTAGTCCGTCAGTCAACATAGAGATTTTATTCTTTTTTCAACAATGATCTACGAGTATCTATTATATAGTGTAGTAGATATTATAATATACGTATGATGAATTAATATTCTCTATGCAGATAGAGCAATAGAATCTTAAGCTATTCCAGTGAAGTGAAGTGCATAAGAATCGCTTCAGATGTTATAAAAAGATTGCAACAACCGGAAATACTTTCACAGTGCAATAACAGAGACATTATCATTTAGAAAGAAAAGACTGAACGTCATAGACCAGTAATTTTCTTAGAGGTGTGTTTTTTTTCTTTTTACTGATAATAATAATCTGTTTTATTTTTTTGTTTGAATAAATAATAAGTCGTGGTTAATGTTACAGTAATATTTTATACTAGCGACTCACCCTAGCTTCGATCGGGTTCGCCTCTAGAAAACAAAACAAATCTATCCTACGGGAACCGTACATTTTCCAAAATAAAGAGTAGCCTCTGTGTTTCATTAAAATCCATTCAGTAGTTTTTGCGTGAAAGAGAAACAAACATCCATACACCTTCACAAACTTACGTATTTATAATATTAGTAGGTTATCAAAATATTTTGCAATATGTTTATTTATAAATAAATATTACTTAAATAGGGAATACGCATGACACATTTTGATTCTTTTATTTCCCAATTATACCATTTTAGTTTTTCTTTCTTTTTAAGCTAAATTAAAAAGAAAATTGTACTTTTGGCTTAAACTCCACCCATGTACTACTATATAATTCTTGTATGTATTACCTATACTAAATATACAAAAATGAAGTATATTTTATAAATGCGTAGCGCATCTGTACGCTATTATATAAAATTCACTTAATTCACGCACATTTTTACAGAAATCCGCCATTATTCGTAGCACTAGTAGGTACAAGGTGTATCAGTAGGTTTTATAATAATGCTAACATTGCATCTACCACCCTGATCGTCTATGTTCTATTTGCGTTATATTTTCATTATAACATATAATTCAGCTAACGCTTTGAAAAACGTTAGATAAAGTACTTTTTACTATCATCAAATATAATAAAAACATTAAAGGGCTCTAAGCTATGTTTTATATCGGAACCTATCTTCTACCCAATCAATTCTATAATAAATGGCAAAACATTGATGGACATTTTCTCATAAGTTGAAGTATTGATATAACCTGTCTCGTTTGAATAGCGTAAGTTTATTAATCAATAGGACGAGTTTATAAGCGTGATGACTGAATGCGCAACGTTGCTGGAATGTATCCGTTCTTCCATGTATCTATGGGGAAATATCACACATATAGGTAGAGATTTAATGGGCAAGAACTAAATTCGTTACAATGTTATATTTATTAGACTAGCGATTTACCCTCACTTCACTCGGTTTCTTCCATACGAACGCGGATTTAGTTCACAATTTCATGATATTTTTTTATTTTCATACAGACACAAAAATTTTAAAAATTGTTCTTTTCTTATAAGTATTATATATACTTTCATATGTATTTAGTGAAAAGCTGCTGTTTTAACATTACAAACAAATACTTCAATTTTATTTATTTGTATAAATTATAATGATTTTTCAGGATATACCTATTTAAAATTTGTTATATCTGTATTATGCATTTTGAATATTTGTATCTGTTTAGTTAACAATATCCATGTAATATTTTTGCAACAAATTTGTTTTTAATTAAAGCATGTCTTTAAAACGGTTTAAGTGAGTATTAGAAAGAAAAGCATTAATAATACTTAGAAATTTGCCCACTCCAATAAAAAATGTAGACACCTACAGCTTATGAAGTGTCAGGCAAATATTGGCACAGCCGTTGTTTGCATGAGTACAAACAATTATACACTACAAAATAAAGACTAAGTACATACTTGAGTTTTGCTTTGAAGATTCTCGAATGTAAATGCGGTATTACCGTTAATGTGTTAACAAAAACACAGAAGCAGAACTCTACATAGAGTTAACGAGCGTATACGAGACGCAAACGTTTTTGTCAAGTTAAATTGGTATTGACATCACATACTCTCCAGTTTTATAAAGAATTAACAATTTAAATAACATTATTACCATAATCGTGTGAAGATTGCTATAATAAAATACTAGTAAGACAGTTGGTCTGTCTGTTCGAATACTGCAATACACGCAATCTACTCATAACTAGAACGTCCTCTATGAGTACGTTTGATTATACTATTAGATTTTATGCTCTTTAAAGCTGTTAGTAATTTTGATATATTAAAGTAAGATTAAACATTACGAGCTTTAGTCTTGATGATTCTTCAATATATTAAAAAAAAAAATCTACATATTATGTATATATAATACATATACGATGTATGTGAATATAATACATATACGAACATGTATAGTTATTTTAATGGAAATTATTATTACAGTAAATTAATATAAAAGAAAATACCAAATAATACTTTAAAGACATCTTGCACAAATCCTTTTAATTGATAATAATATTTTTTTAATTACAAATAAGTGCTGTTTAAGGCTTTTGCCAATAAATACATAACTTACTTAAAGATTAAATAGAGTAAGAATAACGTTTAAGTTACAGTTTCTTCAAAGAAAATTTTCTACTACATCACATACAATTTTATCAGAATTTGTCTTTAATTACCATCTCAACGAAAATCAATTCTAATTTTATCATTAGAATTGATTGAAAGATTCAAATTAAGTGATAGATCTATTTCTATTTGTATCCCATAAAAGCAATGATCATAATAGATATCTACGCAAAAGAGACAACGCGCATAAAAAGTAGTCAGAAAATATCTATAATCGTATTCTATGTAAATGCCACTGTAAAATTTGAAAGGTGAGTATGCATTTTTCAGCCATTTCTTTTTCAATCTATCTATAGGTACATACGAGTATAATAAAATTGTAACTAAGCCGAATCTGTACATTAAATATTTTTTGGAAAATCTTATTGAAATAGACATTATTATCGATACAGCTGAGGCCGAATCTATAGTTTTTAGAATTTTTGTCTTGTCTGTCTTTCTGTTTGTGATCGCATCATGGAAAAACCACGGGAGGTATTTTGATGAGGTATGATGATAGCTGGTTATCTGCGTCAACATATAGGATACCTTTTACTGCGGGAAAATATCTCATCTCTGAGAAATCTATACTAAACCTTAAAACGATTTAAATTTCATTTTAAATTCGCGTTTGAAATCACCTTTTATTTTTGTAGTGGCATATTTATTTGTGCCTTGCGTCCATTTATAAGGCTAGTGGGAAGATAACGTCTTTCAACGGTATTGTATCGTAACATTTTATGCTAACAAACTAGTACTTGATGTTATAAATAGTACGGTTATTTAAGGTATTGGTGGCAATTTAAATCTATTAATTTATAGAGAATTTATCCACTACATGTTAATACTCGATGTGTATGTATTCAGTCCTTTTTTCTAACGTCCCACTGCTGGGCACGTACCTCCCTTCAATACGAAGGGGATCAGGCCATAGTCCATCACGCTGGCCAAGTGCGGGTTGGCGGACTTCACATGTCTTTCGAAAACTTGCTAGGTTCTCTCAGACATGCGGGTTTCCTCACGATGTTTTCCTTCACCGTAACACAAGTGGTAATCATATTAGAAATGATTCGCACATGAAAATATCAGAGGTGCGAGACACGGGATTTGAACCCGCTTCACTCGGTTTCCCAAGCGCGTTACCACTGGGCTACCACTGCCTATTACTGGATATATGAGGCGAGTTTTATGTGTGTGTATCTAAACTAAGAGTAGGAAATTATTTTCCTAAATAGAATAATTAATATCCATACTAATATTATAAATGTGAAAGTTTGTGAGTATGGATGTTTGTTACTCTTTCACGCCAGAACGGCTGAACAGATCAGGATGAAATTTAGCACAGATATAGATCACAGTCTGGAATAATACATAAGCTACTTTTTATCCCGGAAAAATATACGGTACCCCTGGGACAGATTTGTTTTTGTTTAGAGACGAACTCGAAGCGAAGCAAGGAGAGTCGTTAATAGCAACATATAATATCAAAAATGCAATCGAGGATCTTTAATACATCTATATCTTAAACATTAGCGTTAATTAGAAGCTAAAACACTCAAATCGCTATGATGCTAGCGATTTATAATTTTCTATCATTAATTTTTAAAACCTACATAAAAGCGAGATTATCAGTGGAGCAATCTTAATAATAATGTATGTAATAAAGACGTAGACGTCAATTTTATCTAACAGCATGTTAGAACAAGACGACATATAAACAAGTTCATCTATTTCCATTACCGCCTTTATACTTTGCGTGTAGGAATCCATGGGTTCTTGCTGCTCGCTAGCTACAAATCTGTAGGCAAAATGCAATACGTATTCAGTTTGAATCAAATCCGACTGAGACAATGACAAGACGTGATCATATTTCTAAATAAAATGTTAACAATGCAGTATGAAATGGAAAATTTAAATCTATACTCCCATACTAATATTATAAATGTAAAGTAAATTTATCTGTTGCATTTTCACGCCTAAACCGCTGAACAGATTTCGATAAAATTTGGCAAGGACATAAATTGCATCTTCGGGTCAGATATGGGCTGCCTTTGATCCCCGTCCCACTTTAACACACTAAGAAAAAACTAGTAAGTATACAATATATTCGACCGATTTCAAAATGGGTTATGTTACGCGATAGCTTTGCACACTGTGTACCGAATTCTATAATTCGTTTTTAATAAAAAAAATAAAAATAAAAATCTTTTATTTTCAAGCAACATAGGCTCATAGTTGGTTAGTACAATATATTTTAATGCGTAAGTTATATTTATAGGTCCAAGACAATTTTCAAACAAAAAATCCACCCCTATGGTGGAATAATTATTTTGTGATCGTAATATCGATCATTATAACCTATAATGAAGTCTAAGTACATTTTATGTTAAAAATGATGTACAATTTTTCATCAATTAATATGCCATGGGAATCTACTGGAATAAAAAAACGCAATTTGTAATGACTGTCCGTTCGTTCGCCTTTAAAGTAATAGTACCTGGGCCACCGTCAGCTTCGGTCGGAGTTTTTAGTCAAAAGTACAATTTTCTTTAAAAAAAAAACTAAAAACTTGAATAAATACAAAAAAAAAACAAAAATAAAATATACCTTTGTATCCGACCGGGCTTTGAACCCGGACACCTATGATTGACAATCTTGCGCCTTGGCCGTTTGACCATGTATGTTGCTTATGCCCGAGCGTGCGAAATTATCGACCATATTTTGCGTGGAATAAGGCGAAAGAAAACCGCATGAAAATTCTAAAACACACGTTTTCCCAGACATAAGACTAATCTAGATCGATTTATCGCCCCCGAAACGCTCTGTATACTACGAGTAAACATGAAAATCGTTGGAGCCGTTTCCGAGATTCAGATTATATATATATATATATATATATATATATATATATATATATATATATATATATATATATATATATATATACAAGAATTGCTCGTTTAAAGATATAAGATTATATATTCAAGTTACATACAGTACGGAAAAGTAGTACGGAAATAATGAAACCATCTCTATACCATACGTAAGTTCAAGATTTAGAATTACATTTTCTCTTATCAATTATATATTGTTATAGTCAAAGCTAACAATTACATAAATATAATGTGGGATATGAATAGGAATACTAAATAAATTCTAGAATAAAATTGCTTTTGTTAACATAATAAATTAATATTAAATTTAAGCGTTTTAAATTGATTGCCATTAGCTTATAGGGTTTTTATACCTAATTTAAACCATGTTTATTAAATTCTACCTAACTGAGTACAAAAATTACCTTTTTGTACACTCCTAAAGTGTATGAAAAAAATATTTTTTTCAAATGTACCTTTTCAAGTGACTAGTTTTATTTACATTTTTTTTTGGTTTTAGGTAAAAAAATGTTTTTGCAGTTCTCTCTAATACAGAAGGTTTCATAATTTTCGTAGTCTCCTTATTTATTTAAAATTTAACGTAATATTACACTATGGATAGAATAATTATATTAAAAAGAGTAATTTTCAGATTTCACTTTTTTCCATGATTATTTTATTAAAAAAAATATTAATTATTAACGAGAAAGTCATAGAGTAATAATATAATTTAATAAAATTCACTTTAATAATTCTATTAAAAATTAAACCTCAACTCTTTTAATTAATCAATTTCCTTTGGCAAGACGTAAACTAGCAGTACGCCATTCCACAAGCCACTTCACATATACACTATTAATATATACTTTTACAAATGATGATTTTTCATTTGTAAAAGTATATATTAATAGTGTTGCTTAGTAAGTTGTTTTTAAATAATAGCAAACTAAATTAAAATTATTATCCTTAATTAATTTTAATTTTTTAAATTACACATAGAACAATTATATGGCTTAAATAATTAATACTATATTTTATATTTTTCTTTATGGTTATAAATATAATAATGGCAACACTAAATATAGATTACTAATTAATATTTTAAAATTGTAATAATTATAAAAATAATAGCAAAACATTAAATAAATAATTTTCCATATTCAATTATAATTAAAATTATAAAAATGTTTAAAGTTAAAAAAAATATTGCAATGTAATTGGTGCAATTTTCATTTTGTTAATTGTGGGTAGGCTGTCTGTAACAACTATACATTCAAGACATGTAACACCTCAGTCGATATAGAGGCCGAATCTATATATTTTTTAGAATTTTAGTCTGTCTGTTACCGCATCACAGAAAAACCACTGGAGGGATTTTGATGAGATTTGGTATGGTGATAGCTGGTTATTCGGGTCTACATATACAATACTTTTTACCGCGGGAAAATATCTAATTTCTGAAAAAAAAATACAAAAACTGCAACGTCAGAGTAAGTATACTAATATGTAAAGCCTAAAAATTTGGTTTTTGGAACGCGGGTGGAGCCGCGGGCAATGCTAGTGTAGTATAATTTTCTAAGTAAGCACTTAATAATATGATATCTTCATACAAAACAAATCGTGTTCCACGTAAAACCATTCGAGTGTGAAATGGGTTGATTAGCATTATATTGTTTGTTTTGCGTACAAGCATTTTATAATAAGATTCGGAGAGCGTTACTTATTGAATAATTTACACACCACTTTACATTCTTATGTTTAACATTATATATATATATATATATATATATATATATATATATATATATATATATATATATATATATATATATATATATGTGTGTGTGTAATAATATTACCAAACTTTCATTATTATTTTATTAATTAATCCCTGCAACGACGGTTTCACGTATCTGTGTGTGGCATCGATCGTAGCTCCCGAACGGATGAACCGACTTTGATTTTGTTTTTTTTTTTTGTTTGAAGGGTGAATTAGTTGGGAGTGTTCTTAGCTATGTTTGATGAAAATCGGTCCAAGTTGGCCACCACAAAATGGCGAATTACATATCATTAATTTAGTTATATATACGTTGTAATGTAACTTTGATGATAATTTCGCACGCTTGCTGATTTTGAAAAGACATTGTCAATAAATAGGTGGACAAATTGATGTACATCTTTCATTAATTCCATTCAATTGTATCTATCTAGACGAAGAGGTAAATAGACAGAAATATATACACTGTTGATTTGACATTCATTATGTTATAAATGTTAAATTATTATTTAATAATCTGTAAAATTTTTACAATATTGTACTATTATTCTATACATACGTATACATATAATAAAATTATAATTAAGCCGAATCTGTACATTAAATATTTTTGGAAAATCTTATTGAAATAGACATTATTATCGATACAGAGGCCGAATCTATAGTTTTTAGAATTTTTGTCTGTCTGTCTGTTACCGCATCACGGAAAAACCACTGGAGGGATTTAGATGAAATTGGGTATGATAATAGCTTGTTATACGGGTCAACATATAAGATACTTTTCATTGCGGGAAAATATCTCATTTTTGAGAAGTCTATACTAAACGTTAAAACGTAAGTAGGGACGAACCCGAGCGAAACGAGGGTGAGTCGCTAGTTATGTTATAAACGTCCCAAGCTGAATTAGAAAAAAATCTATGTACAACGTTAATACACCAAGCAAAAACTGTTCTAACTATTTATTGAAATATTTAAATTAGGTAAGTATTCAGAGAAATTATAATGTGCAAAATGGTAGAGATTCTTGGTAAAGAAAAACGGATCATATACCGTAAAGATCTTTGATTAGACTGTTAGATAAAACGAGCTGTCATCGTTAGACGTTATTTTAGCGGTTGTATTAAGATTTTTTATTCATTATAATATTATACATGAATATGTACGATAAAAATATTGGGGGAAAATAAAGGCATAATATAAAAAAAATTGAAGCTAGAATAGAAGGTATAATATAAAGAATGTAAAAGTTGTTATCTAATCGCTATTTTTTAAGATTAAAATTAAAACATTTAGTTACATTGAGCATTATTTAATCATTTGATGAGTGTGATTTATTTTTTACGTATAATTATTTTATTTTATATATAATATTAATAATACTTAAGTATAAAGTAGGCAGTGGTAGCCTAGAGTCAACGCGCTCGCTTGGGAAACCTAGTGAAGAGGGTTCAAATCCCGGGTCTCGCACCTCTGATATTTTCATGTGCGAATCATTTCTAACATGATTATCACTTGTCTTACAGTGAAGAAAAACATCGTGAGGAAACCTGCATGTCTAAGGGTACCTAGCAAGTTTTCAAATGACATGTGAAGTCCCAATAGCCCGTTTATTCAGGAAGGTTATAGGCTATATATCATCATGCTACTACTCAAGGAAGCGGAGTAGTAATCATAAATGTCAACAAATCGGGCAGATTCTATACATTACTGTCAAACTGGTCTTTATAATGAAACAAATTTAACGCGGGTGAAACCGCGGGGCACATCTAGTTTTACATAAAATTGATGTCAACGAAAAGGAACTCGAAATTTATTCTTAAACAACGTAATGTTATACGTTTATATAATATATTTTTAAATTCCAAAGAACTTTTTAATATTAAAAAAAAAACGAAAAATGTGACCGAAACCTGTCCTCTTAGCGTTCACAAAAATATAGCAAAGAAAAAGTCTGTTTATAGGAAATAATTTAAAAAATATTCTTACATCACTCTACATCACGGACTATTCACCGTTTACTTTATAGTCGCATTCTTCATTCGCATATTTCTGAAAGTATGTGATATAACTACCAATTAACGATTTCCAGATTTGTCCCATAGTTTTGTTGTAAGACGTTGTACAAAACGTCTTGATTCTATATAATATATAATTATTAATAATGCATCTGTGACAAAGTTGTATTAAGTTCCGAAGATAGGTCTTGAAAGATATTTACGTCAGTTTGAAAACGTTGAAATAGGTAGATAGTTTCACATTAATATTAATTAATTAATTCGTAGTATATTTCTCGCTATATTATTTTTATTTTGTTTAAATAAAGTGTTATATGTAAATCTTTAATGTAATCTATACTAAATATTATAAAGAGGTAAAGTTTGTGAGTTTGTGATGTTCTAGGAGGTATCTGGATCTACTTAACCGATTAAAATGAAATTTGTTAAGAAGATAGTTTGAGACCCTGGGAAGGACATAGGATACTTTTTATCCCGGAAATCATCCCTTAAGGGGGTGAAAATGGGGATGAAAGTTTGTATTGGGAATCATGCTACGGACGAACCCGAGCGTAGCGAGGGTGAGTCGCTAGTATAATATATTCATCGAAGCAGACAACTTATTTGATCGGCTGTTTATATAATATTTTCTTTATATAATTTAAAATTTAAATCACCATACTTCCCGGTGCGTGAACGTGCATCATTAATTACAATATTTACTTATGAAGATAATTATAATTGTTATGAATCTAGTTTTAACATAACCTAATTTTTTACAATGTATAAATAATTAAAACTTTCTTTTAATGCAAAATGATATTGAAATGAACATTATTGTCTGTATATTTAATTTAATTAACGACCTTCAGAAACATTAAATTCACTTTCAACGCGTAACTCAAATGTTTCTGAGCAATCAAAGATAATAAGGTACGAGTACATACTATAAGTTAAATTACAAATAAATCAGCGTGATTTTTAAAATATGAAGTTTAAGCATGTCCTTTTAAATTATTCTACATACGCTTTAACTTTTATTGTTGACCGAATTTAAAAAGAAGATATGTAATTCGGTTGTTTAGTTTTTTGTGTTACACGATACTTACCTGTGTTATAATTTATAGATAGGCAAAGACAAAACCGTTAGTACCTTTTTATCCTATGTTTGACAACCGTTTTTTTGTTTAGTAGCAATAGCTACAATCTAAAGCTTTAAACTTAGCTTAACAAAAAATTTGGAAATAGTTTTTTTTTATATGGATAGGTAATTTCTATTCATGTATAATTTTGTCGAATTTTCGAATAATCATTTTTCGTAATAAAATATAAATTTCAATAACAAATTTCTCTTGAAATGGTGAAATATTTATTTTTAAGGTAATTTTGAAGCCAGTGTATCTTTTGATTAAGAAGTAATTATTTTAAAAAGTGCTTGTTACAGCTATCTGTGGGTACCCGATAGTTATAATTTTACTGAAACATCTCGTTAAACTAACTTAGAGTATAAGCTTTAAAAAAGTTTAATAATACACATTACACACATATAGCGATTATAAGTAATGAAATAACTATAAATATCCATGAAGACGTATTGATAGCTTTTTAAATCACAAACGAACACTTTTTTAGACAGCCATCTAACACTCATAGATGTTCTTATCTTAGTCTGTCCACTTATATAGCAATTATAAATATTTTTATAAGCAACATAATTGTGTGTATTTATGATTATGTAGACGGCTTAGTTGTAGAGTCAGTGCCACTTATTTTTTTTAAAGCAAGTAACTAATGTCATAATATTCTTGCCTTCTAAGTAAAAATATCTAAAAAAAAACAATGAAAAGGAGCAGTTCCCATGAAAAACCTGTATGGAGTAGATGACTGACAGGAAAAGGATTGTTAGCAAAGCTTATAACAGCCTCTTGAGGGAAAAAATATATGGAATGCGGTAAATGAGAATCAATCTGCATGTAGGCTTCATTAGAATAGATTATCACGCCTCCTTCATACTTGTAAATTTACTACGAAAATTGTTATAAATACTTTTTACTTAATTTCTGCTAAAATTTATTTCAATATGTTTTTTTTTTAAAGTATTATTCATTTTACACCGTCTTAACGGCGTTTAACTGTAAGACAGCAATCTCAACACCAAGATTTTCTATTGACATTTCTTGAATAGATTTACCTATATGTATATACAAAGTATCCTGTAATCCGACTTGGGTTAAGTCACTTTTTACCTTGATTTCCGCTTAATCTTGTGATAAACACATCTTTTTAAATGAGATTAAGATAAATTTAAATCTACATCTCATCTTTAAATTCAATAAAAAAACAATCTGATTTTTTGGTGAGAATAGAAAAAGAAAATTTAAAAATATATTTTTTTCAATGTTGATTTTTTAAAATATGATGACATTGAAGGGCTTATTTTTACCAATATCATTTGATCGAATTTCCCCTAATCGTCTTAGCAATCATTGACGTGATCAGCAGTACTATTCTGTAAGAACTCGACAACTGAATCCGCGTACATACTTCGTACAATGTATGTATTTAAAAGCTCTTACAGATTGCTTTCACTTAATAGATTAAACCGTTTTGAATAGAGAAGATATGTGTCTATTTTAAATTTATTTTAATATTTTTATTTGATAAATTTCATTTGTCTTGTTTTTTTATGATAAATAATCATAAGTAAAACAGTTATTACAAGCTCGAACAAAATGCTAATTTTATAAAATGATGTACTTGCATTTCATTTTGAAAAAACAACAGGCAACAAATCTCTTGAACTTTAATTAGTAGGTACCTTTTATTGTTACAAAAACTGTTTTGATTAACATGAGTAAACAATTGCACACTATTATACGTGGATATTTGAGGAAAATAGTATAAATGATTTAGTACATACTTCAGTAAAGTTACTAATTGATTCTAATTCTAAATAAAAATTCTAAATATCTCTTGAATCGTACAGTTTCTATGGGAAAGATGTAAATATAAAACGAAAGGGAACAGGAAACAGCTACTATTCACATTTATACGCAGGCCGCTATAAAACTGAAGTGCGTCTGTTATTATGCAAAAGAAGTAAAACTGAAATATAACAAGCTTAGGTGCAGATCTGAGCTACGTTGTGCAATAAAAATCGGTATTATAATTTATCTCCATCTCTATCTTACAAGTACTTCGTTATAAGAAAGGTTTCTAATGATCATCATTATATACATAAATTCTACATTTTATGGTATGAATTAGATTGCTAACTAGAAATATTTTTCTAAATGATATAAAGGATTGTACTCTGACACTGTTATAAAGAAGTAAAACTTATTCATATAATTATTATAAAGTTTTATTTGGCAAGCAATAATACATGAAGAAATTTTTATTGCGCCCATTGAATCTTCTATATATATATTATAAATCAATTGCAGTTCGTTAGTCTCGCTAAAACTCGAAATCGGCTGGACCAATTTGAATAATTCTTTTTTTGTTTTGTTAGGAGTGTGTCAGGTGTAGTTTAAGTATGTATAAAAAAATGGCAAGCCCCAAAAGAACAGCTGGAAAATCAAAAAGTTTAGAACTGTTTATTTTGTATGGGAATCACTAACCTTTAAACATACCTAGGGGCTAGGGACGTAACCGAGTAGCTAGCGAATTGCTAGTCTATACTAATATTATAAAGAGGTAAAATTTGTGAGTTTGTGAGGTTGTAGGCAGAAATTTCTAGATCTACTGAACCGATTTAGATGAAATTTGGTAAGAATATAGTTTGAGACCCTGGGAAGGACTTTTAACTCGGAAATTATCCTTTAAGGGTGTGAAAATGGGGATGAAAGTTTCTATGGGGAATCAAGCTAGAGACGAACCCGAGCGAAGCGAGGGTGAGTCACTACTAATTAATAAATTACCATGATATAGTGATAATGTATCATTGATCTTATCAACGAGATCACATAGTAAAAAGCACCAGGACGTTGAATGCAATTAGGACCTGCAATAAAAATCGACACAATTTATTCACATATCTATCAAACAGGAGATATTTTACTTCGAATTATATTTATAGTGGGCTCGTTATAACTTCAGCCATAATCAATTTATATAATTATGATATCTGTGTAATTATAGTGAGAATTGGTCCCTTTTTAATGAGAAAACCTTGGTACGATTATTAAAATAAACTCCAGTTTCTTATTGTCTTTTTATATTCAAATAAGATGAAGAATTCCTTTGATTGATAATGAAAACAAATGCAGTTAATAAATAAGACGATGTAATTAATATTTTGGTTTCTTTTATATCATAACAATGTATTGCATATAAAAAAAATCAGCTTTATAGTTTTAATATATTAAATTAAATTTTAACTACTTCATAATGGGAATGATAAAAAGTATGTATTCAGCCCTTTTTTTAAACGTCCCACTGCTGGGCACGAGTCTCCCTTCAATACGAATGGGACCAGGCCATAGTCCACCACGCTGGCCAAGTGCGGGTTGGCGGACTTTACATGTCTTTCGAAAACTTGCTAGGTTTTCTCAAACATGCAGGTTTCCTCACGATGTTTTTCTACACCGTATGACAATTGGTAATCATATTAGAAATGATTCGCACATGAAAATATCAGAGGTGCGAGACCCGGGATTTGAACCCACTTCACTCGGTTTCCCAAGCGAGCGCGTTACTTTAATTTGTATTTTAATTTATAGGTTTTATATTAATTATTATTTTTCGAGTACCTTACCACATTTAATATACGAAACTACATATTGCAATATTTTATATATTTATTCAGGATATAAAAGAGGTTTTATATGTGGTTCTGCTTCTCTTTATCCTTAATCCACTTTACGGGCACTATACACTTGATGAGCACACACTATGAGCCATGATCTCAGCACAGACCTCTTTCATACCCATATACTTTCTATTCCCTAGTTTCACACAAATCCCATTAATACCTTCCTTGATCTCTACTTCTATATCCACCCCAATACTCTCTTGCTTTCATGGCTTTTTTCCATTCTTATAATATGTTCATACCACGCTAGCCTCTCCTCAGCTTCTCTGTCACTACCAAAGGCGTAGCTATGCCAATGCAACCAATGCGATCACATGGGGCCCCCGATTCAAGAGGGCCCCAGTGGGCTACAAACGATTGTTTTATTTCAAACATTTTTTCGAGGACGGCTCTAGCTAGTTTTGAAAAACCGCAAAGAGAAAGTATTTTAAATTTCCTTATATATATTCATAATAAGCAAAGGGGGCACTTCCATTTTCTTTGCATTGGGACCCAAAAAGGGTTACGTCACTGGTTACTACTGCTACTTTTAATTTTCCTCCAATATTTTCTCTTCTTCTTCCTAACCTTTTCTCTCTTAGTAATTCCAAATATTATCTACACATTCGTATCTCTATCTTAATATCTACCCTTTTTCATCTGTTCTTCTAGTTGCATACTATTCTGATCTATACATTCTTTACAATGCTAATTATCCCCGGGAAAATATCAAGTCATCGCATAATTTTCTAAATTTCTCTAATGAAAGACAGACAAACTAGCGGCACGATGTTAGTGAAGATTATGAAATTTTATAATTTTATATCCCTGCTCTTATTAACGAGATTAAGAAGATATTAAAACTTTATGAAGTCATATTAGCCTCATATAAGAGAGTATAAGTGGGTTGATAATTATTGGTGAGTTTATGAAATCATATAGCCACGGACATTTTCTATTCTATACTCCTTTTAATAGGACAATAAAATTTACTTGCATTCGATTATTCAGCAACTAAGTAGCTATGGTGAATAATATACTTAAATTTTCAGTTAAATGTGAAACGTCTAGAGAACATTAGAAGCTACTATCTTGTAATGGGTTTTTACTACTAGCAAAAATCTTTATAGTACTAAAATAATGGAAAATGCATCATGGTGTATAATCTTAGAATGCTCAAACGTTTTATGTCCCTTGTGTGTTATTATAATTTTATTAGGCAAATACTTAGTTACTCACTTCACGAACGTTATTACCTACCTCAGTAATAAAGATAAAGGTAGCTATTCAGTAGGAAATAGATGACCAATCTATGATGTGCAAAGCTTGACTTTTAGATCACTAATATATCAACCATACACATAAATATGAAAGTAGCTCCGTCTGCCTGTCCGTTGCCTTTTTACGGTTTAATCGCCTGAACAGATTTCTTTGAAATTTAGGGAAAGACATATATCACGAGGTCATATTCTAAACCCCGGACTCTTACCTTGCGAATGAAAGTATAAAAAAAATATATAAATATTGTGAAAATTGGTGATTTTTTTATATAATGGGCTTGCACATGAAATCATTAAATGGATTAGTAGAAAATAAGACAAATGATATTTTTATATTATAGATAGATTCTAATATAAAATGACTTTTATGGCTTAGCGGAAGGAGTCTAAGAGGTATTATACGTTGGGGATATAGGCTTCGATTTGGCGTTTAATTTATATAAAAAATGAATTGCTAAATGTGTTGCTAAGCGCAAAACTCGAGAACGGCTGGAACAATTCGGCTATTTTTTTTTAAAGTCCGTTTAAGGTTCTTATGAATAGAAAAATATGAGTTACGGTTTTCCGAAAGTAAAAATCGAAGTTGGCAGACACTTTGGCATCCTTTTGTTTTACCAGAAAAAAAGAAAATGAGAAAATTTCTCAAAAAATACCTACGAAATAATACTATCTAGTAGTAAACAATAAGAACATTAGAATATTTCGTTTTTAAAGAGGTCTTTATTTAGACCACTTTTAAAATAATAAGGCGACACGCTTATCAATAGGGTTTCCCATGTACAATATTGAAATTGTCTTTGAAGTCTTTTGACATCAGTTTTTATTTATAAATGAAAATATTAATGAATTTTCGTTAATAATAAATAAATACGTAGTAAATACATTCTTTTTTTGACTTAATTGTATACATACGACTGATAATGAATTCCCTGACTCCTGCGCTAGTGTAAACAGTATTGCAGGAACAAAAATAGTTCATTTTGATAACATTCATAAATGAAGTTCGATGTTAAAGATGATTTAAGTATATTTTTATAGCTAAGCACTTATCAACCCATAGATAATAATAGTTATCTATCAACCTCCTTCCTTAAAAACCTCTTTATCTTGCTTTAAAAGCATTACTTTTAAGCAACAATTACAAAATCTTTCAAAATCTCTATTAAGCTAACAAACAAATAATCTGAGTATAAACTAAAGTCCAACAGCAGAATTATTTTCATACTTTATACAATTCTTATTATGTTTATTTTGTCATTTATAAATAACTTCTTTATAATAAAAGGAAATGGTCAGAGAGAAACACTTTTGAACACAAACTATTTATTTTAATATTCAATCACAATTTTGACATAATAACCACTCACATGAGAAAAATATGAATAACTGTTCCTCAATAGGTAACGACACATTTTTAAATACTATTCTGTAGACCCCACTCTTTAACGTTGACGGTGCACAAATTTCAAACTACCTTACAATAATTATTGATTAACCAGTAGTTAAAAATCAGCCCTAAGGGCCTGGTTAATTATAATTATATATAATTGAAAATGGAATTTTTACCCGAGATTATTTCATCTTGAAACATTTTTAGATTATTTTTCTAACTCTGGACAGCCCTAAAGTAAGTGGAATATGTATTCAATAAAATCGCGTTAGTATATCGCACTAAACTACCGGCCGATGTAAACCACACCTGATTAAACTTTTACTGCACGCTTGGATCTGGATACTAATGAGATCATTATTTATTACTTCCTACTCGAACAGAACACTAACACACAGGTACATGGGAACGCACATGTTGAACGTTTTCTATAATTTAAATGGTACATACTATGTTGGATGAAATTGAAAGTACTATTGTGTCGTTTTTATGCCAACAGATTACAGCTTATAGAATAATAATAGAAAAATATATAAAAATCCCATTGGATGGAGCACAGTCCCAAATTAGGCGTGGAATTTTTCCCTTTTACTTTTATAAGAATGGCATGAAATAAAAGGAATCTATTTCTTGTATAATATCTTTAACATTTATTTTTTAAACTATTTAATAATAAATATCTTTACAACTAAATAATAAAATATGCCTCCATCTTTTTCAAATAAAATGTACATTTTTAGGACGAAAAGAGCCAAAAGTCTTATTAAAATTGGCTTTTGGCTTTTTTGAACAATTAATTCTATTTTGATATGTGAACTTGTCACTGTATACGAATTTTATATATATGAATTTTAACTACTTTAAAAAATATTAATTTTTGAAATATTCAGATTGTAACTAAACACTTTTACTAAAAATAATAAAAACTAATACACTATAGAGACGTAATCTATATTAGTATTATAAAACCGAAAAAAATATTACTTATTTGTTTGAAATCGGTAAACTCTGACGCACTACTAACACGATTTTAACATTGAAAAGCTACATTGTCACAGAGTAAACTAGGATATACTAGGTACATTTCAGTAATAATAGTTGTAAGTTTTCAGCCTGAACTATCACCTAGGGTCTAGAGGCCTCGATGGGTCACTAATGTACCATATTCTAATTTTAAATTAAAGTTATATTTTTCATTTAAATTTTAGATAACCTTTAAATTAATTACCAAATGAAATTAGTCTAAGGAAATAGGAAAATATCGTGATGTTTTAAATACATATTAAAAGCCTCAATCAGAGACTTGTAATAAATTGTCTTTAAATATTCGCACTCCATTAAGTAATGGGTCCTTAATGAACTTCCTATTCAAAGTGGCATGAGGCATAGACTACGTGATGTCGTGATGTAATGAACAGCATTTACTTATGTTTATTTCTAACCAGTGAAAGTTTTACAGCAGTAGCGAATTTCTTCTTTTCAAAAGAAAATGAAAAATAACAAATGTAAAAGGCATATCAGTGGAATTGTAGATTTACATAATGTATATCTATCTTTTCTATACTTATATTCTATAAAATTCTAACTAAGTCGAATCTGTACATTAAATATTTTTTGGAAAATCTAATTGAAATAGGCATTATTATCGATACAGCGGCCGAATATATAGTTTTTAGAATTTTTGTCTGTCTTTCTGTCTGTCTGTGTCTGTTACCGCATCACAGAAAAACTACTGGAGGGATTTTGATGAAATTTGGTATGGTGATAGCTGGTTATCCGGATCAACATATAGGATACTTTTTACCTCGGGAAAATATCTCGATTCCGAGAAAAATACGAAAACTAGTTAGAACAAAACCACGATGATACTATATATATTTTAGCAAGGTAACTTACTAAATAAGACAAAAATATTAAAAATAGCTTATCTTGAAAAAAACAACAACAGCGCTAATTTATTTAGTTTTTGGTCATCTGAACGTGGGCGGAGCCCCGGGCAGTGCTAGTATGATAGAAATATGTAGTTATTATAAACTAGGCTACTAGTTTGGTTTGCAAATATGGTCTTTTTACTTTTACAGACCACTTTTCAAAGATAAATAAAAGTTTTCATAATAATTAATTTTGAATCTTAAATAATATTAAACGTTATTTAAAATATTATATTTTTTATCCTGAGCGTAAAGCATAAAATTTATAAATGTGGCGACACAAATTTCTAGCTATCCGTTTCGCTATGGTGCGCTGCTTAGACGAAGCCTACCACCCCGGTGCAACGAACTTTATTAGCCAAATTATTACAGCCTTAAGTAACAGTATATAACCATTAAGCAATAACAGTAAAAGCTTTAATAAATTTGCATAATTAATCAGCAGACTTATTTATTCTAAGTTTTTATAACAAAATATTGGTCTGTTACCTAACGCAAGATGTGTATTATGTAATTTTCTTAAATTTTTTTTATTTTTTTTTTATTTCCCTTTTTGTCACTTTGGTCCGGACGTTATTAAATTAGTTCGGACAAACTTAACAATTCTTATATGGATGAATTTCGCTTAAAAAAAGGTGCTATCAAAACCAAAGACAGCATTATCAACCTTCATCAACCACACAGTGTAAAATCGAATAGAAATAGGAAAACGGAATAACGGATGTAATGCAAATGTAATAAAAATGTAAGCGAACACTATACAGTTATTATAAATCACACTAGTATATGAATGCGAAAAAGTTTGTATGGATGGATGTTTGTTACTCAATCATGCCAGAAGTGTTGAACGGATCTGGATGAAATTTGGCACAGAGATAAATTATAGTCTGGAGTAGCAAATAGGACCCCGTGGGACAGATTTGTTTTTATTCTTCACTAGCGACACCCGAGCGAAGTGAGAGTGAGCCGCTAGTATTGAAATATGTTCGTTGGATTACCATTCTTTAACAGAGTGAAGGATTAGCACACATTTTTAAAGTTACCAACTACATTTTATCTTCTTACGTCACGTTAAGACCATGCGATATTCTTTATTTAAAAACACATAGGATAGATCTTAACTCAAGCATATACATTATACATAGCATTTATATGTATATATTTGTATGGAATTGTACCAATAAAATCCTCTTGTAAAACATTAAAAAATATGCGTGATTTATTTATTGACATAAGGAAAAATAATTTATTTTAATAGTAACATTTCCTGTCTTTATTTACACGCACGTCATGCGGCTCTACTTAGTCTGTAGTTAAATTACATTAATTAGAGCCTCACTTTTTTTTACAAAATATCTAAAAACTTTATTTACAAAAAAGAAAATTACAAATATACTTAATTAATTATATCAAGAAACGAATAATATGCAATATTTTATTGAATTCCCTTTTTTATTAAATTTAATTTAATTTTTTACTTAACTCTTGGGCTACCCTATTATATGATTAAACTATATTACAGGTTAATAAATTGTAATGCATATTGTAGCATATGGAAGCTGTATTATATAATATGATATAATGTTGCTATGATTAAAAATTAAAAAAGCCCCTAGACAAAAACCTATTTTTGAGACTATTTCAATGAGTCGAAACACGTTATTTCTGCAGTATTTTAGTACAGAATTGTGTGTCTTACAGAATACAGGTTACGCTGCAGCATCAGGACTAGGTTACCGTATAGTTACAATGTCATTAAAGTAACGAATACCAAATTTCGAATTTATTAGATTTGTGGAAGTTGTTCATATCCTTTTACCGTCTAGAAAAGAGCTTATAGCCTGCAAACGGCTGAACAGATTTTCTAAGAACTCTATCGATCAAGTCAACTTTTAAAACAAAAAAAAAACAAAATTAAAATCGGTTCATTTGACATGTGTACGTAAGTTGAACGAAGACACACAGATACACACGTTGAACTTATGACCACTCTTTTTATGTCAGGGTTTATAATACGTAATAATATTCTGAATGTAAACCATGTACCTACACAGATTTGATTGTACAACTAAACTACAGGTAAACCGAGGCATGTGAGGCGTTTTTGTTTATATATCGCAGTAGCCTATGTGTTATTCTGATGTCAGAGCTGTATTATTGTAAAGTTTTATTAAAACCCATTCAGTAGTTTTTGCGTGAAAGAGTAATAAATATATCTTTACATCCATACATTCTCACAAACATTCGCATTTAAAATATTAGTAGGATTCTTTATTCAGACGTACCTGTGCACTTTAGCTGCACAGGCAAAACTGCACAGACAAACCTTACGCACCTTCAGTTCTAACGTCCTGTTTTAAATATATTATTTTTTATAACGATCTATTTTTCATTCTAAAACTATATTTTATCCATTGTATTCATAGACACAGTGTTTCATAGAGTACAGTGACATCTTCTATTTATGACATTGCAATAAAGGTATCTTATTTTGTATCTGTTTAACTTTTTTCTTCCTAACCGGTTAATCGTAATTGGAGAAGAGCTAGATAAGGTCAAGATATTTTAGTAGAAGTAGTGAAGCTCATTATTTTAATTGCTTTTAGTATTTGTTCTTATTTAGATTTGTCTTTTTGAGAGAAAAGTACTGTCTACTTTTATAGATATAAAAAGTTATTTATTAGAATGAATATATTGAATTGTGTTTATTAAGAAGTTAATTTATATATAATTAAAATAAATCGCTAAATGTGTCGCTAAGCGCAAAACTCGAGAACAACAGGGCTAATTCGGCTATTTTTTGTCAGAATCAAAAATTACTTTAATCTTCAATTATTATTATTATTAAAATAATAAGAAAAATAAATCGATTTTATTAACGAAACTCTTTTTTTACTCCATATTTCGTTCTAGGTTTTTATTAATTGAGAATTCATTTTAACATAGATGTTTCACATCTGTCCGGCATATCGTGACTATATTTATATAGGTGCATACGAGTATAATATACCTAGCTTTCATTTACATATAAAGTCGTCATGAAGATAAAAACTTTTTAACAAAAAAATAAAAACCGACTTCAAACAAAAGCACTAAAAAGTAAAAAATAACTGATTGGTAGTTTTCATTTACTATACATACCTAATCAAATATTTTCGAAGTCGGTGTGCTTTGGCTAAGTAATTAAAGCCTACCTATTAAATACATACCTAATCAAATATTTTCGAAATTGGTGCCAGCCCATACAAAGCAAAGCACACCGACTTCGAAAATATTTGATTAGGTATCTATAGTAAATGAAAACTACCAATCAGTTATTTTTTACTTTTTAGTGCTTTTGTTTGAAGTCGGTTTTTATTTTTTTGTTAAAAAGTTTTTATTTTTCCCTTTTTAGTGTAGACAGTAGTAGCAAAGTAAGAATTCTAACGTGTTAGGCTTGTCAAATCAAACAAAATAAGCCCAAACTCAAAGTATCTACTATTAGCCGTTGAAGAGTTGCACCTATCCACCTTCTGGCCTTGCCATCAGATCAGGTCAACAACACCGAACCACTGTACTATCAACGGAAATAGAAACACTTGCAAAGTTTCAAGTCAATATGACAATTAGAAGTAGGTTAAATTCATCATTAGCTATTTTTCCACCCTCAGGGGTGGTATTTTTTTTTGAAATTTAAATGGGACCAATCTGGAAGTATACCCTTTCAAACAACACAAAAATTGTCCAAATCGGTTAATAAATGACGGAGTTCTGAGGTAACAAATATAAAAAAAAAAAAAAACATACAGTCGAATTGAGAACATCCTCCTTTTTGAAGTCGGTTGAAAACAGAGGCAACAAAAATTATGCACTTTTAAAACATATAATTAATATACGTACGTAACTATTTCTAAGCAGTTTACTATCATAATATAATATTTTTTAAATAAAACCAGTAACAATAGTACATATAATACTATAAAAGAAACTTTATTTAATTAGGAAATATAATCGTAAACCAAAAAATAAAGAAAATACAAAAACCGCAAACTAATACGCAAATAGAATGCAAATTTAAGTTGTAACAAAAATCTAGTTTCCGAAGCGTGCGTGTGTCCGAGGCGTGAAAATTGGACGACATTCGCGTATAATGCTTTTGGGTACAAATCAACTGTTATGTTTGCAAGTGACACGATAAAATATCTTGTTCGATGATCGAAACACATTATGACAACTCGTTTCGTAAAACTAAATATCACTTACTATTATCTTATGGCAAGTTTTATTACTAACAGTAGCCTATGTGTTACTACGGGTCATAGTCTATCTTCCTCTGATTTGTGTTCACCTTGTCGTAGTGAGGAAGAGGCTCATTAGCGTCCAGCAATCCAGCCGGGCGTGATACTAAGAAACACACACGGTGTATACGAGTTAGCAACCCCATCGTTTTATGGTGTGCTTCGGCAGGCCTGCCGTTGGATCGTCCTACGCTGTCCCATTAAGACGGAGGCGGTTGAATTTGGTTTTAGAGGGTAATACGTGCTTTGCCGATGAGTGTCACATAACCACCTGTATGTATACAGGTGGTATGCGTAAATGCATTTCCCAACGTTAAAAAAAAAGAAATAAGTTGCTTCAGCGTGAAGAGTAATCTAGCTTACATACAAACTTAAATCCATTTGTAATATGAAAATTTGGTATTCAGTAATCGTTTGCTTAACGGAGACACTTCCAATTCTTATCTCATTTTAAAATACTATACTCATCCATTGTGTAGACTAAGTACATATGTACATATATGAACAGTGGACACTTGTTTAAAATTCATTTCATGTTCATTCATAAATTCATCGTCAAGGAAATGAAGTTGTCTCATAGATAATTTCAAGCAAATTATGCGGAGTCAGGACTACAATAGCCTAATGGGAAATAATAATTAAAATATCTTTTTGAATTAAAAAGTTATACTACTTAAATAATAATGACACTACTATTATAAATGTTAAAGTTTGTATGAGTGTTTGTATGTTTGCTATTCCTTCATACAAAAAAGATTGGACGGATTCAGATAAAATTTAGTACCAGATAGGTGGAGTACATAAGTTACAGTTAGTAATAGCCAAAATATATAAGGCACTTAGGGACGCACCCAAGCGAAGCGGGAGCAAGTACATATATATTCTTACTCTTATAACTTATTAATTAATCTTTTTATTTAAAACTTCAATGAAAGCTCAGTTTTAAATCAAAAAGTTTAAAATTCCAGTAACTGAATTATAAGCAAAAACAATCAATCCACATGTGACCTAGACACCTACTTTAAGAATTTGGTCCGTACGCGCGAGTATGTCGTGTTTCGTAGCAGTCATTGTTCTGCCTCTAACAGCGGAAAGAAATTTATGGACTTATATTATTAGAAATGTAAATATATTATGTAACTCGATATACACAAATATATGAAATATTTTACTTTAATAGCACAAATGAATTTATTTATGTTATTTTTTTTTTTTTAGAATATTACAAAAAAAGTAAAGCGTAAAAAGTTTAAAGTAGTTTATTCGTACCGTCATACAATTATTATAAGTCTTAACTACAAAAATCGATCTTAATTTCCACTTGTTCATACAAGGATTTTATTATGATTAGATATAATAATATTAAAGTTTTAAAGCTAATAGATATAATGTAAAAATTAGTTCAATAGTGAATCCAATTTGTTTCCATTCTCTTTAAATTTCCGTTAAAACTATTCTTGACTGCTTTAGATTCGGATCTATCTCCGCGTATTACACTTAAATTGGGTTTGGGTGAAATTGAAAGATATTTAAGGGTACTCTGTCCGACTTCTTGTTATTTTTTGATTAAGTCAAATATCGATTTCACTATTGAAAGTTATTGCCCAATGTACGTACTTACTTGCATAATATAAGGTATCGATTCTGAAGTATCGATTACTATAACACTTTTTATATGAACTTTCTATACACCAATCTATAGGTGCATATAATAAAATTGTAACTAATCCGAATCTGTACATTAACTATTTTTTGGAAAATCTCATTGAAATAGACATTATTATCGATAATAAGGTCGAATCTATAGTTTTTAGAATTTATGTCTGTCTGTCTGTCTGTTACCGCATCACGGAAAACCCACTGGAGGGATTTTGATAAAATTTAGTATGATGATAGCTGGTTATCCTGGTCAACATATAGGATACTTTTTACGGCGTGAAAATATCTCATTTCTGAGAAAAAATACAAAAACTGCATTGTAAGAGTTTGGTTTTTGGTCCTCTGAACGCGGGCGGAGCCGTGGGCAATGCTAGTATAAATATAAAGTAGTATAACTAAATAAGATAAATAACTCAACTAAATTAGAATTAATAGACATAAATTTAACGATATGAATTATTAAAATATTTACAATGTTTGACTAACAAATTAAATTTATTGCAAAAACTGTCATAATCATGTTAGTATTATAATATATTTTGCTTATAAATAGCAGGCGCGCCCATTTTCGTTTTTATATGGATAATTCGTGACAAATAACAACTTAACATAGTTTTATTAAGCTTTTAATAAAATGTGCGTCAAAATGACTTAATTGACATTTATTATTACATTTATTTAATGTGCAATATTTTACTTAATACGTCAAAAGACAATATATTTAAATTAATTGATAGTGTTAAGTACACTTTAAATAAACTCTTAGAAAAGTATAATCGATGATAAAAATGCCTATTTCAATAACAATTTCGCTCTGTTCTCTACTTTATACTGCTGTTTCCGCTTTCAAGTCCCAAAAAAGGAAAATCATCACGCAGCTAATAGATACATATTTGCTTAAATGGAAATCAAACCCACAAAAATCTTTTAAGCTTGTTACTAAATTTTGACGATAGAGCTAAAAAAAATTGTTTTTATATTTAGACATATTCCTTTATTATTCGAAAAACACATATTCTGTGAACACTTCACAGATTACGATTGAATCAAGAACGTGGATCTCAGTCGTTTATAATAGGGTAAAAAATCCCTAAAAATAAATCAAACTATCTAAATCTTATCAGATTTACTTAAAAAAAAACAAACATATATAGAGCATAGACCAATTTACCGACCGCGTTTATTGCATCTTTACTAGGCAACACAGTTAGGTTACGCATTTAACGAGGCTCGTCACGCGTTGAGCGGCTATTTTAATTTTCAGTTCACACGGTCAGCTTCTTTAGACAACGTATTAATATTTATTTGTTTGCGATACAACCTATTATTGGAATTGTAATAATACATCATCTAGATTATTGGACGCACTTTAGGAATTTATTGAAAATTTAACTTTATATGGACTAAGTTTTTTTTAAGTTTAAATAAGTAAATAATTTATTATACGCGTATTATTTACATTTTTAATTCATTTGGCGAACAAAAAATACTAAAACTAAGCCACTAAAGGTTTCTTTATAATCTTCTCTTAGTTAAGTATTTTATTACTAAATACTTAAAATAAATATAATTTATATAAAATCCTAAAAGTACTGTGATAAAAAGTAAGTGCTGTTTGTTAATGGCTTGGACTAACTTCCCATAATGTATAAACGAGTTGGCATCTAATATGTCGCAGAAAATATCAAATTATAGCTAGTCGCAAGATGTCGTCGAGTTTCGATTACCATGAAAATTGATAATAAACTGATTTACGCCCCATATCATTACGTCGTTATCCGAACGCTGGACGATCGCGGCATCGGCCGTAAGTCGATTATATTTTTTCTTAGATATTTCCGGTGTAGGAAATTAATTGACTAAGCATTTTCTAATAATGAATTTGTGGTTATTTCTATTGCATTACACAACTTCGTGGGTGGGAAGTTCAATTTCTGAACGCGTTTAATGTTTATAATCACATGCTCAATGCATGTGCATACATACTATCACGCTGCACTCCTTGCAGGGTCAGATAAAATAAGGTAACCAGTACTTAACACAGAGGTTAAGGTTAAAACAAATTTCTGTATTAAATATTGCCAATTAGTATACAATATCATAAAATTAGTGAATATAGGTAAAAATAGTGTCACTGCAAGTCTTTTACCAGCTCATACCAGATGAACTTTCTTGTAATAAAAAATATTATTTAAACATCACATTTTCTAGAGTTGTTGTTTTAAAAATGTAGGTTCCATTAGTAAGTTATGTAATACTATAACTAACGTATGATGAACAGACTCCGTTAAGACATCATTTTGTTACAGTCCATGTTACATAGATAACTCCTACTTGGCTTTACTTATCTAACTTCACACAGATAGCTTATAATTATCTAATTAATTGCCAGCTTCACGCGCTCTGCCTATTGTTTACGCAGTATCAATGAACACCATCTAGATTTATAGCAAATATATTCATTTGTTATTTATTATTTGAACAAAACTTACTTTAAACTTATGTAAGTTGAATATAAAGCTCCAGATATTTTTCTTTTGTCTATTGATGTACAATTAAATTCAAAAATTGTAATAATTCTTTACAATTCGCAAAATTAATGACGTGTGTCATATAAAGTTAATTAATGTTAGACAAAAAACATATAAAACCCAACTAAAATAGCAAATATCTACACTTAAAATCATTAGTGAATCGAAAAAAAAAGTTCGCAGCTCTACATTTCTCTAGTATTACAGCTCTACATGTACATTTGATATAGAGATAGAAAAAACTGTAAAGAACGATTCGTACGAAAAAAGATTATAAAATTAAACTAGTGTTGTGACACATTGTAAAAAAACCTAATTACATTTAAAAGATCAAATGGATTTAAATGAAACGAAAGTAGTGCGTCTTTTAATATATTTTACGTTTGTCAATTAGATGTACAAAAGACGGAGAGAGCTATCAGATTTATTTTTCTTTAATATAATAAGATAATTAAGTAACATAATTCGCAATGCATATTTGGTACTTTCACCGTTTTTTTGCATATAAATAGTGCGTGTACTGTAGGCTCTAATCTTACGCGCACGCACGATTCTTGAATGGGATTTGTCATGTTAAATTCGGTTGATGGCATTTGATTTTTATGAAGACTAATTTTGTAACCTAATTCTGTTTGGCATTAATTATACTAAAAAGCCTGAGTTTTTGTGCAAAATTACCCACGTATTGAGCAAAATGAAGACGCATTAACTTATCAGATTATTAAGAACAATAGAGTTTTAATTGTTATAATTAATTTATATTTTGAAAGAATAAAACTTTGTACACAATTATTTTAAAACATTAAATTAATAGCTTACTTCAAGCACCTACTATTGTAATAAATAATTCCCAGAGCATTAAACCATATTTTATAAGATAATTAAAAATTATTTTATATTCATTCTCGTTAACAAACATGACGCATAAGTTAAAATAATTAAGACATAGTCGAGCATTTTGTAAAACAAAATCCGTAAGATAAAAGAAAAATAGAGTTTGTTGCACGATGCGATAATTTTGAACAAAAAACGTTGGATGGATAGTGGATAAAAAGTATATTAAAGCAAAATTGTCGGTCAAATGCCATAATAGAGACATCAAATTACAGATCGTTATATTGTCGTGTTTTATTCGGCGAAAGTGCTAAGACGAGAGCTGGTATTCCAATGTATAATTTACGTTATAGCAGTATTATTTTAGTACATGTAAGTTTAAACAATTATAATTTATCTGGGGCAATTAAATATTGACTTGAATATTTCCTCTAACTAATTAATAATTGCTAATATTAGAGAAAGCATTGAAATAACAGAAAATTAAAATATTTAAAAAATCTGTCTACTAACGAAAGGCTTAGATTTTTTATGTAATATACTATTGATTGAAACGGCTGGACTGATTTTGACTTCACTAGCAGATAGCTGATGTTGTAAGGAGTAACTTAGACTACTTTCATTTCAGAAAAAAAAGTAGGTGTCCGCTCAAAAAAAAATTAAAATATACGCTAGGACGCACCCGAGCAAAACGAGGATGAGTCACTAGAGATTAAATAAAATAAATCCCATGTACCTATGTCATTCGTAAACTATAAATACATATATGTAATATATAAGGTTCTTTTCTCTTGCTAATTATGTTAATGAAGGACAATATCACTTTTAAAGTTTCTTAGTACTTTTTATATTGATATACATAATATGTAAAATAAAAAACCTATTTTATACCTACTAGTGTCTCAAATATAAGTTATATTTTAACATCAGTTAAGTGATTGAGAAATTAATGTTTTGACACACAAACTTTCACATAATAACAATAATTTATAACATAATTTGTTCACAGCTTATTTTCGCAAATCATTGAGTTAAACAGTTTAGGTCGACGGTTATTCGCGACTTTCAATCGATTAGGTTTCGTACATCGTTATAATGACAATTTGTCATTAGGTAAATAATTCATACAAAATTTGAAGAGTAATCCGATTTCTCTTGCTTATGCCATCATAGCAAATAATGATACTCTAAACTAGCCAAAAACCAACTAATGGACTTTAAAATATTTATTAGCATTATGCTTGCTTACATATTATGTAAGAAGTGATCTCAATCGAAATGTGACTTATAAATATTATTTGAACATTTTACTATCCTATAGGTATGTTTGTACAGTACAGTCAATAATGGCGTGTGGTGTTTATATTAGGGAAAAAATAAATTACAAATGTAAAATCGCGAATTTGGTCTTATCTTGATTTAGAAAATTGGCTATTTGATTTGATTTAATTGGATAATTGAGGACTTTTATATAATGTCATATTAGATTGTTGTTATATAATATATAGGTTTGCGTGGAGTAAAACAACATATACGTAATACATAAACAATTTTTCTTTTAATATATCGAAACCAAACATAGCTTTTAAATAATTTTGAAATCTAATCGTATAGGTACTTATTAACCAAGTCACACGGTTATAGTAAAATTTTAACTGCAGATCAAAGATTCGGTGGCTTCGCTGTGCAAGACTTTCAACTGAGATTGCAACGTAAAGCTACTGCTTTATTACAATCGTATAAAGGTCAGAATACATGATACTTGTTCTGATCATCGTTCCGCACTAAATATTGTCCGAGAGCTCAAGAATGCTAATTAGATTAAAATATACGGACTTTGAGATAAAATGTTGGAGACAAAACGGTGCATTTTGTAATGTATGAGAATGTAGTTTTCTAGCTCGGCTTTAATGCCTTGCAATCTATACATATAATAAAATTGTAACTAAGCCGAATCTGTATATTAAATATTTCTTGGAAAATCTTATTGCAATAGACATTATTATCGATACAGAGGCTGAATCTATAGTTTTTAGAAATTTTGTCTGTCTGTCTGTTACCGCATCACAGAAAAACCACTGGAGAGATTTTGATGAAATTTGGTATGATGATAGCTGGTTATCTGGGTCAACATATAGGATACTTTTCACCGTGGGAAAATATCTCATTTTTGAGAAAAAATAAAAGAACTGCATTGTAAGAGTATACTAATATATAAAACCTAAGAATTTGATTTTTGGTCATCTGAACGCGAGCGGAGCCGCGGGCAGTGCTAGTTTATATAATAAGTCAAGTATAATTTTGGCAATTTATTGCATACAACCAGCGTAATATATTACTAATGTAATTTTATGGAAAGCTGCCACAAATTTACTTTTACGACATTATACTATTAGTTAGATTATATTTTGTATAAGTAGAAATCTTCGTTTCTCTTAAGTCATTTTATTACAAGTAAAAAGTTGGCTCTGTGGGACTTTTTATCAGGAATAAAATTAAACGTCCAAATATCTCCTTCCTAGATTTAAACGCTTCGGTGGGTGAATTGATTACATGCAAAATTTCATGTTTCTCAGCAGTCAACAATCGGTTTATTCTGTGCGTTGTGTGAAAGTCACTGAGTTTTAGATATCTATAATTTTATAGGTATACATAGCAGCAGCACCAAAATTTCAAGTTATAATATATTAATCTATAAATAACTTTTACCTAGATTTTGTTTAAAACAAACGTTGCATAATATCTGCCTTGTTAATACGTTGACCTAACCCAACCAGTAATTGAATCCACGATCCTCCAAGACATATATTCTATTTCCAAGGATTCTGTGAAATAAAAAAAATTAAGCAATTCAAAGTAATTAGGCTCTTTGCACTAAAATTTATAGAACGACCTAGCGGCTAGCCTATTCATAGGTGCAGCTCTGGGTCTAAGTAGATTTATACTAGATGCATAAAGAGATATGGGCAATCATTCACACGTCTAGTTTCTTAGAGACCAATTACGTATTCCGATACCTTACTAATTTAGGATTTTTCTTTATAAGGCATAATTGTTCGCTTGATGTCATTTATTTGCCTGGCAATTTTTTCAAAATCTTTAAATGTAATTATCCAAAATAAAGAACCCATAATCACAGCATCTTTGTGTAGCATGTGATTATATTTATTGATTAAATTACTTTATTATTGTTTAAAAAATATCTATACTGAGAAATAAAATTGAAGTGTTTGTTTGTAATGTCAAAATAAGAACATTTTAAGAAATGCATATGAAATGATATACGGTACTTATAAGAAAAACACAATTTTAAAAGTTTTTGTCTGTCTGTCTGTCTGTGTATTTGTTCCGTCTAATAAGGACTAACTTAGGGTACTTTTATTTTAGGATACGAATTATGGTTCCGCTCAAAAAAACTAAAACGTGCCTATGGAAGCACCCGAGCGAAGCGAGGTTCAAGTCGCTAATTTAAAATCGTATTTATAGTTAAACATATTTACATAATTGACATAATAGAAATAGATTTCAACATTACTAATATAGAGTTTAATTGTCTCAACTATCACAATTAAGATTCGAAAATAAAAACACTAAGTAGCTAATTGCAATAAAATCATGTAATAGGTCCCTAAGAGCGAATTGAATTTAATGGTAGCTGTTTAAGGGTACTCAGCGTCCATTAGAAGCTTCGTGCTTCCACTCGCGCCTTATATGCGGACAGATATTTGTACCGCGTCGTGCCGCCATGATGCATTGCCGATACAATTAATAAATATTAAAATAATTGAGACCTGTCATCTATACATATGTATAATAATTTATAATATAAGTACTGACTTACCCGTGCTTCACTTGGGCGAGTCTCTCTTGAGTGCCTAGGTCCCTAGATAGCAAAATATTAAAAAGCGTGAATGACCAACAAACACCCTCACTTATACATATATGCAAATTTTCACGTTTATAATATTATTATGGGTTTTTATTCGTTTTTTTTTTCAATAAATGATAATCTTACTAGATATCCTATATCAGTCTCAGCGCCATAGATGAACTATCTCCATGCTAAATATTCCACCACTACATTGCTGCGTAAGGACAAGCAAAAAAATAAGCACATTTTCGTATTAACGAATCACCCTCGCTTTGCTCGGGTTCGTCCCTAGGTGTGTTTTAATTTTTTTTTCTAAAATAAAAGTAGCTTATGTTACTCCCTATAACATCAGCTATCTTCCAGTGAAAGTCCCGTCAAAATCAGGCCAGCTGTTTCAGAGATTATCCAGAACAAACAGACAGACAAAAATAAAAATAAATATTTTTTTCTTATAAGTATCGTATATAATTTCATATACATTTAGTAAAACGCTGTTATTTTGACATTAGAAACAGACACTTCAATTTTATTTATCTGTATATATAGCTTTGACAATTAACGAGCTATTACTTTTGTACGTGTGTGGAAGGGTACTTAAAATTATAGATATATAATATAGAAGTTAGGTAAAAGTATTCATTAAAGATAGTCGTTATGTACCTACTGTAATTTTATTTTTAACTACCAATATAAAGGACATTAGGAATATAATATGTAATACTAATAATTGGATAATATTCATATTCATATAACTTAACTGTACGGTAATTTTACTTTTATGAGGATTTAATTTCATTTCAATTAAATCTTATGACTATTTTACATGTAATTATTTTTATATATTCATTCACCTTCTCGTTATAAACATCTCGTTTAGTATAGATTTCTCAGAGTTGAGATATTTTTCCGCAGTAAAAAGTATAGGTACTACATGTTGACTCGGGTAACCAGCTATCTGTCCAGTGGTTTTCTCGTTATGCGTTCCCAGAGAGGCAGACAGACAAAAGTTCTAAAAAATATAGATTCGGCCTCTGTATCGATAATAATGACTATTTCAATAAGATATTCCAAAAAATATTTAATGTACAGATTTGACTTAGAATTTTATTACATATAGGTATGGGTAGATGTAGATAAACTACGAATTTTGTACTTGGTATGAAAGCCGTCATTCATCCTCTAATAAGTTTTATGTAGGCAAGAATTCAGACGAAGCTAGAATCTCGCAGAACTACGGTAAATTATCAGACTCCGTATATCAGTGAAAATCTAATAGTCCATTGGAAACATTGTACTAACTAAAGAAAACCGGAAAAGGAGTCAATAAAAACCTTTTTCTATCTTACACAATCATGTAACTTAAAACAAACATCAATGAAACAACCATTTCTGTATTAAACGGAACGAAGCTGATGATTTGATTTATGCCAATTGATTTATGATAGTACGGTTTGCACGAAAATATTATCTCTTTATACTAAAGATATATTTTAAAAATATGTATAAAAAATATACTGGAAATACCTCAATTTCAACGTTCTTTATCCTACTTCTATAAATATGAAAGATTTTATGTGTTTGTTAATCCTCCAGACGCCGTAACGACTAAACGGATTTAGAAGAAATTTAGTACAAAAGCAGTTAAAGATCTAGATTAACACATAAATAACTGTTAGTGATAAGATTTGCCAAAATATAGCGTTACAAGTATATAATATTATTAACTAGCGACTTACTCTCACTTCGCTCTGGTTCGTCCCTAGGTACGTTTTAAGGGTTAGTATGAAATACAAATCTTTGAATTTCTCGGCTTTTCTGTACTATATTATGCATGTATTATATATAAACGTTCCTCTTGAATCAGTCTATCTATTAAAAAAACCGCATCAATATCCTTTTCCTGCGTAGTTTTAAAGATCTACACATACATAGGGACAGACGGACAGCTAGAAGCGACTTTGTTTTATACTGTCTAGCGCTACAAAAAAACGCATCGTAAGTAAATAAATTGTGAATACATATTATTACTTAATAAAGTTATCACTTGAAAGAAACAGTCAAAACTATCGTAAAAAACTATCTACTATCGTAAAAAAGTTACGTACCTATACGGCTATCCTAAAAAAAATGAGTACACTGAATAATCAAGTCCACAAATATTTTCACTCAATAAACTAACTAATACATAATATATAACTAATGATTAAATTATTTACTTTGCCAACTGTACATTTACATATTAATCAACCTGAATCCCACACGCAATAATTACGATCAAGATATATATTACTTAGTATTAGCTCTCTTCATTTGTTCAGGCGAATTGACGCCATCAGTCACTCTGTATACTAATGAATTGATATTTATGTACTGTTTTGTTATAAAACTGATTGAAATAAATATTTTCTAAGTCTTTTTTTACATTAATACAAATGTACTTAAACTTCAAAAGCCCTTTCAACCCTTGTGATTTTTTTAATTTATAGGAGGTAGATTCTTGAGGTATAAACCATTTATTAAAAAAATAATTAACACACAAAAAATCCAACTTTTAACTCATTTCAGCTAAAACCTCCTTTAATGAAATCGGCCAAAAAACCTATGGTCGGCGAACAGTATAAAAAGAAGGTAAAAGACGGTATTATTAGCTGTAAATTATTAATTAAATATTTATATGTACATTACAAAACTTAAATAAAACCTAACGGCAGTCATGGCATATTGTTTTTTTATCCGACATTGCCTGCTATGTAGGAAGTAGCTGGTTCGTTGGCCGCGTAAATGTTCGTCCGTCTATACAAATTCAATTCTAGGAAAACGCGTAAATAAGATACCTAGTATTTATAATAATCAATCATTGGGTGATTTGCTTTGTAACATAATGTATTCGGCCATTTAATTTCATCATTAATAACTAAAACAAAATAATTAATAATTAAAATTAGATGATTTACATATCAAGCCAATAATAATGTTTTTATTAGGTTGTTAGTGATTAAACTACATAAAAACTTAAACAGTTATAACATCGAGACAAAATATTTGCAGGGTCAATATCGATTTTGGTAATCGGCAAATAAAGTCATAATTGAACTGAAATTAATGTTCAATTCGATTTCAAAAGGCCATTAAATCCAAAACTTTTAAAAATACTTTTAAATTGTATTTTATGAAAAAGATCAACGTCAAATATAATTAGTTGTTATTACATTCGTTACAGATCAACACTAATCGATTTTACCATCTCATTTTATATACACCTGATTGGTACTAACTGCAGTCTCGCAATTCATCTTCCTACATCGATAAGCATGCAAATTCCATAATTATTATCCGACCGGCATTCAATTTCATTGCAATTCGAGGTCTAAATATCTCAACGTTAATAAGACGGTTTCTGACTTGAGGGTAGCAGGATCTTTTTCCCGAGTGGTTTTCTCGTTATGCGTTCCCAGACAGACAAAAAATCTAAAAAAATATAGATTCGGCCTCTGTATCGATAATTAGATTTTTCAAAAAATATTTAATGCACAGATTCGGCTCAAAATTTTATTATAATATGTATAGACTATTTTTTTTAAAATAGTAAGATGTTTCAATATTAGGATAGTGATGTATAAAATAACAATAAAAGTAATTTATGTTCTTATAATGTCGAATTAAACTACAATTGACATAAAGTCTGCCCGAATTATCACTTTCTATATTCGCACCCACAGTCGACTGACACTTTCACGGAAACGTGCGTAAAACGATTTCTTAATCGATTAACGACAAAACGGTAACGTGAATGTGGAATAATGGATTTCAAATCATATTTTCATTAAGAAAGCAAAGATAATCGCTTGTAATTGTGCCATCTTTATTATTTACAAATGTCTCGTTATATAGGTATTATCCACGTTATATATTATCTGGTACTCTTCGACAGATTAAACATGATGGGACACTATTTTTTTATAGATTAAATATTAAAAAAAATATGATATATTTGTAAAGTGCCATTATACGTTAATGGTTTAAATAATTATTTTAAATCGCGTCTGTACCGTTAAAAATTCTCATATCCAACGAGACGAAAACAAATAAGAGCCTATTGTTATGATAATTGCTTAAAAGTTTAACTAGATAGTATTCTGTTTTAAACAAATGACTTTTTTCTTTATTATAATTAATTACCTACATAAATTTTATTGTTTTTATTTTAATTTAAATATTAATGTCTTTTATACATTAAATCTGTAAGCTTTTATTTTTATGTAATTTAATATTTTTTTTAATTAAAAAGTGAGTTGAAGTTCATGTACATGATTTTATTGTACATTAATTTTAATTCTAATTATGCAAACAGTAAGTAATAGTTTGCGTTAAAATGGAAACCAGTGGAATATAATTGCGACGAGTAATTAAATTTTATATATTAAAATTAATAAATTATATTTAATTAAAAAAATAATGTTATATAATTTCATAATATTACGTTTTTTATTAAACATAAAATATGTACATTTTAATAGATATGCATATTAATAATTTATTTTTCTATTACGTTGCTGAAATTTAAATAAAGTATTATTTTAATTTTGAATATTAAAAATCTTTTATTTAAAATTGATAAAATATGACTTATAAATATTTTATGGCATTTTTTACAATTATGTATTTATATTTGACAATTTTTTTTTTATATTTATCATTATTTTATATGAAAATATTAGAAAATACCTACATTATTAAAAAAAATAAAAACTTACCGTGGCCACGAGATCACACTTAAAAAAAATTGAATACACAAATTGCAACACAACACAACACTTGCGCGCGCGCAACTCGACGTGCTATTCGCGAGTGGCGGACGAGAGCCTTTGCGCGCGTTTATACGGGGGTGCGGCCACTTTCGCTGCGGAAAGGGTTAAAAGGGTTTGCTTTGCTACTAATCTTTTAGTTTGCATGCTTAGAGCGCTACATAACGACAAGCTAAAGAGTAAATGTATTTTGTTTTTTTTTATGTCACTATGGATAAAACATATGTATTGAAGTTTTAAGAGATAGGTATATATCTTAAAATATGATAGGTACCTTAAAATATTACTTTATTAACTTTATTCTAATACTATTTCTTAACTTTTATAACAATTATTGAATTAGCCAGTTTTTTTTTTCATGTATAAAATCTAAAAATTAGTAAAATTATTATCAACCATTATAAAAATATTGTGATAAATATTTTAACTTAAAATAACAATAAAATATATTGTATGCAATTTAAGACTATAATATTTGAAAGAAAAAGACAAACATTGACATATCTTATAATAAATTCAATTCTAGAGTACCTAAGCTTTACTTAGATAACGTAGGTGGGAATTAGACCTACTAAAATTCTACAAGTAGTATAAATAATTAGACTATGGAATAATACAGTCGGAGTGTCATAGAATTAAACATGAAGCCAAACAATAATGTTTTACAACAGCAGATAAATATTAATAGAATACGAATTACTTTGATAAGTAAATGAATGTTAATAAATAAAAATACCTAACAGATTTCATTATAAAAAAGAAAAAATAAGTTAATATTTTGATATCTCTCTATCAACGGGAAGAAAAATAATGCTTTAAAAATACAAAAGAATGCAGTGTTATTTTTATTATTTATTATTTTTTATTCATATATTCTTTTCAAAAAGTGTAAATTAATTACTAATAATAAAGACAAATATACCCTTATTTTTAAAAGAAAGTATACAATATTATACAGTATGGCAAAATTGAGAATAGTAGTATAAACAGCAAAATTACGCTACATTTTTTTGTGGACTTCGTCTATATAATTATATAGTCTGAGTATGTAGATTAATCCTTACTTAATATTATAAATGAAAATTGAATTATTTGAGGTACTCTTTCTTTCAGCAATTACTAATACACCGATAAGATTTTTTTACATAAAACCAAAGATAATTTTAGGAAGGCGAGCGAGATAGAGTCATTCTATTGCAGTACAGCCAGTGCTATCTCCTCCTTAATATTAATCTGCTACAAAAAGTAAATACATAATCGATAATGAGTTTATTTCTCTAAAAACTATGAACTGACAAAAACAGAAGCCTAAAATACAATTCTTATTTCTAACCTCATCAGTTATTTACACTCTATTAAGGGATCAACATTAACACTTTTCTTCCAATTTCAATTAAGAGTTATCATAATTTTTGACAGACCAAATTTTTTTCTGATTAAAAAGAAGCCTATAACCTATATATACAAAAACTCAAGATACACAATTAGCGTCCAAAAGTTTCCTCGAAAAAAAGCGCACAATTCAAAATTGTGCGCTTTTTTCTAATCTTTTTTGATCATTGCTTTTCGGATGACAAAATTAAAACGCACGTGGTTTCGTTTAAAAAAAGTACATTAAGCTGTGTGCGTAAGTTCGAATTTGTGTTTAGACAAAATAGAATTTTCGATTTTTAATTTTTATTCTTTGGTTTAACTTAACGTCCTAATTACGTCATAACGCCACTTTTTGAAGAGATATTTGTTAGGAAATGTGTATCTATTTGTTAATATTTTTAAATATAATGAAGCCTTAGTGGCTAGCATGTACCTTTTTAAATAAAAATCAACTTACCGCACATCATATGTATGTAAAATGAGAAAAATACAAAATTTAATACTATATACTTTAACGTTCAACGAATAAGAAGAATGTGTTTTTTTTTAAATATAGTTACAAAAGAAAATTACTTGTGCTTGAACATTTCTCATTAAAATAGCAAAATTCTTAGCCATTAAAAAAACAAGTTCTTTAGTTAGGTTCTTAAAACAAATCATTTAAATATACAGCATCTGTATCACATAAATTGTCACGGATTATCTTGTTACTACACTTTTATGCCACATCCTCCTTTATGGTCTTTAATTTTTACTTCTTTTTATTTTGGAGCCACTAGTGTAAGATGAAAATCGTGATTTTATTACCATTGGGTATTGCAAAATTGTATATACTATGGTTTATGGCAAACAATTATAATTATTTTCATCTTACTAACTCGTTTTAACACAGAATAGTTATATTTTAAAAAGGTGACTCCATTAATTACTTAGTAGTTACAAGTAGGTAATAACTTGTTAGATGTCACATATGACATATTAAATGAGCAATTTTTGTGTATATATATATATACAAAATTGATATATATCAAGGTTCTAACGATTTGGATCAAATTTTGTATTTAGATAAGGTTTTGCTTTTTAAATAGGTATCTTTTTAAAAAAATTCATTTTTTACATCTTTTATATTAGTTCTATACCTGACTAATAAAACTTTTAAGCCAACGCAAAATGTAATAATTTCAATGAAATAACTACATTTTGATTATTAAGTTTGTATTTTTCGGCATGTATTTTATTAAATTACTTTATTTTTTAAATTATTTATAAGTAAAAGTACTATTTAAATATAAAAACCCAATTACTTTATAAAAAAAATGTGAATGGCTTATTTTTATGCTAATAAAAGTTAAGAGGAAACGTCAATTATGAATTAAATGTTTACTTTAATTGAATAGACAATTACACTTGAATCCAGTTTAATATAGAAAGGCAGTGTTTTTTTCCGTTGGGAAGCTTCCTCGTATTGTAAAACTTTCATGTGTCACGTAGTTTTTAGGCTACTTTAAACTAAGTGAAAAAATTCACAAGTAAAACTCTACATGCGCAAATCATTGCAAAGTTTCTAACTTATTCATTAACCTAAGTAATTAATTATTACACAACATCCAATGTTTTTTTATAAACGATCACGATTTCTAAGATCACTTGAAAATCGTATTATATTTCATACTAGCGAGTCACATTGGTCCCTACTTACATTTTACCGTTTATTATAGATTTATCAGAAATGAAATATTTTCCCCAGTACAAATATTCCAAATTTCATCAAAATCCATCCAGTGGTTTTTTCATGATGCGGTCACAGACAGACAGACAGACAGACAGACAGACAGACAAACAAAAATTCTAAAAACTATAGATTCGACCGATCGTATCGATAATAATGTAATAGACATCAATAAAATTTTACAAAAAATATTTAATGTACAGATTCGGTTTAGTTATAATTTCATTATATGTATAGATTTATCATTTAACCCTAAAGTTAAAAAGCCACCCATTGTAAAGCTAAAAGCGCTAACTAATAAATAGCTATTAAAATACACCCTAACATTTAAACAGCTCATTGCAACTAAGAGTACTGTGAAATGATACATCATAACCGTTTATTAAGGCTTTATTTAAATGATAACATACGGTATAGTGGGCAAAAAAATATAAACGACCAATTTAACTGCTTCTTATTCTATTTTTAAGATGATTACAAAGTTGTAGAGTCTAAATAGTAAAAAGGCCTACTGTTTACATAAAGTGGTGAGGTTTTGAAATGTAAGTAAATTCTAACCTACAAGGCTTGTAATATTTTTTATCATGTTTTAATTTCTTTTTTTCTCGTTATGACGTACTCAACTCGACTCTTTTGGTAATGATTTGCTCCTACTATGAACGATAGATCAGATAACGGGATTAAAAATATAGCAAGCTGGAAGATTTGTATTAAAAATCACATAAAAAATATTATTTTTAATATAATTTAAGTTGTTAAATTGTAATGTAAGTTTTATCAATATGTTAAGTACATATTTCATTTCATTCATCATTCATTTTGCTGGTATAATTATTACATCCAACTGAAAATATTAATGTAGTGTAATATAATTTCAGCAAAAGTTGAATAAGAAATTAATCAGTATAATATGATTAAAAAATACATATAATATAATTAATAAGCAAAAATTATATCCTTAACGTGCTAGACATTCAATAAAACGGTCTATAAATTCACGTTACAGCTTTATTACAAAGTGTTTCTCTCTTTATCTTATTACTATATATAAATACGAAAGATTAGATGGATGGATGTTTGTTACTCAGTTACGCTAGAGCGGCTGAATAGATCTGGATGAAATTTGGCACAGTGATAGATTATAGTCTGGAATAGCACATAAGCCATTTTTTATCCCGAAAAATGTACAGTTCCCATGGAATATTTCTACCGGTGGTAGGACTCTGTCAAGCCTGAGGAGTCCGACTGGATGGGTACCACCCCCTTATCTATTTCTCCCGCCAAGCAACAATGATTACATTGTCATGTTCCGGTTTAAAGGATAAAGTAGCCATCGCAATTACAGGCCAGAGGCATATATATCATTTTAGTCCTCACAGTGACAACGCACCTGCGGTTCTGTATTTTTGTAACATAAAACCTAAGTGCATGAACCGTATGTGTTATGGGCGACAGGTACCGCTTTCCGTCAATCAGGTGGACTGTCTGCTCGTTTGTCACTGATTACCATGAAAAAAAAGAATAGATTCGTTTTTGTTTTTCCGCTAGTGGAGAAATAAATATTCTGAAATATTCACACGCTTAAATATAGAAAATACACAATTTCTGTCTGGTGAAATCATTATTAAAAATATAAATTATTCATTGATTATAATAACTTTAATTTGATATCAATGATCACGAAATAGCGATATAATTATGCATATATAAATGTGATTATAGAAAAAAAAATTAAAGACCTGATTACGTAAAAAAATATATTCTCTATAATATCGTTAGAACCAAAAACTTTACTTTTTCTGCGTCGCGTAAAGAATTACTACTTTGCTGGAAAGCTATCAACTTATCTATATAATCTATACTAATATTATAAAGAGACAGAGTTTGTTAGTTAGTTTGTTTGTTTGAACGCGCTAATCTCAGAAACTACTAATCGGATTTGAAAAATTCTTGCATTAGACAACCCGTTTATTGAGGAAGGCTATAGGCTATAATATATCATCATACTACTGCCAAGGGGAGCGGAGCAATAATCATAAATGTCAACAAATCGGACAAACTTCCATACATTATTGTAAAACTGATGTTTATAATCAAACAAATTTAACGCAGGTGAAACCGCTGGGCACGGCTAGTCTATAATAATAATAATATTATAAAGATTTAAGTTTGTGAGTTTATTTGTTATGAATGAACTAAAAATCCGCTGAACCGATTTAGATGGCTATGAAGATAGTTTGAGACCCTGGGAAGGACATAGAATAGCTTTTATCTCGGAAATCATCCCTTAAGGGGCGAAAAAAAGCGAAAAGTATGGAGCTTTGTATGGAGAATCAATCAATTCTCAAGTAAGGGATTTAAAACTTATCATACCTATAATGTCTATACTAAAAGTATATTCCATACTAACAGTTAAAATGTACCTAGGGATGGACCAGAGCGAAGCGAGGGTGAGTAGCTAGTTGTTTATAAAATAACAGGATGGGATATGTGTAATGAATGTAAATTAAAATAGGTTTATAGTTTCGATCAACAATTAGCGTTGATTACTTGTATTACTCGTATGCTTACCGACGACGCGACGGTGCACTTTCCATGCTGCATGAAATAAAACAATAAAAACATCCAAGTGTATGTAAACTAAGCTTAATAATGGTTCTTGTAATGTAGACTATCTTTCTTTGTACATAAAATGTTATAAGTGATCTAGCAATTTGAAGGAGTACTTTATTAAAAGTAAGTGTGTTTATAATTTAATAAGTATGTTTGAAATAATATAATGGATATCTAAAGTTTCCATTTTTTAATTGTATTTAAACTAGCGACTCGCCCTCTCTTAAATCGGGTAAAATGATACATAGTTATGTATCTATTAGTTTATTTATTATTTGTTAAGTCTATCTATGAATAAACATTCAAATACCGGACGTACTCGTATTTAAATTTAGTAGGTGCCATTTCAGTGTAAAGGCGTAATAATAATCACTCTATAACGCTAACTGTACGTATGTGAGCATCGGGATATATGAGTGGACTGGAAAAGATCTTTCAGTGGTATACTCGTAGATAAGACAACTTTTGTTTATATCATTTTCTATGTTAATTAATTCATCTATATCCATACTCATATTATAAATGTGAAAGTGTGTTTGTTTGTTTGTCCTTCTTTGACGTCGAAACGGGGTGACGGATTGGCGTAATTTTTTTGGGTGGAGTTTGAGGGTTTGGGTGACGTAGACTACTTTTTAGCGCCGGAGATTATCTAATTCCCATTATAAAGATTTAAGTTTGTGAGTTTATTTGTTATGAATGAACTAAAAATCCGCTGAACCGATTTAGATGGCTATGAAGATAGTTTGAGACCCTGGGAAGGACATAGAATAGCTTTTATCTCGGAAATCATCCCTTAAGGGGCGAAAAAAAGCGAAAAGTATGGAGCTTTGTATGGAGAATCAATCAATTCTCAAGTAAGGGATTTAAAACTTACTTACTTACTTACTTTAAAAAGAAATCGTGACATTCGACAGAGTACATGTGTCATTTAATTTAATATTATATTTATTCGTATCAGTAGTTAAAAATATACAATTTTATTTCATATATCGTGATTTCTTATTAAAAAAAACAGTAAATCGCATCAGTGTCTGCTTTATCTCCTATTACAAAAATAAAAATAAAAATATACAACTAAAACCAACATGGCACTCACCTGTGAAGCTTGCAAAGGAAATATAAGTGTTACACAAAAACGCATAAAATGTACACTTTGTCACTACGCATTTCATTCGGAATGTGTGAGATACAACAATGAATCATCCTCACCTAGATCATACTGGAAATGTCCTAACTGTATTGTCTCTCAACGTAAAGGCGACAACAGTAACACTCTGCTTCAAACAAACAAACAATACCTAAAAAAGAATAAGCCAACGACTGTTGCAGACAACGTTGATACATCGATGTCTACCCTATCTGATAGCAATCAGACAAACATTGCTTCAAATTGTAATTACCAGAATGTTATTCGTCAACTGGAGAGAATGCTTGACAGCAAGTTAAAGCTTATAAAAGAAGAGCTTATTGAGGAGTTAAAAACTTCTATCTTCACAGAAATCAAGCATGAAATGTTGACATTATCGAGTAATTTCTCCCAGCTGCATGAAGCATACGAACAGCTTCATAACGAAAACGAAGATTTAAAAAAGGATTTGAGCTCACTACGAGATCGCGTCTATGAATCAGAGAATCAAGTGTCACAATTACGAGCGCAAATTGGAAAGCAACAACAAACTGCAAGGTTAAACAATTTAGAAGTCGTTGGATTGCCACAAACGAGTAATGAATCGCCTACTAATCTCATAATCAAAATAGCTAAGCACGCAGGTGTGAATCTTCAAGTAAATGATATTGAATTTGCACATCGTGTCCAGCCTCTAACGACTGTACAGGGAAGGCCAAAACCAATTGTAACAAAGCTCAAAGACCGTAAGTTAAAAGATGAAATACTATCTGGACTACGAAGACACAAAGGTATTAATACAACAGATATAGGGCTAGGTAACGATAAAAAAAAGATATTTATAAATGAACATCTAACACCTGATAATAAATTCCTGCTTAAGAGTGTTAAGTCCTTAGCTAGAGACAACGCTTTCAAATATGTATGGGTCAGAAATTGTAACATTTTTTTAAGAAAAAACGAAGAATCACCAGTTATTTACATAAGCTCCAAAGAAGATCTAAAGAAAATTATTTAGAGATCTTTATATATATTTTTTTTATATTATTGATTAACCTAGTATTTTCTCTTAATTTTATTTTGTCTATGTTTATTACATATTATTTGTGTAAGAGATATGCACATCGTATATACTTTACTTTTTCGCTTCACAACTCAATTTTTACACCACACACCTCAACTCATACACCACACACCTCAACTCACATACCCCACACCTTACAACCTAACTCATTCCACACAAACTACGTGTTATTTATACAGTTCTCATGTACACCTCCCCTTTTAACTCTCAAAGACAAGGTTTATAAAATACCTCTAACGGTTATATATTACAGATTTTGTCAAAATTGTATTACTTACATATTCACTATTGTATGATGACAAAACCAATTGAATTGCTCTATCAAAACACACGAGGCTTAAGGACGAAATGTGAAGAATTTAAGCAAAATATATTAAGCAATGATTTCGACTTAATTTTAGTTACTGAATCATGGCTTTCTGATGACTTCTACAATGGCGAGATATGCGACGATCGATACGATATTTTCAGATATGATCGTAACAAGGGAACATCTTCCAAGAGCATTGGTGGAGGGGTCTTATTATGCGCATTAAAGATTTTACAAGTACAACATCGATCTGAATGGACATGCCCTACTGTTGAATCACTTTGGGTAACTATCCCTTCCAGTAAAATCTACAGTCACAATAATAAAGATCTTCATATTGGATTATTTTATGCTCCCCCAGATAACATGTTGTCCTGTCGGATCGAAGCTATAACTTCTAATATTGCCAGAATAATAACAGCTTTTCCAAACGATAATTTTGTTATCGCAGGCGATTTTAATCTCACAAATACAAGATGGACCGATAATGGGCCTATACAAGCCAGTTGTGGCTCAATTAGCTTACTTCATGCTACGATAGAATTCATAGTTATGTGCAATCTGAATGGAATTACTCAAAATAACCAAATATTAAACTCAAAAAATAAAGTTCTTGATCTAATCCTAAGTAATTTTCAAATTGATATAATTCACTCTCAGAATCCCCTAGTAAAAGAAGATCCACTCCATCCTTGTCTAGAATTAAATCTATCGAGTTTGCAATTACGAAACTTTCGTCACAAACCAACAAATAAACATAATTTCTTTAAAGCAGACTACGTAAAAATTAATGAATATTTATCAAAAATAAATTGGAAAGAAATTATTCAGGCACAAACAATTGACGGAGTTATAGATGTATTTTACAATACTCTCAATAATATAATTTCAAAATTTGTTCCCCTTAAAAGAACAAGCCTTTCACACTACCCACGGTGGTATTCAAAATCTTTAATACACATTATAAGAGACAAAAAAGAAGTTCACAAACGATGGAAGATCTATAACAATCCGCGAGACTACGACGAATTCGCTTTACTTCGATCTCGGCAAAAAGTCAACCAAATAAAGTGCTTTAATTCTTATAACCAACGTATGCAAGAATTTATTAAAAAAGATCCTAAAATGATCTTTACATACATGAAAACATTGAGAAACATTAAATATGGCTATCCTAATACACTTACATATAATGACAAAACTTATAACGAGGATACTGAGGCTTGTATTGGATTTAGTCAATACTTCCACAGTATTTTTACAAAACCCGCCACATCATATGAAGATCTTGAACTGAACACTAATGTTATTAATGATACAATTTCTGCATTTGCTTTAAAAGAAAATACTGTTCTTAACCATCTAAAAAAACTTAACATACACAAGGGCCCAGGAAGTGATAATATTCCACCAATATTTTTAAAAAACTGTGCAATGAATCTTGCTAAGCCTCTTACAATTATTTTTAACTTATCAATAAATAATTTCGGATGCTTTCCTTCTAAATGGAAAGAAGCCTTAATAGTGCCTATTCATAAAAATGGATCTAGAAATCTAATAACAAATTATCGACCGATCTCAATCTTAAATGCTATGAGTAAAGTATTTGAAAAAATCATTTATGATCTAATTGGACCTACTATAACGAAATCTATCCCTGGAGAACAACACGGATTCATGCACAGACGCTCCACAGTAACAAATTTAGGAGTCTTTACAAACTACATCTTTGACGCTATGGACGGACGCGACCAAGTCGATGTGATTTACACTGATTTTGAGAAAGCCTTTGATCGCGTAGACCACATAATTTTACTACAAAAGTTACATCAGTTAGGAATACAGGGAAATCTTTTTAGATGGTTTACATCATATATTAAAAATAGAATGCAAGCAGTAATTATAGGCGATGCTAGAAGCAACTTCACTTGTGTACCCTCTGGTGTACCACAAGGTTCAGTACTGGGGCCTCTTCTATATAATGCATATCTTTATGATATAGATAAATGCTTTAGGCATTCTCAATTCTTAATGTTTGCTGATGACAAAAAAATCTTTCTTAAGGTCAAAACTATTGAATATTGCATAAAAATACAAGAAGACTTAAACACACTAGCCCATTACTATGAAATAAATAGGATCAAGGTAAATGTTAGTAAGTGTCATCACATAACTTTCAGTCGAAAAGAGAGACCCATCCATTACAACTATAATATTAACGGAATATCCATCGAAAAAGCTACCTCTGTAAAAGATTTAGGTATTACACTTGATCAGAAACTATCCTTTTCGGAACATTACGACATAATAATAAACAGGGCATACAAACAGCTTGGATTCATTAAACGAGCTACACAAAATTTCACGAATACAGAGTGTATTAAACTTCTTTACTTTACGTATGTACGAAGCATTTTAGAATATGGTAGTAACATCTGGTCACCTTATTACCAAATACATATCAAAAGACTTGAAAATATACAAACTAAGCTCATAAAATATTTACAATTCAAGGATTTTAAATACTTTGATACATACCAAAGTGCATACAAACACTACGGCATTGAAATACTTGAACATAGACAGACGCACACAAAGTGACATTACTTTGTTACAAGCAATTTTAACTGGCAGAATTGATTGTCCTGACTTGCTGTCAAATATATCACTACTTGTCCCAAAATTAAGAACGCGACATACCGCCCTATTATATGAACCACCAAAAAAAACACTATATGCTAAATACGGCATCATACCGCGTCTGACACGAACCTATAACAAATATTACAGCGACTTAGACATATTTAATCTCTCTAAACACGCTCTTAAAAAAAAAATGAAAATGCTTAATGTCTTCATATACCCGTAATCTACATAAATAGGTGTACATAACTGTAAATATATCCGTAACTACTATAGACCCGTACAGTTATACATAACACAGAAACACACATATACTCACAAATATACACACACACACACACACAAACGCATGCACATACATACACACGCACACACACAAACACAAACACACACACACACACACATACATACGTACACACCCGCAGATACATGTAAACACATTATGTTTGATGTGCATATCAGTAGTATGATCAATTTAATTTATTCAGACTTTTTCTTCCTTTATTACTCTGTACTCTGTTGTCTAATACATACACTATTATATCTAATAGAGTAATCTAATCTTGGCCATATTTATTAATAACTCTGTGCTCTAACTGTATATCAACAATTTTATAACGCTGTAAGATTACCAATAAATAAATAAATAAATAAATAAATTAATAAATAAATGCTTTTTTATAAAATTAAATAAATACGTGTTTAAGCATATTTCGAAATTTATCTTATTATAGAGGGTTAAATAGGAGATGAACGTTTGTATGAAACTACCTTTTTAAAAAAAATGTAGTTTTAGCGCGAGCGAAGCCGCGGGTTCTTCTAGTAATTTATAAGTACAATTTTCAAAAACTAGAGCCCTATAAAAGCGTATAGCACAGTAAAGATTCTCTTTTATCTTCTATCTCTCTAAATTAAATCCCAATACTGTGTCCGTTTTTTTTGCGAAAATATAACTTAATTATTCATAAAACCATCTACGATGTTACGTTTTATTGCTTTCATCATCATCATCATCAATATAAAACCTTGTGTATAAAAACTTCGTGTGCGACAAAAATGTTCATTCTGTGTATAAAGCCAACCGTTACGTTGAATCTTAATAGCCTTCTGTAAATAATCTTTCTGTGCTTTTTTCCTTGCTGGAGTTAGAAATTTGAAATAAGTTGCACACACATGGAGAAGTTTCTCTTTTTTTTGTACTAGTTATAAAAATTTAAGTAAAATATATAACAAAAATACGAAAGAATTATAAAGTTATCTCAACAAATGAAAAAGTTATGAAACTTTAAAATTGCGCTTGAAAGAATAATTTGGAGACGTCACACGACCCGAAATTTAAATTAATTTCTTAGTCATTTATATATAGATTTCAAAAAAAATTGTTAGATTTGACTTATATCATAATTCCATTACGTTAAATATGATATTAACAACATCAGGAAGCTTCTCCATTATGTAAAATTCATATCGCTCCTGAGAAAAAAAACCAGTGATAGGTACAAGTAGATATTGAAATGTGACGACATGTTTGGCTCAGTTTGTAGTGACCCTAGCTGCTGTGCCAGCGGTCGCGGGTTCGAGTCCCGCTGGGGGGTATTCATTTGTGTGATGTGCACCAATGTTTGCACTCCAATCTTGGGTGTTTGTATTTATAATATGTATGTATTTAAAGTTATATATTATGTGTAGTGTATCAACTATCTGGTATCCGTAACACAAGCCTCGTAGCATACCACGGAAGTAAATGGTGCTGTGTTAATGTTCCTATATATGTATTTATTTACTTTTTATATTATTATTTCTTCTTCTATTTAGTTCAGTCTAGTAGATTTTTCAGCTAATTCCTAATAATAATACAAGTTGTTATAAAGATTTTCTTTACGAATATATGAAAAGTTTGTTTGGTTGTTTGTTTGTTTGATCGAATGAACGATCTCTAAATCTATTGATCTGAAATTCTATTTGCGTTTAATAGCCTATTTATTAAGAAAAGTTATAATATGGTATTTTATATCATACTACGACCTACGAGAGGGGAATAATTCTAAAAAATTAAAGACTCCGCGGAGCTGCGAGAAAAGGCTAGTCAAATTAAAAAGGAAAACTGACTATATAGGTACCTAACAGCACAGCTTGTCACCTTTTTATCATATATCATACACATTTTATTTCTATTGGCTATAGTGATTGCATACATTAGGCTCTCCCAAACATTGCCACAGCCTATAAAGGCAACGTACCTATTGTTTTACCCTCCTGAACCTCTCTCTGTGACCACCCGTAGAAAACGCCAAGAGACACCACATTACCCAGCACCGCCCCCCCATCCCCACTCCTCTCCTCACCTCTAGTTTTCACGTAGTAATTTATGAATATGGTTTTAAATCATTTTTTGTAAACATAAAGTTAAAAAACTTATTTGGCTTTATAAATACTTTATTAATACGGCGCTTGCCGCGTGACGTCATGAGTGAGTTGATTAGCTCGAAAAAGCGCGAGTTTTCCCTAGGGGATATTGACTACGTGACGGAGACCTAAGACCTTCCCCCGCCGCTGTGACCAAGCGTGGTATTTTAAAGAACACCTCCCCCTCCCCTTCCCCCCGCCCCTCCCCTTCCCCCCACCCCTCCCCTTCCCCCCGCCCCTCCCCTTCCCCCCTCCCGCCCCTCCCCTTCCCCCCTCTCGCCCCTCCCCTTCCCCCTCCCCCTCCCCTTCCCCTCCCCTTCCCCCTCCCCTCCCTAAACGGGTCACGTAAGACGTTTCTTGTGATACCATCATTATATCATTTTAACGGAAATCCTACTCTTTTAATTAACGAACAGGCGTATCGAGGGATAATAAAATACTTCTAAGCAATGTATATAAAATATAATTTGCACCACTGGCCATGACGGATAATTAGATATTATCTTTATTGTTCAAGATTCTGCGCCGACGCACTTATAATCAACCTCGACAAGATGTTAACTTAAAGCTGATTTAAAATTTTTATATCTTGCTTAGGTTATAATGAAATAGGCTTAGAGAATAAAAAATCTCATATACATATTTTCTTTTAGTTTAAGATTAAATCACTTCGGTTATTTATCTATACTAATATTATAAAGAGGTAAAGTTCGTGAGTTTGTGACGTTGTAGGGGGTAATCTCTGGATCTACTGAACCGATTCAGGTAGATGAAATTTGATAAGAAAACAGTTTGAGACCCTGGGAAGGACATAGGATAGTTTTTATCCCGGAAATCACCCCTTAAGGGGGTGAAAATGGGGATGAAAGTTTGTCTGGGGAATCAACAGTAGTAGAAGTAAATAAAGAATGTATTTTAACGATAACTCCTATAAAAATATAAAAGAAACAAGAAGGAAGGAAAGAAGAAAATAAGAACCAAAAACATTTCAAACCTATTATGTACATACTTATGTATGTATATCTTGATTTATGACCAACAAAATACTCGTGGCAACTAAATACTACTAAATAGGCTATTAATGCTTCCACAATTTAAATCATCTCTGCTGCCTTTCAATGCTAGTTTTGTAGACTGCAGTCTCGTTAAAAGAGATTGTATTTTGGCGACACGTTTGGGTCAGTATGTAGTGACCCTACTTGCTGTGCCAATGGGTGGGTTTGAATCCCGCTGGGGGCATTCATTTGTGTGATGAGCACGGATGTTTGTACGCCAGTTATGGGTATTTATATTTATAATTTGTATGTATTTAAAGTTATATGTATATGTGTAGTGTATCAAGTATCTGTAATCTGTTATCCATAACACAAGCCTGGTAGCTTATCATGGAACTAAATGGTGTTGTGTGTTAGTGTCCCAACATATATTTATATCAGTATTGATATACTAGCGGAAGAGTTTGAATCCTACGAATATTTTGTCTCGCTTTGAAATCATTCCTGGTAATGTTATACCGAGGGATTTCGTTGTAAAACAAGCTTGAGGATGTCTTGACTTAGACTTTGTGACTTGTCCTAACTTGCGAAATAGATGCTTAAAGATTTATATTATTCCAGTGCTCTTCTTGCAAAGTTCCTTATTTACTTTTACTATAGATAAGTAAAGGAGAAGGAAATAGTAAATGTAAAAATATTTTTTGTATTTTTTAACCGACTTCCAAAAAGGAGGAGGTTCTCAATTCGTCGAAATCTTTTTTTTATGTATTTGGCACCGACTACGAAAATATCTGATTAGGTATCTATTCTAAATGAAAACCCCCGTTTAGTTATTTTTTACATTTTAGTGCCTGGAAGTCGGTTTTTTTAATAATATATCTACTGATATCCTAAACGAAAGTACAAAGGAAACTAGTTGAAAATCTTCAATAACTGTTCTTGTAATTACAGCCTTGTAATATTATTATTGATTAAAAACATCGATATAATTGATGCTTTACAAAAGTTTAGTTAAACGCATCCGCCCCTTTTCATTTATCACCCCTCCGTAAGCACCTGCGAGTAAACAGTGTTAAAACAAAGATGAACTTGTTTGCATGCTGACCCGTTGACCGCGTGGGCCAAATCTTACCCTGATACGTTGGTGTGTTCACATTATACTAAAAATATAATTCGACTTATTTATACTTTCGTACTATTTTTGAAGGAAAAAAAAGTGAGAAGGATAGATAGATGAGAAGAGAATAGAGCTATCTCTATTCTCTTCTCATCTATCTATTCTTCTCACTCTTTTTTGGTTGAAATATATAATATGGAAGAGAGAGTGAAAAGAGAAGAAGGAGACTTGGAAGGACTTTTGAAGTTATATAATTATATGGATATAACGTTAGGCAAAAGGACTGAGAAACTCCGACGAGTGTACTTCAAAAGAAATGGAAAAAACGGAAGAGATATGTAGAGGCTGTGATGCCCTCGCAAGAGAATATATAGCTTGAATGTATGTACATAAGAATATTTTTTTCCTAGAAGATAGACAGAGATCTAATTCCTTTTTCAAGTACCGCCAGTTTCGATGAGGCATTGTAAGGTGTACTTCTTAATGGATCTGTTATTTTAAAACTTTTTATATAACCTAAGTCACTTTTAATTATAAATTTACTATAATTTCACAATATAAAAATGTATCTGAACTAAACTATTTTTAGACTAGAAATCGAAAAACTTAAAATAACACATAAAATTTAAAAAGGCAACTTTCCTATGGGCTATGGCATTAAAAGGCAACAATGTAGACAGTTTCAATGTACAAATGTTTATTTTCGTCTCGTTAAAAAGCGTGCATTGAATATGTGGGATGTTCCAAATTTTATGCACCAAGATCTAAGTTATTGAGACGGAAGCTAATTCTGTGTGTGGAATTAAAAATAAAACATAAGGTTGTAGAACTCCTTCTTTCTTTCTAAATTATACAATTCTTTAGAAACGTAAAGAAACTTTTGGTATAGTCAATTTGAAAGTCTACAGTGTAGGGGATTCAGTTATGACTTAGGACATATGTAAATATTTTAAACTAATATGCCGAGTCTTTTACGTTAACTTCTTAATGTTTTAATTTATCTTATATTTTGCTGCAGTAAATAAAAGAACCTAACAAATCTAAACATATACCTAATAAAAATTCTAAGTGATACGAATCTGTACATCAAATATTTTTTGGAAAATTTTATTGAAATAGTCATTTTTACGATACAGAGGCCAAATCTATAGCTTTTAGAATTTTTGTCTATCTGTCTGTCTGTCTGGGATCATATCACGAGAAAACCACTGGAGAGATTTTGATGGTATAATGATAACTAGTTATACAGCTCTACATATAGAATACTTTTTACTACGGGAAAATATCTCATCTCTGAGAAATTTATACTAAACGTTAAAACGTAACGTAAGTTGATCATAAAAATTTAAAGATTTGCCTATTAAAAATCTAAACTCTTTCTTGAGTAGAGTTCATGTTTTGTTCAATTATACCGAAGAATTTAATTAAAAATAGTAAAATTACGCATCACAGAACTCACTTCCTCGTACAATATTGCGTGCATACAGATTTGTTACACTTTGCTAAATTGTATTTAATATTTTCCGGTACGTTGATATAAAACTAGTAACAAATCTATAAATCTGTATGAAAAAACTAGAATATTGCTAATTAATAATAGGTTTTATGTTTTTATTATGTCTTAATTAATATTTGGGAAGCGATTTAAATTTTTAACAAGAATTATTAGTTTTATTAAATATTTAAATTTTTATATAATTAGTACAAGATTACACAAAAAAATAACTATCAATAGAACTGACATAATAACATAAAAACATTAAAATAAAACACAATTTTATATCTTTAAAGTAAGAAGTATGAGTATCTAACTTAAAATTATTTCATGTACCAAACATCCATTATCAACCTTTAAACAAGTAAAAGATTAAAAAACTTGTCAGTAACTGTTCCACCAAAGGATCTGATCATTAAGCCAGGTGAATGCAGAACAGACAATCACGACTTTATAATATTATATCTATTTGTATACTTATAGGGCCATGTATAAACTATACTAAAATTATAGAGAGGCCAAGTTTGTTTGTTTGATTGAACGCCCTAATCTCAGGAACTAATAATCTGATTTGAAACATTGCTTTTGCATTAGATAGCCCGTTTATTGAGTTAGGCTATAAGTTATATATCATCATGCTAGTAACAACAAATCGGGCCAGTCTTCCATACATTATAATAAAACTACATATATATGGTTTTTAGGTTTTTTGTAAGGAGATAGATAGTTGGAGGGCTGGAGAGTGTCGTAGGCAACTTTTTATCTCATACCCACGAAAAAATATTTTATAATACAATCCAAAAAAAAATTATGATCAGAATTACTTGAAACTAATAAATTATGGTATTAATGCTCTTCAATAAAATAATAACAATACGTGTTTTAGCATTTTTCGAAATTCATCCTTTAAGGTGTAAAATAGGGGATGAAAGTTTGTATGAAACTTACCTTTTTAGAGTATTTTTTGTAGTTTTAGCGCGAGCGAAGCCACGGGTTCTGCTAGTAATATAATAAATACAAAAAACAACTAGGGATGCACCCGAGCGAAGCGAGAGTAAGCTTCTAGCATATACATAAAAAACAATCATGATTATATTTAGACAAACCATTGTCTAAAAACAACTTTTTAAATTAATATAAGAAAATAAAGGTGTAAGAAGATGATCAAGTCGTGTATATCATCAAACAGCTGTCCGCAATATAGTAGAACTGGTACAGTTGAACTTAAAAAAAATAACAAATAATATCGTCTTAAGTGATTAGAAAGCTAAAATTTATGTTACGTAAGATATGTATAATAAAACTGTTATCCTCAAAGACCTTAGTAGTATTCACACTCCACTTTGGTTTGTCAATCTGTCCATATATATAAAACTCAAATAAAAATTCAATTCAATTTTCTTGTTTTAATGACTTCAAAAAAAAGAAATCATTCTTAATGACTAAAGTTAAATTTAATATCTCATTTTAACGATCGTTTTATTTAACCTAAGAATACTAAAAAAATAATTGTTGCTAAGTACCTACTATAAAGTGCGTCAAATTTTGCAAAACGCAAAAATATTTAAAAAATGAAGAAAACCCAGTGGAAATGCTAGTTTTGAAATATTGCAAGACCTAAACAGCGAACAGATATAAATTATCGCACTACTTTATTATTTTTTTTCATTCTATTATATTTACTTTCATTTTGACAGCATTAGTCGCAATTATTATATTAACACTTGTCTTTCATTCTTTGTGTAATCTATTCGAAAGTGCAAATCCGTCCATTTCAATCTAAAATCCAAACAAAAAGTCATTTTCTATGTGATGGTCTAGTAACCGAAAGATACAATCTCAATTATATTAATTGAACAATATATGGCAAATATTTATAATATACGTGTAGTCGCGGATATCTCTAGCAATTATGTATTTAGATGCGCTGTTCCAGAAACGGCTGTTAAGATGAGCAATCTTTTTTTTCAAGTAGGTAGATACTGTGTTTTGGAAATTTTCAAATATTTTTTTTTAAATCTAAAAAAGTTTTGACTCAGACTCGATAGAATGAATAAAATAAGTCCAAACTCGAAGATTTTACTAGTATGAGCTATTGAAAAATTCCGCTGTATAGATCTTCCTTCTCGCTCCATCATCAGTTCCAATAGCATCACGTTATTGTCATTTATTTACAAAGTTTCAAATCGATACGGCAATAAGAATTAAATTAAAATCGACTCTTGATTACGTAGTTAGCTATAAGTGGTTCTAATAAAAACGTGTAGATAGCAAGGATAGCATTTCGATTCAGATTCACTAGCATTTCGATTCAGATTCAGATTTACTAATCAGACTTACATATAAATAAAAAATGAATATATTATATGAATTCGAAAAAAAAAGTTAGAAAATCTTATAATCTTCTAAAATGGAAAAATCGGCTCTATAAAAATAATACAAAATTACAGTGTAGTATGCATGTATAACTAACTTACTTTCATATTTTATTTTGTACTAGCGACGCACCCTAGCTTCGCTCGGGTTCGTCCTTAGGTCGATTCCCCATACAAACTTTCATACCCTATTTTCACCCTCTTAAGGGATGATTTCCGGAATAAAAAATATCCTATGTCCTTCCCAGGATCTCAAACTATCTTCTCACCAAATTTCATCTAAATCGGTCCAGTAGTTTTTGAGCTTATTGGTAACAAACATACAAAAATACAAATCTTTCCTCTTTATAATAGTACATTAGTACGTTATATGTGTGTTGTTATACCAATTGTGGCCTTTCTTTTTTTAATAAACAATTTCACCCCTAAGGATGGAATAATTATTTTTAAATTAATGTTGAGGCCAATATATATATATATAGCATATCAGTGTTTTAAAGTAAAATAAAACAATATTACATAAGTATCTAGTACCAATAAATTAATTTCAACGCAACACTGCATTACCGTGTGGTGGAATCCAGTCCTGGATGTGCAATTACTACACACACTTATGATAAAAACAAGAATTAAAAAAAAAACAATTATGAAATCTAAATTAGCGGGTATAGTTATAATTTATTTTATAATAATCCAGAGGTTTGATATCATATTTAGTATCAGTTATAAATTAACATTTAAAGAATTCTGTGCGATTAGTTGCAACAATAGTACCTACTATATCAAGTTATAGATTAAACCTTGAAAATTTTTGAAAAAAAAAGTTTACAATATCCACAAACTATTTATAGACTATCAGATATGACCTGAATAAAAAAACTATAGTTAAAAAAGCAGTAATAGTATAAGAATAGGTAAAACAGCATAATATTTTATTTAGGGAAAAACAAAATGGTACCGCTAAGCTTAACCTTAGTTTAAGCTCTACCGCTAACCGTGCTGTTATACTAATTCTAGGTACCGTAGGCATCCTATGCCGTAATTATTTATTAATTAATCAGATTTACTAATCAGACTTACATATAAATAAAAAATGAATATATTATATGAATTCGAAAAAAAAAGTTAGAAAATCTTATAATCTTCTAAAATGGAAAAATCGGCTCTATAAAAATAATACAAAATCTATTATGAAACCACTTTTCGCATCATCTTCTTTATTATTGATACCAGGCATCGATCCTCAGAGGAAACAAACTGGACACCGAGAGTAATCTACTGATTCATTTAGAGAAGAGGTGGGTATGCGATAGAGCATTAAATTCAATCGAAGGAAATTTTCTACGTCTTCTTCGTCAGAAAATGTAGATACGAGTACGTTCCATTATTTTATGTAAAATTGCATATTATTTTAGTGCTTTGCTTTAAATACGAATATCTTTAAGTTTTCAAGAGTACTTTTTTAACTTCTTCATTTATCTGGGCTTTTCTTCTTATTATATAGTATTAGTAATATTTGCAAGTACTGACAAAGAGAAACTGATACATATACTCATATAACGTGGCATCAGTGATAATCGTGTCTGGAAATTTGATGAAGATAATGCAATGTTACCAAGGACATTAATTCTACCTTTTATAGATCCATTTCAGCGTTTTAATTTTGTATGAATATTACATGAGGAGAATCCTTATTCCACGAGGATAAGTGTTCTTGAAAAAATCTGAATAAAATATAATAATTAAGTAAGATATTGTAAAATATAAAATGTCAAATAAAATATTGTCTTTCGGTGAAGGAAAACACCGTGAAGAAACCTCCATGTCTGAGAGAACCTAGCAAATTTTCGAAAGACATGTGAAGTCCGCCAACCCGCACTTGGCCAGCGTGGTGGACTATGGCCTGATCCCCTCGTATTGGGAGGCCCGTGCCCAGCAGTGGGACGTTAAAAGGGTTGAATACAAGTAAAATATTAAATAAAACTTTAAAGTCCTTTAGGCATGAAAAAAATATATCTGAATTTCGAAAATAGGTACTATTTTCAATATTTTTGCTTTTAGATATACTCGTACCTAATAAGGAATGAACAATTAATATTACAAACTTGGATATATTTTGCATGGGTACGAGAAACAAATATAAATGCAGATTAGTTAAAAATGTTCGTATGTGGAAGAAGTTGAAAAACGATTTATTATGAAAAACAATATTTTACGAGGCCACTTTAGTCGCTTTGATTAAGGATAAGATATGTACATACAACTTATTCATATACCAAAGAAGTTCAGTAGGTGGCAACAATATAATTTAAAAGAGAAACGTTTTTTTTTAATTTACTTGCATGCACCACTTTGGGATCCTTCCCCTTACAGTATTTTCCAAAACAAAAAAATTAAGGCATAAATAATCCAAACTTCAGCTTTGTATCCGAAATAAAAGCGTAGGCTCCACAATAACAAGCAGTAATCATTATTATACTGCCTATCAGTCTACAGAACCAGATGCAATCTGCATCGCAACATACGAGCCTTTGATTTGATACATTGACTTTTGATATCGGTTTCGTACATTGCACTGTCTGTAAGCTAAAATAAAAAATACATTTTCAAAAATAAAAATTTATTTTTTAACAATTTGAGACATTTTTATCTATATTTATTAACAAAGATAAAATATTTTTTGGCGATTTTAGTTCTGGTGGGGAGAACCCCAATCTGCCAGAATCTTCATAATGGCTAATGCTAATACTGATACAGCATTATGCATATCTACAACACTTTGTCTCGCTCACTGTTAAGTCTCAGGTACCCAAAGAAAACAGCAGTTATATTGATTAATAATGAGATTATAATGAATATTAATTAATATCGTTTGAAATTCGAACTTATCTAATCTAACTAGTTTTACATCAACTACCTGAATAAATAAAATGTTTGTTCAATTATTATAAATATTTAAGAAGTGTTCTTTAATACAAAAAAACTGTTTAAATATTTTGGAATATTTTATTAACTTATTCTCTTTGCCGCATGTAAAACCATAGACAAAAAATAGTGAATTATAACTATTAGATATTTAACGTTTACCTTTTTTTAAATTGCTACGTATCAACTAAATATAGACACATTATTATAGATGCTGTAGCCAATTGATGTCAAAGCAACAATTTATTTACTTTTTATAGATGCGCGCAAAAAGAAAAATATCCTTATATTGTATGGTTGGCACAGAATGCGAAATCGTAGTTATAATTAATTTATGGCGACAGTATCCAGAGATGAGTCGATAGGGAATAAAATGCTGGTCAGCTATTTAAAAAAAATGGAAACTTGAGTATCTAGCAATGCCTCTGCGCATTGGATAAGCTTCCATTTATATTAGTCACCTATTAAATAAATGTATTCAAAGCCTACGTATTTATACCAATACGATCCTGTTTCATGACTTTTTGTTTTTGTTTATTAGGAAAAAGGGTATTTCTAATTTAATGTTATGTGTAAGTACTAAATACACAAACGTTAAGTTTAAAATAATTACTTTTACAGTGCTAAATGAAAACAAATATATGGGCCTATGTGTAATAGAAACTTGGCAGTGTCTGGAGAAAACTTTAGTCATAAACTTAAAACTTATTCAACATAAATAATAAGAAGAAAGTAATCATAATGTGTTTTATGATTTTCTATTCTTACTCACAATATAATATTGTTTTTAGGTTTAGTATCCATTTGATTAATTTTGTAATAACCAAGTATCGTCAGCCATGTATCTAAAAAAGGTGAATTATTATTACATAAGCAGTTTATGAGTTTCCATAATGTTACCTATGAATCTTTTCTTAAGACTTTAGACAAGTACACTATTTAAACAATATTTTAAATTATCTATACCTAAAAGAATAAAAAAAAATATTTACACATACAGAACCACGTGTTATTTTGTATTTAATATGGTAGTTATCTAATATCTCAACTATTTCTACCTGATGTCATATTAGTTCAACAAATAATACGGTCGCTCCTTGGTAAAAGACATAATTTATACAACTGATGTAAAAAAGTAACTTACTTCTGCCTCATGTCGTATCGAATATTATATGAAACGTAATTTATTTTAGCTATATATAGGATAAAGCAGAAAAATAATATTGAAGTAATAACAAATGCTATGAACTCCAAATACCATAACACATTTGTAAATATTCCATACATATTTTTTTTATCTGTTTAATAGATTTTACGCATACATGTCATTTAATTTTTTATAATATTCTTTTCAGGCAGCTACAAATAATTAAGTCAGTTTCACTGACAAAACTATAGTAAGAAAATTAAAAAGTAACTATCTTTTTTTATAATTTAGTAGTAATATTTATAACTAGCATTGCCCGCGGCTCCGAACGCGTTCAGATGACCAAAAACCAAATTCTTAGGTTTTACATATTAGTATATTCTTACATTGCAGTTTTTGGATTTTTTCTCAGAAATGAGGTATTTTCTCGCGGTAAAAAGTATCCTATATTTTGACCCGGATAACCAGCTATCACCATACCAAATTTCATCAAAATCCCTCCAGTGGTTTTTTCGTGATGCGGTAACAGACAGACAGACAGACAGACAGACAGACAGACAGACAAACAGACAGACACAGACAAAAATTCTATAAACTATATATTCGGCCTCTGTATCGTTAATAATGTGTATTTCAATAAGATTTTCCAAAAAATATTTAATGTACAGATTCGGTTTAGTTACAATTTTATTATATGTACCTATATCTATAGGTACATATAATAAAATTATCTAATTAGATTAATTAATCTAATTTCAGATCTGATTTCAATTTAAGAATGACAAAGTAATTTGCATCAAAGCTTTAGAAATAATAAAAAAATCAATTCTCTGAAGCAAAATCAATGATTTATTCATTGAAACATAGAGAGTGTACGAATAATAAAATATAATTATTATAAATGGATTGCAACTAGTGCATTGTAAATCAAAATTGAAAACTAAAACTACCTACTGACTGTCCATCAATTTTATTCCAATTATACTTTACAGGATGTTCGAACGTAAGTAATAACTTCTTTGATTTCATTTCAGTGAAAGTGGAAGGCACCAGTAAATGTTGCGTAAGTAAAATATAAAAGAACTTTACGGTTACATACTAGCGTTCTCCGTACTTTAAAAGTTTTTTCTTTCTTATGGATCGATTGTTGATAATTCAGCTATGTTTTCAATATAATTAATTATGTCACATTAGAAGTTTAAGTTACTGTTTTCTTCAGATGAAAATAAATCAGTTGAACATTCCAACTATTATATAATACATTATATACCTATGGTGGTGTACTAAATAATATGTATTGTATAATAACATGTGCAAAGTGAAAAGTGATATTATAGTAGGTAGGTATATTACTTCTGACTAATCTGCTTAATATTCAATAATGTTTATTTACATATATTAACTATAAACTACGTTTATGTGTTGATCTTAGATTAAGATTTACACAAAAAATATTATCATGATTTTACTATTAATAATTTAACGAGTAATATAAATAATAATTTACAGTACAAGATTTAGTGTGATTATTGCTTAATACATTATACTTAATATCTGAAACATTTATATGCCTATTATTTGTGTATTTCTACCTAATACTAAATATTATAATCAAACAGCGCTGGATTTACACTAGGGGCACTCGGGGCTAGTGCCCAGGGCGACAAATTTTTAGGAGCGGCAGAATTTGGAGAGTGGAAAAAATATTCTCTTCGCGTTAACGAAAATTCTTTTTTTATTTCCCAAAAAAATGAATAATTAAAAAAGATTAACTAGTAGGTACGTTTTTCGAAAAATTGATATCACTTATAAATTATATTTAGCATTTTTCAAAAAAATATAGCATTAAACAAAATTAACATTTACCGAAACTTTATGCACTTTATATAAAATTTCGATAATAGGGCGGCATCTCTTATAGTGCCCAGAGGCGGCGCTAAGGTTAAATTCGGCACTAAAATGAAATAAATAAGATACCTACATGTCTGATTAATAAACATTTATCTATTATATCCATAGATTAAGGAGACTGCATCATTGTTTGTTTATTACATAATATAAAGTCTATTGTATTATACCGTTGTATATTGTATTATATAAAATATTTAGGGAAAACAAAGTAACTCTCGTAAGGATATAAAAATGAGCCTCACTTTACACTTTAAATCCAGCTGCAGAATATATTTTCTGCTGCAGGTTATTAGCTAATGTTCATAATAGATAGAGCAAAGCTATAATTGGGATAAAAACTTTTGCTTGGAACCTTCATTTATTATTCAGACAACCCAAAAATAAAGAAAGATAATTTTCGATATTATTGGCTGACTCCCCTTCACAGTGTAAGGACCGATTTGTTTTCGTGATTATTCCGCATCGATCAAAGAAGTACTAAATAAACAATCAGCGATGAAAAATGTCCTCACCGAATGAGTGCTCATTTGAACATTTGAGCGCGCTTGTAATATTTTTTTTTGAAAACAAGTTTAAGTTTTGCATTTAAGGTTCAATTTACACTGTAGTATATTTATTTCAACTAGTATATTGTTACCTAAACACCATTGGTGACAGTTGCAGTTGCAATTGGAGACAGAGAACTTTTGCATGGAATTGTATATTTAGTACTTTTTTGATCCATGTTATTCCGGCACATTTAATCGGTAAGTCTAAATGAGGTTGGTATGTGTCATCCATTTCAGCTCCAAGCATTAAAAAAGTTCTGAGAAATAAAATTAGTAATTTTATTTAGCTATTCCTAAAAATCATAAAATATGAATATTGAATAATTTGTAAAAGTCTTGACAATTTTGTTTTCATTAGTTACATCGTAAGTAGATCTTAATTTGAGCAATCTTTATATAAAAAAAAGAAATATTGTCTATGTTCAATTTCGATGTCGTGATGTCACTGATGTGTCATCACATTCACTTGTCAAATGTCAATGAATGTCAACTGTCAAGTAACATTAACAAATATTCACAAATCACAGCTGTGATTAGATTAAATTCTTAGGCTTTCCTTCGAAAATGAGCAATAATTATTTAGCATTTTTATGGAAGTCACCTAGTACCTCATATATATTTAAGTCCAAACAAAGTGGAATTAATAATTTGGATATTGTTAGCTAATTGTTATTTTATTTTAGAAACTAAAATATAGCAGCGGTGTAAATTATGAAGTAAATTATTATTAATACGTTATGTATGATTATTACGAATTAGAAGGTCATAAAATGAGAGGTCTTCGCGATTGGCGCAAAGCGCTTCGGACTCCAGCCACATATAGAGTGGGCAACGCAGTGAGAATTCAACCACAGTTTATTTTTTTAATCATGCTTATTGGTGTTATCCTTTTAATTTTGTTTTACTATAATTTGTGTACTAATGGTCACTCGTCAACATTGCGTGTTACGTGGCCGAGAAGTTCACGACCGTACAATGCTACCTACCCTTTGTCTTCTCCTTTTCAATCAGGAGATGTCATAACCTATAAAATAGGTATAGTAGCAGACTTAGATACTAATTCAAAAATCGACACCAAGCCTTATACATTTATTAGTTATTTGAAAAGAGGTTTTTTAAGTTATGACACTGTTAAAAGTCATGTTACTGTTACATGGGAAAAAACGTCTACCACTACATTGTCCTCGACTTATTCCCACAAGGGAAGGGGAATGGAACTATCAGAATTAATAGTTTATGATGGCAGATTACTTACTTTTGATGATCGTTCTGGAATGGTAATAATACATACAATCATTTGCAACACTGTTGTTTCTAAACCTGTTTTTTTAAAGTGTCCTTAAATTTACTACAGATATTTGAAATAATAAATAATAAAATGGTGCCATGGGTAATACTCTCAGATGGAAATGGACATAATGAAAAAGGTTTCAAATCTGAATGGGCAACAGTCAAAGATGAAGTGTTGTATGTAGGGTCAATGGGTAAAGAATGGACCACGGCTGGAGGAGATTTTGAGAGCTATGACCCTATGTGGGTAAAAGCAATCAACACGCATGGAGAGGTAAATTAATATTATTACAATATAAATTCATAATAATAACTTAACCACCTCACAGTTAATTTCTAAGAAATTAATTGTTAACCACCGGCTGGGTGGTCGTTGACAGGCTAATTGGATAAGTTTATATATTTATTTTTCAGGTACAACATTTAAGTTGGGTGCACCAATATAAAGCTGTTCGACTCTCAGCTGGCATAGAGTGGCCTGGATACATGATCCATGAGTCAGGAGTTTGGTCTCCTTTTAAGAAAAAGTGGTATTTTTTACCGAGGAGATGCAGTCATGAAGCTTATAATGAAACAAGGGATGAAATTATGGGTTGCAATTATATGATCAGTGCTGATAACAGTTTCAAAAACATTAAAGCTACTGAGGTATGTAAAAATTAGATACTTGCTTCTGCATGTGACAACTCTCAGATGTTAACTTTTATTACAAATTTACAAAAAATAGTATAACAATAATATCACATTAAGCTCCCATTAAAATCGGTCCGCTATTTCGGAGATTAACATGAACAAACCGACAGACAGACAATTTTGTTTTTCTTATATGTACCATTTATACCTTCATAATATGCATTTAGTAAAAAGCTGTTATTTTGACATTACAAATAGACACTTCAATATTATTTATTTGTATAGATTAATGATCATCAACATATAAAAATGTAATTGATAAATATGTCCACAGATTGTCAATCTTCAACCAAAACATGGTTTCTCATCATTCAAATTTGTACCTGGCTCAAAAGATGAAGTTATAGTTGCATTAAAAACTACCGAGTTTGAAGGCAAAACCGCTACATACATTACTGCATTCAAAACAGATGGAACAATATTACTGCAAGATACATTCGTTGAACATCTCAAATATGAAGGTATTGAATTTATATGAAAATTGTCATTTCTTGTGACTTTGTATAAAAGGTGACAAGATGTAGAAGAAATTTTAGCTATAAATACTATAGTATTATATATAATATTGTTATAGTATGGCAAATTTTTAAACTGGTACAATGTTTTCATTTATTCACTTAATAAGAAATCAATTTTATGGATTTGTTCTTATCATATATTTTTTTTATCAGAAACAAGCTGATTCTGTAATTTTTTAACTGAATTTTAAAAATCATAAATGACAGTCTGTATATCGCATTCCATAATTTATGTATATTTAGTATCATGAAGTAATAATTATAGAAAAACAAAACCTTTCATAAAGGTACTTGAATTATGCATGTTGATAAGTCAGAGTATCTAAGCACACGTTAGTCAATTTGTATCTAATGTACATATGTAAATTATGATATATTTAAATCGTACTGTGTTTTATTAATAAGATAAAGCAATATGTGTTGAACAACTAAAGCAATAAAATTTCCTAAAACACAAACTAGTCTTTGAATGTATAATCTGCATATAAATAATACAAGTCTTACTTATTAACCCCCGACGCAAAAACAACGGGGTGTTATAAGTTTGACGTGTCTATATGTGTGAGTGTGTGTCTATCTGTGGCATCGTAGCTCCCGAACGGATGCACCGATTTTGATTGCTTTTTTTTTGTTTGAAAGATGAATTAGTCGGGAGTGTTCTTAGCTACGTTTGATGAGAATCGGTCCAAGATGGTCGAGGTTTTTTAAGTTTTTTATTTCAAAATTCATTTCTCTAAAAGTACCTACTGGAAAAATTCACAAATGTTAATTTTATACACCTACTTTTTACATTCTACCTGTGGGGCCGTTCATAAAATTCGTTCGCATAAGGGGGGGGGGGGGGGGGGGTCCTGCTGAGTGTGACAAGGGGGGACGAGGGGTCTACGGCAACGTGACGGTCGCCGTTCATTATTTTTCGACATGAGCGCTAGGCTCTGTGGTGCGTCTCTAGCGACCCTAATCCTCGGACTTCTGATTAATAGAAATATTATTTATGTCGTTATAAAAGATATTTATTGATTTATTTAAATTTTATCATAATAACTAAATAGTTTTAGTTGAAATTTATCACATTCAGTAGAAAGGGGGGGATTCTATGGGGATGACAGAAAGTGTGACCCAGCGTGACAATACGGGTGGAGAGGGTCAAAAAAGCTGATTTTGGCGTGACGTATTTAATGAACGGCCCCTGTACAAAAAAAATATTTAGTTTTATAATTTTCTAGCAACTTACCCTCGCTTGGCTCGCATGCGTCCCTAGCACTTTAGATCTGTAAATTCGAATTTTACGTAATTTTTAAGGGTTTTCGGTTTTCGCATAGGAACCCTAAATATTTTCGGAAAAAAAAACATACCATAAATGTCCTAAATAGGAATTTAACGTAATTTTTAAGACTTCGATTTTCAATAAAACATCCTATATGCACCCCTACAAACTGATCTATCTTTCAATAAAAGCCCCATTACAATCAGTTTAGCTGTTTCCAAGATTACCCGGAACAAACAAAAACACAGATAAAAAATTAAAAATGGTAGTTTAGGTACTGGTATCATATAAAAAACTATGTACTTGAGAAAACAGTTTGAAATCTCAGGCACTTCAATTTTATTTACATACTAGCATTGCTCGCGGCTCCGCCAGCGTTCAGATTACCAAAAACCAAATTCTTAGGTTTTACATATTAATACACTTACAATGCAGTTTTGTATTTTTTCTCAGAAATAAGACATTTTCCTGCGGTAAAAAGTATCCTATATGTTGACCCGGATAACCAGATATCACTATACCAAATTTCATCAAAATCCTAGTGGTTTTTCTGTGATGCGGTAACAGACAGACAAAAATTACAAAAACTATAGATTCGGCCTCTATATCGATAATAATATTTATTTCAATAAGATTTTCCAAAAAATATTTAATGTACAGATTCGGCTTAGTTACAATTTTATTATATATAGAGATATGTATAGATAAGTAAAAAGCGATAATAATGAAGACAAGAAAATAAAAGATATAATAGATAATTTAAAAATATTTAATTAACAACAATATCACATTATTACCCTACATTTTAATATATCTAAGAAAAGAAAAGATCGTTTACTTAGGAACTTACTCAACCTATTGGCTTACGACTACAATAATTGTGATATATTCTATAAATAACTAATAAAAATCATCATAAACCAACCTACATGGTACAAAAGGGGTAAAATAATATAAGTAAAAAATAATAATTTAAAACAGTAACATTGAACACGAAAGCTTTTTAAAGAAAAAAAATCCAACAAAGAAATCAAAATCATTTCAAGCCAATAGATCGAGTTATTTCTTCGAACACCGTCCAAGCCATCGCCGACATTAGAGTGCGCCGAATCATTCTTGGTACTGCGCCTTTGAAGTAACCTCGAAATCCGTAAGTCTAGAACAATTAGAAATAGAAATACATTATTTATGATGAACAACGCTACAAAAAAAATATAAGCATTACATAATAGTACCATAAAAGTTAAAAGTTTCCGAATAACATACACACATAGTATATGTTAGCCCTTCACGTTGAAACGGCTGGGCGGATTTGGATAATTTGATATTTCACATTTTAAAATTAAACTATCTTTTCGGATTTTACTAACCAAACCAAATAACAATTAACTAAAATGCTTAGACATGGTCACGGGAGAGACCATGATCGCTGTAAAGCACCCGAAACGTCGGGCACCAAAAATCAAAATAAATTCACGTAAATCTAAGAAAGTATTATTAAAATGTTTAGAAATAAAATACTTGCAAAACTAAAGAAACAAAAATTTTCAATAGCAATACACATAAATAATTCATTATGTTAATTAATTTAAAAAAATATTTAAAAACGTGATTATAATATTTTCTTATAAAAAAAACTGATAAAATACGGTTGGCTATATATCACCAGGCAATTACAATAAACGTTTAATGTCTTGCTAATTTAAAATTCTTAATTAACACTTCTTATGATATCACTTGGTGATTGGTAGTTTTTAAGTGAATATAGATTTTTTTATACGTTTATCTACATACATTATTATTATCTATCTATATTATATATAAAAATATTCTGAGTTGAATCTGTACATTAAATATTTTTCGGTAAATCTTATTGAAATAGCCATTATTATTGATATAGAGGCCGAATTTACAATTTTTAGATATATTTTTTGTCTGTCTGGTAACGGATTACGAAAAAACAACTGGACAGATTTTGATGAAATTTGGTATGATGATAGCTGGTTGTCCGGTTCAACGTATAGGATACTTTTTACTTTTACTGAGGAAAAATACCTCGTTTCTGAGAAATCAATACTAAACGTTAAAAAGTATTATAAAGTGGATAAAATATGTGGATAAGTTTAGATAAAGGGATGTAATGTCTGAAATTACTGATCCGATTCTGAAAATTCTATGACTACATATAACATTAAGATACATTACCGCCAAATGCTTTAGGTTATTTTTGAATCCGATAAAAATATAATTAATATTATCAAAACAATCTACTAATCTGAATGATATTACACATTAGGTTCATTTTTAAATTTATTTTTTAATATTTGCTTTATTTCGTGTGCTTGTAATAAATATAAATTATTACAGACAACTTCGTGATAAAGTAATAAAAGGAAGTGAAATATATTACTTTTTGAAATTATACTTGTTGTGGCACGTTTGGAAAAAACTATGAGAGTAAAATTTTTACGATGCGCGCGCATACTGACAGCCAAAAAGCAACATGATGAAGTTAGCTGCATTCCTTTTACAAACTGCGTTACCACTTACCATCAGGTGGAACGTAGTCAAGCACTAATTCAGAATAGTATATAAAAACAGAGAATTGTGACATACGGGGTGAAACCTTTAGCTATTTTTGTTCTGTTACGCCAAAGAAATTCGAGAATAACTTCTTATGTGCGTACATATAAAATCTGTACTTAATACATAAATACATTGTCTATTACATCATTGCTTTTTAAAAATATTTCATGTAACGATTGATTATTTTATTATATTATGTAAAAATTATATATACTTTAACGGGTAATCTTTATATTTAAGTATTAATTAAAAATGTATTTGATAATGCTGTTATCGACGCGTGCGACCACAGATAACGGTGAATTTCTTGGAAATATTATAATGAGAGATTAATGCAAAATAATGTACCTATGACTGGAAATACAACGCAATATGATTCAAGATTATTACGGAACATCACTCCCGTTAGAATATAAGCAAAAACGTTCACTAGACATTTATTATATATATTTATTCGATATAGCGAATTTAACATAATTTCTGCGTAAATATGATAATTTAATATATAGTGCCTTGGTATGCAAAAGTTTAGAATTAAGTAAAAAGTAAAGAAATAAAACAAACATATAAATTCAAAAATATATGTATATGTACAGCAACCTAATTGATCCTTTCGTTAAACCGTTAAAGTACTTTTCATAGAGGATTAATTTTTGACGTCTTAAGGCATTTTGGGTAGTAAGTTTTCGTCCGAATTGTACTCGCGCGAACACGTACGAACACGCACCCATAATGATCTCGACCATTCATGATTCAAGTACTTTGGGGGCGCGCAGACTGGGTGCGTGCAGACTCGCACAGAATGACTCGCAATCCGAACTTGTTGGGATTTTCAAACACTTTCGTGCGTTGAAAATTAAAAATGGATGGAACTACCTATTTGACGGAGAAAAACGTATTCAATGTGCGCACTTAATTCGTACGACCACAATCATACGTTTGAGTACGATACAAATTCGTGTCCGAAGTACGCGCGGCATGATCTCACCGGTCGTGTCGAGTGGTCGTCCCACCAGAGTATGAGAGTGACAGGAATAGAGAGTGCACTTGTGTTTGCGCACATACTTGTGCACTATAATATCTCATGATGGCTAGTCTCAAATCAGATTGACCGTGGGCTGTAGCCGAAATCGATCGTTAGGATTTTAAATAAAACTATCTTTTCGAATATTTTCGCGGACTTATTTTGACTAGTGATCGCCACGTGGTTGAAAATCAACCATAATTCCTTAAGTTTGATCGATATTGAGGTTCTATTCTCAATTTGACCTTGACATTTTATTTATTGTATTTTTTATACATAATTAAAAAAAATCAGCATTCTGCACTTCTTCTCTATATAAACTATAAGTGTGGAAAATTTCATACTCCTCCATCCGCGCAATTTTCGTAAAAAGGGGTACAATGTTTTTGCTTCACGTATTAATATATATAGATTTTTGTTTCCCGACGTTTAGAATGCTTTACAGCGATCATGGTCACGGGATAAACTGAAGGCATCGTCTGTAACAACTTTATATAACCTTCGAGAAGGACATCTAAGACCTTAAGAACTAAAAATTTAGTTTAGTCAGGACATCCTTACTAGAGTATTTACCTGTTGCACATACATCGCAGCACTGAAAGCATTTGGAAACTTATCCGGATAGAGTTGCATGTTCGTCTTCAACACGTCTGCCGGGTTCGTCACTAGCGAGGCAGCTATACCCGCGACGACACCGCACGAGAAGTGCAGTATACTCGCAGTCGCTTGAGATTGAAGATATTCTGCAAATAAAGAAAAGTTTATAATAAAACTAGATGTCTCGATATTCGTTGCCATGTCCAAATTAAAAAAAAAATATATGATCTTTGGATTCATAGAAAAAGTTCAGTAGTTGATATTTAAAAGAGCAACTGTCGAGTTTCTCGCCAATTCTTCTCAGTAGAACTGCATTTCGAGCTGGTGGTAGTTTCCTAACGGACTGCCTACACTGACGCTTAAATTAAATTGACAATTCAAAATGCTTGTAATAAGTCTAATTGAATAAAGTTTATTTCATTTCAATTTGTCCCTACCACTTTTCCGCTTACCAGCGAACAGTATTGTATTATATTTAAATTTAACCATATTTAGATAAAATATGGGGATTTTTTTATATAAAATATATATTTTTTTATAAATCCACACGAAAATTATTCTAAAATGAGACACGCTTAAATAAAAAAAAAAATCATTTTTATTACTTACATTAAAAAAATTAATCCATTAAGTATACTCGTAATAATTATTATTTGACCAATACCACTAAAACCATTTGTAAAATAAAAAAAAATACTATATTTTTTATAAATCCAATTGAAAATTATTCCGAAATGAGACAAACTTAAATGAAAAATAAATACCATTTTTTACAAAAATAAAATATATAAAAAAAACCATTTATAAAATAAAACAAAATATAATATACATATTCTAGAATATATAATCGGCTTACCTTTAGGAATAGCCTGTTTCGTTTGTGTATAGAACATGAGGTATAAGCCTGAGAATGGCGCATCTCTCGCTAAAGTGGGTCCTAAGCCGCAGGACAATCCCCTTAGACCTTCCGCTTTGTATATCGATTTAAAGGCACCGCTTAGACTGTTATACTTGTACACTTCGGATTCGTATCTAAAATCAATAAAATGTAAAATTAGTTTCGATACAAATTTAAACTTATCAATATATTTATTTTTGTACAGTCCTATTGTTTATCTTATACCTAATATGAAATGAGCAATCCTTGTACATATATAAAATTTCTTTTTGTAACTCGGCAACTCGACTCTAGCGACTTGGATCAAATTTTGTATTTAGATAAGGTTTTGCTTAAGTTTATCTAAATCTTTTCTGAAAAAACTCAATTTTTCACAAAACAAAAATCTTATAATGCCGCCTCGTAAGTCGTCGCTAAATTAAGGATTTTATAACCTACGGAACTCGGTTTCCCAAGTACATACTTTATTTGAAACTAATAATTTCTTTATCCCTCAACGACCGCGGGCACACCGGTGTTGCAATTAACAATTAATTTCTTAGAAATTTACCTAGAGGAGTTATGACTAGTACCTGGCGTTTGCCATCATTTTGTTTTTTTCATAAGATACAATAGATAAATTAAGAATAAATATCATATTTATACGTGAATAAGTAGATATATCAAATAACAGAAAAACGACAAAACATCCTGATAGATTACTTTCTAATTGTTTAAACTTTTAAAAAATATTACTCACCTAGTTTTAATAACAGTAATCGGTATTAGGGCAACCCCACTCATGGTTCTTGCGATTACACCCAACGCAACTGCCTCCATAGCACCTAGATCCTGTCTAGTCTTTCCCATCTTGGACTTAAGCCAATGGAGTGATGAGAAGTATAAACCGACGCCTGGCACACATCTAGCTATAGAAGGCACCATACCACGCCATAGCCCAATTATATGCTCCTGACGAACGATGTTCACGAAGATTGAAATCATGCCGGGTTGGATTCGGCTGCTAAAAGTGAAATATAACTTATATTTATATCTAACTTATATATTTTATGACACGCTTGGCTCAGTTTGTAGTGATCTTACTTGCTGTGACAGCGTCGCGGGTTCGAGTCCCGCTGGGGGCATTCATTTGTGTGATGAGCATGAATATTCGTACTCCAGTCATGAGTGTTTATATTTATATGTATATTCTATGTATTTAAAGTTATATATGTGTAGTGTCATCAACTAATTGGTCTCCATAACACAGGCCTCGTAGCTTACCATGGAACTAGATGGTGCTGTATTTTAATGTCCCAAAATATTTACATTTATTTTATAGGTATTTTGGTGTACATATTCAGGGCAAGATTGAAGTAGCAGAAAAATTTACATGTCTAAGCTATTTCACGTGACCAGCAAGTCATTTCTATATATTTTTAGTTTTCTATTATGAATAATTAAGGAGAAAATTAATTTATGTTAGAGGGGTGCCCCTTACATAAGTTAATTTTCAATGGGGTAGGATTTCTATAAAATTTAATTTATCTAAAAAAATGAATACTAATGAGATTTAATTCTTAATAAACTACAAGGTAGTGTTAACAAGCTATAGAAATGATGAACTTAGATAGCAACTAGAGAGCAACAGTTATCACTTGTATGCTCATCAAAAAGGGGGCGACGATAAACGACTAATAGTTACATTGTCACAAAGTCTACATTGGTACACTGTTATGGGACCATTTTCGTTATTATCTTCTTAAATAAAGTACACATTTATAAAATTTCATAACGGCTTTCTAAATGAATCATCATATTTGGTGATAGATATTTGGTAATTCTTACTTGATAGTCGCTGCAACAACATGCTGGCTAGGATTTTGGAGCCTTGTTTTCACCAAGTCCAATGGCTGGAAGAGAATTGTACTGAAAGTGCCGGAAAAGGAACCAGCGAGGAACGCCTTGAAGACAGGGTGGTACTGTAGACAAAATAATCACCTATAGGTAAATGACATCTAATTAAAAAATCATATATATTCTAATTAACTTGATCATGATAAATATGAATAGCATTTTTACGTAAAATAATTATTCTGATAACATATCGCCATCTTGCTCAAACTTAATAAACAGTCATTGGCATTTGATCTTCAATATTCACAAAATTGATATAAAATACCTAAGTCACGTTCTTTTCTTTGTAGTTACTTAAGATACACTTTTGACCTATTTGTCTCACACGACCGTGGTGTGACTTAATTGTACCGATAATACGAATTTCATATGAGATATGTATTTTTAAAAAGATAAATAAGACTGTTAAGCAAAATTAATGCTTAAAATATTTGTGTTACTAGCCAACAGTTGGCGGTGAGACTTACATTAGCCACGACATCCATTTTCTTAAATTTGTTGCCTGTTCTTTTACTTCTATAATCTTAACGTCAGGTGATATCCTTTGAGTATACTCCGAATTTGTAGTATTCAAAATGATAGAGCCAATGGCACAAAATTAATTTCAGCTGAAAATGCTGAAGGTGTCCTAAATTGTATCCGAGTAGTCCGAGTAGTATATAGGGTTGATTCGGTACTTCAAAGTAATTATCATTTTTTCGATCAGTTCGCTCAAAAAGTAATGCATGTAGGCAATCGCCAGATAGAATTTTAAATAAAAATATCTTCGAATTCCTTAAAATATTACAGTCCAATATCTTTAAAAACACGAAACAACTAACACGGGGAGAGAAAATCACTGTACTTCGCGAATTTAGCCATCAGGGAAAGTATGAAGTTTAAAATTTGTTCAACGGCACTTCAACCCGAGTTAAGATAAACGTGTGTCAAAGTACGCGTGTGATTAAAGACTGACAAAGAATGAACGGCGTAACGCAATTTAGTTAGGTAATTTATAGGCAATATTATCGGCTGTAGACTGTTGTGGGTGAGTGAGGGCTAAGGTCAACCTGACCTAATGATAGCGGCTATCTGTGTCATGCTAACTAGGGGGTATAGTTATAAGCATTCACTTATCAGACCAACAAGGATATGTATTCTTAGAAATTATTGTTTTTGCAAAGTGATAAATTTTCAACAGTTTTAAGTTAAAAATTAAATTTTCCAAAACATTTATTCATTAATATTGGCGAAAAAATATCTACTCGTTTCTTATAACTCTCACTATAGGTCACTATAGGACTTAAATTAAATGAAAATAAGATTTTGAGGCGATATCACCCATAGCACAGTATATTTAATCGAAAAACATATTGGTGTAAGCTGTAAATATTATGTGATAAACAAGACGTAATCAGTAATTCCTAAACATGTTATACGTATTGAACGCGCGATTGCGTATATCTTTGTAGGCATTTGATAATACAGAAAAATATGGTCCGTTAAATATTTTTACGTTATAATTTTAATCAGTAAACATAATTCAATTTATATTCTACTAACGACATGTCCTCGCTTCGCTGGGGTGTGTCCCTAAGTATGTTTAAAATATGTTGATGTGAATAGGCAATCATCTTTTTAAGATACTCAGGTCATATAATATACATATTATAAATATTTGACGATACGTTTGACTCAGTTTGTACTTGCGTGCCAGCGGTCGCGGGTTCAAGTCCCGCTGGGGATGGGCATTAATTTGTGTGATGAGCATGAATGTTTGTACTCCAATCATGGGTGTTTATATTTATAATATGTATGTATTTAAAAGTTATATATGTGTAGTGTATCAACTATTTGGTATCCATAACACAAGCCTCGTAGCTTACCAAGGAACTAGACAGTGCTGTGTTAATGTCCCAACATAAAATAAATGAAGGACAGGTTTGTGCAAAAATTTAAAATATCTTTTTTGTATAAAAATTCGTATGGGATTCAAAAATTATATACATTGCAAAAAAATTGTTTTCCGTATATAACATGGCTATAAATAATATACCTTATACAAAGCAAAAGATTTTTCTTAATTTTCAAATTTAGCTTCGTTGTGCTCAACTTATATTATTTAGTTATAAAATTACAAAAGTTTATATTTGTTTTTCAAATTATAAATTTATCATTATTTAATAAAATCATCATCAAATTTACTTATTTCAATAATTACATGTTTTATCTTGTATAAATAATAATTAAGATTGTTTAAGTAGTAGGCAAATTTGAGTATTATTTATTTCTATTCTCTCAGATACAAATTTATTTTAGTATTACTTAAATAGGTACTTGCTATAATTTGGTAATATATAATGATCATGTACATACAAAAAAAATATGAACTTCTTACAATCTATGTCTAATAAATTATACGTACATAAAAATATTTGGAAGTTTTTGATTGTGTGCTTATTTATTTACATGTAATTGCTTCTATCTTAATATTTATAATGTGATTTTCTATAGCCTTCCTCAACAAGTAGACTATTAAGTGCAAAAAGTTTTTTTTCCTTTGTGGTAAGTCTTGGTATTCTCATTGATTAACACACACAATCAAATTCTCAGTTTTATAGTAGGTACCTATATTAGTTACTGCTATTAATTTCAACCTCTGTTATATATTGACAAAATAAATATATGAAATATCACAATAATTATAATATATAATAATAACAACCCACATGATCCTGGAATGCGACACAGTGGCATCAACGCAAGGTAATCCTCGGATCAGTAAGGCTTCTCCGGGAAGACTGTGAAGTTCCCAGAAAACTTCTGTGCTTCTGTGTGGAGCTGGGCTGGCTAGATTAGCCAGAATTCATGATGCAAAACGGACCAACTTAGAAATTAAGTACAGAAAATTAAGTCCACCTTACATTATCACAATAATTATATTTATTAGAAGTGATCTTAATTGATTAATATATATTATTTACCCATGGGACATTAATTTAATAATTTTGTTATTAATAATTTTAGCATTGAATAATTTCTTGTGAAACTGTACAGTGAAAATAAAAATATTATCTTTACCTGACCCTGAAGACAAGTTGCCATTTGATGTGCTAAAAACGTGTTCTTTTATCGTCAAGTAACCTAACAAAGTAATACTTGTTTACTTACCAGAGAATATCACAAATGGTGATGCCATAAAAACAATTCTTTCCGGAACTTTGATAAGGGATAATTAAAAGTTCGTTGGAGGTAAACAACACAAGGGGATCACTTAGGACACTCTTATCAAGACAAACAAGTTCGCAGGGGGCCTCACTTACGTCTTTATCAGGGTTGTTGAGGTCAACAGGCGCTGCAGTGTCTATCGCCCATCCATTTGAGCATGCCTCTAGCATTTGCGACATTACAAATATTTATATCATAGTAAATTATAAATTAGTTTAAATAGACGCATTTTCGCGTTAGTTTCGTCAGAGTTTAGACTTTAGACATAATATTTTCATAATTTATTATTTTGACATTTTTTTATCAATAGTACAATACATACGTCAAGTATAAGTCATGACTATTGACATTTGACTTTGACATTTCTATGTCCTCTACAAAAGTCCACGAAGATTGTTTTGTGATTGGCAGAATATTTAGCGGATGATAACCATTGGCACTTTTATAAAAAAACCCTAGATGCACAGTTTATAACAAATATCTCTTTAAAATGTGGCGTCGAAACGTGACGTAAAGATAAACTAAAGAAAAAAAACCCAAAGATCGCATGATATGATTGTTTAAACTCTACACACAAATTCGAATTTACACTCACCAAACAATAATTCGAAGACGTAACAAAAAAAAATCATTTGAATTTTGAAATAATCTTTAAAAAGAACCAAGATACTCTTAATTTATTTTATTTAATTAACAAATTTATTATCATTAAACGACATGGAATGTATTGGCATGAACTATTTAAATAAAATAATTGTCGTGAAACCTTTGTAAATAAAAAAATAGTAACAACTTCGTAGGAATTGGTACGATCTTAAAATGAGAATGAGAATGAATTCTAACTATAAATAAAAATTTATGTGGTAATACTGTTCGTTGGTAAGAGCATTACTAGGTGGAACATGCTTCAACCAAATTCTGTTGCTTCAACCAATGCGAATTGATGATTTTTTCTATAGGATCTTTGTATGATATTAAAGATGACAAACTTATTGGAATTGTGAAATATGACTAGACAACGTCTATCGGGACAGCTAGTATATCTACTAACTAAACTTACAATCAGATTAATAATTAATTAATTACTTATTAATACTCTAAGTATGTAAATGAAATTATTTATAACGTAACAAATAATACTTCCATATTATTATTTTAATATCAGAGAGTGTGGTAATTATTCCCGTTTTTTAATGTCTTATTTATGCCTACCTAATGATATAATATAGAAAATTAAATATAATAGAAAGTAAAGCGCTACCTTCAGGACCGGCCTAAGCCATCTAGGCGCCCCGGTGTACTAGGTATACCTACTTATTTCATTACAATTAAAAAAAAACGTGTATGTAGAACTATTTAGTGACAGATACGATAAAACGCTGAGTCTAGTTCTCCTTTAGATCGGTAAAAATAAGTATTCAAATTAAATGGTTAAGTTGAGCTGGCGCGCGCAGCGCCCTGTATAGCCTGGCGCCCCGGGCAGCCGCCCCGGTCGCCCCACCTAAAGCCGGCACTGGCTACCTTATTATTAGTTACCTTAAAAAACGGTTTTAAATAAAGGTTTTTATACCTTCAAAAGTCAAAGTGTTTTTATAAAATTTCAGTTCTAAGAAACCATTAAAAAATTAATAAGTCTCAAACCTAAAGAATAATACGTTAAAAGTCAGAGTAATAACACTATTAAAACAACATCAGTTTCTGTGTGTCTTAAGGTTATCATCTTGAACTCAGATAATAAAACTTAGGGGGTAACGACTAACGCGTGATGGACATCTTATTATTACAACGCAATTAATTAATTTATAAAAAAAACTTTTTATCATAAATAATTTAATTGGCTAATATTCTACATCGCCATCGTATCGCCTCAATCATTATATAACTCGTTGAATCTTAAATTCATATAAAATGTAAACATGGTAGCATAATATCTGTTTTAATAAGTATTTCGTTTGTTAATTGTTACAATTGAGGAGCGGCAGAACAAAAACCGATAAACCACATTTTGAAAAAAAATGTATGATGCCAATAATTTGGTTGTTCTCGTACATATCTTGCTCTATGGTTGATGAAACCTGGTCGAAAACTGATAAATCCGCTCTAAAATTAAATCCTTCCGCGAAATACCCGGATCTGAACATAAACCGATAATTACATCAACAACGATGGCGATCGGAACAGATACCGATAAATCCTTAACATTTGTCATTGTTGACTTGATTCTGTCAAAAACCGATGTATCTAATTTCGAGTTTAGATATTATATCCTACAGTGTTTTATCAAAAACCGATGTATCCAGTTGATTTGGTCAATAGCCGATAAATCCATTTTCTTTTTTTTTATAAATCAACAGGTACCGCAGCCACGAATGTACAATTTAGGTTTTCAAACAGTGATGCTAACACCAATAAATTGATAGATTTCGTATAATTCTAAATTTGAAAACTATGAACTTGGCCATATTTTTACATTTTCCCACAAAAAACACAAAAGTGATTTATTGGTTTTTGCTCCGACGCTCCTCAATTATTATTACGTACACGGTACATAGGCACGGTAATATTTGCATTACATTACCGTGACATAAGTAATATTATGTATACCTACTTTGTTCTATGTACAGGAATATCTCCTAATATTTCAAATAGCAAACACGCACGTACGGGTGTGAATATAGAATTAAATTCAATTAAAATTTCATTACTGTGGTCATGTTTTTTTTGTTATTTAAAAAAAATGCTATTAATCTTAAAGAAAATTAACCTTACCCGATTGGATATAACTTGTAGTAATAAAAAGATTTAATTCTTACACATACATATGCATAGGTAAAAGAAAATTGGCGAATGTTTGTCTGTACGTTAATTCAAGTTAATCTCAAGAACTATTGGACGGAATGATTGGTTGCGGATTTTGTCATTGTCATTTCGTTACCGGTTAATTTAGATCATAAAAACAAATTAAAATAAATTGTGATTTTTAATAACATAAAACCGACATCAAGAATTGATTCAACTAGGTAGTTGTAGGTTTTATTTGTCATCCATGGTAGTAGATACCTATTTAATGGTTATTAATTGTTATTACGTTTCAATTGTTTTCTGAACTAACACAATTTTTAACAAAAAAAAATACATTTCAGCATAGGTATTTCAGTGCTGATTAAAGTACCTAAGTATCTACCGACAAAATCGTAATACAATTTAACTAACAATAACAACTAGTATAGTATTCTACGATGTGTGCAATAACTATAGGTATATACTCTACATACAAATAATTGAACTGCTTTAATTATAAACCGTATTTATTTGCTCATTTTCAATCGATTCTAATCATGAAAAGTGCTAATAACAATTCTGCAAACCGTTTCTTTATTGACGGACGATGTCATTTATTAATTACTAGCGGCTCACCCTCGCTTCGCTCGGGTTCGTCGCTAGGTACGTTTTAAATAGATATAAAAAGAAAAAATCTTTCTTTCTCACATTTTAATTATATGTTTTAATACTTACCTATTCCGGACTAAGAGAAATCCAAAAATTAAAATATCATAAAAATTGGAACGCGGTCGAACGGGATAAAAAGTATCCTATGTCCTTCTCCTGGCTCTAAACTACCTCCCTGCCAATTTTCAGCTAAATCGGTTCAGCCGTTCTTGAGTTATAAGCGAAGTAACTAACACGACTTTCTTTTATATATATAGATTTTCAAGCTCTGGTAACAAAGGCACATTACCTTCAATTAATATGTATAAAGTAATAGATTTATTTATACTCTGCCTCATCACGGCTCCTCTGATAAGCCGATCACGCATACCTAGAACTTGAAACACATGTTAAAAGGCTTTTATATAAATAGGTAGATGAATATATAAGGATTCTTGCTTAGATAATGTTTAAAGGGTAAAGATGGCTTATCCCGTAAGTCTTTATATCTATATATAGGTATAATAAAATTGTAACTAAGCCGAATCTGTACATTAAATATTTTTTGGAAAATCTTACTGAAATAGACATTATTATCGATACAGAGGCCGAATCTGTAGTTTTTAGAATTTTTGTCTGTCTGTCTGTTACCGCATCCCAGAAAGACCACAGGAGGGATTTTGATGAAATTTGGTATGGTGATTGATAGCTGTGTATTCCGGGTCCAACATATAGGATACTTTTTACCGCGGAAAAATATCCCATTTCTGAGAAAAAATACGAAAGCTGCATTGTAAAAGTATACCAATATGTAAAACCTAAGAATTTGTTTTTTGGTCATCTGAACGCGGGCGCAGCCGCGGGCAATGCTAGTTAATTAATATGCTTTGATTTTTTATTGCAATTTGTATATTAATAATTAAAAACTAATTATATTTTATTTGTGATAAAAATGAAAAAAGTCAAATAGTATTTAGATTTTTTAAAGTATACAATGTACAGCTAAGCAGCTAAACTATCGTTTCAAGGGTATTTTCAGCTTACAATCTCTTCTGTGCAATGTAATATTGCGACTAAGCATCAAAAAGTTGTATATTTTCTACTTGCATGATATTACATAAAGAATGAATGACATCTCATGTTGTACCTACTTACTTTCGATTTGTACTTATTGCTCAGCTTATACGGTAGGAAGGTTGAACTTAACAATTTTTTATCCTAAATTATTTTTAAATATGTAAGTTGATAATACCGCATTCGATTGATTTAACGGAAAAAAATTAAGACATAAATTGGCGTCTAAGATTTGCCATTTTGATTTTTAATGATATATAAGTAGCCTATGACACTCGCGTTATTAATTTGTGACGTTTAATGGTTACGAGGGAACATAGGGTCGGACATGCATACTACATACATTCAGGTCAAAAACATAACCCTTCTTTCACTTAGTTTAGGTTTTGCTTAGTTAGGCTTCACCGTAGTCGGATAAAATATTGCATAAAACGAAAATTGCCAATTCTCTCATTATTTCAATAGTTTCCTAGTCATTTGGCTAGTCTTAGTGGGATTGGCCGCCATGTACGAAATGAGTGTGGACATTTTTTATTATCATTACAATTACATTAAATTATGTTTGTGACATTGCCCTAAAAAATATTTAATTTTATTTATGAATAACCTTGGGCAATTTTTATATCTATTTAATTTAAATTTTAAATATTAAATCGCTCCGCTCGGGTTCGTCCCTAGATACATTTTAAAATTTAGTATCGATTTATATACCTATTTATATATATGTATCGATTTTACTGCGGGTGAATATCTCATCTCTGAGAACAGAGCTGAGATATTCACCCGCAGTAAAAAGTATCCTATATGTTGACCCGGATAACCAGCTATCATTGTACCAAATTTTATCGTGATGCGTCAGACAGACAAAAATTCTAAAAACTATAGATTCGGCTTCTGTATCGTTAATAATAACTATTTCAATAAGATTTTCCAAAAAATATTCAATGTACTGATTCGACTCATTTAGAATTTTATTATATGTAATTATAATGTATAGATTAAATAGATATAAAAACTGCCTGGCGTTATATTTTTTGAAGCAATAATTTTAGGTCCTATGATAAAAAAATATTTTTAAATATAATATAATCTTTCGAAAAACGTATACAGTGGTAAAAGAAAACACAAATATTTTACATTACTTATTTATTCTACGTACTTCCACAAAGTCTCAATGTGCTGCATGAAACTTACACAAAACTTACGTAAATTACTCGTCATCAATACAATAACTATAAGAATAGATGTATTTATATACGATAAATATATGGAATGAATAGTTAATTTTAATAAATAATTATCAAGGAATTCTTGATTTAATAGAAGCTTATGTTAGTCACCTTCGAAGAAAAAAACCCCTATGGGGCGGGAAGGCACATCAAAATTTTAAATATAATAATTAAAAAAAAGTTTTTTTTTCAAGTCTCCATGTGTTGGCACAGAAAAACTGTAGATACAAACTATATTTAAAAAAATAACTAAAATATAGACTCGATTTGTTTATTTAAGAATCGCAATACAAATAACGAAAAATATTAACGTTATTAATTTATAAACAATTATTATTTATTTTTAAGGGTAAAAAAAACAGTATAATAAAATTATTACTTGTGTTTTTTATAATTTTATATTTTTTTTGCTTGATTTTTTTCTTTGTTTTTTTTTCCCGTTATTAATCGAGTCAATACATTTAAATACCTATGCTATGTAAGTTAAAATATTCTACACATTTGTCAATATTTGAACAATACAAAAATAAATTCCGAAACTTGGAATAAATCGAAATTAATACTACTTTGAACAATTACGGCTGATTGATTAAATGGAGATTCTCGGAATGATCTAGAAATTAAGTTAAACTATTTCATTTTATAAGTACAATATATCCAATACACTAACGGAATGACTTTATTGTTTCTATTTACGTCTTTTAGTTATATTTTTTCAATTAGTAGAAAAAAGTCGCTTTGGAATGTAAGATTTTTAAGATAATAATTTTTTGATGTTGTATTTAAATTAATTATAGTTAAAAAAATATTATAGAAGTTTTTTAAGCATAATTGTGCAAATAATGAACATTCTCCTTAATAATCACTAAATTAATTAATTTTAAGACATTGTATTTTTTATAGCATCACAAAAAATATAAGCGACTTTATTTTACTAAATGTCAAAAAAAAATCACAAAATTGAATATGGCGTGACATAACACATTTCGTCCTTTTCTCTGCACCGTTAAACTATTATGTTAGAAAGAGACAACTGTATGTTTGAACCATTTTAAAGCTTTACATGTGTCTCGTGTTGCCGAAATTGATACCGCTTTGATTGGCACCTTTATTAGAGCCGTATTGAAGGGAGATGACTCCTTGACCCGCTCTAAGCTGTTCCTCAGTGAAGTTCCGTACGTTCTTCTCGGCTTCTTTCGGGCCTATTGATGGTTTGCCGTAGTTACCCGCCTAGAAGAAATAAATCGTTATTTTATTACTAACTAGGTCACTTCCCCATACAAACTTTCACCCCCTTAAGGGATGATTTCAGGGATAAAAACTATCCTATGTCCTTCCCAGGGTCTCAAACTATCTTCTTATTAAATTTCATCTAAATCTGTTCTGCAGTTTCGGAGTCTATTCGATACAGACAAACAAACAAAAAGAAATTTTTCCACTTTATAATATTAGAATAGACAAGCCACCAGCTCTGGATTCGCAGGGAAATTGACACAGATATATAAATAAATAAGTTATACATACTAAATATATACCCATAAATAACTTATTGGTTGTTTCATTTGCATTTAGATTAATGTACCTACTTAAATATTCGATACAACTTGCGTCATCTATCGTAGGTACGTTGATAATACTAAATTAGAATATAAAGAAACATATTATGTATATTATAAATAAACATATATAACTTATTGTTTAGGTTAATTTAATATTTTGGATTGTAGAAAGTGTCAAGTTAACTTTAAACTTAAAGTACTCTTGAGAAAAACGACGAATCTATACATAAACATTAAATAGGCAGAGACACAATTATAGTTCAGTAACTTTTATTCCTCTCTGTGTCAAACGATATTCTTTCTCTTTTTATTTATATTAGCAGCTATTGATGAGTTTTAATGTTATTAATATAAGGATTTTAGAAATACTTAGTGTTTTTTTTATTTAAATAGGTAAATTCTATTCATGTTTTCGATAATGGCTGGTCGAATTTTGACTACTAGACGAACAATAGCATACCGATATAAACAAATAATATACTGTGCCTTACTTTTCTATACCCTATGTGTTACTTCACTTTAATTTTCAATAGTAGTCCTATTATGGTACGAAATTTAAAATCCTACTAATATTATGTTAAAGTTTGTTCGGATCGCTGGATGGATGGATGTTTGTTACTCTTTTACGCCAGAACGGATCTAGATGAAATTATGGCACAGAGATAGATTATAGTTTGGAATATCACATAGTTTACTTGTTATCTTGGAAAAATGTACGGTTCCAGTGGGATAGATTTGTTTTTGTCTAAGGACGAATCCAAAGCGAAGCGAGTCACTAGTATCTTATGAAATTACCTTTCTACCCAACGACTGAAGGCATATAACAACAGAATTTAAGTTCTGTCTCTCCCATAAGTCCACAGTCTGGAATGTTTCTTGTGCGGGCACTCCGAACTGCTTTGCCGCTTCCAAAAACGCGTTTATATTTTCCATGCATTTGAACGCCATTTTCGACTCGTTGATTTTCTTCACGATACCAGGTTTTAATTGGTTGGCGAGTCTGGAATTAAAGAGAGAAATCTAATTAGATACCTTTAAAAGTTTTAACGTAAAGGATTTTATAAACACAAACTTTCTTTTTAATATATAATATATTGAAAAGAAAATTTGTAGCAGTTTATACATATACTATTTTAGAATTTGCGTTGCGTCAGAACAGACACCTATAGAGATAAAAATAAAAAACAAGTTTTTATCTAAATACAAATTTTGATCTAAACCATTAGAGCCGTTTCCGAGATACACGAAATAAATTTATATGTACATATAGACAAGAATTGCTCATTTATTATTATAAGATGTAAGGCAATTTCATTGATTTCATAATGTTATCGACATATACATTATCGTGATGGAAATTTTAGCGAGAAGCAAAAGTGTAGTTCCAGGTTCAAAAGCGTGTTGGACTATCGCATGATCCTTCTCCCAATAAGGAAGAGCCTAGCCTAGCAGTGGGACGGTAAAAAGGGTTGAATGAGTGAAGTTATTACATAAAAGCAAAAACAGATCTATCCCACGGGAAGCGGTCTGTTTTCCGGTATAAAAAGTAACCTGTTCTTTGACCAGCAACATAAAGTATCAGCATGTCAAATTTTACTAAATTAGGTGCATAAGTTGTTGTGTAATAAGCTGTACAATTTATTATAGTTTTTTAACTATCCCCCAGAAACTCTTGAATTTTTCGAGATGAAAAGTATCTAAAATGTTGACCACGGATATAAGGTATCACCATGCAAAATTTCATTTAAATCAGTCCCAACGGTTTCGTACAAAAATGGTTAAGATTTAACAAATGTTCGACGTGATTCTTTAAATTGGCATAACTTTTTTATTTATAAAACGATTGATATGAAACAAACACTAAATGTTTAGAGAACCTTACCACAATATATTAGTGAAAACCACATCTTAATCGGATAAGCCGTTTCTGAGATTAGCGTGCACAAACGCACAGACAAACAGATAGACAGACAAAAATTCTAACAATCATTGTTTTGGGTGCTATTTGCGTTGATAAAGGTCCCAATTATACTTTTTCTCATATATCTTTCATGTACAGACAGCGATCCGTTACATTTTTATTATATGTATAGATATAGATAACCGATGAATTAATTTCTGACATACAGGTAAATACTAAACAATAACTTACTAGTAGCATCAATATATTAGATAACAACAAGAACTAAATAAAATCTGTTAGTCTAGACTTAATAGCCGTCATTAGGGATTCCTTTAGTGATTCTATCACTAGGTCAGATAGTACGATTATTGTAATGACATTAGACAATTATTGCATACATTTGCAAAGCTTCAAATCAATAAGACTTAGTTATATATGTTAATCTTATTAGTTTTAAAAATCTGTAGTATAGAGTTTTATGTAAAAAATTCGAAATTTTTCTCAAATTTTCTTAAAAATTGAATAATTTTCCCTACTTTTAAAGTACAAAATTACTGTTTTTTTCAGTTTTCTACGAAGTATCTCGAGCTCTATTTCATACTAAGTTTCAAGAACAAAACTATTAATAAACTTGAAGGTTTATTTAATTAGTTGTATGCTAAAATACAATTAAACGCAATAAGAAAAAATATCACAATAGGAAAAACTTGTAACAAAATAGAAAATGTATTTCTGTTGCAAAAAAACTGTTTTTTTTTTTAAGTTATACTTCTTTTGGACGTTTAGAAAAAATCATAAGAATAAAATTTTTACAATGCGCGCGCACACCGACAGCCAAAAAGCGTCATGATGAAGTTAGCTGCATTCTTTTTACAAAGAGAGATTTGTGACATACGGGATAAAATCTTTAGCTATTTTTGTTCTATTACGCCAAAGAAGTATAACTTCTTACGTGCGTACATAAGTACCTACATACATACGTTTTTTTATATAGACAAAGTCAAGCGACGTCCTTTATATTATTTAGTAATACATTTGGAATTCAGTAGCCATCTTTAAATAGGAAACGAATTGATATCTGCTTAAAGTATTTGCTATGTAAATGGGACAGTTCTATTACAATCTTGTATTGCAAAATAAACACGTCAAATGGTAGTGAACGATGCCGGTCAGGCTTTACGACAGATCACGATCCGACGATTTGTCGGTTTTAACTATTGCTTGCCTTTAACTAGAATGTAGAATATTAGAAATACATACATATATACTATGTATTATAGCGGTTTAAATTTTTATAGTTCCTGATGCTGTTTTTTGTAAGTTTGTTGTTGTTTTGTGTTAAGTTGATTTTTTATGATAATATAAAGTCAGTTCTAAAATAATTAATTATTATAATTAGTATTTTTACTGAGAAAAAGTGCACCGACTTCAAAATCATTAAAGTAACTATTTCAGCCTTAGTGTATTCATAATAAAATATGGGACCAATCTTGAGGTATCTATTCATTAAAATAGACAATTCGGAAAGATATCACGTGACATACACACAATAAAAACAGCTGAATTGAGTACCTTCTATTTTTTTAAGTTGATCAAGGTAAAGCTCTTCGTTACCTAATATTATAAAATACTAATTTCATGTAAAAAATCTCGTGGAATATTATTACTCTGTCGCATAAAGTTACCTAGGGCATGGGGCAGTGATTTTTATACCTTCGTTTGTAACCAGCTTTGTAACCGGCTCGGAAACCCGTTAAATTTTTTAACCGGTTTTGGTCATTGACCCCGAACCGAAAGGCATTTCGGTTTTTTTTAACCAGTTAAATCGGAATCCGAAAACCGAAAGGTTTCAGTTACTTTAACCGGTTAAATCCGAGAGAACAGGTTTTAACGAATTTAGGTTCCACAACCAAAATTAACCGGTTAAAATGAGTTATTTATGCGTTTATATTTGGTGCGGCTTTGCTAATGGTGAATGGGTTAGTAATAGGATATATGTACGTTTCTTACTAATGAATAAATTAACCGGTATCAAATCCTAAATCCAACCTTTCTCTAAGAATAACTGTTAACTATTATTATTTCAGTTTAGTAAACCGGTTCCGAGCTCTGTTTGTTACCTTTAGAGATGTTTTTTTGTTATTATTTCTTAATTAAATATACAAATAATATAAAATTGCAATGCAAACTATAAAATAAATTTAATTATTGTTGTAGCATTACAAACGATACGTACTTGCACAGAACAGTTCCGTCTTTAAGTACTTCATAGAAGTTGTCCATATCACCAGATGTGTTATCTGGCTCGCCGGTGATCAGTCGGATCCATTCCAAACATTCCTCTGCCAGTTCTTCACTGTATTTGCTGTTGATCTGTAATTAAAGGAAATATTTGATTTTAAGTTATTTTGCTTCATTAAAGAACGAATTGGGTAAGACAAATTCGATAGTTTGCGTGAATTGTAGGATTGTGCAGGGTATTCATAATAATTTAATACTAGTAGTGTGTGTGGAATGAGGCAGATAAAATATGGTTTCTTTAAAAAAATAATTAAAAAAAATAATAATTTTCATAAACACTTCTATCGAATCAAGCAAGGAGTTTTGTAAGCAAACTTGTACAGTTAGTATAAAAATGTAGAACAGGTACGATTTTCTAGTAATCCCCATTACCATTACCAATATATATAGGGAACATTCTTATGGTATATTCTTTTTGATGAAATCTATCTATACATATAATAAAATTGTAAATGAGCCGAATCTGTACATTAAATATTTTTTGGAAAATCTTTTTGAAATAAACATTATTATTTATTTTCGATACAGAGGCCGAATATATAGTTTTTAGAATTTTTGTCTGTCTGTCTGTCCGTTACCGCATCACGGAAAAACCACTGGAGGGATTTTGATAAAATTTGGTATGGTGATAGTTGATTATTCGGGTCAACATATAGGATACTTTTTACTGCGGGAAAATGTCTTATTTCTGAGAAAAAATACAAAAACTGCATTGTAAGAGTATACTAGCATGTAAAACCTAAGAATTTGGTTTTTGGTCATCTCAACGCGGGCAGAGCCGCGGGCAATGCTAGTAAAGAATAAAGCAAAACTCAATATCTCTTTGCTATATTACGATAAGCTCTTTTTTGGTTTTATTTATTAAGTATGCAAGAATAATATAAGAAATTGTATAGATATATCACAATAAAGGAAAAACTATCGTCTCTTATTAGGCAATCATTTTTTATCTGCTAAAACCATCTTCAATGAAAGAATTAGTCTTTTGACAAAAACATTACAACATATTATATTAAAGTTGTGGTCACGAATAATACTTATACCATTTAATACAAAATTGGCGTTACCAAGTAGGTAGCTATTGATAAGCTCCCATTATTCATTTATCCATTTCCAACAATTTTAAGCTGTCATACTCAAATCTAAAACGAGGTTCTTACATCATCGAAATAATTTTGTAGGCATACCAACACACTTGTCATAGCATAATCACTCATTGTGTCAATCGTACGAATTGTTATTCAGCGTACTTTTAATATAGGGATAATCTTACAAATTTAAGGCAGTGATAGCCCAGTGGTGACGCGCTCGCTTGGTAAACCGAGTGAAGCGGGTTCAAGTCCCGGGTCTCACACCTCTGATATTTTCATGTGCGAATCATTTTCAACATGATTACCACTTATCTTATGGTGAAAGAAGTGAGGAAACCTAAATGTTTGAGAACCTAACAAACTTTCCTAAGACAATTGACGTCCGTCAACCTGCTCTTGGCCAGCGTGGGGGACTATGGTCTGATCTCCCTCGTATTGAAGGGAGGGTGGCCCATACCCAGCAGTCAAAGGGCGGAATACAAACATACATTCCAAATTTACAATAATATATCATATTTATATTAGTTTTCAAACAGGTACAGGTTGATTCAAACAAGCCATGGAGTAGCGCAGTACCTCTTGAAATACCTCATTAAAAAAGGGAGCTCAACTAAAATATTCATAGTCTCTCGGCTTTGGAAAATAATTTTCCGTTGCAAAAATAAGCACTCTGGTTTTTAAGCTGCAAGCCCGACACAAAGGGACGGGAAAGGCACTTTGTGTATGCGTGTCTGTAACGGTAGTACTAACAATTATACTTATATTTGTTGCTGAGGTAAAGTGCGTGTAGAGTAGTTATTATTAAGTGGAGAGATTTGCTTATAAAAGACAAGATTCGGATTTTTTAAGCGTTGAAGAAAAAATACCTATTATATGTAGAAATCTAAAAGAAATATAGTCGAATGATAAAATAAGATTGTATGATTAAATTTGTTGTTTCAATACAATTTTTATAATTTCTATTCCTTAAACGATTCTAGAATGACATTTTATTTAACAATAAGCTCTCAGAGTCTGTTTATTATTAGCAGTCGTAGTATTAATCGTCTTAAATCTCTAATATACTGGCACTTTCATGTAATAATCGTAATGATTTTTAAATTACAATTATTGTCTTCGGGTTCGAGGTATAAATATAAAAACATACATTTACCATGAAAACAAATATACGATAAACTGTAGGAAATAAGCATGCAAGTTCGCCAATGCTAGGCACAGAGATGAAGGTCATACTGATAAGCCGGGCTGGCATATACAAAACCGTTATAACATGTTTAGTTCAAATATCATTCCAGATATAAATGTATTTATATTGTGATAAATTACAATATTTTTTTCTAATATTTATTACTAAAATTTTAATACAAAACATTTAATATTATACCCATTATACTACTAATAATATATTATTGAGTGGGTAAGTTTTTTTTTTACTTGTTTTATTATTTTAAGCCAATTTAAAGCGTGTCCTGAGAAAGAATTACACAATACACCCCACACCATACGTGAGTTTTGGTAGTAATTTATTTTAAAGTAAGGACTATTTCTCTTTCAACTAACGGTTTTTGCCTGGCTAGATAAGCCAACAAAACTTCTTGAGTATTTTCCTATTTGTGGTAATGTACCTATAATATAGGTAATTTTAAAAGTATATAGTAAATTACTTTCAACTGAATTAATTAAAAATTTAAAAAAACCCCTACGCAAATTGTCATTTAACGATTACACTGGCACGCGTGAAGCACTTAATCGAGTATTTACGCCAAAATGCCTTACATCATTATTGAAAAGAGCTGATACTGCTGGACCGATATTAACCAAACATAGCTAAGAACCACCGCAAGGAAACTGACTTTCAAATGAAAAAAACCGCATCGAAATTGGTCCATCCGTTTGAGAGCTACGATGCCACACACAGACACACACATACACACAGACAGACAGACATCGACGTCAAACTTATAACACCCCTCTTTTTGCGTCGGGGGTTAAAAATGTTGAGCTGAATAATATTTCAAGAACTGGAAAATATGAGATTTTTAAATATTCAGCACTTCATATACTAGCAAGGAAAGCCTAGAGAGGGCTTAGATGGTAATCTGATCAAGATGCTTCAGGATGCAAACTAAGGCTAGTATCGACTAAATTATTCCCTATGGATAAAACGATGTCACGAATGATATCACGTGTAAATAATTTAAATACACATACACATACTTGCTAAATATGTAATTGATTGCTTTTTAGTTTTTAGCTCTTTTCATCTTAGAAGGTCAATTTCCGTACGGTATTATAATTTAATGTAAATTACAATACCTTACGGAAATTATAATAATTTTGTAAATTCACGTTAAAATTTAAAATAGACGGTGGGTGCGCTAATAACGCTAAAAGGAAGTAACACATAGACAAGATAATAGTCCAAGTGTTATTTTAGTGCATATCAAACATTATCTGAGAACATACACATATATACACAATTTGTTTTACTATTATATATTATTTTATAAATATATTATTTACTAGCAGTACTCGCGGCTTAGCCCGTGTAAACTTCTGATCGCTAGCAAACTTCACAGTATCACCTGCTGGTCTAATCTGAAGATTGCCTCGAAATTTCATCAATATCGCTCCAGCCGTTTTAGAGTCCATAGGGAATACACATATACACATTGAATTTTATATACATACATACATACCTACTATATGTACGGTTAAGGTTAGATTAAAAGAGTTAAAAATAATGTAAAATAACGCCCGTTGGCGCGTTTGCCCGCGCGACTGGCAGCATTACACATAAGGTCTGCTTCTACTTCCAAATAAAAAAAAATAACAAATATAACTTAATCTATAGCACTTCTGGAATCGCAAGGAATATTTAAAAAAAACATTGAAATTTGTTGGATAGATTTTTAGTTAAATCCGTTCAAACATACAAACAGAGAACTTTATATAATTAGTATAGATAAAATTGTTATAATGGTGTTTGATTTCTAAATGACTGTTTTATATGGAATTTATATGGTTAATTGGCAACGATGTGGCCATCGAGTGGTTATTACGCAAGGAAGAGTAGACGACACTAGGCGTGGTAGATCCTTTGCAGTGGACGAACCAAGTCATGCGGTAGTGGAAGTCCCACTGGACGAATATGCGACAAAGGCAAGAAGTAGAGTGGAGTGGAAGTGTAGTGTCAAGTGGGTCACAAACCAATAAGGATGACCACCACCAGTCTGTCGTGGCTGAAATGACTAAGAAAGAATAAGAAAATATGGTTAATTGCAAAATAGCTTTAACCGAAATTGGAGGGAGAGCTCTACGAAAGTATGTATGGTAAAATTATATATGTACACAATACTTTATGAATTAATAAGGACTGAAGGAGAAGAAAGAGGACATCATTTGCGCAAAACCACGAACGAGAAATATTAGGTTATACTTATTTTTCGTGCCTTTCCTGGACTGTGTGGCAGCCATTATAGATAAATTTCGCCGGAGACTTGGCACTTGTTTACAACCTGGCACAAATTTAGGCCAATGTTATCCAAGAATTTACAATATGTAGCGCCTGACCTACTTCGTGGGTTTAATTGCATGACCAAGTAGGCACTTTTTGACGTAATTTCAACATAAATGTTTCCCTAACATGTACACGATTATATTAAAAAACTTTAACATTCTTTAAGCTGAAAAATGGTGAGTCAAAACATTGAAACATATTTACTGAACTTTCACCATATTTTTGGAACCGGACAGGACAGAAAAAGGTATCTTTTACGGTATAATTTTTAAATTATAAAACTATCGATTTTTTTTAATGAAAACTTTTATTACTTTCTATATTTTTAATGTTACTATATACTATATTACATACGTATATTACTAACGAGAGCTTTTTGTCAAATTATGTTAGTAGAATGAGTTGTGCACATAATAAAATGATATGCAAGAACCTCTTTAACCTTGTTATGAAATAATGGATTGCTTTCTTCTTTTGCATGTTGCTAAAACATAGATACATTACGTTTATAGTCAAACGTTATGTTAAATATATAAATCTCCTCGTACTGTGCGATTTCGTAATGTATAAGTACGTTTAGAATTAACTGATGTGACCACAAATATATATAGAATATCACTTGAGAAACAATTAAATCTTTCATTAGAAATTGAAAAAAATAATAATGATCGAAGATATTTGATTGGCGCAACATAGCCAAAAAATGCAGATGAATGGCTGGTTGTATGGATGTATAGATGTTTGTTACTCTTTCACACAAAAACAACTATATGTATGTTAATGAAACTTTACAATAATATAGCTCATACATCAGAGTAATACTTTTTACCTTGAAAAAATGTACGAATTCCGTGGGATAGATTTGTTTTTGTCTAGGGAAGAACCCGAGGCGAAGCGAGGGCAGTCGCTAGTTATAGATATTTCTATTTATTATTATTGAGATAATAAATAGAAATATCTATAACTCAACATATTTACTTTAACTACATTATGTAATATGTTTAGTAATATTAGCAGATTAACAACATGTCAAGGACGTGTGTGTGAAAGGCCTAACTAGAAATAAATATTACATTTATAATTTTAATTTAAAACCCGATAAAATTGCATAAATATATTTACACGAACAAATCGAATTGTGAACACTCCAAATTTTACTTGTTCACATTTATAGTGTAGGGCTCATTAAAATTATTAACACGGCCTTCATCATTTCTATTATGAATTACGATGTTGAATTCCTTAATGTAGGTTAGTAGGAAGAACATAACTGACAAAAATTTTTGCTTAAATAAACCACAGCACGTCCTTATAACCGATCCATATGAGAAATATGTTAATTAGTAAAACTGAAGTCCAACGTCTTTATATTTAAAGTAACTATTTAATCAATGCTATTGTGTAATTTGATGACACGTTTGGCTCAGTTTGTTGTGACCCTACTTGCTGTGCCAGCAGTCGCGGGTTCGAGTCCCGCTAGGGGCGTTTATTTGCGGATGAACACAAATGTTTTTACTCCAGTAATGGGTGTTTATTTATAATATATATGTATATAAAGTTATATATGTGTAGTGTATCAACTATCTGGTATCCATAACACAAGCCTCGTGCTTACCATGGAACTAGATGGTGCTGTGTGTTAGTGTCAAAGACATTTTTTATTGCAATTGCACAGAGTTTTTTTTTCTTAGTAGTACTTAATCATTATACTTACGTATAAAGTTATACATACTAGTATCATTCTAAGAAGTTAATTAGTCATTGATTAGACAAATATTTATATGTCCTTGTATAATTTATGGCAAAAATATTGATGCCGAATATCAACTCACTCATGCGATGACGCCATTGACTAAGGATTCAGACATGACTCACAAACTTCGTAGACGTTAGCAGAAAGATTTGAACTAAACCTCCTTTAGTTTGTCTTATAAGATCCTTATAAGAATAATAAACAGCATTCATTTTTTCTTTATATAGTAGATACTAATTTTTATATTGCGTATGCGACTCTAGAATGTTTTTGAGTGTATTTCTTGTGTTTATTTCTATTATTAGATAACGTTAACAACCATATTATTTCACATGCGATTATTGAAATCGGTTGCACGGTCAACAATTACTATATAAATTAAAAAAAAAACAGCAATTTTAAATACTTTGTTGAATAAAATAACTGAATTCGCTAGCCCTGCGGCCAGGGGACTTCCATAAAAGTTGTTATTAAAATGACGAGTTATTAGTCATTACGACCCCCAACTTGTTGTCAGATGTATATATATTCCCTTTAAATTCGTTGAGGGACTTTTTGCACTACCTAAGTATTTTAATCAGATAAATGATAAGTTGTATAAGAACAAAAATTATATTTAACACCGACGACTAACGCTTATAAAGTGATATACAAGCAGATATAAAAATAAAGTGATACCTATTATTTCACGTCATATTTAACTTCTAGAATACTTTTTACAGTGACAATTTAAAATATATATAATAGTTAATGTTCGAAGACAGTTGCTTTGTTGAAGGTGCATAGATGTATACTGTAATTTGTAGATTAAAAGTTAAAATTGTGCCTATAGAATAAGAGCTGCAACCAGTCATATTCATTAAGATTAATCCATACATACATGCAAATATTTTAAATTTACCAACTTTTTTTTAAATTTTTACGTAAGCTGTATGTATGCCTTTAACCTTACACGCTTTTATCAGAGGAACTGTTTGTATGAAGATAAATGTAACAAACAACAGTTTAACTTTATTTCGGGCATTAAATTTTACTACATTTTTTTTCTTTTTCTTATACCTAAGAGTTAAATCTGTAGGTATATATACAGATTTTTTTAAATGCGAATGTTGTATATGTTTATGTTACAGTTAAGCAACTAGGGACTTACCCGGGCGAAGTGAGATAGATATAAGTCGCATGTAAAAGTAAAATATATTAATAATTGATATACAAACCCTATTGATATACAAACAGACTAAAGAATTATACATACATACGTAGACGCGAAAAAATAGTCAAAAATAATAACTTGATTTTGCTATTAGCTTAGAATAGAATATTCTCGATTTTGCTATACAGATCGTTTTAAAGACTTTGTTTAATGTACATATTTTATTCTTATAAAATATGAACAGTAAAAATAATACTATATTCTTTTGTATTTTTTAACTATTCAGTAGTTCTCTTCCCCTTGACAGAGAGATAGCAAAATATTAGCTTATTTTTTTCTTTACTGTAAAAAATCCGTTAACTTCTCCATTCCGTCGTTTCCGCTATTTTTATTTATTAATATTCATTTACTTATCACAGTAATGAGCTTACTTATAATATATGTACTTCTATACTGTTTTGTAATATTATTGTTTGGCTTCATGTTTAGTTCTATGATACTCTGTATATATTATTTCTTAGGCCGCGTACAAACCGTATTGCCTTAAATAGTAGGTACCTTATATTATACTAGTAGAAATCGCGACTTCGCTCGCGTTAAAACTACACAAAAAAACAAATTCTTTGGCTTTATGTTATAAGTAATTAACAAAGAAACAACCCCTCTCCACCGCACGCCCTGCGCCATCCTTGCGCTTTGCGTCCGTCTCGGCGTCTACCATGCCATGTAGGTTTTTAAAGCACTATTTGACACTGATAGGGGATGATTTTGGAATACAAATTTCATATCTCTAGGACCAGCGTTTTAGGCAGAGTGTTGATCAGTCAGTCAAGTCTTTGAATTTTATATACACATATATGTAGATATATAATATATAGTAATAATAATAGATACATTATTAGTTACTTAGTTTCACTTTACAATTTGGTGGGGTACATTTAAATATTCAAAGAACACTGACGATATATTGTTATTTAACGCAACACGTTGATGGAGCTGACCGATAAGAAGGTCGTTAAATAGTTGCGCCTTTCATTAATATTCCGTAGCGTTATCTAATTTGTGTTGGAAGACAGAGGAAGTGGTTTCTTGCTAGCCATGTCCTGTTTGAACATTTTTGAAGCACCTGCTTAGTTACTGTTGTCAACATTTTCAATATGTCAAATTTTCATTTCATAAATGTATGTTTTTAAACGTATTTATTCTATTTTTTTCTTATCAATTTAAAGTCCAAGTAGTTAATTCGTAATTGTTGAAGTCAATAACCTCGTAAAGTTGATAACTAATAGGCAGATATCACTTTCGACTGTCAATATTTGAAGTTTATATTGCTTAGTTTTTTTAGCTGTGGCCCAATTTAAAAAATAATAATATATGTACCTATATAATAATTTGATAAACCTCAGAGAAGTACCTAATATTTTACAAAAGACAGAAAGTGGAGGTTTTCTGAAACTTTTCAGGAAGAAAAAGAAAATGAAAGGCAAGTTCCAAAATTACTTTTATACTTGACTCGTGTAAGAAATTATAATCAATAAACATCAAAACTATAGGTAATAGACTACCGATTTGCTCTCGCTTTGCGTCCGGATTAACCTATGAGTTAGGTACCAGATCAAAGTTAACCCAAATTTCATCCAAATCAGTCCAGTCGTTTCAACTGTATCGCATTTTTAATATAATTAATTTAAAATACACTTATATTCTCATATTGCAAACTACAAATCCGCGCTGGCGCCGCATCTAATAAAGGTCACAAGACAGAGAATTAGTAAGGCCGTTGAAAGCGCTCATTCAGTCAGCCTCTACATGATTAAGATGCACGCCTTAATCGTCTACAGTCACATAACGATTCAAGACGCGAATAAATATGACTCAACACCAACGGATTTTATCAACGTTTCGAAATATTTCACTCGTGTTTTCCCCGCGATGTTGCAACTTTGGTTATATATGTAAAGTTTATCCGTAAAATTGGGGGTTTTCGGATTTTTTCTTGGTTAATTTTAAATTTATTCATTTTTTTAACCCCCGACGCAAAAACGACGGGGTGTTATAAGTTTAAATTGTATGTGTGGGTATATTGTATGTCTGTCTGAGGCATCGTAGGTAGCTGCCGAAGGGATGAACCGATTTTGATTTAGTTTTTTTTTGTTTGAAAGGTGAATTAGTCGGGAGTGTTCTGAGCTATGTTTGATGCAAATCGGTCCAAGATGGTTGGGGGTTTTTTAATTCTTTTTAACTATTTTCATACTATGGTGATATACAATCGGGGATTGAGCATCCCAATATTCATCTAAGTTTTCTGTATCCCAAATTTGTTTAAGGCAAACTATAGCGTGAAAAAAAAACTACCAACTCATAAACCGAGTCAATAATTCCTTTATATTTTTTATTCAATATATTTTTTCTTACATTGAATAAAACATCAACGATATTACATATTTTAATAGAAACCTTGCTAGCGATCTACAATGCGTCCAACATCATCAAAAAGGAAATAGGAATGGGGTCAGTAGGAGCCAGAGGCCAAACGTTAGACATGGTCAATGTAACGTTGTTGCAGTTCCAATTATTTCAATTAATATATAACCAGACCTTGTATAGTTTATTTTATAAGAATATTTAAGCTTTTCGTTAAAAGATAATGAATTTTCCTATATACTTTTCAAGTGGGAGATGAAGATGCGTTAGCTAAAACTTTCTAGATGTATGCAAAATCTATACATATAATAAAATTGTAACTAAGCCGAATCTGTACATTAAATATTTTTTGGAAAATCTTATTGAAATAAACATTATTATGGATACAGAGGCCGAATCTATAGTTTTTAGAATTTTGTCTGTCTGTTACCGCATCACAGAAAAACCACTGGAGGGATTTCGATGAAATTTGGTATGGTGATAGCTGGTTATCTGGGTCAACATATAGGATACTTTTTACTGCGGGAAAATGGCTCATTTCTGAGAAAAAATACAAAAACTGCAATGTAAGAGTATACTAATATGTAAAACCTAAGAATTTGGTTTTTGGTCATCTGAACGCGGGCGGAGCCGCGGGCAATGCTAGTTAAGTATATGTATGTAAATAAAAGTATGAATTTGACGAGACCACATGAATATTTTTATGTCAAACAAACGAAAATATATACATAATATAGGTACATTTAGAATGAAATGAATTCTAGTATAATAATATTCATACCTACTAGAATAAATTTCATTCTTAAATTACATCCGCTGCCACGCATCATTAATTAAAAGCGATATTTTCTTATGATTATTTTTTATATGTTATATAGGTACTTTGATTCTTTTTAATTGATATTAACGATTTTTTTGCTGATAGTAGTCGGATGCGGTAGTATAATATTACTCTATGCAGTTAAACCTATTAAAAATACATCTTTTTACTCATATAAAATCATCGTTTCGCTAAGGGCTTCACTACACTGCGATTTTATGCGATATAATATCGTAAGATATATTGCAAAATAGCGGGAACAAATATTGAAGTCGTTTTATGAAAGAGCTATCAAACGTAAAGTGCAATTATGCGCATTAGCGTTAGTACTATACTAACTAGTAACTTGAGAGTTGGGTGATGTAAATACGAGTTTGTACCTTCTATCTAATATTGTTTATTCCATTCAATGGTTCACTGAAGAATGCATATAAAATCTAAATAGCACGATATCCTTTTATAACAATAGTTTTGGTCCCAAAGAGAAATTTGGTCAAACGTCAATCTTAAACATATGGTGGAGTTTTGAAAGTAGCCTATATTTAAACCTTATAAATACGTCCAGCGTAAAGGCCATGCCTTATAAGGTGTGGTTTGGTGTGGTAACTGAACCGAGCCTTATATGACTCATCGTCTTGTTGAATTAGTATAAAATAAATTCTCTTACACTAATTGAACATCTGTTCCTATTTTTTCACATTTATTACATCACGTTTCTGAATCTAGTCGTATTTTGCTACTTAAATCATGCTTTATTCAAATTTTTTGTTACATATATTTTTAAACTGATTTTTATGATAACTCGGCAAAGTTTTTTGTTAATCTTGATTTACATTGAAAAAAACATTACAATTTTTATATCGCAATTCAATTCATATTGTACCTACCTACCAAATACTAAAATTTTGATATAGGTATTTAATATTTATAAAATTATATGTATAAAAAATCGTTTTTTCCATGATCCAAATTAGAGCCGTTTTTGAGATACATGAAATTTTCAATTATGTAAGAAGAATTGCTAAATGAATATTATAAAATAAAATCTTGACAAGTGAATCTAGCTAGTAGCTACTACTAACGAGGTATATACTTATCATATAAATTATAAGAAAAAAACTAAGTTTTCCTTCAATACCTAAATAAATTATAATTCGCCGAATTACCATAAAAAAGGCCGCTATGGAATTTTCCATTAACACAAATTCCTTTGGAAGAGAAGATTTATAATTCCATTAAACACTGTGCTTGCATTGCCATCGATGCACGGGTCTTATTTGGTTATGAAACCGGTCAAAATTATTGAACGATTCTCCTTGACCCACATGACTTTCTGTTGCAGGAAGAGATTCACTACTAAAAGTTTTTTACTGATCATAATGTATATTTTCCAATTTATTTTAAAATTATGTAGGTACAGACAAGAACAATTGTAAGATAATGTCGCTAATAAAAGGTTATCAATTTTACACTATAGTCGAATATTAATTATGTTATTGAAGTCAATGACCGTATTCGGCAGTGTATGGCGTCTGCATAATTTACACGTTACGTTAAACAAGCTTGACCGACACTTTATGCCATTTACCATATTATTCCTTTTCTCAGTTTTAAAGTTTTTATTTTGTTGATTTTTCAAGGTAAGTTAAAATTTATATCTTTATTATCTCACAAAAACAGCAATATGTATAATATTAAGAGAAATATCGAATGTTTTTGAATATAATAAACTACATTAATAACGGACAAAATGGAGATCATAAATCTATACATATAATAAAATTGTAACCAAGCCGAATCTGTACATTCAATATTTTTTGGAAAATGTTATTGAAATAGACATTATTATCGATACTGAGTCCGAATCTATAGTTTTTTAGAATTTTTGTTTGTCTGTCTGTCTGTTACCGCATCACGTGAAAACCATAGGATAGATTTTGATGAAATTTGGTATGATGATAGCTGGTTATCCGGGTCAACATATAGTATACTTTTTACCGCGGGAAAATATCTCATTACTGAGAAAAAATACAAAAACTGCATTGTAAGAGTATACTAATATGTAAAACCTAAGAATTTGGTTTTTGGTCATCTGAACGCGGGCGGAGCCGCGGACAATGCTAGTATTAATATAAATAAATAAAATTACTTTGTTCTTAATTAATTTCCAGAAGGATGATAGTAAACAGTTAATGCGTGCGTTATCAATTAACAAAAACATAAACTATCGGGCGTATGCAATGAAATTGTGTAACACTGGTTTAGTTTGAACAATAGAAGCAAATATTTCTCAATGAGTGATGTGATAAATTCTAAAAATATTATTTGGAATAAAATATAATGATAATTTGTATACATATTGTGTTTTGTAACGGTGCAGTGTGGTATTTGTCAAATTATAACTGTCTTTTGCATCGTAGCAGGTTTTAGCGAAACTTTTTATGATTCCGTATCCCAAGACTTCTATGTGATGCTGTACTTAGGTTAAGATACGATGGGACTGATATGTCCGAAAAGGATATATTCTATTACTATTTACTTATTACACTGTGAAATTTTCAGAATTAATTTCCGGTGATTCCGGCGATGAGCGATTTTAAGCCTTTTTTTTAAATCGCTGATGCGATTGCTAGCCGCAAGTGGTGGGTTTACACTATATTATAATATACCATCATTTAAAATTGATTTTTTTAGTATAGAATATTTCGTTGCTAAAACAATAATATAAGTAGTTTTATAGTTTGTCTTTTACCTTGCCTAAGGCATAAAACATGAATGTAAATAAAGCTTGCTTCTTTAAAATGCAAAACCTCGACTAGGTGGACATGTCACAATGGAATTTTCTTGGCAAGAACAAAAACACTACATGTGTATTGTGCATAAAAGTAAAATTAGAAATGAGAGAACCTTATATTTTAATAAGGCTTTGTATATTTAAAAATGACTAAACTAAAAACTTAACCTTGTCTTAGAGGGTAATTTCAGCCGTTCGTTACAGAATGAAATGAAACGGGGAATTTTCAATGATTTTATATAGCTTTGTAGGTAGGTACCTTAATAAAATTTGTGGTAATTCTATTACACATTATATTGTTAGTCACGTTTGCTTCTTACATCATGTTTTATTATAGTTTGTTTGTTGAATCTACTGTTTCCTATCCAATACAATAAAAGACACCGTAGAATTAAGTATTATTTAAATTTTGAATCATTAATTTTTCGTGTAAATCAAAATTATTTCAAGTATCAAAGTACGAGTGGATGGAAAGTCTAGCCCGATTTCACCAACGTCACCTAAGTTTAAGGGATCACCTAAGCATGGTTAGTGGGCTGTTAGGTTCTGTCACATAAAAGTTTCATGCCCGATTTCACCAACATCCCATAAGCTACCACCTACGTATGGGATCCCTAGCTTAAATGTCCCCTAAACTAGCCCCTAAATTAAATTTCGTTTTACGATCGTCTTTAAGCCCATATTTCGAGCACCTAAATTTAGGGGGCCTTTTAATATTTAGGTGACCCCTAACTGTCGGTGAAACAGAAACTGTCCCCTAACAGCCCCCTAACCATGCTTAGGGGATCCCTTAAACTTAGGTGACATTGGTGAAATCGGGCATCAGTTATTTATCTACATGACCTATATCAAGGCTTTAAATATTTTAATTAATCTCTAATTAGTAATAAATGTTGACGAGAATATGTAAGCGGCATAATATTTATCACAGTTTAGTTAATTAATGTAATGAACGCCCGTGATGTTGAAATATGTTTTCAAATTATATTTATAACATTCTTTTACGTTTGATGCCAGGTATCCTGGTCACATGTACCCATACCTAGGTACTTGAATTTTTTATGTGAACAAACTCCAAACCTGTTTTCGGCCGTTTAGGATACCTCGTGTTATATGTGAGTGTAACCCAACGGACCGATGGATCTCTTGTTTGTGTGGGTAGAAAAATTTCTTGTTAATAAAATAGTAATAAAATTTGATAAAAGTACCTAAAATAAGATTTTTATAATATCTAACAGATTGGTTGTTTATTTAAAATCATGTTGACTCTCAAACTTTATACGTAGATTCCAATTGGAACGTTACGTGGAGTTAATTTATGCTCACAACCCCTATCAATATCTTGAAAGTAGGTCACGGCCGAGTCCTTGTATCTGGACCACCCAGCATCCCAATCAATAGCTCTGACGTCGCAAAAACATGGGAGATAAACTATTAGAAATTACTAGAAATATTTAATCTGACTTTTGACTTACCTTTCTCTGAGCTTCGGCGGCAAATCCAGATTTCGTGGCCCTGTTGTTGGCCATTTTGTAACTAAAACTATTTTGTACAATAAATAAATTAAATCACAGACACGGGTTGTCGCCGTGAAGTCACCGCGTACAGAGAATATAGTAAAGTATAGTTAGGCGATGTAATGTAAACAGCCGCGCAACCGACCTGTTCAATGTGTGTGTGTGCTATGAATGACATCATGCAGCGCAGCCGGCCGGTGCACGACTCGGGGTAGTGTTGTGCTAAGCGGCCATCTTATCGATAATTGTTTTTTCATAGCTTTTTTGATCGATGGCCTCAATGCTCTTGTTTGTAATTTCGGAAATCAATTTTGCTTTTGTATTGTATTTAGCCCTTTTTAACGTCCCAATGCTGGGCGCGGGCCTCCCTTCAATACGAGGGGGACCAGGCCATAGTCCACCAAGGTGGTGAAGTGCGGGATAGCGGACTTCGCATGTAGCGAAAACTTGCTAGGTTCTCTCAGACATGCAGGTTTCCTCTTGATGTTTTCCTTCACCGAAAAGCAAGTGGTAATCATGTTAGAAATGATTTGCACATGAAAATATTAGAGGTGCGAGAGATTTGAATCCACTTCACTCGGTTTTCTAAGCGAGCGCATTACCACTAGGCTACCACTGCTTTTATATTAAGATAATACTAATGTTCGATTCGGCCCCGGCGCCCGATCTCACTGAAACTAGCCATCTACGCAGGAGATAATATAGTGCACAAGTGTACGCGCAGGCACAAGTGCACTCTCTATTCCTGTTTCTCTCATACTCTGGTGGAACTACTCGACACGACCAGTGAGAGTTTAGGCGCATGTCCTTGGCGCATGGCGATGGCTTTACTTGCTCTCCGAGGCACGGGGGTGAAATACAGTAAGTACAACTTCCCAACTCCGGACTGTTACTGAGAATTTCTTGACAGAAATACTCAATAGTTGAATTTGGCGCGACTTAAAACTCGAACCCAGGACCTTCGGATCTGCGGCCGAACATGTTAGACACTAGACCAGCGAAGTAGAAAGATAGGCATAATGAGATAATAATTAATTTTTAAGGTTTTTCAAGAAATAAAATAAAAGAATATTAAACGATAATTTAATTTAACTACAACTTCTCATTAAAAGCTCAAATAATTAAACCCTGGGTTAATTAAAGATGATTAGTTAGTGCTATTACTAATATTGATTTTTAAGTAAGTTTGATAATAAAGTCATCATAAGTCAAAAATTAAAAATAAATGTTCAGTTTTGAAAAAGAATATTATTTATTTATACATTTAAAATATTTAAATAAAATAAAGACGAATGAAAATAATAGATTGAGAAACTACTTAATAAGATTACTTAATTATAAATAAACATCGACATCCAAACCTCACTATATGTTCGAAATGTAAAATGAAAACCAAGTATGGAATACAATGAGAGCAAAAGGGATAGGCTCAATAATTACGCCTCTCGTTCTAACGTCTCGACGAAATGGCGGCGAGCCGAAACCTATAAGTATTGAGATTTGAGATAGCTTAATGTTTTTTATTACTTATTATGTAATATTTTATAATAATAATTAACTATTATTAACTGAATTTCAATAAAAAATACTTATATGAAATTAATCTTTTATTTAATATTAAATAATCGTGCATTATATTATAATTTTTTTTTAAGATAATAATATCATAATTATTATTATTTATTATCTTTGTAGAAAATACCTAATAATTGATTTTTAATTAATTGATTTTTTTTAACTTACCCGCCATCTATGTAAACGCTTAAAAACTAGTTGGTAAGAGACTGAGGCTTTAGTGGCATATAAAGGCTCTGTTTATGTGTCATGAGGTGTTTAAAAATAGCTGAAGATGGCTGTCTAATAAAAATGTTAAAAACAAGAATACTTAAGAATATAATATACTTGTATTTCTTTTGCGAATAAAAAATTTAATAAAGTCGATGCGTAAATAATTATACTACAAAATATGTGTATTCTTTAAAATTACTTTTCACTCAAAAAGTGGGTATACGACTTAAAAATTACTTAAAATTATTATATACATATAATAAAGTGGTTTTTATGCGATTTAGATGGGATCACCTTTGAAGTACGAGTATATAACCTATTCTTTAAACGGGAAAAAATATCGAAGAAAAAATATTGCTTTACAATCAGTACTTTTTCCTTTTTGAAGTCGGTTAAAAATAATGATACAAAGAACTTTACAGACGTAGATCTACAGTTATGACGTAATCGTATATCTGTGTACATAATGACGTAGGATACATTAATGCTTCTTTAATTTCCAATGAAACTGAATATATTTTTTTAGTTAAGAATGATTTGAAAAACAAGTTTTATGAATTTTGTTACTGTATAAAAATGTTCGATGCCAAATTTGCTTTCAAAAACCTTAATATACTGTCTGTCGCCTTTAGCTCTACCACAAATTGAGTAGCTGACTCTCACAGCTCCAATATACATATGCACCACGAAAATTCGGCTTGTGAAAACCTATATGCTATCTTTAATCTTTCCTACTATAAAGTAATAAAGTAAGGTTCACATGACTACAATTAGTTCCCCGGACCATGCTCCACATTTTCTTAATGAAGTACTATCAACCAATAAACATAAGTACATAATATATTTACAAATCATATAAAACCTATTTAGTTAAGAATACGAATTAATATACATATATGACATTAATCATCCCAAAATGAGGTAGAAAATCATGACAATTATGTAAATTTTTTTGCTATGTATAATTTCAACTAGAAAAAAATGAATAAATAATATTGAACGAAATGTTTCATAATAATAATATAAAAAAATTATAAAAAATATTTAAGGAAGCTGCATTAAGAAAGAGTTAGCTTTAATTAATAAGAAAATGGATTATCATGTTCGAAGAAATCGTAGGGGCAGACCAAGATCGCGTCCAACGCAACTGCCTTTCCAACAACGTCCTCAAAAATGTTCTATACTAAATAATATCTGTAGCTTCCTTATATTAACCAGTTTGATCACCATTGTATATTTGATGTTGAAGTACCACTGTGATATTATATGCAATAAGAAATGTGACTTTTACAATATTACTAGAACTATTGACGATATAGCGGTATTATTGTTTTTTTTTAATTATAAAATAGTGTTCTTATATAGATTAATGCAATAAATTAATATTCCAAAGCAATCATCTGATGTTCCGGGATAATGTAAATAATAAATAAAGTACATGAGATAGATAGTATGGTATAGTACCTACCTACTAGATAAACATGGTATGCCAAGTGTTATCTAAATCTACTCAACGGCTTTTCACATCATTGAGTAAAAAGCATCCAATAAAATTCACAAAATTTCACGGCTACGATATAGGTTTTTTGTTTCAATAAATCTATCTAAAGAATAATACATCATTTCCCTATTAATTAAAAGTTCTCTCTGATTCCATAAATATAGTATCCCAATACATATCTACTACCTATTCAAATACGTTCATTTTAATATCACAAAGCTTTTTTATATTTCAGCATAACATGTCAAATATGAAAATTTCTTACCATGACCTAGAAAGAAAGGTATTAAAATTTTCCCAAGATTTGCCTAAAATCGAAGGACAGGTACAAATTTTGGACGCATTGGCCCATACTATGGAAAGAGGTGATTTTATATGGGATCCGAAAACCCACTTGGCTCTACCTAATGTAGATGTATTTATAAAAACAGAAGTATTTAAAGAACCTAATGTTGGAAATATTACTAGGAATATTTCGAAGTTCATGCCCGTTCATAACAAATGACTAGAAACGAATAATAAACTTATACACATTAGAAATTCTTGTTCTGGCACTTTTTAACTCTTTAAATTATATATATATATATATATATATATATATATATATATATATATATATATATATATATATATACTTATACATGTTACGAGTATAAAGAATAACTTTACATATTAAAGAAGATATACCGGAGGTAGATTTTTATTTTACTTTGCATGAGTATTCTACATAATAACTAGCGAATCACCTTCGCTCCTCTCGGGTTCGTCCCTACGTTTGAAGTTAGTATAGATTTCTCAGAGATATTTTCCCGCAGTAAAAAGTGTCCTATATATTGACCCGGATAACCAGCTATCATCATACCAAATTTTATCAAAGTCTGTCCAGTGGTTTTCTCGTGATGCGTTCCCTAGCAAACACACACACGCACATACACACGCACACGCACACGTCCACGCGCACGCGCACGCGCACGCGCACGCGCACGTACACGCACACCCACACGCACACGCACACGCACACACACACACACAAATACAGTAGACAGAAAGACAAAAACTATAGATTCGGCCTCTGTATCGATAATAATGGCTATTTCAATAAGATTTTCCAAAAAATATCTAATGTACAGATTCGGCTTAGTTACAATTCTATTATATGTATAGATAAAATTAGATTCTGTTCGGTTCGATTACTTCATAATATTATACGCACATTGGGCAATAAATCTTCCGTTAGTCTCTTACTGATAAAACTAATGAAAAAAAATAAGAATGTCCACATTAGCATTAGGAGTTCGATTATGACCAATTGGTCATCTTTATAGAGATTTATAAAAGAATAGAGCTTCACCCACGCTTTGCTCGGGTTCGCCTCTAGAAAAACGGTAATGAATTTACTCAAGGGGACCGAGATAAAAAGTAGCCTATGTGCTGTTTCAAACTATAATCTTGCCCTGTGACAAATTTCATCCAGACCTGTTCAGCCGTTCTGGCGTGATTGAATAACAAACATTTAAACATCTAAACTTTCACATTCATAATATTAGTAAGATGCGGACGATAATTAATATATTTATTAATGTTTTATAAAAAATCTATACATAATTATAACTACATGTTTTGTAATTTTGACGACATTTATGGGTTTCTTTTAATTGGCAACTGTATCTAGATTCACAATATTTGGGGAATTCATGGTTAGTAGTATAGAGCTCGCATCCGATAGCGGTGGTTTTAACTGGATATCTTGTTAGAGTAGTTGCGTTTTTAGCTTCACCATTTCTTCTTGTTTCATTTTTATTATCTCTGGACCTTTCTTCTTTAAGAGCAGAATAAATATCTCTGTCGTTAATTTCATTCCTAAGTTCATCATGTAATGTTTTAGCTGTATTTTTGTTCTGATCTTTATAGGAAAATTTCGTATCATGTCGAGGTGAAGGGTGTTTTGGTCTTTTATTTTCAGCTAAATCTATCAATTCATTGTGTAAATTATCGTATGCATTTCCTATGTTATTGACTGTAACCTGTAATTCAATAATAATAAATAAAACTTTTTATCATAGAAACATTGTTTGGTATATTTTATGTTGGAATATATATGTTGACTTTACTTGCATACCTTTAAGATTTCCAAGTTATTTTTCACACTACAAAGCTCTTTGTGCATGACGTATCTTTCCCAAAAATTTGTACTCAAATGACTGACGAGAGCAACGACTGTGAAACACAATACTATTTCGATAAGCAAATTTTTCAAAGATTTGTGGCTGGGCATGTTCAGTTTTTTTAATTTAAATTAGGGTCAAGTCATAATATTATGCAGCTTCGTGTTTTTTTTTAGAATTACAGATGACAAGAATTTGACATTTTTGAGTATTCTTTATGTTTTTTATAAATATATGCAAAGAAGGTTGGTCGTCAAATAATATAAATTAGAATTATTGTTGTTCAATGAAATAGATTAATTATATATTAATAAAGAAGTCGTATTTCAATTAATAAAAATGGCGTCTGGCCGCACATTCGTCTGTCTCTGTCGCACCTTTTTTAGTTTACTACTTTTATTTATATAACAATAAAATAAAAATCAATATATTCTTGATCCTGGCTTGTAGAGATTTATGTGGGCTAATAAGGTACTATGTTGTTAATCCTTTTCGATAGTCGAATGAATCGGTTTAAACGATCGACATGATTGCGATTTCCTGAAAAAAAAGATAGAATTTCTTACCAATAGGAATCGATTAATTTTATGTTTTTGACGCCCTATTCCTATCGAATTGGCGACGTCAAGTCACAGAAACAGGTACCAAATAAGAAAACAACCCATCAAATTAAAATGGACATTAATAATATTTAGTCTCTGGCACGCTTTGGAGCCATTCACAAGAGAATTGAATTGAATATTTAGTCTAATAAAAATCAACTCATTATAATTCAAAGTATTATATATATTGAAAAACATAGTTTCGTTACCTTTCTGTATTTTCTTCTCCACTTGGACGGGCTTAGAGTCTGTGTTAAGTAAGGAACCCTCGACTGGTGCATATCGATATATCATGCAGTTCTAAAAAATGACTATTATTATCATGAACACGATGATTTATGAAAAAAGTATGCCAATAAAGGTCGTGCCGTGAAATTTTAAAAGAAACTAGCGATTCACCCTTGCTTCGCTCGGGTTCGTGCCTAGCTTGCTTTCCAATACAAACTTTCAACCCCATTTTCACCCCTTTAAGGGATGCTTTCCGGGATGAAAAGTTCCCAGGATCTCAAACTATCTTCTTACCAAATTTCATCTAAATCGGTTCAGTAGATCCAGAGGTTACCCCCTACAACCTCACAAACTCACAAACTCCCAAACTTTACCTCTTTATAATATTAGTATAGATATCTTTCTACGTTATAATTAATTTGTAGAGGACCCTTTTTGTTTAAATAAGTACTCAAAGAATTTCTGTAAAATAATTTTCAAATTAAATAATGTTTTAGTTAAAAGATATTTTTATTTGAAATATAACGATATAATAATTTTATTTCATTTTCCGTTAAAAAAAACGATTAATAAATTACTTTGTACTTTTAAAATTTTATGATAGTTTTATAAATATATTAATATAAATTTAATATATGTAGGTATGTGTATAAGGTACTCAATGTAGTAATATATATACAAAATGCATAATATTGTTCAATAACACGGCACGATGAAAATATGTTAAAAACTAAACTGTTTCTGTCGTGTCATCGCATAGGAATGAAGACAGCAAACCTCCTTAGCAGCGGTTAAACATGCTACTTCAGCTCGACTTACTTCTTCCTGTAAATATACAGTTATGGGTAGAGTTAGAAGTGTGAGGGCTCTGGAGGTATAAAGGAGTGGATGTTATTAATAATTCAAACAAATAAGTTTAACATCTGAAAATTCCGGGGCCCTCTTATTGAGGGCCTGAAGATGCAACACTGGTTGCCTTCCCTGGCCCCGAGTTTAGCTCAGTAGTTATAATAATATTTTATTTAACTATTTATTGTACTTAATACTTCATAGCTATCACAAAATGAAATGTCTCATATCATGTCTCAAAAACAAAGGCTCAGAAGTTTCCGTATCATATTATGTACCTACATATATTATACATATATTAGCCTCGAGCATGAGTTGAAATCTGGCTAGTGCTTAATACAAAATAGTATTAAACTCTAGAACAGTAGAAATCCCAAGTTTGAATTATTGGAATCCTAAAATGCGCTAAAATATACATATACGAGATAAAATATACCGTGAAATTTGACAAACGTTTTTCTTCACAGCGTACTTTAACATTGTCAAAATATATTGCAGGCTTAAAGCTTACTAAATAGTACATTTTTTATACAAATTCCACATACATGTTCAAGCGACTTTGCAGAGCTTACATAATATTAACAAAACAAATACAGTTATATTTTGTTTATGCAATTACCGCTAAAAAGAGTCGGAAATCCAAATACGGGCTTAAAATAAAGTTTGGTCAACAGTTTGATGCAGTTTGTAACAAATATTTGAACTTTCTGTAAAAATTCGAACTATTTTAACTATACAATCGGTTACGAGTATGTGCATGAATGCGCCTCTAGTACCATTTTTTTTTATTTCTAAAAATATCTTTGCAGAATTGGCATAGATAGTCTAGTAACACAACTTTCTTAATTAAATATATTTTCGATTTTAATATTATCTATACTAATATTATAAAGAGGTAAAATTTATGAGTTTGTGATATTGTGAGTTTGTGACGTTGTAGGGGGTAATCTCTGGATCTACTAAACCGATTTGGATGAAATTTGGTAAGAAGATAGTTTGATACCCTGGAAATGACATACATAGGATACTTTTTATTCCGAAAAATCATCCCTTAAAGGGTTGAAAAAGGTGATGGAAGTTTGTATGGGGAATCAAGCTAGGAACGAACCCGAGCGAAGCGAGGGTGAGCCGCTAGTATCCTTATATTATTGATTTCTTACATTCTTACATATCTACATAATAGGTACATATCTATCTATACGGAAACAATACATGTTGTAGATATGACGATATTTCAATGTTCGTAGCAAATTGTTTTAACTAGGATGGGACATAACTATACGTAAGTATGTATAATGTATATTGTATATAAAATATGGTCAATATAAACATTCGTGGGATCAAATACGCCATCTTAGGCATAGTTAGCGTTACTTGGCAGAGCGGTATCAATTAACGCTATTTTAATGATATGTAAAATATAATTCATATTCACAATTATCATTTCCAGGCACCTAAAGTTTCAAAACAAAGGACTATTTAACTTGGTTTTATATTTATCCGTATGCTCACCAAAAGCAAAGCAGTCAAATAGGTATATAGGTATATAGGTCAATAGTCAGTTAAAATATCTTATAATGTTAAATGAGCAATTCTTGTGTAGGTATATAAATTTATTTCGTATATCTAAGAAACGGCTCTAACGATTTGGATCAAAATTTGTATTTAGGTGTCTTTTTGAAAAAAAAAACTAATTTTTATATCTTATCCGAAAATCGTCAAACGAAGATCGAATGATTTATTAAGTAAGTATATTATATGGTCGAATAATAAGAAAAATCAAATACTTTATAAAACTTATACTACCTACCGTCATTTGATTTAGCACATTCTTTATATCTTTTAGGTCCTTGTGATGTACTCTCTGCGGCAGAACCAATCCCAAGAGGGCCACGAACACAATAGATACAATGGGGACGTAATTGCCAGCAACAGGGGAATAAATCATTCGTAGAAATTTTGCGAATACGCTAGTCAATTTTTGAAATTCAAAGCGGTTTGTTCCGTTGACTTTTGTATGTTGGTGAGGGTGGGTGTACACACCTGAAATTTTTTGATAAAAGCAATTTATATTCTAAGTAGGTATACGTCGAATACTAGCAAGGTATAGTTATTTATGAAAATCATTAGTAAGATTTTATTGCTAGATTAAAACAGTTCTAAATATTTTTCGGAAGGCAGTGGTAGCCCAGTGGTAACGCGCTCACTTGGGAAACCGAATGAAGTGAGTTCAAATCCCGGGTCTCGCACCTCTGATATTTTCATGTGCGAATCATTTTCAACATGATTACCACTTGTCTTAACGGTGAAGGAAAACATCGTGAGGAAACCTGCATGTCTGAGAGAACCTAGCAAGTTTTCAAAAGATATGTGAAGTCCGCCAACCCGCACTTGGCCGGCGTGGTGGACTATGCCCTGATTCCCCTCGTGCTGAAGGGAGGCCCGTGCCCAGCAGTGGGACGTTAAAAAGGGCTAAATACAAATATTTTTTGGGAAAAGTCGATAGAAAAAGTGTTACTGAGGCATTATCTGCCAAAATGTTTTAAAATGACTAAATTATAGCACTTACAGGCTAATATTATTAGTTAACTAAGTAGTTTGTACCAGCGGTTTTATAGGAATATTTTTTTAAATACGCAACGAATAAACAGCTTACCTAATTTATAGCGATGTAGGGAATTCAAATTGTATTGACTTATATTGGAACTTTTTTTTAAAATTAATCTTTTTATATTTATTCGATAAACAAAGTTTAAAAAAAAAATGTAGCTATTTAAAATACAATGAAATGAAATGATGAAAACTTACCCGTATACACCTGCCGCTTTGCCATTGTATTCAAAAAAATGGATTCATTGAGAATTAATAAGTTACTCGAAATTCGCTGTTAATTACTTTTTTATATCCTTAAGTAAACATTTCTGAGTGAGTAAGCTATGAATATTTTTTGAACATTTTTATTAAAATGTTAGAATAATTTACATATTTCGTAAGTTCGTTTAATTTTCATTTACATTATAACATTATGACGTTTACTCAATCAAAATTAAAATTAAAAAAGTGCAAGTGACACGGGCAACAAGTATTGTGTCTGTTACAGCAATTCCAAGCCATTACGAAAAAAAGGTGCAAAGGAGATCCAAATACTTCTTATTCCAAACTATTATTGGGAGAATTGGTAGCTCCAATCCAAAATATTATTATTACAAAAATTTTCTATGTAATGTTAAATTGTTAAATTCTATTAAGGCTTGTGATGTAAGCTAGTCCACAAAGTAATTTTAAATGAAACACGTTGTAAAACAGTAAAATGTTGTTTTATATTAATTAAGAGTAGTTTTTTAATAAAAAATGTAGAACTGCATTAAACATTTCCATAAAAACATTCATTTATCCAACATACGCAGGAGAACAACAGATAAAAAATGTTTATACAGAGCGAAGTACATTCAACATATTTACGGACATCCATTTCACCGGCTATTGTGAGGGAAACTGCATTGAAATGATGTGGAAAGCAGAAACATATTTACTTTGGACTGGCGAGCCATTGGAGTAGATTGCACACCTATTATGAAAAATATTACTGAAAATTGCTAAAGAATGGTGTTTTTGAACGCTCTAGAGCTTTGCTATAACCTTTTCACGTGACGTGACGAATCGCTTTAAACTATTTTCTCTGAAAGAAAACGTGCTGCTATCAAAACCCTCAGTTCGGTTCAGCTCTCACTACTTTAATCTTTCTCTACCGAATTCTATATGCGGTGGTAAATAAATTCTAAAATGAATTGCACATTCTGAAGATTAGTGCATACATTCAAACGGACAGAAACATACAGAAATATAATGTATATTGTTTACTTTTTTTTGGCCGATTGGAGCAATCTTACTAATACTATAAATGTGAAAGTTTAGATGTTTGGATGGATGTTTGTTACTCAATCGCGCCAGAACGGCTGAACGAATCTGGATGAAATTTGGATAGAGATAGATTATTGTCTGCAATAGCACCTAGGCTTTTTTTACCCGGAAAAATGTAATCTGGGATAGATTTGCTTTTGTTTTTTGAGAAGCCGAACCCGACCGAAGCGAGAGTGAGCCGCTAGTTATTAAATATTTAAATATTCGATTTTATTATATTCTATTTAGATATCACAGATATTTCAATTTTGTTTACATAATATACAAAAGATAGAATACTTATAAAAATAAACTTAATCGTTTCTAAACGCGTTGTTGTTTCGAACACCGCACTTTGTCTTAATAAGATTTGAAGAAACGTGATTGGCTCAAACATCTTAAATAATTCTGAGCAATCTTAAGCAAAAGAAAAAATAAGTTTGCCTTAACTTTCCAGGTGTTTCCTTAGAGATTAAGATAATTAAATAGTCACCTACACATATAATAAAGTAGTAATAAAGCAAAATCTGTACATGAAATATTTTTTAGAAACAATGACTTACGTGTTTTTGTACAGAATACGGAATATTTACACGAAAACAGTAGTTGTTGAAATGTTTGTCTGTTCGTTTGTATTTTTGTTTGTCTGTATGTCTGTTTGTCTGTATATCTGTGTAGATTTCAAGCAAAAAGTGCAGAACGGATTTTAACTAAATTTTGTGTAGTGACACCTTTTAGGATTTTTTCTATTTCTACTTTTCCACGAGAAAACATAACTTGTTCGGCCGAGTTGTCCTTTGTACAAAAATTTTATGAATAATTACGAGAAAACTGTTAATAGCAGGAATAAAATTTAATATATTTAACAATTTAGTGAAGGAATACTTGTTCATTTATACCTATATCTGTCTGTTTCTCCGCTTACTTCTTCGAAACCACGCAACAGGTTTTAATACAGATTTCACTAATACAAAGAACGATAACCGAGTGTTTGTGTATAAAGTATCTAAAACTTCTATTATACGCCTACATAACCAAAGCTGTCTAAACATTTAAAGATACATAAAAACAATGCACTAGGTAATTGTAAGATTTAAAAAGGGATATAGAAAAGTCCGCGATGATAAGTGTGTCACCTAAGGTACATTAAAATAACTTTTTTTATCTATTTATAACCTACCTAGAAGACTTACCTAAGCGTAGGAACGCATTCGAGAGATGGGAGGGTAAGTCGCTAATCCGTATTAATATTATAAATGTGAAAGTTTGTGAGTATGGATGCTTGTTACTCTTTAACGCCAGAACGGCTGAATGGATCTGGATAAAATTTGGCACAGAGATAGGTTATAGTCTAGAATAACACATAAGCTATTTTTTATCCCGGAAAAATGTAAGGTTCCCGTGGGATAGGTTTGTTTTTTGTTTTCCAACCGCTCGTAAATAATAAAAACATAATAACAGTAAGACTTAACACATTTAAGTGTATTACATTAGATGTTAATAAATTTTCAAAATTAATAAATAACTAAATAATAATTATGGTAGACTCTGAGTGACTTATTGGTAGTCAGGCAAAGCACTGCGAACATACTCTATCTATTTGGCCGTTTTAGCATGTGACATCTAAACAATGACCTGCCCTCGTTTATATCTAACCAAATATAAACAATAGTTCATGTTTTTTGTACGAAAAACTAACATACGTCCCTTGCTGGTATTTGTGAAAGCATTTCCAAACCAATGGATGCATAGGATATAAATAATCCTCAGAGATAAACAATACATATATAAATAAATGGGAAAATTAATTGTAAATAAAAGTGAATTATAATTAAATATATATTACACGTATATTGATGGCACAACGTGATAAATTTTAACAAATATAATTACAAAATCTATGCGCTTTACAACACGAAATACCAAACCAACAAAGTTCATAATAATTTATAGTGAAATTTTGTAGAGTAATTAATAAAGTTTACAATTCGCTCTACTTTGCACTGGGTTTATTATTGCAGCACATTGAACAGCAGGAGTCTTGTTTTTCAAACGTTCTCGCGTATAATTGTGAAGCTGATAATATATTATCTGAAAAATGTTAAAGAAGACGTATTAAATAATTTAGATTTATGTGGAAATAACATATTATAGTGCTGAAAACTCCAGGGAATCTTTGGAGTAATCTTAACTTGTTAACAACTTGCTCTTGAGAGGCAAAAGAAATAAACAATTTTTATTATTATACTTAATTTCTTACTAATAATGTAAATTTTTTAGAAATAATATTGAAATAGGCTATTTTTTGTCTTTAGAATTATATGTTAATTTTTTTTACGTACGCTTACTCGATCGAAGGGAATGAATCGACTTATACTTCTGTGGTGAAACAGTTGGTATCGGGACTCTGTGAATTAATAGATTATTAAAAAAATATTACATTAGAGATTTCTTATATATTGCAAGAGATTTTATCTTTTTATAGGTAAGATACATTAACATATTAAAGAGTACTTACTGAACAAAAATGTTTTAAAATGAATGGAGTATTTCATGAAAATACACGCAGAGTAAAAAAAAACTGCTAAGCTGCTAATTTTATGCCAATAGCTTCCTCGTTACTCAGAGCTATAATATAAATGTTTGTTCAAAACGGACTTAGTTTTAAACAAAAAGGTAATATATTTGTGCAACATCAAGTATATATTCTATGACTTCTATAGCTTTACCTATTAAACTCACTGTGATGCGGAAAAGTTTACTATATATTTATGAAATAAACTATTTTATGGTAAAGCAGATTTAAGATCTATTCTCTTTATATTGACTCAACTCTTTATTACACTCAAGTGAAATTACGCAACCTTTTATTATTAAGCAGCTCGAGAGCGCTGAATTAATGATATATATATATAGATAAGGCTTTTTTTTTCATTAAAACTAAATCTATCACTATATAATATTATATTCTCTAGTAGTGTTTGATAAAGCAGCCTAATAATAACGCATGTAAAAAAAATTGCTGTCTATGCGTCCAAACATCTCATAGAGATATTCAAAAAGCAATTAATGTAGAAATTTTACACCTTTACAATTTTACTCTATTATGTAAAAACTGTGGGTTTTTTTTTCTTAAAAAGCAACACCTCCTCTATATACAAAAGTTGAATCAATCACTAGAGTTGTTTCTGAGATGCACGAAATTTTATAATTTATATACATACATATATACATACATACATACATACATACATACATACATACATACATACATACATACATACATACATACATACATACATACATACATACATACATACATACATACATACAAGAACTGCTATTTAATATTATAAGATAATAATATATCTATATATATAAAAGAAAGTCGTGTTAGTTACACTATTTATAACTCCAGAACGGCTGAACCGATTTGGCTGAAAATTGGCGGGGAGGTAGCTTAGAACCCAGAGACGGACATAGGATACTTTTTATCCCGTTCGACTGCGTTCCCGTGTGATATTGTTTGTCTGTTTGTACGGGCTAATCTCCGAATCTATTGGACCTATTTAAATGAAATTTTGCATGGTGGTACCTTATATCCCCGGACAACGTCTTAGATATTTTTTATCCCGGAAAATATAATGGTTCCCGTGGGATAGTTAAAAAACTATTATAACTTATACAACTTATGCACTAATTTAGTAAAATTTAACATTCTGATACCTTATATTGCCGGTCAAACAACCGGTTACTTTTCCATCCGGGAAAAATGAACGGTTCCCGTGGGAACTAATAGATTTTTATTAGTGTTTTCGTGGGAACTAATAGATTTTTATTAGAGCTAGTATAAAATAAAAGTTATAGACAAAGAATTATTAATTTATAGTTAAATTAATCTGAAAATAGTAGTCTTTAATAACTATGTAGTACTTATTATGAAATAGACAAAATAACGTACCTGGAAGGTGTGTTATTGTGATTGCTGCCTCGACTTTTGCAGATAGTCTAAAAATTTTATATGACATTTGAATATTTTTTATTAATTTTTTCGACAGAATGCTAACTAATTTATACATCATGCAATAGGGAATATGCGTGATTTCTTTCTTTTTTTTAAACAATAGCTAACATCGTTTTTTATTTAAAAATAAAATATCCAGCGCCAAAAAAGTAAAATTTAGTTTTTAAAATATCATATCGATACGGATATTTTAAACTCCTTCCATACGTCGAGGTATCATACTTACACAGAAAAATGACAACTTTAGTTTGTAGCGACAAAATCGCTAATCAATCTGTTATGATAATACTTTCACGTCCTATTTAGTCTAACCAATGGCGTGTGTTTCAACTACTTTGAATTTCCCATTTATATTTGCACTTTTTTATAATTATTTTCTTAATCAAAAAGCAATTACTTTATAATTAATCAAAAAGAAATCATATAATAAAATTGTAACTAAGCCGAATCTGTACATTAAATATTTTTTTGAAAATCTTATTGAAATAAACATTATTATCGATACACAGGCCAAATCTTAAGTTTTTAGGATTTTTGTCTGTCTGTCTGTTACCGCATCACAGAAAAACCACTGGAGGGACTTTGATGAAATTTGGTATGATGATAGCTCAACATATAGAATACTTTTTACCGCGGGAAAATTCCTCATTTCTGAGAAAAACTGCAATGTAAGAGTACTATACTAATATGTAAAACCTAAGAATTTGGTTTTTGGTCATCTGAAGACGGGCGGTGCCGCAGGCAATGCTAGATACTTTATAAAAATATTGATATACGCTTAATTCAAAAGCAATAAAGATTATAAAAAAAATATTTCACCTTTATTTAAATCACACGCATATTCTCTATTTGATGGGATATGTTGTAGGATGCAATATGTCCTGTGCAGATGGCGCCATGACCGAAATCAATCAGGAGTAGCGAATTAATTACGTACAAGTAGGTACATAAACTTGTAGTAATGCTAACGTTAGAGCATTTGAATAAAAATTAAAAAGTATCTATCTCTATATCATACTATTATATAAAGCAGAAGAGTTTGTCTTCTTGTTCTGAGACTACTATGTTAAACAAGTTCTATTTGAAAAAATATTTTCGTATTTTATAGCTAAGGTATTAGAAAAGTAATAAGCTACCTAAAATAATTCTGCAATCCTTAGAAACGAACTCATTTTACATAAATAAACGTGGGCAGAGCCGGGGGCAAATCTATACTAATATTATAAATGTGAAAGTTTGTGAGTATGGATGTTTGTTACTCTTTCACGCCAGAACGGCTGAACGGATCTGGATGAAATTTATCACAGAAATAGATTATAGTCTAGAATAACACATAAGCTATTTTTTACCCCGGAAAAATGTGCGGTTCCCGTGGGATAGGTTTGTTTTTGTCTTCCTAGAGGCGAACCCGAGCGAAGCGAGGTTGAGCCGCTAGTGTTATTATAAAATATATTTATCATAAGTTTTTTACTCATGTAGAAGCGCGTGAAACTACATGTGGTCTAAAGTGCTGGTAATCATCATTAAGATATCACTAATTAGTAAATAGCCTGGGTCTTGGGTTATCGCTAGATCGTATACATAGTTCAGAGTAAATAGGTGTATGTATAACTTTGTTTTTACTTATATAAATAAATTGAAGTATCTGTCTGTGAATTTATAGATTACTTTATATTGAGCTCGTATTCTGGTCATTTGTATAGTCTCAAATTAAAATAACCATTTCGAAAATGTTTACTTGACTGACTGGTTGTACCCGCTAATCTTGAGAATGGCTATTAAGCCGATTTTAGCAGAATTGTTACTGGTGGGAAAGGGTTTCTATATGTAATAAGAAAAGAAAAGAATTACCGTAGAATAAAGCATAGAAATGAACTGGTTGAAAACGCCATACTAAATCAAATATTTTTAAAACTGTAAAATAAAACATTTTTTAAGTTAAAATTACATTTGATTTTTAGATACACTAATATCCCATTAGTTTGCAATGGCAATCGTGTACAAAAATATAGACAAAAATTACTAAAAATACCGTTATTTTGCTCCATTTAATCAACTACTAAAACAAGTTACATATCTCAAACTTACTTTCGAACACGAAGACAGGCCAACATCCCTAAGGATCTGTTCATCATAGCTTGGCATGTTAAAAGGTTTCTGTGTCGTATTTACACTCGTCATCTCTCTCTCATTGTCACTGTCAACTGAAAATCCTTTCTCTTGGACGATATTCCTTTCTTTGGCCTGAATGTATATATCTTGGCGTACGGTGTTCAGATCATTTTCTATTGTCATATTCCGCATTTCATTTTGGGTCCTGGCTGCATTTTCTGCAACAGGATTATTGAACAGACGACACGTTTGGCTCAATTTGTAGTGACTCTACTCGCTGCGCCAGCGGTCGCGGGTTCGAGTCCTGCTGGGACATTCATTTGTGTGATGAGCGATGTTTGTGCTCCAGTCATGGGTGTTTGTATTTATAGTATGTATGTATTTAAAGTTATATATGTAGTAGTCAATTATCTGTTATCCATAACAAGCCTCGTAGCTTACCATGGAACTAGATGGTACTGTGTGTTAATGTCCTATCTGAAAAAAAAACAAGTAATTTTTATCGGCCTAGCTATAATTTTTTGTGGCCAATTTAGAAATTTTTCCATGAGTCGATTATTTTTGTTACAGTTTTCATATTTGTATGAAACTACGTTGCCTTTATTTACTAGAAGTAACCAACCCTCGCCTCCCAAAGTAAAAAGATTATGACCCACGGAAGTCACTTGATGCCCTATATCACTACGAGCTATTGTCCCCGTACTTTATGAAAAAAGTTCTATTCAAAAACATATTTTCACCGTCGTAACATTAGTAAGGATTGATAGCTTTCTTTTGAAAGGTATATTTTCAACAGAAATCGAACTCGCTATAATCATAATATATGAAATATTTAAATTTCACTAACCATTCATTACATTATATAAATTTTGTCGTTCACAGACCGTTTTCAGTAGGTATACCAACATAGCAACAATAGCACCTATGCCAAAGGATATCACAATAAGAGATTTTTTTACAAAATCTTCGACGGTTTCGACTAAATCGTCCATATAACATTCTAAGCTGTCGACTATGGCCCGATTTGAACACATTACAAAATATTATTAAAAGCTAAAATGTGTAGTATATGTACCTGAAAATAAAACAATAAATTTAAATTTTGCACACAAGTTATAATATTTTTTTTTAGATTTTAGATGAGACAGCAGGTCAAAATCTAGATATATCCATTTAATATAACTCAGACTCATTACACGGATAGGTATACAGTAAATATGGAAAATTAAATTTAAAAAAGACCAAAAGGCATATACATACATATCTTTCTTACTATTAGAGGAAATAAGGCAGCAGTTTCGTACGATTCAAAGAAATGAGATCAGTAAAACTGTAAGCTTCTAAAGCTTTTAAATTTTATACTTGAAGATAAATATGTTTAAAATGGTATTGAGCGCTGATGTTTTAAACACGTTGTGTTTTTATGTATATGCATATATTATTGTATTACCTATAAAGTATCACGTACACGTATCATCAGTTTGTCTCATTTCTTTTACGTCATACATTTGGGAGCTGTATGTAGAATGAATCTATATGGATAAATATTTATTAAGAACTTTTACACTAACCAAGCCATCCTTTTCACATTTTTGAAATATTGAGAATACCTTTTATAAACAAAAACCGGGCGCATAGTATGTTTAGTTTATTTAATTTTGCTCAACCAATACTCATGTTGAGAAACTGACTATTTAAATGTCTTAATGTCAATATTTTGATAGATTCTTCTTATTTATTGGCAGCCTTTTTGGAGAAATACGCAAAAAAGTTATATTATTTTTATGGGCACGAATAATATTTGACATGCTTTTTTTCCTTTATATATACATAATTCTTCTGTACGTGTGTATGTCACTGTACTCTTCCTAACCGGCTGGACCAGTTTTTATAAAAAAGATGGTTAGTGTTTGAGTGGGTCGCTGGATGTTTAGATTCACAATTAGACACATTTACAGTCGGGTTCTAGGATGTTTACACGTACAGATAATTTATTTGGACATGACAGCGTCTGTCGGGTCCGCTAATGCATGTATTTAAAAGTAGATATTTGATACTTAATCATTATGTAATAGCAAATATGTTTAAATCATATATAAATGCTTTCTTTATTGTGTCAAACACAAAAAAGGTGCTTTTCTAAAATTTAAAATAGCTATTTACTTCAATCGGTTAAGCAGAAACTAAGTAGAAGATTGAAAATTATCTAGTGTATATAAGCACCCAAATCTACGAATGAAAACATTTGTATTTTTTCACTTTCATAAAATATAAGTAATCTATCTTGAATCGATTTGAGACTTTGTTTGTTACAGAATAATTAATATAGTTTTAAAAAACTAAAAAACAAGCTTTTGATGAATTGAAATTTGTCGGACTCGCGAAGACAAATCATATGAGTCCAAACTCGAGGAGTTTATTATTGGCCACTGAAGAGATCCAATGTTCACCTCCTGGCTGCATCGTAGCTCCTAGATATCATATTATAGTACAATCCTTAAAACTTCATATACATCCAAAGTTTCATTTTGATACGACAATTCCGAAGTATATTAAAATTGACATTGATTGCAGTGTTAGTTATTAATTAGTTACAAGTGAAGCTGAAGCGTGTTAATAAATTATGTTTATTATAAATTAAAAATAAAAAAAATAACAGCGCAAATTAATTGTCATTTAACGATCACACTGTCATGCGTGAAGCATTTAATCGAGTAATCATATGCCAAAATGCCATACATCATTTTGGAAAAGACCTGATTCTCTTACACTGCTGGACAGATATTAACCAAACATAGCTAAGAACCACCGCAAGAAACTGGCTTTCAAATGAAAAAACCGCATAGAAATCGGTCCATCCGTTTTAGAGCTACGATGCCACAGACAGACACACACATACACAGACAGATATCGATGTCAAACTTATAATACCCCTCTTTTTGCGTGGGGGTTAAAAAAGCACGCAACTAACATATTACTGAGATATTAACAATCTCATCAGTTATTCTCAGCCAAGGCACACTTAATTCATAAATTACCCGAAACATAATGCAAGGTTCACCGTCCATCCCATGATCCTATAATAAACTCGCAATATTCGTGGCGCGTCAGCAGCCATCCGCCGTGATGGATCGTCGATCCTCCGCTTTGATTTATTTCACTATTATGACTGAGACCGACCCGGACTTTTCTGTTTTTGACTGTATTTCTTGTTTTATTTATGGATGGATTTTCGACTTGGGCTTACATAATATTGTCAAATTGTAAGTATTTTTTTAAAACAATAATTCGTACTTATAAATACCCAAAATGTTTGGTAGTCCTACTACATACTTATAACATTAAATTTGTATAGATATATTTATATACGAGTAGTTTATGTATTAGACAATACTAGGCGTCATTTGAATCCCGCTTATTCAAAAGCTTTCCGTGGATTTAGTGTATTGCAAAAAGTTACTTAGCGAAGAATCGTTTAAGACCGAGGGTGGGTAATTATTTTAAGATGACCACTTGGCATATCGGACTTAGTATTTACCTCTGCGTCTAGATAGTGGGGTTTAGTTCCGAAGACGTAAAAGAATATATTATATTACTCATAATGAAATCCATGAATCTCCATTGTATAAATGTTTTATAATATCCTGACATACAGCAAATTAGTGAAAGGTGTTAAATATAATGCTATTGATCTATTCGTAATTTTTTTTTGTTTATTTCAGACAAGAAGCCCATAAAAATCATCAGTAGACAGAAAACAGAAATAACATGCTACAAAATTATCACAGAAATATAGTACCTAAGTACTTGAGTCAAAAATAATGATCAGAATAACAAGTTTGCATTTTGTAAACTTCTTGCTGTTACTAAAGCATTGTTCAAAAGTTTTTCAGATTGCAATTGTAGAAAATAGTTTGTTTTACAGATTATAAAGAGATTTAAGCTACGACAGCTGTTGATTGATTGCACCAGTTGAGCGCTTGCCGAAGACAGCGAGATGGATGTGCCGTTTTTGTTTGGTACATGTTGGAAGAACTTGGAAACACTAACAAGTAATCATTTTGCTGTCTATCTTATTTATTTTAAACTACTATTATATTCTACTTCATCTAAGATAATTTTTACGAAGGATAATTAGTAAAAATGTGAATTGTGGTCAAAATGACATACAAGGGGTAAGCAAGTATCTATACCGAAGATTAGGTAAAACGTTTGGGGATTCCCCGATAAATGTATTTATGGAGAATGATGAATTTGACAGAGTTGTAACCAAGATGAAGAGAACGTACCGTAAGGCTCACTGAGGGTTGTGTATTTAATGCTCTCCGTTGTTTCTATGATACCATATAGAACGAATTAGCCATTTTTATTGTACATTATCAGTGCAATATGGGATTTAGAAGGTCAATATTTTCTTTGAAACGTTATAGTCTTGAAAAATGTAGGATATTTTGAGTTTATTATTTTTTGTTGTTGCCATTATAATTAATGTTGTAGATACTCGTATATACGTTAAAATTCTATTCTATTCTAAACAAAGTGCCTTAGCTGGTAAGCAAAATAAATAGGTGTGTCTATTGTCTAGATATAAGGGATACAAGTTTAATAGAACTGTTTTCCTAGATTTACGCAAATATTTGAAAAAATATTTTGAATAAAACTTTCTGTTCAGATTTTTTCGCGCATATATTTTGATTTTTGATTCCCGAGGTTTTGAATGCTGTACAAGCTAAGCAAGGTATTCGAGTGATTGCGTTTCTGCCGTGACTGCGATTGCTGTAAAACATTCAAAACTTCGGAAACCAAAAATAAAAATAAATCCACGAAAACATACTAAAAGATATTTTTATTTCATAGAATTGGTCAAGTGTGACTCGGATTCTCGCTGCGAAATTCAACGATTCGTGAATACGATGATTACGATACGATGATTGAAGTGTATCCGCTTATGAATAATGACATATTTGGGACGACGATAAGCTTAATGTATGATAAATACCATAATAATTAATAACGTTCGTAATACCACAACCATACATATGAAATTATTTTGAGTTAATTAATATGTTGCATTCAATTTATGCATGCAATATTTTGGTAGGCTTCATAAGATAATTCTACCAAATCATGGATGCGGGCTTAATTATTAACGAAAGTGTAAATAATAATTTATTAAAGTTATGATTTTATAAAAATTATTATTAGTTACTTATTATAATTATGTAGTATCTACTAATTTATATATCAGGTACTAACGGCTCACCCTCGCTTCGCTAGGGTTCTCCTCTAGAAATACAAAAATAAATCTATCCCACGGGAATCATACATTTTTCCAGGATAAAAAGTAGCCTATGTGCTATTCCACATTATACATTATCTTTGTGACAAATTTCATCCAGATTCGTTCAGCCGTTCTATTGTGATTGAGTAACAAACATCCAACCATCTAAACTTTCACATTTATAATATTTGTAAGATTTACAATAAGTAATTATGAATTTGAAATATAATTTTTAATAACATTAAGTAATGTTCGAGTATATTATGAATGTGAAACTGGTTGACTGGAAAATTGATTCTTTCGTCCATTCCTTTTTCCTTCTTTTACAAAGCCACAGACAAATGTATCGACGAGATTTCTTTACATAGAGAAAGATTATGGGTCGGCCACCAGAATGTGACATAGATTACTTTTAAGCCGGCAATACTTAATTCATTTTAATTTTATAATAATACTAATATATCTGAAAGAAGTTCTCTAGTTCTCTACATAGTGGACTATGGCGTAAACCCGCATTTAGAAGCACACTGCCCAGAAGTGGGACGCTAAGGTTACATATTATTAAAGAGATAATAGTGTTGCCTGTTTATTCATTTCATTTATGTGCGAATTAATTAATGTTATTTTGTCTAAAAATTAATAATGCAATAGAAAAATCGTTATGAATAAAGTATTAAGTAATCAAATTAAAAATGAAAAAGGTTAAATTATTATAATATATATTTTACTAGAAAGTATCTACACCGTTCTCTCTTGCAAAATATTTAATTTTACGCAGTATTTCAAAAGCAGGTAATATATTTATTTAAATGAAACACAAATGGGCAAATATCTTAGGCTTTACCTTACAGCTTTACGTTTACAGCGCGCCATATTTTGTTTGTACGTAATCATGGGCGGCTTTCTTCGAATTCAAAGACAAATCTCAAATGTTACATACTGATCCTTTTGCGGTGTTATGTGGAGACATTGCATATGTGTACAGTTTGTTTATTTAAGAACACAAATATCAGTAGATATTTTAAAGATTTGTTTATGCATCTACTACCTATATGTGTTGAATTAGCATGTATAAGTTGTTGTGTACGTATCTATGTGCTATTAACCGATTTCAAATGAGGGAGGTAAGCGTGTACCCTTTTTATGTATGCTCCATAAATTTCTATAACAGCTTACTGTTTAACAAATTTGACTATATTAAATTATATTCTATTTAAGTAGATGCTGAGAAAAACAGAAAAAGTCCATGAAATTATAAGCATTTAAAAAAAATATCTTAATTTTGACCTACTTCTAATATTATTTCATTGACTTCTAACTTTGCAATGTAATAAAATGATAAATGTTGCCGATGACAATACTAGAATTTATTACCATAAAGTTGGTCTATCGATGGACTTGGGAGGTTGATATTGAAACTCTTTCATTTAACTTTCGATATCTCAATCGCTAAGCGAGATATTGAAACATTACATTAGTACTTTTTTGTTTGTTTTTTATTCTAAATCAACAACAATCTATAATTAAAGGCGTTCTCGAAATGACAAAATGACATCATCCCGAAACACGAAAGGACGATTTTTTTAAATTTTATAATCAATAATATATTTTAAAAATATTTAAATTTTTAATAATTTCATATAACATCCAAGGAGTTTGAGATTTAACCAAATGGTCCATAAAATCTTTACAACCAGTGTTAATTAGACTAATTTTTTAGATAGTTTTTAAAAAGGTTTTTTACATATATCTATTAATTATCAAGGATTTTCATACATTATATATAAAGAATTAATGATTATAAACACATTTTCGAACTTGCTTAAACTAAGTGCTATATAGATTTACATAATTTATGAGCTTTTACCGAGTGTTTTAGTCTTAACATTGTACTTATTTCGTGTTCGAACATTGTAACAAGGGTCTTTAAGGTTTGGTCTCTAGTTTATAGCTTAAAAGAATGTAACAGACACTGATGTTAGTGAATAAAAAATGTTTTAGAATCCTTTTAGTACCAATATATACGTTATATTTTTTTACGATCTCGCCCTTGTGTATAGTTTATATTATAAGGTCCCCTGAGGTGTTTGTTTGTTATCAAGTATACGTACATATAATTTACGTAAACAGTTGTAGGGATTTTCATAAGTTTTTGTTATTATTTAGACTAACTTACTATGAAAAAAAAACAATGCAAACAGGTACTATATCTATATAATTTTTTTTCTTCACATAAAACCAAGTCTGCAATAATCATTTCGTAACAAAAGCTTAATTAAAAATATTTAGAATTTATATAATGTTAATATTTTTGTACATAGGTTTTATATTTACAGATTTGAGATCCCCATTTTGGCAGCTCTTATACAAATCTTAGCTTTCATTGAATAGGTATACACGTAGACCGTAGCCTTTAGAAGAAATATATGTATGTTTTAAATATGACAAGTTCAACATTCAAAGAGCGTGCGGGTTTACTGGCTTTGTAAATAAAAGAATGTAGTCTACAAAAGATTTTGTGATTTTTAGGGTTGCGTGCTAATAAAGATAAAACGCAACCCTTTAACAGTTTATGTGTGTGTGTGTGTTTGGTGTGTGTCAATAGGTGTCTTTTCTGAAAAAAACGCCATATTTAGAGCTTTTCCGAAAAAAACACGATTTAACAAAAAAAAAAGAAACGCTGAGTGAAACTCAGTCGCCCAGGTACTAAAAGAGAATTCAAAAAAGGTAATCAAATAATGAAGAAATCAACGACGGTATACGATATGTTTAGAAAACCATATGAGTGAGGAAAATAAAAATTATATATTATATAATTGACATTGGGAATTGGGATGTGCTCCAAAGATAAAAGCTATGATCACAAAAAAAAAAGGAACAGGAAAACAACTGGAGGAAGTCAAGAAGCCAAGATAGCAAGGTGCAAATATAAACAAATGGAAATTGCCGTGGGACCAGGCGAAACATAACATAAGTATGGATTTTATTTAATCTGTGGCTGACTTTGTTCTTTAACAAGTTGAACCAGTTCAGTGTTGGTGTAGGATCTCGCCGATGACATCGTTCTTATCGGAAAAATGAGCTCGCGGTTTAATATACTGTAAAAATAGCACGAAAATTGTAGAAAAGTTCTAAGCTATCAGGTTGTTGGGGTATTTTTGTCTTAAGCGAAAGGAAGAAGAAATAGCATATAACAACAACAACAAGGGTAATAAATATTTGGTGAATATTCCACGTTATCTATACATATAATAAAATTATAACAAAGCAAAATCTGTACATTAAATATTTTTTGTCTGCCGCATCACGAGAAAACTACTGGACAGATTTTGATGAAATTTGGTATGATGATAGCTGGTTATCCGGGTCAACATATAGGATACTTTTTACTGCGGGAAAATGTGTCATGTCTGAGAAAAAACACAAAAACTGCAATTAAAAAGTAGACTGGGTTTAATTAATCAATTCAAGTATGAGTATAAAATAATAGGAATAAAGCTAGACTTTGAGAAAAAAAAAAATTAATTACGTTAAACATGACAATATGATTTGGATAGTTTTTTTTAATTTAATCATTTATTTCAGGAAATATTTACATAAGGATCTTAAATATGTAAACAGAGGCCCATAGTATAATGTATACCTTAAAACTAACATATAACATATATTAATTATAATTATTTCACACTTTAATTTAGTACCTACATTGTAGTGTAAATTACTCTCGCTTCGCTCTGGTGCGTCCCTAGGTACGTTTTAAATAGATATGAATAGTTATTGCAAGTGCATCTTAGGAGAAAAACTTCTGCTAGGTATTGTAGATTTTTCTATAGACCTAATTAAGACCTACAATTTTCTAGTACATTGTTTTTATTTATTTCTTAAGGTTTAGCCAGCGTTAGACACGCACATTTCTAAGAACGACTTGATAGAACCAGCTGTTTTGTTTTCCCGTGGGAATGAAAGATTATGCTCTTGTAAAAGGTATCCTAAATGTTGATCCGAGTAATAAGTTATCACTACACAAAATTTAGTTAAAATCGGTTCAGTACTTTTTGCGTGAAACGCGTACATCGATTTCGCTAAATTCTAGTTTTTATATTATATGTATAGATAACAAAATTATATAATAAAATACATATCAATTTAAAGTATCTCAGGAATTTCTAATATGAAAATTAAACAAACGCATTCTACGATTTAGGTTTATTTGTTTACCTTTTTAACACCGTTGATACGTTTGTTATATCGTAGTCAGTGTATGTCTCCACATACGTGTAGTGCTGCACAGTGTTTTAGTAAAACATTTTTAGCATTTTTAAAGAAAAAATGAAAAGTAACATTATAATCAAAACTTCTTTCTATTGCCTTTTAACTTCCATAACGTGGTTTTTATATAAATTAGTTATTGACATAAAATATATAGACTATATCGTGAACCAGAAAGGAACAAAGAAGTATATTCCTGAAAGATTTATTAATATGGCTGAAAATATAAGTAAATCAGACTTAAAATACATATTACAATGGACATCTCCCAAAAATGTACCATTTGTGTATATGGGAGTGGGACAACAAGGTTTTATTACAAGGAACTGTACGTACATTAATTGTTTTGTTACTGCCGATCAGTCACATCTTAGTGATCTTACTAAGTTCGATGCTATCGTTTTCGCTGGACCAGAAGCGAGATTTTTACACGTAAATCGAGATTTACCAAACAAACGAGCGCTACATCAGAAATATGTTTATGCTAGCATTGAATCAGCAGATAATTATCCTGTGTGTTCCTATTATTATGATGGATTTTATAACTGGACCTGGACTTACAGACTTGATTCTGACTCAATGTGGGGCTATATGGCAATACGGGATTCAGAGAAAAAAGTAATAGGCCCCAAGAGAGTTATGCATTGGATGAAACTAGAAGATATGGAACCAGTCAGTGAAGAAATTAAGAAAAAGTTAAAAAATAAGAAGAAAGCAGTCGCTTGGTTTGTTTCAAACTGTGATACGAGGAGCGGTAGAGAAATTTTTGCGCATTATTTAAATATGTCTTTGAAGAAATATAACTTGACGATAGATATTTATGGAGAGTGCAGTTTGAAGACTTGCCATAAGGAAAAGGATAATTGCAATAAAATGATCGAGGATGACTATTATTTTTATCTGTCTTTCGAAAATTCTTTTGCTGAAGACTACGTCACGGAAAAAGTACTGCATGGCTTAAAGAACTATGCCATTCCTATTGTGTATGGTGGAGCGAATTATACAAGGTATGTTTTATTGTCATTGTTTATGACGAAATTTTATTGGTAGAATCGAGGTACGTAACAATAATATTTTTGATTATTCATCTTATATCCATAGTGAAAAGGTTTACTTTTTAACTGGTCGATTTTTATCCATTATTTTTTGGTTACATTATTTTTAAGCCTTTCTATAATTATAATTTTTATGCTCTTTCAAATGTAAAAATTGGGAGTAAGAATCCGACAAATATTATATACTCCTACTAATCTCCATATGTTGTAATTTTTCAGGTTCATGCCAGACGGCATTTACTTAAATGCCAGAGAGTTTGGTCCAGAAAAATTAGCCAGGAAAATCAATGAGTTGATAAAAAATCCAGATTTATATGCAGAATACTTTAAATGGAAAAAGCATTATTCATATCATTATAGATTTGAGAGTATTGAAACAGATGACTACTGCGCTTTTTGTGCTTTGTTAAACAATGAAAATGCAGTAAAAAGAACAACTATTTATAATAATTTTAGACATTGGTGGGATCCGCCAAATCGTTGCATTTAGTGATAATAAATTTCACTACATTAGTAAATACGTGTGTTCAATGAAATAAAGACTGACAAAAATATTGAACAGTTTCAACACGGTCGACGAAAAGGTAGACGTAGGATATGATTTACAAAATTTAAGAACTGTTTTCTGTGTAACTATACATTTATAACTACAATAAATCTATTAAACTATTTATATTTCTTATAACAAATCCTTTCAATTAGCCTGATTTTATATGATTTACTGGATACACATTTTTTTCTTTTTCTAGACCAGACATTTATTTACAATTCACTTTAGTCTATGCTCAAAATACTGTGTTTCAAATTTTCTTGCTTTATGATCAGTAGATTCAGGGAAAATACCCTGTGACAGATGAATGTTCATCTAACGGACAAACACATAATGTGCTCAATTTATATTGGATAACATATATTGGATGTATAACATCTTAAAAATTGTAACGGGGTCTAAAATATGCTCAGCATATTTGTGTAATTAAGAGGGAGCTAGGATTCATAATAGAAAACTAAAGAATAGATTGACATACTGCAATGTTATATCAGATCCCATAGATTTACTATTTAATTTTCTATTATGGGTATCGCTTATAGAAAGTCATCTTTATAATATTTATAATATGTATGTATTTAAAGTTTTATTTAAATGTAATGTGTAGTGTATCAACTATCTGGTATCCATAACACAGGCCTTGTAACTTACCAAGGAACTAGATGGTGCTGTGTGTTAATGTTCCAAAATATTTACATATATTTATTTATTTATTTATATCTTATGTGAGGAAGCATATCTCATATACAAGTCCACATACATTAAAGAAACATTTTTATTGAAACTTTTTCATTACCGTTCTTATAAGTTCGTAGGATAAGCCGCACCTTCATAGGACTGAAGATTACGATCGTAAAAGGCGAATTTGCCAAATGACGTTCTTTGAAGTATTAACTTTTCTTTTGAAAGTTTGAGCTTTCACGTCCCCTTGTAGAGTTTACATTTCTACAAATCCTTTTAGTGAATTCTATTTAACGTATTATTTCAAAGTGTTCAGACCTTTTGGTATGTATCAAAGTAAATAGAGATGGTCGAAAGTTGTCACATATTATGTTTATCTCGTAGATTTTACCATTACTTTATGTACATATATTTTGCGTGAAATAAATGCAAAAAAAGGAAAAAAATCTAAGTATTAATCTTAAATATTTAAAAATGCAAAAAAAACACTAGTGAAAAATTTCAATTTTCTTATAAATAAGAAAACTTTAATAACATCTAAGGTGATTAAGTTAGAACTGCTGCCTGAACTCAAGAGTCTTTCTTACATCGATTGTATTCAAGCTTTTAAGCAACTGCCTATACCTACCTATATCCAGCTCCAAAAAACTTATTTAATATATATTTTTTTAAATATCATACCGTTACGGATACTTTAAACGCTTGTCATTTCGCACGCTTGGCGTGACGTCACTGTATGATATATACAGAGAAATTACGACTCAATTTGTAAGCGATAAAATCGCTAATCGCTCTGTTACGATATACTCTGACGTCACATTCGGTCTGACCAATGGCGTTGCGTTTCACCTACTTCGAATTTCCCACCTGTTTTTGCACTTTTTAATAATTATTTTCTTAATCAAAAACAAATGACATTATATAGGCTTAATTCAAAAACAATAAAGATTATAAAAAAAAATATTTCGCCTTTATTTGAATCACACGCATATTCCCTATTTTATGAATATGAAATATAGAAAACCCATAATGATACAAAATGTATCCTCAATCTAAAGAGTAGGCATATGTAATATGATTGACACTTAAAACCTGGTTTAAATTTGAAAAAAGGTAATACTATAAAACGTTATGTATCAGTTAAATAACGCGTAGTTTGACTGAATGGCTATTTTACATTTAAAATTGCCTTTAGGCTCTTCGGTAAATCTGAAAAATCGCTTCCATTATATCAAAGAATAATGCTGAAAGCTTTTTCCAAGGATAATATTTTTAAAAGCACACAAATTTTGTATGAGCGATATATATAACTGTTGATTTTGATAACCTGCTTAGCTTTTCTAGCTATTTAGTTTATTTTTAGAGTTTGAATATTAAATATATAAATTTTCATAAATATCATTTTTTTCGATGGAGAATCGAGACGTATTTATAGATCGGACGATATATATAATAGGTATATACAGGATGATGTGGCGATCAATATCCCTCTATTGTAAATTGTAAACTTGTATTCATATTGCAATTATAATATCGTGCTAAAAATGGCAATGAAGAAGGAGAAATTATTTACTTTGTTCTTTCATTTAACGCTTATGTAGGTTTCTATTACAGTACAATTAACATATGCTGTTTGAAACCAAAAATACTTGTTGTATGTCTGTGGTTCAATCAATTCAATCCTTGTTTTGATGAAAACCTGTCGTCGAGTAGATGGGGAAGACTATAATACTTCTTCATACAACTTTGTAAAGTATGTCCACGGATTCTGCTGTCTAGTTGCGTAAAAAGTCTTACGGAACAGACCTACTTACATACAAGACTTATCTTATATTCGGCTAATCACTTATATCTTGTTTATGCTATACGCAAGCTACTAATTTTATATTGTAAGGTCAACATGTCTCTCACTACTCTAAAACTCTACTCACTCTTCCAAAAACTTGCTTTACTGGTAAAAACTAGCCAAGTCAAATCTTGAACTTCAATTTATCATAAGTTATCCACTCTGTGTAAATAATTCATCTGTTCAAATTGAATACGTTATTTGAAAAAAATCTGAATTATCTACAGAACTTGGCATCCATTTAGATCTCAATTCTTTTGTCGATGAAGTTGACAACCTCGCAAATTCTTAATATTGAACTTGGTTCTCATTTTCACATTTATGTTTTTGATGGTATAAGAATGAACATAATGGCCTACCGGTTAGTTTCTACTAAAATTCAAAATTATATAAAGAAGTTATATTATTACACTATACCTACTATTGATGTTACTATAGAGAATATTAAAACACTTAGCATATAATAGTAATTCATTTAATTAATTAATAATACTAATTAATTTTTGAATCAAAATTAAGCGATTTTTAATGAATTTACCAGTCATATTACAATGTGGTCAATTTTAAGATAAATCCATAATAAATTACATTGTGAACGCACCGTACGTACATCTGTTTATAATTAAGACTGCTTTTGTCGGGATATTCCCGAGCAGATGAGTGCGTTTAGGCCTTCAAGGTATAAAAATATAATACTGTATTATAAAATATTGTTGTAACATAAGTAAGATTTTTGTAATATGTTTATCATAGTTTAAATATTTGACACTATTTGTCTACACATATAATAAAATTGTAACCAAGCTGAATATGTACATTAAATATTTTTTGGAAAATCTTATTGAAATAAACATTATTATCGTTACAGAGACCGAATCTATAGTTTATTGAATTTTTTTCCGTCTGTCTGTCTGTCCGTTTGTCTGTCTGTCTGTTAGCGCATCACAGAAAAACCACTTCCCTCTAGGGAATTTGATGAAATTTGGTAAAGTGATAGCTGGTAATCCGGGTGTTGACCCGGATATAGGATACTTATTATTTATTTATATGTTGATATAGGATACTTTTTACCGCGGGAAAATATCTCATTTCTGAGGAAAAATACAAAAACTGCAATGCAAAATCTAAGAATTTGGTTTTTGGTCAACTGAACGCGGGCGGAGCCGCGGGCAATGCTAGTAACTAATATGTGACTGATATTTTTATTTTTTCCTACGTCAGAGAATCACCTATATGTAGGATAATCTTGAATTCATATTCTACTGCACAGTTTTAATTAACCACCTATTTTGAAAATGTTTTACTAAAAACTAAAGACTGCTAATAAAAATAAAAAGACAATAATCCAAGAATGAAGTCTTACTTACAACAGTCAAACAGGTCAAGAGCTAACTGAAAACTTCTAGATCGTATAATTTTTTCCAGCTTAAAGTTAACAAGGAAAAAAGCTTTTAAGGCCATTTGCTATATAAAATAAGTTTATATTAAACGTATTTTCACTCTAATACAAATTTTAGTCAATTTACGTGGTATTATCTATATATTCCGTATCTGTTATTGTTGAAGTATTTAAAAAAAAATTTATGCTTTAAATTTTTTTATACATCAGATTCAACGTGTTTCACTAAAAAAATTTAAAGCGCCTGAAAACTTTTAAAAGCAATATATTTCTAATCTCTAATAATAAAAGATTCTTATCAGGCGACGTAGTTTTGTTCGAAGACAATTTTGTTCAAGTTGGAGTCAAGAAACTAAATAAAAAGTACTTCGAGTCGCTTAAAGAGTTCTAGAATGGGTAAGTTCCATTTTTATTACTATTGTATAGTACATTGTAGCTGTTCAAACCCAATAACTTGGTTGACCTTATTTTTAATAAAAAGGTTATATACCTACAGTGTTCTACTTATACTACTCCTATTAGTGATCTAATTTTCGTAACAGACATGGGCACTGTGCAGGCTAGGCTGGGGTATTCTGAAGGATATACGAATCGGAGTTCACATTATGGTGGTTGAAGTCATATACGAAGTGTCAGAGGAAGCTTTATCTCGCGTCATCACTTTTAACAGAATTGGTAACAACAATGTCAAAGTACAAGTACAAGAAAATAGTGAATCAGTTGTGTAGTGGCTAGCATGCACGACTGCACATGTGGAGGTCGTGGGTTCAAATCCCGAGTCGAGCCAAGTTTAGTTATTGAGTCTTTCTGTTAAGAAAGTCCTACATGCTTATGTATATACTATATGATGTTTAAGTTTTTTTTCCGATATAAATATAATTGTCATAGTGTGAAAAATTTCGACAGCGTGAGTCCTATGAAAATATTAAAAATGTTACTTGTTATCCTGATATATTCTCGCGAGCTCACTACGTTGATTGGTTAGTCTTTTCAACCTGTTATAAACTCAATAAGCTTTATTCATGGATAAATTGAAAGGATGACTGAGTAGATGCGGACTTCTATATTACATATTTCCTGTACCGTACTTGCTTTAAAATTTTCCTATGGAATTTTATACACCATGAATCACCTACCACGTGATGGATTGTGAAATTTGATCTAGAATTTGATATTTTATACTAAGTAAGAGTGATAGAGTTGTGTATATTAATTTAATACAGATTTGAATAGAAGAATTTTATTTGTTGGTCTAAAAACAGTATCGTTTATTAAGAATTTTATGATTTTTTTATTTTGAGGTTATATAATTTTGATAGGAATTTGGTATTTTTACATTATACATATGTAGTACAATACATTTTACGTTTGTACTTCGAGTCAAAGTTGGGTTGCTTAAGGTCCGAAGGTCAAGATTACCAAATCAAGTAGTGTCACAAATGGGACTAATTTGGATGGATGATCACTTAATAGCAATTAAGTAAGCATTTTAATATTTCAGACGGTTTAAGTCCGTGACAATAAAAAATAATAATACAACATTATATTTTATTGCATATTCATACTGGAATATAAAAATTTACTCGACAATGAGGTACTTTGTTCTAATGTCGTGTAATTATATAGCTCATAGCACTAAGAAACTGTTTTTTCTCTTGTTTTCATTTTCCGCGTAGCTGGTCTTAACGAACGTTGATCATTAAGCAACTAGAAGCAACTAGAGTGCTTGACATAGATTCCATGGACAAAGATTTTTTTTATAATCCGCTATATTTTTGCGTACCTATTCACATTTAATTCCGACATAATTAAAAAAGATTTTACGCATAAAGGAGACAAAAAATGTATATTATATTACGTACATGAACTTGATCGGTTTCGACAGATTGATGCTTTTTCGGGCTTTTGCAAACTTGCAATGTTTGTTAGTTGGTATGTGTGCATGGATCTGTAATCTGAGTTGGAACTACTTACTTTCTCATATATTACAGATTTGAAACTTTACATGTTCGTTCAGTTTCGATGACAAAGACTCCTATGGCTTGGCTGCTTCATCCAGGGTTGGCTTCAAATGAGAGATCTCCTCAGCAGTGAACAGCAAAGATATGAAATTTTGTATACGTTTTCAATTATAATAGATTGCCCTAAAATTCACCATGGCCTGGTTGCTGCGTCCAGGGTATTAGAGATCTCCTTAGCAGTCAACGGTGCAGACACGAAATTCTGTACACGTTTACATTTAAATTTGATTCAGTTGACTTAAATAGTGCACCCACTTAACACGATGACTTGTAAACTAAATTAAGAGTAAAAAAATATTTTTTAAAAGAGCTTTTATTTTAATGGGCTAGAAAAATTAAACATGTAAAAGCTTGTATATGCTTTGACGCTTCCCAGAATACTGAAAACTATTTGTATTCTATGAATCTACATACATAGTAACTTACTACTTAGGTACCCACTACTTAATCTTTGTAGGAAGATTGTTGGTCTAAAAACAGTATCGTTTATTAAGAATTTTATGATTTTTTTATTTTGAGGTTATATAATTTTGATAGGAATTTGGTATTTTTACATTATACATAATATGTAGTACAATACATTTTACGTTTGTACTTCGAGTCAAAGTTGGGTTGCTTAAGGTCCGAAGGTCAAGATTACCAAATCTTTACTTTATACTTGTAGTTGAAAAAAAAAACACTAATTCATCTCTCGCATCGATGGTCTGAGTAAAATCGGCTATGATCGATATTTACTTATAAATTATAAGTTTATTGAAATTAATCGATTTTAATGTATCATAGAACATTAATTAACAATTTCCAACACACATTTCTATGAGTTATGAAGTATTATTTGAGTCTTTACACAAAATATTCTACAAAAATTGATTGATAAATTATAATAAGCTAATTTTAACAATCATTGTTTAATAAAGAAACTTGATTTGGGCAGAACAAGTCCGTTCAATTAAAACATGAGGCAGTGACAGGTTGGGTTTGCTTAATGCGTCTATGGGGGGTTAAAGTTGACTTGACAACTTTGAGAATTAGGAAAGTTGGGGAAGCGGATATTCTCAGGTAGCGGCTATGATTTTAATAGCTACTTGTGCTGACTGACAAAAGCAAGGGGTTGATTACTGTTTAATAAAGTTTTATTTTTTTACCAATTTAGGGCTAACGAATATTTTATGAGTAATTTTGTATTTGTAATTTGAATATTCAATATCGTAAATTGTTTGGTTTCCCAATTCTGTATTTTTGGTTTTCGTCAGTATCTGAACAATTCTGCTGTACCTAAGAATTACTAAATCTTCGAGTCACCAATAACGTAGATTTGTTCATGAGCGACTGTGCTAATCGACTAATAATAAATATTTCAGATTTTTATATCTATACACGCTAATATATTAAATGTATTAGGCGAGATTGTTTATTTTACGATAGCTCTTTCCTACAGGATAAAAATCGTATCAGTAAAGGGTTTTTTAATATATCACATTAATAATGGCATTATAATTTGAAAATAGCTATAATGATTTATACTAAGAGAGGTACAACTTCAAAACTAATAATTTCAGGCTGTAAATTCACAATTAGAAATTTCATTCAAATACGAATTATGAAAATGGATTAAAATATTACAAGAAAAAAAAAACACTCGAATTTAATACTTTCTGCTTTTTGAAGTCACTTAAAAAGAAACTAAGCGAGCTATATCTATGTGTATAATATATACCTACTTATTATTATAATGATGTAAAAGTTTAACCTAATATCAATTCCGCTTTTCTATGCCCTGTTTACATATATAATATGCAAGGCATACAGGAGCCAAGCGTCCTTGACCGACCTGTTGCTGTGTCCGGGATGAAATCGATGTAAGATCACGTGAAATTAATTTATAGATAGAACATTGTAAATTAATTATTGTTTAAATTAAAATGTAAATTTAATTTAGATATAATATGAAATTTTTTAGTAAGTAATTTTCTTTAGGGCAGTGGTAGCCCAGTGGTAACGCGCTTGCTTCGAAAACCGAGTGAAGCGGGTTAAAATCCGGGGTCAATCCGGGTTCATGTGCGAATCATTTTCAACATGATTACCACTTGCCTTACGGCGAAGAAAAACATCGTGATGAACCCTGTATGTCTGAGGGAACCTAGCAAGTTTTCGAAAGACATCTGCAGTCAGTGAGACTTTGAAAAATGTAATACAATTTTTATTTTGGTGTAACATTTTTTTTTATAAGTAATTACTTCTACTTATAAAAAAATAGCAGCGACAAAAAATAATTTTGCATATATCGCATTAATATATGTGAATCTTACTGCTTCATGCTAAAACAGCTGGTCAGATTTGGATGAAATTTAATATCTAGATATACGATTACAGTAACACTTAGCTAATTTTAGTGATAAACTGTGCATAGAGGTGTTGGTAATAAATCCATACTAATGTTATAAATGTGAAAGGGTGTTTGTTTGTTTGTTTGTTTGTTTGTTTGTTTGTTTGTTTGTTTGTTTGTTTGTTTGTTTGTTTGTTTGTTTGTTTGTTTGTTTGTTTGTTTGTTTGTTTGTTTGTTTGTTTGTTTGTTTGTTTGTTTGTTTGTTTGTTTGTTTGTTTGTTTGTTTGTTTGTTTGTTTGTTTGTTTGTTTGTTGTTTGTTTGTTTGTTTGTTTGTTTGTTTTGTTTGTTTGTTTGTTTGTTTGTTTGTTTGTTTGTTTGTTTGTTTGTTTGTTTGTTTGTTTGTTTGTTTGTTTGTTTGTTTGTTTGTTTGTTTGTTGTTTGTTTGTTTGTTTGTTTGTTTGTTTGTTTGTTTGTTTGTTTGTTTGTTTGTTTGTTTTGTTTGTTTGTTTGTTTGTTTGTTTTGTTTGTTTGTTTGTTTGTTTGTTTGTTTGTTTGTTTGTTTGTTTGTTTGTTTGTTTGTTTGTTTGTTTGTTTGTTTGTTTGTTTGTTTGTTTGTTTGTTTGTTTGTTTGTTTGTTTGTTTGTTTGTTTGTTTGTTTGTTTGTTGTTTGTTTGTTTGTTTGTTTGTTTGTTTGTTTGTTTGTTTGTTTGTTTGTTTGTTTGTTTGTTTGTTTGTTTGTTTGTTTGTTTGTTTGTTTGTTTGTTTGTTTGTTTGTTTGTTTGTTTGTTTCTTGTTTGTTTGTTTGTGTTTGTTTGTGTTTGTTTGTTTGTTTGTTTGTTTGTTTGTTTTGTTTGTTTGTTTGTTTGTTGTTTGTTTGTTTGTTTGTTTGTTTGTTTGTTTGTTTGTTTGTGTTTGTTTGTTTGTTTGTTTGTTTGTTTGTTTGTTTGTTTGTTTGTTTGTTTGTTTGTTTGTTCGTTTGTTCGTTTGTTCGTTTGCTCGTTTGTTCGTTTGTTCGTTTGTTCGTTTGTTGTTTGTTTGTTTGTTTGTTTGTTTGTTTGTTTGTTTGTTTGTTTGTTTGTTTGTTTGTTTGTTTATTTGTTTGTTTGTTTGTCATTCTTTCACGTCGAAACGGCGATACAAATTGGCGTGATTTTTTGTGTAAAGATAGTCGGAGGGCTGGAGAGTGACATAGTCTACTTTTTACCGTGGGAGATTATCTAATTCCCACCGGGAAACAAGTTATAATACAACCCAAAAATATTTATGATCAGATTTACTTGAAACTTGATATTGATGCTCTTCAATAAAATTAAATAAATACGTGTTTAAGCATTTTTCGAAATTCATTCTATAAGGGGGTAAAATAGGGCATGAAAGTTTGTACGAAGCTACCTTTTTAGAAATTGTTATGAATTTTAGCGCGGGCGAAGCCGCGGGTTTTTGCTAGTAATATTATAAATACAAAAGGCATCAGGGGCAAAACCGAACGAAAAAGTCACTACATAGTATTAGACATAATTAAATATGGGATAGGTACAAAGTTAAATTATTACTTTAATATTAACAAAGTAATTTATTGTTACAAATGGCTCCAGATTCTTCTGAAATCTAACCTTAATTTTATTTTGAAATGACCTTCAACGTCTAACATTGCGGATAGAGTAATGGATCTCTCGACCCTTTTCTGTTTACCATCCTTGTTGTGAATAGAATTTTAAATTCATCTACCTTATTGTTTGGTAAATTTATTCTTTAACATTATAAAGCCATGTACGGAATACGTATAACTTATTTAGATTATCCTACTAATATTATAAATTCGAAAGTTTGTAAGAGTGTATGTATGGATGTATGTTTGTTACTCTTTCATGCCAGAACGGATGAACGGATCTGGATGAAATTTGGCACAGAGATAGATTATAGTCTGAAATAACACATTGGCTACTTTTTATCCCGGAAAAATATACGGTTCTCGAGGGATAGATTTGTTTTTTTTTTTGATGAAATTATATTTACAAGTATTCGCCCAGTGCTCAAAATTCGAATAATCTCTTTTTTATTGACAACACTAAAACTCGTCAATAGCTTCTAAACAAAAAGAAAAGAAAATCGGTTGACAAACAGAGGAAAAAAATGTACTGAACTGTTTTGCCTTTGAATATTTATATTTATTATTAGATATTTAATTATCTTTTTTCTAAACATACCTAAACCAATGAAATTAAAAAATGAATGAAATGAATTTTATTAATCCTAGCAACTTACCCACGCGTATCTGGGTGCCTAACAGTAAACTATAAGTTAGGTACTTAGAGTCTATTTGTGTACAAAATATCATCTAAATCCAACCAACCGCTTCAGTGTGAAGTAGTAACAAAAAGATACACTCTCGCATTTATAAATTTTTAAGAAATTATGTTATGTACGAATGTTTACTTTATCTATATACTATTTCTATGTATTCACTATATACATATGTACAAATTAGTTAAATGTCTAGAAAAAAAGTTTTATAATCTAGATTCTTTAGATCTATGCTCCAGTTATAGGTAAAAAGTTTTTATTTTTCGTAAAGGGTACCAAGGCTAGTAGTATATTCTTTATTGCACAAATAAATTATAAAAAACAAAATACATAGAAAGTGACGTGGACAAAGGTGGACTTATCTCTATAAGAGATCTCTTCCAGTCAACCCATGCATGTGGGAAATAGTGTTAAATAGCGGGACAGAAAGAGAAAGTGCAGAATTTTTGTTATAGTAAAGTATATAAGTATGACATATAAATAAAAGTTAAATATATGAATACATTAATATACATATATGAAAATATAAAAAACATATACATATTTTAATTACATACATATTATAATACATAAGAGACTTAACAGCCCGGAGTTGGGAAGTTGGCGGTGTTTCACCCCCGTGCCTCGGAGAGCACGTAAAGCCGTCGGTCCTGCGCCTTAACTCTCACCGGTCGTGTCGAGTGGTCGTCCCACCGGAGTATGAGAGTGATAGGAATAGAGAGTGCACTTGTGTCTGCGCGTACACTTGAGCACTATAATATCTCCTGCGCAGTTGGCTTTAATCTCATTGAGATTGGCCGCCGTGGCCGGAATCGGCTAGGAGGACATCATCATCATCATCATCATCATAATACATAAATACAATTATAGATATATAATATAAACATGTAATCTAATACATACCAAAACTATATAAATATATACGTACATATAAATATATACATAAACATACATATGCAAATAAATGTTAAACAGAAAAATATATTGTTCAAGATTGAGCTAGAAAATGCTTTTTTATGTTCGTTTTAAACACAGCTGTAGAAGGGATCTCCTGTAGGATTTTAGGAAGCTAATTAGTAATATAAATATTGTATATCTTTACACAGGTACAAAATTAAAAAAAAACTACACGAAATAAAAACATTTTAAAAATACGACTAAACCTACGTTATAAATTGGCCCTTGGTCTCGTAAATGAAATTCAAAATAATACTGAATTTATGATTTGCTCATTGAGCCAGAGACCAAGTAAATAAAAAAGTTTTTGTAAAAACCAAAATAAATAGGTACCACAGAGGTACTATTGTTTTAGGAACATCCGCAGGCGCGTATTATTTCATCTAAAGCGAGCTTGAAATGGAAAGTTATGCCAGTGTTCTCGGTCTTGCACATAAGTCAATTTGCACTATTACGATTTAATTTAAGATATTTATTTTGGGATTTACTGTACGACTCACGTCGCTATAGATATAGATACTCATAAATTAAAGCATGTTATATGGTATGATACAAGGCATTGGTAGCCCAGTGGTAACGCGCTCGCTTGGGAAACCGAGTGAAGCGGGTTCAGATCCCGGGTCTCCCATCTTCGATATTTTCATGTGCGAATCATTTCTAACATGATTACCACTTACGGTTAAGGACAACAACGTGAGGAAACCTACATGTCTGAAAGAACCTAGAAAGTTTTCGAAAGACATGTGAAGTCCGCCAACCGGCACTTGGCCAGCGTGTTGGATTATGGCCTGATTCCCCTTCTATTGAAGGGAGACCCGTGCCCAGCAGTGGGACGTTAAAAAGGGCTGAATACATTTATTTTGGGATTTGCTGTATGACTCACATCGTTTTAGATTAAGATACTCATAAATTAAAGATGTTATATGGAAATAGTAAAAGTAGAGTTCTTTGGTATAGTTTAACGCTGAAAACTATCGGATATGCAGAAAGACAGTAATATCTCTACTTGTGTTCTTTTTTCACCTTAAATCTTATTAAAAGAATGTAAATAAATTAACTGGCATGTGTGAGCAGCAAATAGTACAGTTTTTTTTAATCTTAGTTTACCGAATTAGCTGTGCATGTAAAATTATATGGCCACGTAATATTATCGTTGTAATCTAAATTTAAATTAGATAACTCACGAGGTTCATTTAAACGTAGCAACATTTGGTATTTTATTATTTAAAAACATTACCTTTCTTGCACAAATATTGCCTATTTAAAAGTTTTTGTAATAATTGATTTACTATTTTAATAACTGTTCACAAAAATAACAACAACTTCAATGAAGTTACATTAAATATAAAACTTTATATGAATTTGTTATTATTTTTATTAGATACATTAAAAACTTGTTTTTGTTGTAACAAAATTGTCAGTTGACAGAGCCCTTTCTTTCAAGAAAGAACAATTTCAATTTTTTATTTGCTTAATAATTTTTTCTTATATATATATTCACTAGAATTGCCCGCGGCTCCGTTCGCGTTCAGATGACCAAAAGCCAAATTCTTGTTTTACATATTAGTATACTCTTACATTGCAGTTTTTGTATTTTTTTTTAGATATGAGATATTTTCTCGCGATAAAAAGTATCCCAGATGTTGACCCGGATAACCAGCTATCACCGTACTAAATTTCAACAAAATCCCTCTAGTGGTTTTTTTTGTTATGCAGACAGACGGACAGACAAAAATTTTTAAAACTATAGATACGGCCTCTGTATCGATAATAATGTCTATTTCAGTAAGATTTTCAAAAAAAATATTTAATGTACAGATTCGGCTCAGTTACAATTTTATTATATGTATAGATTAGTATAAGTTGATAGTAAAATGAATTGCACAAGCCCGATGAAAGATAAATTATATGTATACAACTAGCAGCTTTAGAAAAACAAAAACAAGTCTATTCCACGGGAACTGTACATTTTCCCGGAATAAAAATTAGCCTACGTGCTATTCCAGACTATAATCTATCTCTGTGCCAAATTCCATCCAGATCCGTTCAGCAGTTGAGGTGAGGAACAAACATACAAACATCTAAACCTTCACGTTTATAATATTAGTAAGAGTAATATAATCTTAAATATATTTTATTCAAAATATTATGAATAAAGTCCATTCATATATCCCTTACACGATAAAATATACTAAAATAATATAGCAACCAGCCGTTTGGATCGTAAAAACATAATTGCCCGTATGAAAACGTTAAAGTACATATTCAATTAATTCGCATTGCATGAGTTGATTTTGAGCTCGCTCCTGATTTGATTACTGTGGGAAACATTCAACTTATTATTATATCAGCACTAATAAATACAAAATATCAACGGAAAAATTTATTTAGTACCAAGCAAATAAATTATATATCTATACTAAATGAAACCCCCCGTCCAGTTACTTTTTTACTTTTTAGTACTTTGAAGTGGGTTTTTTTAAAGTTTTTTAATATCATATTCAATTTAGCCATTATGTTAGTATACTGCCAAATTTTATATAATGACTAACATACTAAAAAACACTTTTATTAGTTACACTAAAAATCTGTCTCTAAAATGCAATTATAACGTATTTGGCTTGCCAAATGAAACCAAATAAGCTCAAAATCAAAGTATTTACTACTAACCGTTGAAGAGTTCCACTATCCACTTTCTGGCCTCACCATCAGATCACCTCGATGATATCAAATAGGTAACTATATTATCATCAGAAATATAAAAACTTGCAAAGTTTCAAGCGATATGATAATAAGAAGTAGGCAAAAAAGACTAATTGGATGTGTGATCATGCTTACAATTACATGATGTTTCTATCTTATCTATGTCAAAGAAATTTTATGGCACCACCTTGGCACTACCTTAATACAATACCGTTTAAAGTAGCAAAATTGGTCAAATCGTGTCCGAGAAATCGGTTAACATACATAAAAAATACAGGTGAACATAGAATCTCCTCCTCTTCGGAAGTCTTAAAATGAACGTATTACATATTTTAATTTGCACTATTTATTATAGTGCGGATTGTGCTGGATTTGTCAGTCGTCATTGTTTTTCATAAACCTAAAAATTAAACAAAAATTGGTAGTAAAAACTCACTTTTAAATATAAAAGACAGTTTGAGAAGTACTGCTGTAGACGAAATACTTAATTTCCTATCCAATCACACAGAACTCAATCACGATGTCTGCACACCCAAGGGTAGTGTTTAATTTCAATCTGCGATGGGCAGTGTATGGAAATGGACATGATTGTCAATCTGCCGTCCATCGGGGAACGGATATCGAGTAATTGAACTAAGATTGTATATCAAAGTGACGGAATATTTGATAACTACAAGATTGATAAGTAATTTTTCTTATTTCGTTGCAAGATCTGTAATTTAAATCATTTGTAGGTACATCGATGTGAAGGCTTCTAATATATTATTTAGTCGCAACTTTCAAACAAAACTTTACAGATTTAATCAAAACTTGATAAATATTAAAATTTAAGTATCCTTAGATGATAAAGTAATTAATATTTGTCTTAAGTTCCAAAAACAGCCATTAGGGAAATACTTAAAGCTTATTTTTTATATTTAGAACTTCATTTTTTTTTCTCTTCTTTAGTGGCTTAGAGTTGCGTTAGTTCAAATTTTAATAACGTTATTTAAATACAAATGTTTTATTTCATAATCAAATCTCTATTTTTACCAAAAATATTTGTTCTTAGTAGAAGGATTTTCTACTCATTGTGCAACATGGCCTTCTGATTTCATAACATAAAAGTCTTCTAATAACATGTTATAAATCACTACGATTCATGAAACTTCGTAACAAAAGCTGGTTTTCATGACTTCATTAATAAAATAGCTTCGTATAATAAAATAGTATCTTTTCCTACGTCGCGTAGTTGATTGTCTGCAGATCGGGAGTCAGTTGTGTGTGAATTACATGATTTATTAATACAGGCGTGTTATATTGTATAGTCTCCATATTGTTATCATAATGTGTACTTATATTTTTGTATCCGACTGCGGCGAAGCTTAAAGAAGGGTATGAGTGTATGTTCAACTTCATATTCCCTCGTTACTCTTAAACGTCTGAACTAATTTTCATAATTTTTCGGGTTTTTTTTGTATATGTACTCGTACGTATTGTTTTGAATAATTAAACTTAATATTTATTTTTATTTATTAGTTAAAGAATTCATAATTAATATTTACATATAAGTATTCTTGTTCTATTATAAATTAGCAATAGATCAATGAATTGATGTAATTTTTACCCAACTCTACTACACTGAAACGTTAAGATAAATTTAACTTCTTTTAATTTTATTTTAAATATTTATTTTGAAATGAATTTTACTATTAAACCACTATACAACATTGTTCTCTATTTACAGACATAATAATATAATACGTAGCTGCGTTTTTTGTTGATTATTATTGATAATAAGATTTAATTCAACCGATAGCTATTTACTACTTTCTAGTACTTGAGATTTCATATTAACAAGACTCATTAAAAGAAATGTAATTTAATATTGTTTAATTTATAATTTTGTTTGTTAATTTAACAAATTGATCAAAAAGAGTTAACTAGTTTTAAATTTCAAGTTATTTTTTTAAGTGAAACAACGAAATAGTCTTAAAAAATAACAATTTGTACGCAATTTCAAATCATCAAATTCAATTAAGTAACGAGAGTTTAGGTCGTAGAAGAGGTTAGGACTAAGATAGAAAACCACACTAAAGACGCCTTTTAATTAAATAAACTCATAATAAGAGCGAAGGTTGACTCGTCGAGATGAAAAGATGAGATCTTCATTAAAGTTGTTATATAAATGTTTATTTATTTCCTAATGAGATATATTTTTGTGTAGAGAATTTAAGCTTAAAACAGATGGTGGCGATTTATTGGTTGGTAAGCTAAAATTGTTATTAATCTTATATATATAAAAATCAATTACCGTTCGTTAGCCTCGCTAAAACTCAAAAACGGCTGGACCGATTTGACTAATTTTTTTTTTGTTTCGTTAAGAAAAAACAGCTGGAAAATCGAAAAGTTCAGAAGTATTTATTTTATACCTATGTATATTATTATAATATACATATAGTCTATTTATTCCATATTTACCGTTAAAAGGTACCTCGAGATGAATCCAAGCATAGCGAGGGTGAGTCGCTAGTATAATATAAAAGTTTTGCAAAAGTGACAGAAAAATTATAACAGAAAAAAATGTAGGATGAAGGAACGTATGCGAAACGGGACTGATAAGAAGAAAAATAATTTATAACTATACTCATCGCTACATTTGTCTTTTTGCTGGTTTTTCTGGTACGTTGGGAATGTTTGAATTTTTTTAGCATAAATACTCCAAGACGATGAAACTTTGGTGAATTATTGTATGTCAGTAAAGTTTAGTAATTTAGTATCACCAATGTACGATAATACTTATCGTGTAAGTAGTTTTATACAATATATAAGACTTATTAGCGCCAATGTAACATATATTTTATCTTTATATACCTACATACTCTTGATTTTGTTATCTATACATATAATAAAATAGTAACAAAGTGATATCTGCATATAAAATATTTTTTAAAAACAATGACTGTTACGTATTGTGTACAAAATATATATCTCAAATCAATAATTGTTCAAATTTTTGTCTGTTTATCTCTATGTTTGTTTGTCAAAAAATATATATGTGAATTTCACAGAAAAATTACTGAATGCATTTAATGTAAATTTTGTATATTGATAACTTATTACTAGGGTCAATATTTAGGATACCTTTTACAACATGAAAATATTGAATTCCCATGGGGAAAACATTTTTTTTTGTTTTGTCGGGTCATCCCTAGTTTACAAGGATAACGCTGGCTAACTTAAGAGGTACATCAAAACAATGTACTAGAAAATTGTAGGTCTTAAAAGAAAAGTCTGGAAAAGCATATCTACTTTTCGCTAATAATAAATAAGCATATTCACTAATCAAGCTCCTAAGGTACACTCGCGATTTCTATTTTTATCTATTTAAAACGTACATAGGACGCACCTAAGAGAAGCAAGGGTAAGGCGCTAGTATGGATATATGAAAAAAGAATTTGTAGAAGTAATGAATTGAGGTCGGGTGTACGCCAGTTAGTGCTAAGTGAGAGTGTGAGGTACGCTTCATTTACATAAAAGGATTACTGGCATAGTGTAGACATACGGAGAAATGCTTGAACTACAATGGTTAAACGCTTTATTGATCGAGTTAGAATATTACACCATTTTAATGTAAATCCTTTTTTTAAACTGAGTATCTTATGTATGTGTGTTTTAATTGGTAATACTGGCTTTTTTAACCGACTTCCCAAAAACAGGAGGAGGTTCTCAATTCGTCAGAATCTTTTTATTTCTTTTTTTTTTATGTATGTTCACCGATTACTCGAAGACGCCTGAACCGATTTGGAATTTTTTTTTTGTTTCAAAGGGTATACTTCCCAGGTGGTCCCACATAAATTTTATCGAAATACAAATTACCTGCTTATTACGTCTACACGTGAAAAACATCGTGAGGAAATCTGCATGTCTGAGGGAACCTAACAAGTTATCGAAAGACATGTGATGTCCGCCAAACCGCACTTGGTGCGCACAGCGTGATGGACTATGGCCTGATCCCCCTCGTATTGAAGGGAGGCCCAGCAGTGGGACGTTAAAAAGGGCTGAATAGATAGATAAATAGAAAATTATAATAGTTCTTACAAGCGTGATTAATAATTGTATATTTATTTTTCGATTTCGACTTTCGAATATTTTTCTTTATTAGATATATGATTCATAATTCTATAAACATTTCTATTGACATTGTAGTTATTAGCCAAATAAAATAACAATAAAACGCGACATATGTGAATTGGGTCTAATATCCAATGTCATTTTACAATCGTTGAAGAATATAAATAAAACATTATTTTGAAATGCTCAATCGTTATACCATAGGCTCATAATATGTTTTTTCCATATTTTTTAAATTTCTAATCTTCAGCGCTTCTTGCAAAATGATGTTTTGTTTAAGCCCCAAGAATTTGATTGAATTGATTATTTCAGTACATCGCACACTTCTTTGTCTGTTTTTTTTCTTCATATAACCAGACTGAGCCACAGCAATGCACTGGGCGCATCTACCATCTAGCAGTAAATAAGATTAAGCTATTATTAGAAAAAGAATTGAGTATTCAGTTGAAAATAAAGGTATGGATAAGATTCATATAATTTCTAGTTCTTAGATTTACTTTAGATATTACAAAGGTATCATAATTACAATGCCTTTGTTGAAACATTTCTATTCAGAAACGAATAACAATAGTGTTTTAATACACATGTATATAATAGCTATATTATTTGGATAATATTATATTACCGTCTAAGCGAATGAACCCATATAAACTTTGAAAGGTATATTTTAATAAAAGATTTTGGCTTATAACACAAAATATTTGTCCAGAAAACTCGAAAAATTCAAGATTTTTTTTTGTTCTTGAGTGTTTTTCTTTAGGATTACGATGAACTCAAAGATTTCAAACTTTATTCAAATTTTAACACGTTGTCGGGTCAACAACTGATTATTGAAATTCATTTGAAGAAAAAGAATTTGCTTGTTGCATAGATAAAGTATTTTTATTAGTGGATAGACTATTTTTTCCTAGTTGATTTGTTGGTACTAATTCACAATTCGCAGAAAAGTGAATTATAGTCAATATTGTAGGATAAATATAAATTTAAAAACATACTTCATCAATAACAAGTAGTCCTAAATATTACACTAGACATAAAAATTTAACTAATATATCCACTTTTAAATTATGATTCGATAAAATTACTATTTTATAAATATGTAGCAACTAACAAGATTAAATATTGAGTAAGGAGATAAGAGAGTCAAGTCTATTAAAAATGTGGATATTATCAAAAGACATTATTGTTTACTTACTTTTGTTATTAGAAGGTCCTTTGTACGTGTATTTATTTATATTCTTTTAAATATGGTTAACACATCGAAAGTGTGGACTAGGTTTGAGTCAAAACAAAAGGACGGTGTTACAGTTAAATTGCGTACTCAAGATCTTCCTATGGAACGCATGGAGGACGCCTTCGATTTTATGGAATTATATTTTATGAAGGCCGAGGCTTTCCATGTTGCTGCGGGTATTATATTATCCATTATTGAGATAAGATACGAGCTGATTAACTATACTATAAAGCAGTAACTTAGCGAAATCTGTACATGAAATGTTTTTTTAAAAACAATGACTGCAACTTATTATGTACACAATATAGACCCCAAAACAATAGTTATTAAATTTTTTGTCTATTTGTCTGTTTGTGTGTGCGCGTTTCACGCAAAAAGTAATGTATGGTTTCGAAATTGTGTGTAGTGATAACTTATTACTCGGTATAAAATTTAGGATACCTTTTACTTCAGGAAAATCTTTCTATCAACAAAACAAAATAACTGGTTTTATTGAATTGTCCTTAGAAACCTTCCGCTGGCTAAACCTTAAGATATACATCAAAACAATGTACTATAAAATTATAGGTCTTAAAAAGGCCTACAGAAAAGTTTCTAGTAGTATTATTATATCTATCTCCTAAAGTATAATCGCAATACCTATTGTTATCATATAATTGTACATTTATTATAATTATTATTGACTATCCTATGTCCTTCCCAGAGTCTCAAACTATCTTCTTACCAAACATCTAAATCGGTTCAGTAGTTTCAGAGCCTATTCGCTATACAAACAAAAAAGTTTTTTTTCCTCTTTATAATATTAGCATAGATAGACCGATGTATATATAGTACACGTAATGATACTATTAGAAACAATATTATTGTTACACATGTACGTATAAGTAACTTAATTTTTATTATTATTCAAGCGTAGATGGAGTACGAAACATAACTATCTCTCTGTCTGAGTTTAGGATATTTTTCGATGATAGCTAATTATGATATATCATTATTATCGTGTCTCAGAAGCGAAATTTCCATAGAATAAAAGATTTCTTATCTTAATGAATTCTTTCATGGCTCTCATGATGTAAAATATTTATATTACATCAAAAGTAAAACTACTTAATTATATTTAGCATTTACTTTCAGGTTTTCATAGAAATAATGATGCAAGAAAAGAAAAAATAGAAACATTGAAGGCAGTTTATCGAGTAAAACAACCTCGAATTATAATCTGTTGTTTGGATGACAATAATCCCAAACCAGCCATTATTGGTTTATCGTCCATGCAATTATCAACAAATTCTGAAAAAGTAAAGGATTTCGTAGATCAGGTATGAATATTACACTATTAACTCGCCCTAATTTTGATTGTATGGTTTTTTCATTATATTTTCATATGGTTTTATTTTATACAATAATAATTACGAAAAAAATAATGATTTAGAAAAACAAAATGATGATGAGATATCAAATCGTTTCTATTAGCGAATGATATTATATTTTCTTACTTAGGTATGATTAATTTAATTCTCTTGAGTGTTTTATTAAAAAAGTTGCCTTTGTGCATCCTTAAGGTTCAAAATTACCTAAAACGAAAATAAAATTATGAACAATAGCACAAAGCTTGAACATTTTCAGTCATTTTAGCAATAAATAATGAATAATTATGATAGCTTCGTAACTTAAAAGTTATAGGTACTGAGTTACAATCGGTCTTAAATGTTTGTCATATTTTCTTAATCTTCTCCCTGCCCATTTCCTAAATTATTTGGGGTGTGTGTGGGGTCGCAGTAAGTATTCCTATCCATTCTCCTCTATTACTCGTCATTTCATCAATCACACATTTCTTTCGTGTCCTGTGTCACGCAATCAATCCATCTTTTCTTTGGTCTTCCTCTACCTGTCCATACATCTACATTCATTTCCATCACTCTTTTTGTCACATGCATTTCATCCCACCTCAACTTAGACGATTTTATTTCAACTTAAGGAGCATCCGCTGATAGCAAGTTGTCGCTGTGATCTGTCGCTATCTTATCCACCCAGAGTTGATCCGAGGCGCAACGTCTCGGTCAATATTACCATCACCTTGTACGAGAGACCCGAGATACCGGAAGTCAATGGTTATGGGCACTAGACTGGAGAGACCGCCGAAGTCGCAGAACAGCTATTCTCTTTTGCTTCTGCTTACTTTTAAGCCAACACTCTCCAGTCTTTGTCGCCATTCTTCCAATCTGCTCTAAACATCTAGACTATTCTCGGCAGCATATTCATTAAATAGGAATAATATTTAAAATCATCATAATAAACGAAAATCTCATAGTATTCATAAAAATACACCCATTTTAAAAACCTAATATTTAACATTCACCAGTATCATTCAAGGCCGTACATATGTAGCATTCATTCAAATTAGCATTAAAATATTTATATATTTTTTATTTTTCAGTTTCAAATTAAAACAAAGGAATTGCGAGCACTATTTGACCTTATAATATTATTAGATGAATTGGTTGGCGCTAAAGATTTTGAAAAGTACTATTCCGGGAGAGGCATTTCAGTACATCTCGAGTACAGAGGTCTGGGCATCGCAAATGAATTAGTGAAAGTAAGGTATGTTTTCTAAATCACAATGAATTTTATTTCAAGTAACTATCATTGTACTCAGCCATTTTTAACTTCCCACTACTGGTCACCCATGCTGGCCAACTGGACTTTCTACTTTCAAAAACTTGCTAGATTGTCTCAGACATGCAAGTTTCCATACGATGTGTTCCTTCACCATAAGGAAAGTGGTAATCATGCTAGAAATGATTCGCACAGGAAAATATCAGAGGTGCGAGACCCGGGATTTGAGTCCTCTTAACTCGGTTTCCCAAGCGAGCTCGTTACCACTGGGCTAACACTGCCTCTTGTGACAATTATTATTTTAGTTTTATTTACCGTGGTTTTCCTTCGTGTAACATGTCTCTTTATGAAATGTAACTAAGAAAGCCTTTTTTATATAACTATTGTTTGCCCGGTGGTCGAAATTAGAGCATACATTTTTTTATTGATAATACTCAAGCTAAAACAGAAAAAAAAATTGAAAATCTATTAACAAACAGAGGAGAAAAGATACTGAACTGATTTGATTTTGCCTTTGCATGTCTACATATTTATGTAGATACTGAGCTAATACTGTAATTGGTTTATAACAGAAAAAAATATAAAATAATCAACACTTTGCTCTATCTGCAAGGGAAAGTGCTAGAATTATAGTAGCATAGACTATTTAGCCACTTTCCGTACTTTATAAAATAATTAGAATAAATCAATATAAAACGGTTAAGACATTCAGTCAAATGGCCAAAGGAAAAGGTTCTCATAATGTATAGGACTATATTTTCTTGTAATTTTTAGTTAGAGATTCAGTCATTTCAAATTTACTTAAAATACTTTTTTATTAATGATGATGTTCTCCTAGCCGATTCCGGCCACGGCGGCCAATCTCAATGAGATTAGCCAACTGCGCAGGAGATATTATAGTGCTCGAGTGTACGCGCAGACACAAGTGCACTCTCTATTCCTATCGCTCTCATACTCCGGTGGGACGACCACTCGACACGACCGGTGAGAGTTAAGGCGCAGGACCGACGGCTTTACGTGCTCTCCGAGGCACGGGGGTGAAACACCGCCAACTTCCCAACTCCGGGCTGTTACTGAGACCTACTATATAGAAAGACTCAATAACTAAACTTGGCCCGACCCGGGACTTGAACCCAGGACCTCCGGGTGTGCAGCCGTACATGCTAGCCACTACACCACCGAGGCAGTTAATAGAAGTCTAATAAAATATTACTAAAACTGCAGAAAACTAGTGTGTATCGAAGATGATGTTCCTATGACGTCTGCCTGGATGACTGCAGTTGGTACCCAAAAGGCGGCTGAGAAGAATAATTGGAAGACTTTATTTGAAATAAGTCCGGACGAACTCGGAAGAAAAAGCGGTCTTGATTTTGGAAATAAAATTCCAACATTTAAATTAATGTATACAACGAAAGATTAGTTTTAAATTTTTACGTAATAGTCCAATCGGAATCCGGTATAGAAAAAATATTTCGATAGTACGTCACAGTAAGCCGGAAATTGAAAAAAACTATTTTTCAACGCTTTGCGGCCCCCCATTTATCGGGGGTAGCTGGGTATGTGGGGAAATATACGAACTTCTATTCCTTATATATCTGCTAACATTTTAAAATTATAAAACTTAAGTTTTTCATTAAAAAAATTCTCTTAAAAATAAACGGATTCCGATTTGTCTATAGTACTATCGAATCGAATTTTATCGTTGACATTATAATAAAATTATTTTAAGATGCCACATGGAACCACCTTCATTCAAACCTACTAATAGTATAAAAATAGTAATGTCTGTTTGTTATCGTTTACGCATTTCGTATACACTTAAACCGTTGAACAGATTTCTATGAAAGGCAAGAACATAGAAATTATGGGGCAGATTTTTATGAAAGGCGAGGACTTAGAAATCATGGGGCACATTTTTATAAAAGAAAATAGTAATGATATCTATGATGGACATAGACTACCTTTTATCTAACTACTGAGAAAAAATTACAAGTTAAAAAAAACCTACTATTTGTTTCTTGTATTTACTAGTACTATTGCTGTAAATGAGAGAATTTATATAAAGATAGTCAAAAGCAAAATATGCTGATATATTATGTTAATGTATTTGCTGCTTAATATTACGATAAAAAATGTTGCCCTAACAAGGGAAAGGCCGAAACGATCGCAGAAGTGTTCTCAGGTCAATGTGATTAATGACTATACTTGGATGAAATATTTCATTAGAACAAAATAAAGGTTTCATTATTTTCTTTTTCAAATATAATTAAATAAGATGTATTTTAAAACTACATATTTTACAGTTATATTTTAATTAAATTTAGGCACAATAAATAATAAGGAAGACAAACCTACAGATCATATTCTTGCTGTATTTTTGTTTTTTTTTGTTTCTACGGGGCTCTAGCTAAAAATATATAATTGTTTTTTTTGTAATTGGCTCTTATTCATCTTAGTTGAGACAATCTACTTCGTCAAATCACGCCAAATGTAGATCAGATTTTGATTGATAAAATAAAAAACAGACTTTATGGTAACAAATGCACCTAACTCTAATTCCTGAATGAGAAAACAGTGTTTTAGGAGCTAGTATCTTCTAATATCAGACGTACATGTTTAATGCTCATACATACATGAAACAGCAACAATAATAAGATAATTCTGCGTGTGCCTGTGCTTGTGTTTGTGCATGTGCGCTTGCGTCTGCGTGTGCATGTAAATAGCATAGAATGCTCAAAAATAGCTATTTAACCTAATTTTTATTTGACATCATTTATTATTAGAACTACCCAAGTCATAATATAGTACTTTCACTGAAAACAGAATTATTTAAATCGGTTCACGATAGGCGAAGTTATCGCATAGCGTATATAAAAAACATACACCTATATTGAGTACATCTCCTTTTTTTTAAAGTTAGTCAATTAAAATTAAAAAATGGGTAGGTATACACTTAAAAATGAACTGAAGCGTAACTACTTACATTCATGGAATAAAATTGCACTAACTTTTAGTGACACAGATGCTCTTCAGCCGAGGCGTCGATACGCCGTAATTCTTGTTAGACGTCATTCGGTGGGCTATTCCAATATAATTTTACTAAATAACGATCTTTGTTGTACGCTTACAATTGGTTTTTACTTAATCATATTACTATTATTAATGTGAAATTTTGTATGGATGTGTACGTTTGTTACTTCTTCAAGCTGAAACGGCTAGAATTGTTTTGATAAAAAATACACAGACCCATAGAATATTGCTGAAGTAAAATTTGTCAAAAGTTAGCGCTGCCTGTATATAATACTAGCGACTCATCCTCGCTTCGCTTCGTCCCTATACAAAAACAAATCTATCCCACGGGAACCGTACATTTTTCCGAGATAAAAAGTAACCTACGTGGTATTGCAGATTATAATCTATCTCTGTGCTAAATTTCAGCTAGATCCGTTCAGCTGTTCTGGCGTGAAAGAGTAACAAGTGTCCATCCATTGTCACAAACAAAGACCCAAAAAGAAGTCACTAATTATTTCTAATATAGTAAATGCACGTTTGCTTTTCTTTAATAGAGCAACGTGACAATAAATCAATAGATCAACGTATTGTTTTTTTACATATATAATTTTAAAGGTACCGGAAAGTGACATCTTTTTATTGTTTTAGCTAGTACTAGCTATAAGTTAAAGAAATCTTAAGAATTACCCGCTTACAGAATTAAAAATAACTTTCCTCGTCTACTTAAATGCATTAAAATATGTAAATTGACGCTTTTTACGCTTCCTTGGCGCTTTATGGAATCATTTTTATCGTTGGATATGTTTAATAGCCCAAGTAAGAGGATTATATTACGGATTTTATACTTAACTAGTTCATGCCCTAGCTTTATTCGACGAATCTCTGATTTTCTGTTAGACACAGTCTTTTGTATGAGATGTCAAAGTACCCAAACTTGAGTAGGTATGTTGATAACATTAGCAAATTGTTTTTGAGTTAAAAATAAATAAAATATTTTTCCTAAATTGTCATAAAAGTCTACCTAATAGTCTTCCGAAATAAAATTGTGAAAACTCTTTAAACGAAAATTATTATGATAAAATGCTTTCTTAGATTTACGCGAATATTTGATATTTTAAATAAAAAAATATGTTTTCTCTTTTCTAACTATGATTTATTTAGATTTTTGGTGTCCAGAAACCATTTGTTTTCGCGATTCCATTGAAATTTGCGAAAAATCCGAAATAATAATTATATTTAAAATATGATAAATAGAAAAAATCATACACAACACTGTTACACTAGATGATAATTTTTACGATCAGTGATTTAATTAACAAGAATTATATCATTCGGTCAGAAAATCTGATGCATTTAAGAATTATTTAGGCATTGTGAAAATGGCTGTTCTGTGTTGAATTTTTACAATTCTTTATTTAAATGTAAAAATATATGTTTGTATAACGTATATGAAATCAGAAATAATATCGATTATCGCTTGATTCGGGCAGAAATGAGCTGAAAAGGCAAGATAGAATTGATTCAACGATAAAAAATCGATTTCCATCATAAAAGTCCCCGTAAGCAAAGAATAGATTGCTATTATGAAAATCAAAGTGCGTCACACTCTATTAGATGATTTACTAGCGTTAAGAATTTTATTATTATAGATCGTTTTACTCGTAACGGGCATAAAAATAAAAGTAATTTCTATTTGAATGGAAGAATTCACAGCAGGTGTTTTATATGACTTCCTCAAAATCATACAATGATTTATCGCGATATTCTGAACCGTTCTAGTGACTGTGTAAGTGATAAATGTGCGTGGAAAATATTTATGTGCACTTAGAATGTTACTATTGCTTGATATAAATTTAACAAAATGCAAAGAGTACAAATTTGGGTCATTCATTTTATGTCCGAAAATGCAGCTTTGTAGTTACAGTGTAAATTCAAAAAGAAAATTAGATAAATAAACATTTAACTTCTTCATGAATTGTTCTTTTTACCTTGGTAAGCTGCTATAGGTAATAAAAGTTACACGTGTTGATTTGATTCGTTTGTACATATGTATAGTCTACTATTCTCTTGCTCGTCGCTTTTCTCAGACGGCAGGGACCCCCGGGGTCACTTTTTGCAAGAGACAATGATATGTCCTACGAAAACCACTAAATACATCACCAACTATGTAATCTTTAAAATATTCCTGTAAAAAAATTATTAATTAATAAGAAATAACTTCATTTTTTTGTTAATTTATTCGCTTGTTCTTTTTAATCGACTTCCCAAACAATAAAGGAGATTCTCAATTCGTCGGAATCTTTTTTTTATGTATGTTCACCGATTACTCGCAGACGCCTGAACCGATTTGGAATTTTTTTTTTGTTTCAAAGGGTATACTGCCCAGGTGATCCCATATAAATTTTATCGAAATCGTTAGAGCGGTTTTTAAAAAATCAACAATGAATATATTTTTTAAATAAATTCTTAAATGAAATATGTTATTAAAAAACTTTCTTCTTACAAATTACCTGCTTATTACGTCTACACTAAAAATGGAAAATATTTTAAGATATGAATATCTAATAGGTAAATATGTATTTTACGTATCGAAATATATTAGATTTGTTTTGGATCGGCTGGCACCGACTTCGAAAATATCTGATTAGGTATCTATTCTAAATGGAAACCTCTGTTTAGTTATTTTTTACATTTTAGTGCCTGGAAGTCGGTTTTTATTTTTTGATAAAAAGTTTTATTACCACTTGACATCTTGATATCCTACAACCAATCTATTTGAAATTATTCACTCTTGTATTTTATACAAGGAGACGATCATAAACTACGTTTTATCCAATTCTATTAAGACAAAGTAATTTTTATTTGGCAACTAAAAATCGATATTGTTTATGTTCCTTAACAAGATTTACAAATATTATATAACTTGTGTGTAGCGACGGCGAGTCGCTAGTAAATAATAATAAATAATATTTAGACTCTGCTTTCATAAGTACAGTTATATCAACATATTGAGTGATAGTTAAAAAGAGAATCAAATTTTCACAGTTTTAATCAGCGCATGTTTGTTTTGTACAGTGTAGCACTTGACATTTTATCTTTTAATCAATACACGGTGACTGTTGACACAGATTTTAGCACCACCGTCATCGCGTACATATTGAAATGAATAGCACTCTAAAACGCTGTTGACAACGGTGTTACTACTTGCTTTCGAGCTTTTAATTATTTCTATTAAACTTGTAGCGATAAAGTTTTTAAATTTATGACAATTATGTAAACAATGAATAAAGGTAAAAAGTAAAAACTATTGCGATATTATACTTTGGTGTTTTACTACTTCACCTTAGTGAAGTCCTAAAACAGCTCACATTTCTAAATTCGATGTCGGTATGAAGCCATAATATCTTAAAAGTGCCTTGTGAAACTACAATAACCGTAATTAAGTTAGACTTGCAACGAATAGTATGTTCGGCCATACGCCGAATACTGAAAATTCAGTGGGCTTTCTGGCCGAATATTAGGCAAAGTATTCAGTCAGCGTAAAACATGTGGCGGGAAAAATTGTATCAACGTGTCTTTTCTCTGAAGCTCGTATTATCACTTCTAAATTTGAATTATAATAATGCAAGTGCATAAATTTGATAGTTTTTTTGGTTAATTTTTGTAATATAGAACTTGAATATGTACCTATGACTACTTTAATGATTTTAAATAAGAAAAACATATTATTATAAAATAAATCAATATTTTCATTTTACTAATTATCTAATTACAACAAAACAAATACTTAAGTATTCGGTATTCGGCTGAGTAGTATCTAGATATTCGGTATTTGGCCGAATAGGAAAAAAGTAGCCAAGTAGGCCGAATACAGAATCATAGCCGAATATTCGTTGCAAGTTTAAATTAAATTTATTAAATTATAGATATCTATTACTATTAATACATTTTATAATATAGTAGCTCCATTTTATCATTAGTTTTTTAGCTAGTCGAGAATCAGTGGTAGTTGTACATAGTTAATATGTAGTTAGAGCAGTCATGGAGATATATGCATGTGAGTTTCGAATCGAAGCCAATTGCCAGCCTGACTCGATTTATCTAACAATTGTAGCTATCAGAACGTGCTATTGTCGCTACAGATCAAAGGCTATGCATATATGCATCTGTACGTATTATTTATGTAGTTTCACCGATTTTTTGCTATATCGTATATATGTATGTATTAGGATTAGCTTTCATATGACCTAATTTTGGTTAGTGATGTTATATGAAATTTATGTTACAGACATTTAACAAAGAAATTGTAAAAATGATATTTTACCTCATAATTACAAGTTATGGAATAACAAATAGATATGATAAATTATATAGCAATTAATATTATATAAGCTTAAAACCAATATACAGCGAATAAATGTATTTTAAACTTAAAAATTATATTACGTCATGCTGCATATTTAGATTTTACATATTATCGTTTTAGACTTTAACCTACACTATTATTATTTTTTTATAAAAGAATAAGCGTGTTAGGAGTTACATAATAAAAATTTATTTCTAAGAGAAAATAACTTTGTTTTCAATACAAATAAATTTTCCTGGTATCGGCTTTTAAACTTGTCAGTTGAGCAAATTTTACATCATCAAAGTCAAGTAGAATGGCGAAAGCGTGATGAAAATTGATCGGTCATCAATAAAAGAGGGTATTACTTATTATACCAATACATATATTGAAATTATATATAAATAAACTTAGGTTTTATATGAAATAGTTTCGTTTCGATCAAGTGCCAAATTGAGTTTTCCATGCTTTATAGCTTTAGAAAAAACATAAATATAACAAAAGAAAACTACATTCGAACATTTCAGTAAAATGATGAGGGGTAAACGAAATTGCCAAAGTTAAATGCAAATGTTGACACAAAAACTTATAAAGGACTGTAAACCACTATATATTCATAGCGAGATGATTTAGTTTGGAGCAAACAGTCCCGCTATTTAGTTCTCGCACAAGCTTAGTGATATTTTCTTGTTGATGTGAACAAATATTAATATATGCTTTCTTATACAACATGTATTTATATGTAATTAAAGTATACTTATATCTTTTCTGTAATATATTAAATATTTTGTTGAATTTCTTTATCTACTTCAAGTATGCACTCAGAATAAGTTTTATAAAGTAGATAAATTTAAGATATAGTAAAGTGTTATAGCAAAGCTACAAGTAGTTGTTGTTAGAAATCAACAAACATTTCTGCGAATAAAGTCACATCAGAAAAGTTTTACGAAAAGTTCCCTGTTTGATTTCTATGATACTTATTTACCCTATTAAAATACATACTTAGTATATACTAAAGTATAAACTAGCACTTACACCCCCATAAAATTTAAATATTTTATAACTTTTTTAATAAATTGATACATCTATATACATAAATATACTCTCTATTATATTACTTACTATCTTTTCGAATGGTTTTGCGGATTTATTTTGATTTTTGGTTTCCAACGTTTCGAATGCTGAACAGCAATTATGGCCACGGGAGAGACTAATACGTGACCATGATTGCTGTAAACCATTCGAAACATCGGGAAGCAAAAATCAAACCATAAGTTAATATATTATATTGAATATAACTATAATTAAAAATTTATTTATTTTATATAAATAAAAATCATTTTTTGTTGTATTTGTAATTGTCAGGAAAAGGTTTAGGTGAAAGAAATATTATTTGAAAAATTGTACGGAAAAGAGAAAAATTTGGGGTAAATAATAAAACAGCGAGTAGACAGATTGACGTTCAGTTACTAGTATTATGTGTTCAGTTTCATGACAACAATATTTAAAAAAGAAATTGAGAGTTTTGTCAAAATGTAAGACAATTATATTTATCTATACCTACTAATATTATAAAGGGGTAAAGTTTGTGAGTTTGTGAGGTTGTAGGGGGTATCTCTGTATCTACTGATCTAGATTATCATCCCAAGGTCTCAACTGTCTTCTTACCATCGTAAGAAGACAGTTGAGACCTTGGGAAGGACAGGATACTTTTTATCCCGGAAATCATCTTTTAAGGAGGTGAAAATGAGGATGAAAATTTGTATCGGGAAGCAAGCGAGCGAAGCAAGGGTGAATCGCTAGTATATGAATAGAATGTAGTACTAAAATTGGTTGCAATCTATGTAATTAAAAAAATCTGTTCCAACCTTTTTCTGAACACTAAAGCTCGTCAATAAATATTCAAATAAAATTGGTTGCAAAATAGAGAAAAAAAAGGTACTAAACTGTTTTGTTAATGGATATTTATATAAAGATTATAACTTATTGTAAAATTAACGAAAACGACATAATTATTTCGTATTATGAACAAATTAAGAAAATAATTTTTACTGTAAAGAAAGTACAATGTACAGCTGAAATATAAATCATTTGGAAGTTTTAATTGAGACTGAACCGAGAAGTTTGTTGAAGGTCTGTGTTTGAAATTACTTTTATAATAATTAGATGGTTAGAATTAGAGATATTAAAAATTTATTATATTTTTCTTAATGATCATGACCTTATTACTTAACTTATCTTTTGACAAATTTAAATTTCAGGTAAACTTTGGTCACTTATATTTTTTTATATTTAGGTTAGTTAGTAGTTACTATTTTTTTTAAGTTTTATTAGTAAAAGTTACACTATTTTTCTTACGGCTTAAACCTAGCGAAAAAGCTCCTTTCATGCCTTTCTGCTAATATCTATCAAATTAAAGTCTCGCTGTTTAAAAACATAAATTAAGTAAATCGAAATAATAATTAGATAATTCAATTCCTTGTTCTGTGGCTTTAAGGCGTACCAAATAATAATAATTAATCTTATAGACAGTTAAACCTACTTTCCCTGTCAATTGAATATTTTGTTTATCTATTCTTCTATTATAAAAAGGAAAAATTTGATTTTTTGTTTGTTTGTATCGAATATATTTTTCTTTGTTTGTATCGGCTCCGAAATTATACGAAACTCCGATTTAAATGAAATTTGGTAAGAAAATAGTTTGAGACCCCAGAAAGGACGTAGGATAGTTTTTATCCCGGAAATCATCCCTTAAGGGAGTGAAAATGGGGGTGATAGTTTGTATGGGGAAGCAACCTAGAGAAGAACTAGAGCGAGGTGAGTCGCTAGTTTTATATAGGTACACTTACAACAAATTATAGAAATTAATTCGACTGGTAAATCATTTTATATTGAATTTATAATATATTTCCACGGTACTATTTGTGTTGAAAATAAAGATGTAAAATGATTGAGCGCAATGAAAACTATTGGTCGCAAGCTTGCTTATTTTAAAATTTATCAATTCTGTTTGATCAACTGACATCTCCAACCCAATATGGTTTTGATAAATATTAACGAGATTTATATGCTCTTCCTGTTTTAAATATGTATAACAATATAGGTATATTATGAAATACATATATTCATTACATTTCATGATCAGTAACCAATGTTGGTTGTTTTAATTGCCACTTGCTAGTAAAAATACCAGATTATTTTAAATTTATTAAAAATATCATAGAATGTTTTAGGTACAGTACTCTATCTTCTGTATACGGAGGACTCGCTTCCTCTGTTACATCAAAATTTGCGATGTATGGTAATGATACTCTTCTGTTGACAATGGTCCTGGCCTAGCATCAGTCGAACTGCAAGAACAGCCCGAGATGAAAGTGCGATTCAAAAGCAAGCTGGAAATTTTCACATGTCACTCTGAAGACAAGTGTGCCCTTCTGTAATAGCGAAATTAAAAATTAAGTAAGAAATCAGAATGGGATAGCTACACGACGGAGGTCAAAAGGAGGTAAATATCTGGGTTTATATACGAGTAAAAAACAACAAAAATAGAAGTTCAACTTTATTAATGAATTGAAGAAGACATTTTTTTATGTAAGCAATGAATATTGCTATTTAGATATACAGTTAGAGGAGAAGGGAGGAAAGGAGGATTCGTTAACCTTAACAGCAACTCAGATTAATCAGATATCAGAGTGTGTCAGGGGTGGTTTAAATATAAAAAATAGCATGAACTGCTCAAAAATTGAAAAGTTCGGATTAGTTTCAATAGATAACGTTTATTCAATAGATAATTGGCGGACTTAACATCTACAACAATGCGTAAAGCTTAAGTTGGAAAAAAATATATAGGTACCTTTATAATATATAGTCTATCAATTCCATACTAACTGTTAAAACGTAACTAGGGATGAACCAGAGTGAAGAGAGGTTGAGTCGCTAGTTCTTATTAAAAAAGACATTATAAATCAGCTTTTGTAAATTGACATTAGCTTAATGTAACTTAAAAATAATAAAACAGGAATGAAGAATTTAAGGTATTTCTGAATAAAATAAAGTTAGAACTATTTCGGCCTATAGTATTCAAAATAATTGTATTATAAAGAATACGCTATTAACTGTAGCGATTAAACAATTTTCTTATCAAATACCATCATCATAGTAGCTATAAACAGCTTTTTAGCAGCACTTAAGAGTAATGAAGCGTGATATTTCCCTCGAATGTTTAGAAATATGTAAGAAAATTTGCAAAAATTAAAATATTGCTGTGGTATTCATAATTGTTTGGAAGTAATCACTTAGTTGCGGTTACAATTTTTCCCAATTTCCCGAGAGATTCACTCGAACGTGAGGTAAATCTCCATCGAATTTATTGATTACGCAGACCACTTATACTACACGAAGGGAACAAACTGACTTATTAACGTTTTACAAAATATCTATGACTTTTTATAAAAGTCAAAACATTATTAAACTAGAGACTTATAATAACTTCGCTCGGACATGCCTCTAGTTGCCCTAGTTTTGTATTTATAACATTATATATGGACAGTGTTTCCTTTTGGCTTATTTTAGTGCTATTACTCCAATCGCCGTGGTTATTGTGGTATGTCTCGGTAGGTCAGCTATCAGACCCCCCCTATCCCCCCTAAAGTGCGTTCACCTTGTCCAGGTGGGGGGAGAAGGGGGAGCTCAGTAGAGCCCGGCAATCTAGCCGGGCGCGAAGCCAAGGAACGCGCAGGGAGGTGGCCTACCAAGCAATTAACAAGCAATTAAAAAAACAAATCCATTATTTAGATATAATTACTTCTATCCCAATATGAGCTACTCTTTTAACTTAATATTTTTAGGTGAATAGACAAAAATGTATTTAACAAAAAAATATTTAATAAAGTCTGTATTCAAGACACAAGATAATTAAATTATTAAATAATTATAACAACTATTTATTTGTATTATATGTATATATAGTATTAAATATATCAATCAATAAAGATTATAGATAAGACTAGCGACTCGCCCTCGCTCCGCTCGGGTTCGTCCCTTGTTACATTTTAAAGTTTAGCATAAACTCAGAGATGAGACATTTTCCCGCAGTAAAAAGTATCCTTTATGTTGACCCGGATAACCAGCTATCATCATACCAAATTTCATCAATATATGTCCAGTGGGTATCTCGTGATACGGTCACAAAAAGACAGACAGACAGAAAAATTCTAAAAACTATAGATTCCTTCTCTGTATCGATAATATCATAATAATGACTATTTCAATAAGATTTTCCAAAAATATATTTAATGTACAGATTCGACTCAGTTCGATTTTTATTCTATGTATAGATAAGACTGCCTCTTTTGTGAAGTGACTATAGGGATAGAGATCATGAACGTTCGGGGGTTCTCGGGTCGGGTCAAAAGTTTTTAGTATTTTTCTGTCAATCGTGACATCTCCAAGCAACCTGTGGTTCGGAAGTGGATAGCGTTAAACCCTCACAATAATGGCACTTTGTGAATAATAACTTATTGTAGTAAAAACTTATTTAATTTACATTGAATTTTATAGATTTTTTTATTAAATATTTTAACGAATGTGCAAAAAAGAAGTAGGCACTTCATTTTGTAATTTATGTTTATGTTTATAAATATTAACTAATACACGGTTTTATTATATTAATTTAGAAACAATCTTATCTGAAATAATTTATTTTAGTATAAATTAACAAAATTTATTTTTAAGTGTTCGATTAAATTGTTGTCCTGTTCATAAGTTCCATTTTTTCATGTTTTGGTTAAAATACCCTAAATAACACAGAAAAGTTAAACCTTTTAAAGCCTGAACTCTTACTCAAGTCTTCTTGAAAGCTCCTGTATTCGTATTAACCTCCACAAAGTTTTAGATTGATTTTCAACCGACTTCAAAAAGGAGGAGGTTCTCAATTCGACTGTATGTTTTTTTTTATGTTTGTCACTTTAGAACTCTGTCATTTATTAACCGATTTGGACAATTTTTGTTTTGTTTGAAAGGGTATACTTCCAGATTGGTCCCATTTAAATTTCAAAAAAAATACCACCCCTAAGGGTGGAAAAACAACTAATGATGAATTTAACCTACTTCTAATTGTCATATTGACTTGAAACTTTGCAAGTATTTCTATTTCCGTTGATAGTACAGTGGTTCGGTGTTGTTGACCTGATCTGATGGCAAGGCCAGAAGGTGGATAGGTGGAACTCTTCAACGGCTAATAGTAGATACTTTGAGTTTGGGCTTATTTTGTTTGATTTGACAAGCCTAACACGTTAGAATCCTTACTTTGGTACTACTGTCTACACTAAAAAGGGAAAAATAAAAACTTTTTAACAAAAAAATAAAAACCGACTTCAAACAAAAGCACTAAAAAGTAAAAAATAACTGATTGGTAGTTTTCATTTACTATACATACCTAATCAAATATTTTCGAAGTCGGTGTGCTTTGGCTAAGTAATTAAAGCCTACCTATTAAATACATACCTAATCAAATATTTTCGAAATCGGTGCCAGCCCATACAAAGCAAAGCACACCGACTTCGAAAATATTTGATTAGGTATGTATAGTAAATGAAAACTACCAATCAGTTATTTTTCACTTTTTAGTGCTTTTGTTTGAAGTCGGTTTTTATTTTTTTGTTAAAAAGTTTTTATAGTTTAGTAAGTCATGTAATCTTTTGTATACACAGAAACTATTATTCATAGTTATCATCAATAAAGCATATTCTACATGGACGTTGACCACAGTCAGCCAATGATAGATTTAGGCTTTAACTCACAAAGCCTCGTGACAATTGCGTTGAAACACGAACAGCTGTACCTAAACCCATATATTTGAAACAGTTGCGAACCATTGGTTTGAATATAGATTTAGAATAATAATTCTACTAGTGCCAGTTATTGTTATTGTTTCGTAATATTTCAATGATATTTCGGAATAATCGTTAATTTTGTATTGAATCATTATTGTACAATGTACATATTATTATATAATGAAACAATATTCGTTTCGTATTTGTAATACGAATTTTGCCAATATTTTTAATAGTGGAAGTTAGAGTGGGAGTGTAAGGTAGTATAATTTTTTTTAATTAATTATTTTTGTTTTTGAGCTTATTTACACTATACCATGAAGAGATTACAATATATACGTTTGTGTATTTATCCCAATTTATTAGTGGCGTTTTTCAAATATAAATTTAAAATAAAATTTCAATTTTTTTTTACAAATACCTATCAATCTAAAGTTTTTCTTACTAGAGATAAAACTTTGATACCTTCCTCGTGTTTTCTCCTTTCTACGTGACATTGGCGAAGTGTTCAACTAGCAGGCTTTGAAGCCATTAACAAGAAAATTGAATCGAAAACTTTGACATAAACGTCATACAAATTATTTTAAACTCCAAATGCAGCAAAGAAACTATGGATGCAGTAAATTATTCTCTTCGGAGACTTATTTGGGTAATTTTACTTAAAAAACAAATGAAGCGAGTTAATTACTTATCATAAACTCGAATTTAGGTAAAAGTTGTTAATAGTAATATGCGCCAAAAATTTAGTAATTTAAAATTTCAGGCTGCAACTTAATTTACGCTGCAAGCTGAGCTTAGAGTGCCTTTTGAATGAAGTGAGGACAGGTGGCTTTTAATGAAATATAAACATATTCATAATTTTAACCCAAGTACTTGTATAGTTAGGAGTTATAACTTTATAAGCTTTATTTGAGTAGTGAATAGTGAATTTGAAACTGTGGTATTAAAGTTTGTCAACAGTAGATGGAACAAAATATAATTTTCTCACTGCGTATGAGTATATAAATACCACTTTGTTGAAAGTCTAAAACGTATATGTTCCCAAAGTTTTGAAAATATTATATGTTATCTAGAAGATACTACTACGCTTTCTACCGCACAAATCCTTATTAATATGGCCAAAAGGGAATTGAGCTTACATACATTTGTTATGTTTGCTCGACTAAATCAGACATGCCTTTATTTATACACTAGCAGAACTCGCGGCTTCGCTCGCGCTAAAACTACAAAAAAACTAAAAAAATAGTTTTCATACAAACTTTCATCTTCTATTTTACCCCCTTATGGGATGAATTCCGAAAAATGCTAAAACACGTATTTGTTTCATTGTATTGAAGAGCATTAATACCAAGTTTCAAGTAATTCTAATCATAAATATTTTTTTGGGTTGTGTTATAACGTGTTTTCCCGTGGGAATGAGATAATCTCCCGTGGTAAAAAGTAGCCTACGTCACTCTCCAGCCCTCTAACTATCTCCATACAAAAAAATCACGCCATTCCGTCACTCTGTTTCGACGTGAAAGAAAGACAGACAAACACTTTCACAATTATAATATTAGTACATTTCGGAATATATTGTGCAATTTGAAATTCGTTTAATGCATTTCTAGCATACTTGTATGCATTTATAGTAAACATAAGTTTATTTATAGGGTTTCTATCCCTATATATAATCTTGGTGATTGTGAGATCATAGTGCGATATTACAAAAAAATTGTCAACCGACTTCAAAAAGGAGGAGGTTCTCAATTCGACTGTATGTTTTTTTTTTTTTTTATGTTTGTTACCTCAGAACTCCGTCATTTATTAACCGATTTGGACAATTTTTGTGTCGTTTGAAAGGGTATACTTCCAGATTGGTCCCATTTAAATTTCACAAAAAAATACCACCCCTAAGGGTGGAAAAACAACTAATGATGAATTTAACCTACTTCTAATTGTCATATTGACTTGAAACTTTACAAGTATTTCTATTTCTGTTGATAGTACAGTGGTTCAGTGTTGTTGACCTGATCTGATGGCAAGACCAGAAGGTGGATAGGTGGAACTCTTCAATGGCTAATAGTAGATACTTTGAGTTTGGCCTTATTTTGTTTGATTTGACAAACCTAACACGTTAGAATCCTTATTTTGCTACTACTGTCTACACTAAAAAGGTAAAAATAAAAACTTTTTAACAAAAAAATAAAAACCGACTTCAAAAAAAAGCACTAAAAAGTAAAAAATAACTGATTGGTAGTTTTCATTTACTATACATACCTAATCAAATATTTTCGAAGTCGGTGTGCTTTGGCTAAGTAATTAAAGCCTACCTATTAAATTCAATACATACCTAATCAAATATTTTCGAAATCGGTGCCAGCCCATACAAAGCAAAGCACACCGACTTCGAAAATATTTGATTAGGTATGTATAGTAAATGAAAACTACCAATCAGTTATTTTTTACTTTTTAGTGCTTTTTTTTGAAGTCGGTTTTTATTTTTTTGTTAAAAAGTTTTTATTACGGTCCAATTTTGAAATATTTTTAAGCAGAACAAACATTGTGTTCAAATTCAAAGAAGGCTATCGTAAGTTTATGAGAAATTCCTATGTTTTTACTTGTAGATACATACATAAAGATGACCTATTCTGGTTAGACGTAAATAAACTACGCGGGATATTGCGGGTTACCCTTGTCACCATATATGTTGGGTGTATTATGAATTTACATTTCCAACATGATTACCACTTGTCGTGCAGTGAAGTAAAAAATGAGAAATCATCATACCCTACATGTCTGAGAAAACCTAGCAAGTTTTCGAAAGATATTTGAAGTCCGCCAGCTCGCACTTAACGAGCATGGTGGTCTATGGCCTGATCCACCTTGTATTGAAGGAAGGCCCGTGCCCAGCAGTGGGGCGATAACAATAGCTGAATATGATATTATGAAAGAGCTTAAATTAATATTGCTTATATACCTATGATACCTTGATGATACCTATTCTATATCTTATTTAATTAAATTTAAACAACATATTATTCCCGATAGTACGTTTTTAGCAAGTGGACTTTTAAAAGGAAGGAAATCTTCCTTTATAAGAAAGACCCGTTTTTCGAAGGTGTAAATCTTGATAACCTTTACTGCGTCGAAGGTTCTCAAATATTTCGTCTTGAGTTAAGCATTTCATTGAAACAAAGCGTTGTAAGCACAATAAGATAGCACTTTAGTTAAAGTGTGCATAATGAGGCGTCAGCTTCGTTATTGTTGATTTTATTGCAGAATGGTTTAACTTTTGATTGTGTTTTTGTTTTAGGCCTAATTTTAAATATACGGTGATACAAATAGTTCTTAAAAGATACTAAGACAAAGCTTTTACTTTCTAAGCTTTTTAAGCTTTTATTGTCAATATTTTTGAAGAAAATGATTTACAAAAAAGGTGTACTTTATTTTATTATTATTATTATTGATAGAATGTAAATAATAAAAAATATGTTTGCTAAGAATAATTTTTTTTACCTTTTTTATCTTCTTTATTAATAGATTTTTTAGACTTTATTGGTTTAATATACATAATAATTATCCATTAACACAAAACCACCTAGTTTCAATGGTAAGCTACGAGGCTTGTGTTATGGATACCAGATAGTTGATACACTACACATATATAACTTTAAATACATACATATTATAAATATAAACACTCAAGACTGGAGTACAAACATTCATGCTCATCACACAAATGAATGCCCCCAGCGGAACTCGAACCCAAAACCGCTGGCACGGCAAGTAGGGTCACTACAAACTGAGTCAAACGTGTCGTGTTTGGTTTATATAGGTTACTAAATAGATCGGTATATGTACCTATTTTGTTTGTCGTTCTTTATCGTAATAACAGAATAACAATTTGACGGAAGTACTTGCTTGAGCTTTACGTAGTTTTTAGGAGAATGCCAGGGATCTTATCATATTAAAGAGAAAAGTAGTATTATATTGCATAAAGTCATTAAGGGTCTGAACGGTGTTAAATCTTTACTCTGTTGTCTTGTTGTTGTCTGTCTGTGTTATTACTCTTAACAGCCTCGGTGGTCTAGTTTGTACGGCTCTAGATCTGGAGATCCTGATTTCAAGTACGTATCTAAAGTGGTTGTATATGTAATGTATTACAATCCACTGTCATATTACAAGTGTGCCATAGAGTAAAATCAATTATGGATGAGACAAAATATTAGTGATGTACTAACAAAAGTCAAGTAAAAGCATACTTTAAACTTAAGTATTTCATTTGATTCTGTTATTATATACATGACATTGTTCGGAATTGGCTACAAAAATTAAAGTGCAGCTCAAAATATAAGTCTGCTTTGATTTCTCTTCAGGTTAAGTGTTCTAATAGTTGCAAGTTTAAAAGTTTGTAAGTTTCAACTACACAAAGCGAGTTCTTTATTGATATAAAAATTAGTTTAAACAAAATTGCTGAGTTTCACTAAAAATCTCTTTAAGGAAGTTCTGATGTAGAAGCTTTTAAAAATTAATAAAACTTTTCTTATATATTGCTGGCAACAATAGCGTTTTCATCTTTTGACTTGAACATTCATGAGAAATTGAGCAATAGGTATGCTAAATGAAAGCAAGTATATATTTTAATTATATACCTAAGTATATAGTACATTTGTATTTTTGTTAACTAATGATTATTATTAAAAATAATAATCTATATTATACATAATCTAATATATAAAATTTCCATGTCACAATGTTAGTTACCGTACTCCTCCGAAACGGCTTTACTGATTTTTACCAAATTTTATATGCGTATTCAGTAGGTCTGAGAATCGGCTACTATCTATTTTCCATACCCCTAAGTGATAAAGATAAGGGTGGTCCACCCAGAGCCCACCCCAGGGACGAACCCGAGCGGAGCGAGGGTGAGTCGCTAGTATACATATAATAACTTATTACTCCTTGGAATATGATTATACTCGTATTATTAGTTAAGTGTTCAAAATAAAAGGTAACCCTGTGGCAAGAAGTCTTAGACTTATGTTTATAATACTGTTACATTCTATGAGTTTTGACAAAAAATTAAAGTGTATACATTTTCTGCACTATAGATGTTTTATTAATTTACACAAACAAAGAACATTCTAGTATTAGTAGTCTGTCTGTTTGTTCCGGCTAATCCCCGAAACAGCTGGACTGATTTTGACGGGGCTTTCACTAGCAGATAGCTGATGTTATAAGTAAGGAGTAACTTTTATTTAGAAAAAGAATTAAGATTCCGCTCACAAAACATACCTAGGGGAGCACCCGAGCGAAGTAAGGGTAAGTATGCACATATTAACGCTTTGTATATACTCGTATTTACGCAAAAAACTAATTTCACCACGTTCCTGTGTTAGAAGGTTAAGCCAACATGCATACCGTTAGATTACTATATTAGTAAAGATTATAAAATAATAATCAATTTGATCATAAATAAGTAGCTTGTTAATGTACATAATATATATTACATAATATAGTTAGGGACTTATTATTTTTTAAATACCTATTTATAGCAAACAATTTTTATTAATATAAAAATGTTTCACACTCATTAAAAGTAAATTAGCGTGGAAAATGCGTTTCTAAACAACTTTAATTTGAATTTAGTTATCGAAGTCTTCTAAATCTGTACATCATTAAATATGTACCTATTCTAGAAGCTTTTCAGTGAATCTAGAGAGCGTTAAATTACATTTGTTCATTTCAAACAAATAATCGCTTTCATATGACGAATCAACAAAATTCGACAAATACATGGATTTTTGAACGGAATTTTGATTTATTTCAACCTTTGAAGAGTTAAAAATTGAATATAAAAGGTAAAATGTACGTCATTTATTTTGATTAAATATAATTTATTCTCTTTTCATTATAAGGTTTTTATTTATTTATTAATTACATATAAAAAATCTATTTTTATGCTTTGATTAAATTGAATATAAAGTAATAATTGCTAATAAAATAATCATGCACGCTTTTGTATAAATCAAGTAGTATTACAACCTGATGGGATTTTATACGAAATATCCACAATCCACTTTTCGTTCAGATTTACAATATACCTCAAATTGGTTAAAGCTTAGGTCACACTTTTTTGAAATTTTCATGTGCTGATCATTTTCATAATACTTGATAATACGGAAAAGAAACATTGTGACGAAATCTGCATTTAAACCTAATTAGTTTTTGAAAGACATGTGATGACCATCAACCTGCATTTGGTCAGCCTAGCCCTAGTGGGTAATTACACCTTGCAATAAGTGAAAGCTCCTACCCACAAGTTAAATGTTAAAAACAAATGGGCCTAACGGGCATAATATGAATCAGTGTTTATTCTGTTACCATGTCTAAAAACTAAATAATATCTTTAAAACTTGTTTTCTTACAAGGCAACATGCATTTTGACTGAGAATAATTTTACTTCAACATTGAACAAAATAATATATTTTATTCCGCACGACTGTCCCTATTTGAGACAGACCATACCCTCATCATTGCTCGGTTTCTGAACAATACAATAAGGTATTCTGTGTGGATAATTTCAACATATTTGGAACTGGTCGGCCATGAATACCACAATTCTTATGAAATATTTCGGTTTTTTGGTCATTTTAATTAAACTCACATATATATATATATATATATATATATATATATATATATATATATATATAATGTGTGTGTGGTTTGTTGTGGGTATTTCGCCTTCTTGCTTGGAAAGTCATGACTGTGATTCATGATGTTGTTTTTAAGTACCAGATGTTCGTGCTGGTTTCAATAAGAATATAGCGCGCTTGTGGAAAGCGTAACTCAATAACTATCATGGTCGAGTTAAGCAAAAAAATATATTATGATATAAATTAACTAACAAAAGTATTTTAACAGCACTCGTAGAAAAAAAATATTATGAATAAAATAAAATATCATTTTAAATAAAACTATCTTTTTGGATTTTTTCGCGGATTTATTTTGATTTTTGGTTCCCGACGTTTCGAATATTCATTCTCGTCGTCGTTGACATCGGGAACTAAAAATCAAAATAAGACCGCGGAATAATTTGAAAAGACATTTTTATTTAAAATGTCAAATATTGGCATAAATGTAAGAAAGTATTATGAAAAATCGTGTGGTACCTAGTTCCTAGTTAGTCTAGTTTCTAGGTACATAATACATATAGCTCGGATATTTTCCTATTGAAACTCGCATTAGCAAGTTACCGCAACATTAATTTTGTTTCAAAGTAGTTGCGTATTACCCGCAACATGGTGCTCTAATGTGTCACGTTACTGAGATATTTTGAGGTAAAGATCGCATATATCAGAGTTATGGAAACTATTTTTGAAGTTAAACTTATTTTGGGACGCATGGACAAAATTATTAGAGTAAAATTTTTATGATGCGCGCGCACACCGACGGCCAAAAAGCGACATGATGAAGTTAGGTGAAAGCGACACGATGAAGTTAGCTGATAACTGTTTGTTACTATGGTAACTGTTGTATTTGTCTGACAAACGATACATAAATATTCTTTCCTTAAATGATATTCTATAAATATATGATTGTAATATACGTATTATTTAGTTATTTTATTAATTTATCATTCCTTTTACAAACAGCGAGTTGTGACATACGGGATGAAATCTTTAGCTATTTTTGTTCTCTTACGCCAAAGAAGTATAACTTTTTACGTGCGTAATAAGTACACACACGTTTTTTAAATACAATTGACAATTATGTACGCAATGATTTAAATTCAAAGTAAACTTTAGGGCATTATATTGCTGATACTTTTATATTTTTTTTAGATATCTTCTTACTTATATCCATATAATACTAGTTTCATAATTCGCCACAAGTTTAGAAAACAATGAAAATGATAACTTATACACACCTCTAAAAAAAAATTGTCTTTGTCCTAAAATTTATTTTATGATTTTTCTATTCATTATGATTTAAAATAAAGGAAAAATGTAGAGTAGTGGTAGTAGAGTAAGATAAAAGATAAGATAATTGCGTTTACATACTCGCTACTATAATAAATACCTACTTACACTTAGACTAGTATAGAATAGCACACCATAGTATAGTATACTATACATAGTGTAGTATGGTATAGCACTCACTATCTTAGTACGCCTTTTTTTTCTTTTTTTTTAACGTTGGGAAATGCATTTACGCACGAGGTGTGGGACTCACCAGCAAAGCCAGTACTACCCACTAAAACCCAACAAAACCTTCCCCCGTCTTAATGGGGCGTCGCAGGATCGCTTACGCATTCAACTACGACGCCCCGACGGCAGGTCTGCTAAAGCAGACCACAACAACCACGGGGTTGCTCCAAGGTCCACTCGGCTATCAGAGAAGTACCAGGAGCAACTCGCATGGTACACCGCCCGCCGAAGAGGGCCACCTCCCACCGCCCACCGAAGTGGGCCACCTCCCTGTGCGTTTCTTGGCTTCGCGTCCGGCTGGATTGCCGGGCACTACTGAGCCCCCCCCACAACGACAAGGTGAACGCACGTTGGGGGGGATCTTAGTACGCCTAACCTAACAATGGTTATGTTTTGTATGATGTATAATAGATATGTTGTGTCAGTAAGTCGATAAAAAATTGTATATTGCTATTTGTGAAATGCAGGAACGTCTCTATTCCGAATTTTGAGCCGTTAGAATGTGAATTAATTCAGTAAATATTAAAGATTTTTTTTATTGACAATTATAATTTATTTTCATCGGTGACTGCATTGATATCAAGATAAATTATTATTAAGGTTGAGATATTTGAAAGTAAGTCTTGCGCGATGGACAGTTATTTATTCGAAGAAAATGTATGATATTGATGTTAAGGTTCATTTTATATGAAATATTGGGAAATTGGGTATATATGAAATATAAATAAAATAATGAGAGTTTTTGTTCATGTGTAATTTAATTTGTTATAAATTAAAAATAACGCGACCTTATATTGATTCAAACAAATATTTTTAAGGTAAATTCAAACAGGCTACGTAGTAGAAGTAGGTCAGGTACAAACTAATCAGAGTTCAGCTATTCAATATAATTTTTACGTCTCTTTTTTATTTCGAGATGTATTTTATTAAATACAAGCGACTCACTTGCTCCGCTCGAGTTCGTCTCTAGTTACGTTTTTCTCAGAGATGAGATGTCCCGCAGTAAAAAGTATTCTATATGGTGACCCGTATAAGCTGCTATAATCATACCAAATTTCTTCAAAATTTGTTCAGTGGTTTTTTCGTACCAGACAGACTAACAGACAAAAATTCTAAAAACTATAGATTCGGGCTCCGTATCGATTATAATGATTATTTCAATCAGATTTTCCAAAAAACTGTGCAGGACAAAAAATGTACAGATTCGACTCAGTTAGAATATTACTATGTATAGATTATTAATAAAGAGTATTTTATAATATTCATTAGATTTCTTATAAGATGTTATATTATTAAGCCTCTCAATATTAAGAGTCAGTTCTATGAATGAATTATTTAAGCTCTATAATTTGATATTATTTTTTATTCTTAAATTAAACGACCTAGCGATATACCTAGCGACTTAACGTCCCTAGTCACGTTTTCATGTAACTAGTCTAGTTTTTTTCATATAGATGTATAGATTATTAGTAGATTATTATCATTCTTTATATTTATATCTCAAAAATTGACCAGCAAGCAAATGATCAAACAACAACATCGAATGTAACATAACAAAATAAGTCCATATTTACATTATAGCCAGTAAATATACAGTTATATAAAAGCTTTCCATGTTATTAATAATATTTGCAACAAACATAAATCAGTCATAAGCGTGCAAATAATAATTGATTATTATGATTGGACTGCCAGCGGCGTAATTAAAACTATCTCAGCTGTTTATATCAAAATATATTTTAGTTGAAATTACACTCATTTTCATATTCTGTAGCTAAAACGTAAAATTGACATATTTAAAATTAATTTGAACACAAAAGTCATCTTCATATACATAATCATAAAATCTTCCACGAATGAAGCATCTAAAAATATAAATCTGTGCGCAAACCCAGGTCATTGTTTACTTCCGTTATTCTTATAGCACGATTTAATGGCAATCTCAGTTGACTGGAGACTGTGCTGGACCGTCAACTTTGCGTGTTCTTCAAGTCTAGTTTAAACCTAATTGTGGCTGTAAGCAAAAATTTCTTGACAGCGGAGGAAAATCATGTGAAGCGTGTTCAAGACATTGGTGTCGCACTGAGGTTTTCATTTGCGAATCACATTTTCAATATGATTATCACTTGCTAAAACAATGAAGGGTATAATTGTAAAGATACCTATATTTGTAAGAGAACTTAACTACTTATAAATAATAATAGTTTCAACCCATATTTTGCCGATGTCGTTACCGATAGTCTAATCGTCCCGCATTAAACCGAAGTCTATGCAACAGGAGATCTTTAAATGGTCAGAACTACTATTATTTACCAGCTTTTGTCTGTGGCTTTATTTACTTTATAGCGTTAGTATATATCACCTCCAGGTAAATTTCTAAGAAGTTAATTAAATTTCTAAGAAATCTATTGTTAACTGTAACGCCGGCGTGTCCGCGGTCGGTGAGGGATTAAATACAGTAAAACTCTAATAATTTTCTCTATATATTACAAACAATGGGCAAACAAATAGGCGTGAAATTCATTGTAAAGTGATTAATGCTATCCGTAAACACTACAGTACACAAGTGCTGTCAATAGATTGTCATCCTCTTCCTCTAAATTTCTATAGAATTTGCTTATTGACCTTCAATAGGCAATCAATAAATAAATAATAAATAAATGTTGCGACATTAACACACATCGCCATCTAGTTCCATGGTAAGCTACGAGGCTTGTGTTATGGATACCAGATAGTTGATACACTACACATATATAACTTTAAATACATACATATTATAAATATAAAGACCTATGACTGGAGTACAAACATTCGTGCTCATCACACAAACGCATACCCCCAGAGGGGCTCGAACCCGCGACCGCTGGCACAGCAAGTAAGGTCACTACCAACTGAGCCAAACGTGTCGTCATCAATGTAAATTATTTCTCAAAAGTGCGTCGAAGGACCATGAAAATTGTGTTTTCTCTATAATGTACGGCCAGAACTATGGTTATTTAAGTACTGTTTATACACTTACACACTTTCACATTACCTACTAATATAATTAAACTCAGCTCGAAGCTTCACTCACATTATAAGTGGGGCGGGGATTAATGGTACCCTATATCCGCCCCCGGGATGCAATCTATGCCCTTGCCAAATGAACGTGAAAAGGTAACAGATAGACATACAATCACTTTCATATTACAATGTTTGAGTGTGTTGTTGAGTTTCTCGCCGCGTCTTCTCAGCAGAACTGCCTTTCGAGTCGATGGTAAATTACTCACGGACTAACTACACTGACATTTAATTTAAATTTAAAATGTAAAATTGACGATTTAAAAGTGTTTGTAAAAGTCTATTTGAATAAAGTATATTTTGATTTGATTTGATTTGGATGGTGGTATAGATGGTGATATAGGGCGAGTGTAGTATGAAAATTATAGTATTTATAAAGCATATCTACTAGTAAGTTATTTACTACCAGCGACTCACCCTCGCTTCGCTCGGGAACCTCCATGGGTACGTTTTAATTTTTTGAGCGGAACCCTAATTCTTTTTCTAAAATAAAAATAACCCATGTTACTCCCTATATCATCAGCTATCTTCCAGTGAAAGCCACGTTAAAATCAGTCCAGCTGTTTGAGAGATTATCGGGAACAAACAGACAGACAGACAGACAATAATTTTAAAAATTTTGTTGCTCTTATAAGTATCATATATAATTTCATATGCATTTAGTAAAACGCTGTTATTTTGACATTACAAACAGACACTTCAATTCTATTTATCTATATAGATTAATAAAACAATTATTTAAATTACTACAGAATAAAATTAAAATTATGTACCTACATAAAATTACCAAGATGTAGACTGATAAAAGATGAATTTTAAAACAACTACACAGATAATTCGCCGTTAAAACTATTCATATAATAGAGCTTCGTTAAAATTTCAGCGATTCAAATTTTAACAATTTCAAGTAAAACTTTTATTTGAAATTGTGTAAATTTGTGAATAATATTCTGTCAGTACCTATATAAACCCTGGTTAGTTCTGTAAGTACGATATTTAGTATTCACGGTGCGTATTTTCAGTTCGTGTCGTTCGTGTCTGCGTTTGGTCCACTTCTGTCAATGGCACAATATACGGGCTTTCCAATTGCGTAGCAAATAAAATCATACTTAATTGATCAATTTTGATATTATTATCTGTACATATAATAAAATTCTGACTGAGTCGAATCTGTACATTTAATATTTTTTGGAAAATCTTATTGCAATAGTCATTATTATCGATACAGAGGCCGAATCTATAGTTTTTAGAATTTTTGTATTTTTGTCTGTCTGTGAACGCATCACGAGAAATTTGGTATGATGATAGCTGATTATCCGGGCCAATATATAGTATACTTATTACTGCGGGAAAATATCTCATCTTTAAGAAGTTTATACCAGACGTTAAAACGTAACTAGGGACGAACCTAAGCGGATTGAGGGTGAGTCTCTAGTTAGTCATAAAATGCGTTTTTATAAAATAAAATTCGGAAATAAATCCAGTTTCTGACGCCTTCATTCCCTGTACTTTTTATGAGATCATGCTGTAATTGAATAAATATAATTATGATATCCTCCCGACCGATTTGGACCACGGCGGTCAATGTCAGTGAGATTAGCCAACTGCGCAGGAGATATTATTGTGCACAAGTGTACACACACAGCTCAGACACCGATATACTCTATTCCTTTCACTCTTAAATTCCGATGGGACGATAATTTCACACAATAAGTGCAATATCAGGTGCAGGCTTTACATGCTCTCCAAGACATAGGTGTAAAACATCGTTAACTTCGCAACTTCGGGCTGTTACTGGGACCAGCTTAGCAGAAATACTCAATTAAACTTGGTCCGACCCAGGAATCGAACGTAGGATCTCCGTATTTGCAGCTGTACATCTTAGCAGCTAGACCACCGAGGCAGTTAATTTTATAGTAGATACCTATATCAAACAACTATTATTACAATAATTACTAACAAACTAAGTATGTAAACTAAAAGAAGACGAACATGTAATCTACTTCTAAATATCGGGTCAGCTTGAAACTTGACAAGTGTGTTTTGAAAAAATAATTTGATACATTTCAGCTGGTCTTATTAAGAAGGCATGAGATTATGAGTCTGTTAGGTTAACTGAAAAAAGCGTGTTCTTTGTACTTTTCAAATAATAATTTATTTTGTATTCAGCAAGTACGTAAAACGTAAAAGTTTTATTTGTCACTACACATATTTGTATTCTTCATGCAAGTTAGTTATTTAGTATTCGGATCTAGTGCTTACGGCATAGTGTTTTTGCTAGTTTTGTCCGCGTAGGTATATTGCGGATTTACAATTTTACGTCTTTTTTCCTATAATCTCTTAGAGAAGCTTCATATATATGTTTTAAATTTAAGATAATTTATTATTTATATCACCTTATACCCATTGTTGTCTAAGAACTCTATTATTCATTGAGTTTAAACTTTTCCATTTAGTAAACATAAAAGCTGTAAATTATTCTTACAAGTTCATAGACATAGCAAATAGTACTAGCTCTCAGCTATTTTATATATTCACGGTTTCACGTAAGCTGATCCATGATGCTTTAGTCATGTAGACAAAAGGCACGGCGCAGTTGTGGCATTCTATTATAACGTCTATAGCATTAATGTCTGCATTACCGACTCTACACGAAATCATATACTGAAATGTGTACATAATATATTATAAACTACCTGTTATTTTGAATTAATGGCGGGTCTCAATTACTTATCTGTAACAATTTATTAACATTATGACATACTTTTGCGTTCAATAAACGAAGATTGATAAGAATACGTATATTTTACACTTACATCTTTTAGATGTAAGTCATCTGATGTAAGTGTAAAATATACGTATTACCGCTTACCAAAGGTAATAAAGGGATAGAAAAAATATAGGGAGCGTTTCAATATTTTATTAAATCAGGTTTTGATAGGTTGACAAACTGTTTTGTCTAACTCTCAAATTCTGCTGATAATAACCAACCTATATCAGAATGTATTAAGCATATATAATATTTATAAATAAAAAATGGCCTTATTTACCGATAATAGCGATGATGATTATGAGGTGATTAATTTATTTCTAATACGGTTTCTGTACAATTTGAGAATCACCACCAATAAGTGAATTTTCATTTATATTGAGACTGAACAAAATTGCTGTAAAAAAATTGTCGTCATTTACCTTCCAGATGAAGAATAAGTTGTCTAAACAATGGTCCTAGAGCTTTATAGCTTAGTAAGTCTAAAAGAATCCTATCAATATATTTTTAAGTGTTGGTATTGATTTAGATTATTTTTTAGTATCAAAGGTATTCAGACTAGGCAAGTAATTTATAAAAAATACTTGTAAATTCTGAGACTTTTAGAATATTTTTACATCAATTTATTTACTTACACTACTTTACTGATTTTGCGTATTGGGCACAGTATTATTGGAGTAGGTATCAGTACCCAAAGACCAAAGGTACTGTCAGTAGAATTTTATCAAAATAACTAGCATTGCCCTCGGCTCCGCCCACGTTCAGATGACTAAAAACCAAATTCTTAGGTTTTATATATTAGTATACTCTTGCAATGCAGTTTTTATTTTTTCTCAGAAATGAGATATTTTCCCGCGGTAAAAAGTATCCTATGTGTTGACCCGGATATCCAGCTATCATCATACCAAATTTCATCAAAATCTGCCCAGTGGTTTTCTCGTGATGCGGTAACAGACAGACAGACAGACAGACAAAAATTGTAAAAACTATGGATTCGGACTCTGTATCGATAATTAAGTCTATTTCAATTAGATTTTCCAAAAAATATTTAATGTACAGATTCGGCTTAGTTAGATTTAATATGTACGATATAATATGTATGATATGAATAAACAGCTATTATATCTTCTATCTGTATATATCTATCTAGCTTATATATTTTAAGCATATTAAAAAAAAAGTAACATACAGTTTTTAAAAATGTAAAAACAATACTTTTCTGATGGAGATGATCAAAAACACCTATAGGTTATAGAGATCGGCTGTAAAATTACAAAAGTAAATGCTTTTAAAAGCAAATGATTTAAATTTTCTTTCTTGTACAAAAATCATTTATTTAACTCTTGCGGTTTCGTCGTTACTAAGCTTAGCAATCTCAGGAGCCTAATTGCTTCCCAAAATAAATTATTACCGGTTTTTTGTAATAAGAAAAGGCGGCCATACAATTTAGGTCACATAATGAAGTTCTGAGCTACAAATAAAAATAAAAGTAACATTTTATATAGATAATGTGTTATACATATAAATTAGTTTATATTATATACACTTCCTTGAACTCTTCTAGTGACACTTTAAACTGATCAAAATATTTGTAATATATATATCCTATGGCTACCGTACGGAGTGAAAAGGACCCCTATGGTACTATCTGGCCATAGACTGTATTTGTATAAAAACCACGCCTCTCTTATATTCCATTATTATGTGAAACAGTGAAAGAAAGAAATACTTACGAATATTTTTTTTGTATAGTCTTCGTAAATATCCAAATTCATTGCACCTTAAATCGTTTGGAAAGAACTTATTCTATTTAAAGCCCGAATTTTTATTTTAAAGTGTTTAACCGTCAACCATTATACAGATTAAGTACTTAGGCAATAGTATCTATGAGTTGCCCTAATGCCTGATAAAGTTGTATTAATTAATTAATGGGAGGACGCTTATATAACGTTATAGCTGTACTTCTTTATATTAGATGATTTATTTGATTTCTCCACGTAAATGATTTTATTTTTACAGACTTCAATAAAATGAGATGATATGTTTGTATGTTCTCGATTTTCTAGACAATTATTAAAAATCAATTTAGATGATTGTTTTACAAATGTGTAGATACTTTTAAGAACGGTTATATGTGTAGGAGTATTATAAATAATCAACCAGATGGCAGCACTGTGTTAACCGTTGTCGGTTGTCGCGATTTAGTGGTTTAATAGTTTTTGAGTTTATCCATTACAAACAAAAATACAAACATATGAAAAGACAAAATCCTTTGATTTGCTATGATATTAGTATCAACGTCAATCAAACTCATAACCAAGTTATAATATTGAATAAACAATTCTTTTTACGAAGAAGGTAGGCTGGTTTAGGATTCAAAAAAAAAGCTTCTACTTACTGCTAGTTTTAGAAAAAAAAATTAAGTAACGTTTTCGTGCTTACGACAAATGAATTTGACCCATAGGTACACAACTTGCAATAATGTGATCGCCTCCAAAAGGCTTCAATTTTGAAAAATAATAATATAAATTTAATTTAAAAAGATGCTTAGTTCTGCTGAGTTTTATTTTTTTTTTACTTTTGGCGATTTTTTATCGCTATTAAAACATTTTTGCGCCGATCTGAGAAACGGTGATAGATTTTTTAACTAACTAACAAAACACAATATTAGGTATAATTCATATGCTAAATAACAAAATGGCTTTGGCCTTTAACTACAGCGCCTTACCCGTCTGATAAATTCATTAAATAAATTAAGTCAGCTGTCAAGATCTATTCGCTGATAGTTTACAAACATAAAGGTATAGTTTGAGGAGTCAGTGATCTGTGAAATTTGGGAGTAAACATGTTTGATATCAACGTCTTGTCACATTGTTATCTATGTAGATAAATGTCTACGTGATTTACTTTGCCGTTGTACTGATAACTTGTTTACTTTGCATATATATTATCCTAAAATTGATCTATTTAAAAGACTCGTATAATATGGATACGTATTGTATATATAATTTTCATCATTTAATTATTTTTTTCATATAGTTAAGAATATTTGTAATTTCTTGGTATTTTCTTTATTGTAATTTTCAACTAAATCCGTGCAGCCATTTTAAAGTGAAGAAATACAAACATACACACAAACAAACATTTGCATTTGTAATAGTAAGTAAGAGGTCCTGGGTTCGAGTACGGCCCAGTTTAGTTATTGAGTCTTTCTATCTAGTAAGCCTTAATAATAGCCGGAGTTGGGAAGTTGGCGGTGTTTCACCCCAGCGTCTCGGAGAGTCGTAAAGCCGTCGGTCCTTAACTCCTTCCTCTCACTGGTTGGCCCCTAAACTCTCACAAGTCGTGTCGAGTAGTCGTCCCTCCGGAGTATGAGAGTGATAGTGACACTTGTGCACTATAATATCTCCTGCGCAGTTGGCTAATCTCAATGAGATTGGCCGCCGTGGCCGGAATCGGTCAGGAGGATATTATCATTATTAGTGTAATTTATTTATTGACTGCTAATATTGCTGAATTAAAAAAATTGAGAAAATATTTAAAATATTCTAGTAAAGATATTTGATTTTCAAAAGTTTCATAATATTTTTTTAATTATTAACGTGTTTGGTTTCCCTTGCTGTATCGATTTTAATGGTATTAACTTTGAGAATACCTTCAATCCTGAAAAATCGTTTTTATAAGAAGGGAATATTATATACTATTAAAAATATATTATAATCAGAGAATAGTAATTAGAGAGTTCACATGAACCACTTAAACTGTTATTAATTTTGCAGGAAATACTATATACAGTGTGTTAGTAAATTACGTAACTACTCGCTATCGAGCTTCGGGGATCATATATGCATTAACTTAATTAGATTTCCATTAATCGACGTATTCAAGCACTTAGACAAACACTGTACTGTTAAATGTATTATTAGTAGTAATTATAGTGTAATCGCGTAATTTGTGTATACAATTAATATTCTATCTTAACGCTTTGTCTTTAAGTGTAAATAATAAGCGTTTTATGATTAAAATTTGATGTACATCTTAGATTCAGTTTGCCATTATTTATTAATTGTAACAAAATTTATAGTGGTATTTAAAATTAAAGGAATTCGATTTTGGCCACGGCTTCGCGCGTGTAATTTAATTATATTATTGTATATTTATAAATTATGACCTATGTGTTATTCTGATGTACAAGCTATATTACTGTAAAGTTTTATCAAAATCTGTTTAATGATTTGTTCGTTAAAATAAACAAACATCCATCCATCTAACTATCCTTAGAAACTTTCGTTTATAGGTAATTTTAGAAGGAGTAGGCTAAAGACATAAACGTACTGTAATATCAAATCATACATGTCGTCTTTAGTCTATCATTGGAAGTATCCTAATTTGATACCATCGTGGTTTGATAATGAAGCTTCAAGATTTGGGGTTTCAACTCATTCGATTCATTTTAGCGAGTCCCATACATAGCAGTTGGTCAAAAGCGCTTTTTATTAGTTTTTTAAATGTATAATTATTTTACTGAAGGCTTAAGATATTAAACAAGTATGATAAAAACAAGGATTCAAATATATTTTGTAGAAAATTAAAATAAAAGTAATATTAAGAAATAACACAATATTGTCACTTTCATCTGTACATACTCGTATAATAAAATTGTACCTTAACATATATTTTTTGGAAAATCTTATTGATATATTCATTATTATCGATATAGAGGCTGAATTTATAGTTTTTAGAATGTCTGTTTGTCTGCGGACGCATCACGAAAAAACCATTGGATAGATTTTATATTGATTACTGGACAGATTGTATGATGGTAGCTGGTTATCCGGGTTAACTTTTAGGATACTTTTTAGTGCGAGAAAATATCTCATATTTCATTTCTCAGAAATCTATACTAAACATTAAAACGTAATTTTTTTAAATTATTATTTATTAAAATTCGTTAGTTTTAGACAAATAAGAAGTATAGCTCCGAAAAATCTTCTACTGCAATATTGATATGTAATATATTTTTAGAAAGAATAAACAACGAAACTCGAAAAAAGAGTCGAGCAAGTTTAACGTCGTTCCAAATACTTTAATGACTAATTCATACGAATCCGGGTTACCATAATATTGTACATAAATTTTTATTTCAACTGTTCCTCTGTAAACAACTTGTGACTCTACAAGCCGCTAATGTTTTAGTTATAAAAGCACAAAGGGCTCATGGTCTACGGATTACATATAAAGACCGATCCACACTAAAGTGCCTATCATAAAAAAATCTCGGACCGATATCGGCCTGTTAAAGTATTTATATACAAGAAATGTTCCTGAAATGTGATTAGACCGAGACTTGAATCTTGCTGAGGTCGTAGTATGAATTCTCACATTGTTTCTTGTATAATAAGACTTTACTAGATAGATATCGGACCGAAAACGAACCGTGATTGGCAATATAGTGTGAATCGGTCCTAATTTGGATAAGAAATACGAGTAAAGGATGGTGCCAAATAAACAAATGAATAGCACTTTGAACTCAGCCTGCCTAGTGACAGTAAACAACTATAAATACTTGGTTTTATGGTCGAACTTTAAGATAGTGGTTATATTATAATAAAGCAGATCATATAAACATTTTCTTTTATTATATAAACTTCTATTGAGATATATTATATTTAATTATGGTCAATGTTTATATACAAATCAGTACAGCTTTTATTAACATGCTAAGAAGATTAATGCAAGTGTGTCTGAGTTTATACATTAGATTTAAAGATTAATTGATTTCGATTATATTCGATTCCACACTATTGCAGTTTAAAAAAGTATTTGTAAAAGTCTATTTGAATAAAGTATATTTTGTATTGTGTTTTTATTGTAGTTTTGATATTATAATTAAAATATATTATTTCACAAATTATTAACTTTTAATCATCCAAATAGTGAATAAGTTTTATATAAAAAGTCAATGAGATATTTGAAAGTTTTTAAACATACCTAATATCAAAACTCAAACTCAAAACCAAAATCTTAGGTTTTACATATTAGTATACTCTTACATTGCAGTTTTTGTATTTTTTCTCAGAAATGAGACCTTTTGCCTGCGGTAAAAAGTATCCTATATGTTGACCGGGATAATCAGCTATCATTATACCAAATTTCATCAAAATCCCTCCAGTGGTTTTTCGGTAATGCGGTAACAGACAGACAGACAAAAAATCTAAAAACTATAGATTCGGCCTCTGTATCGATAATAATGCCTATTTCAATAAGATTTTCCAAAAAATATTTAATGTACAGATTCCGCTTGGTTACAATTTAATTATATACTAGCGACTCACCCTCGTTTCGCTCGGGTTCGTCCCTACTTACGTTTTAACGTTTAGTATAGATTTCTCAGAAATGAGATATTTTTCCGCAATAAAAAGTATCTTATATGTCGACCCGGATAACCAGCTATCATCATACCAAATTTCATCAAAATCCTTTCAGTAGTTTTTCCGACAGACAAAAATTCTTTCAAAAATATTTTGTCAAAGAAGTAATAATTCTTACATTACATACCGCCTATAAGTATTCATGTTTTGCTTATTTGCAGTACGATAGAATTTTTAAAAGTATATTTATACTTAATATATATAGTAGTAATAGTAAGTATATATATAACTTAATATATCGTTTATGTGTCAATTTTCTAAACTTAACGGCTGTTTCTCAGTTAGAAATCAAACACATGGAATTTTTAATATAAACATTTAATGCTGTCCTTCACATTGTTCCTCCTCCTGTCCATTATACTCGGTAGAATAAGCGCTTTATTATTACCTAGATCAAGAGTCGATTGTTCCAACTTTAATTATTTATTGTGTAAGTTGAACTTAGTTGCTCGGCGTTCAGAATATTTGTAATAGAAGCAATCGATATTATCACAATTTGATCAGAGCACTTGTTTGTTACGTTAGAACTATTTTGGTGAAAAAAAAGTATATAAATATAATAGCTTTCTATAATCATTTCCATAATCAAATCTCCCGATTTGGAAATTTTATTATAATACTAGCAACTCAACCACGCTTCGCTCGGGTTCGTCCCTAGGCGATTCTTTAAATTGACATGACTTTTTTATTTATGAACCGGTTGAAATAAAACAAATACTAAAGTAAATGTTAAGTGAAGCTTACCAAAATACTCGTACATTAGTAAATACCATCACCAAATAGATTAAGCTGTTTCTGAGATTAGCGCTCATAAATTCACAGACAAAAATTCTAAAAATCATTGTTTTGGGTTGTATTGCGTTAATAAAGACCCTCAATAATAGTTTTTCTATTTGAGAAAATCTTCCATGTACAGACAGTAATCAGTTACCTTTTATTATCTATACTAATATTATAAAGAGGTAAAGTTTGTGATCTTGTGAGTTTGTGAATTTGTGAGTTTGTGAGTTTGTGACGTTGTAGGGGATAATCTCTGGATCTACTGAACCGATTTTCAAAATTCTTTTACCAATAGAAAGCCATTTTCTTTCTGAGTGTCATAATATTAACCCGAAGAATAAAATGGCTTTTTCGTGGTAGTCGGATTTGCAAAGTAAGTCGGAGAAAAAACTGTCGAACGAAAACGTTTCTTACGAACGCTGCCTTAACGATGAGAGATATATGATTATGTTCTAGAGAAAAGTTGTAGAGCTTAATAATGCCTACAAAAAAGTCAGCGACAGCATATGTCTAACTTTTATATTTAAGTCACAAAAAGTAGTTTTTTATATAAAAAAATAATTTAAATCGGTAGGTCATGTTTATTGGTCATATTATCAACAATTATGAAATCTTATCAAAATAAGTAAATTTATGTCTAAAATGTTTAAAACAAGAGACTTTTCCCTTTTACTGCATATAATTTGGACAAATGGTTAAAGAGATAATACAACATATTCGTAGGTATGGACGAAACCGAGCGAGCTGTTTGTCTGTTTTTCTGTTTGTACGGGCTAATCTCCGAATTTATTGGACCGATTTAAATGAAATTTTGCATTTTGGTACCTTATATCCCCGGACAACATCTTAGATACAATTCATTCCGGAAAATTATAGAGTTCCCGTGGGATAGTCAAAAACTATAGTAACTTATACAGCTTAGTACACAAAAACTACTGATTGGATTTTGATGAAACTTTACAATAATATATATAGTTCATACATCAGAATAACGAATAGGTTACCTTTTATCTCGGAAAAATGTACTGTTCCCTTGGGATAGATGTTTTTGTTTATTTGTAACGTATTATGTACACAACATAGACCCCAAAACAATAGTTATTAAAACAATGTCTGTTTGTCTGTTTGCCTGTATTTCTGTTTGTCTGTTTATGCGTGAGCGTTTCACGTGAAAAGTAATGTACGGATTTAAACGAAATTTGGTGAAGTGATAACTTATTACTCGAGTCAACATTAAGAATACCTTTTGTATGTGTGTATGTATTATGTATGTATTCAGCCTTTTTTAACGTCTCACTGCTGGGCACGGGCCTCCCTTCAGTACGAGGGGGATCAGGCCATAATCCACCACGCTGGCCAAGTGCAGGTTGGTGGACTTCACATGTCTTTTGAAAACTTGCCAGGTTCTCTCAGACATGCAGGTTTCCTCACGATGTTTTACTACACCGTTAAGACAAGTGGTAATTGTGTTAGAAATTATTCGCACATGAAAATATCAGACGTGCGAGATCCGGGATTTGAACTTGCTTCACTCGGTTTCCCAAACGAGCGCGTTACCACTGGGATACAACTGCCTAGATACCTTATACTTCAAGAAAATCTTTCTTTCCCACGGGAAAATACGATAACTGATTTTATCGAGTCCTCCCTAGAAACCTTTCGCTGACTAAGCCTTAAGACATACATACATCAAAACAATATACTAAAAAATTATAGGTCTTGAAAAGTCCTACAGAAAAGTTCTGAATTGTATATGTCTATCTCCTAAGGTACATTCGCTATAACTATTTTCATTATATTACTGTTTTATTACACGTTATTTGTTCTATCTATACATATAATAAAACTGTAGAGGTTAGAAAAAAAATACTAAAAACCGAGTCAGTTCTCTTCTTACATCCCGAAAGAAGAGAAATAGATCAAATCCAGTTTTTTTTCAATTGTTTTGTTTCTCTGTCTCTCTGTTTGTACGGGCTAATCTCCGAAACTATTGAACCGATTTGAATGAAATTTTACATGGCAGTACCTTATATCCCCGGTCAACATCTAAGATAATTTTCATTCCAGAAAATTAAAGAGTTTCCGTGGGATAGTTAAAAAACTGTAGTAATTTATACAGCTTAGTAAACAACAACTTACGCACCTAATTTAGTATTTGGCATGCTGATACCTTACATTGCCGGTCAAACAACAGGTTACTTTTCATCCCGGAAAAATGAACGGTTCCCGTGGGATAGATCTGTTTGTGCTTTTCCAGAGGTGAACCCAAGCGAAGCGAGGGTGAGCCGCTAGTATGTTATAAGATTACAAATGAGAAGGTCTGAATTTTTCTTAAAGATTTTTATTTTGCCTCTAAACGCTAAATATTTATATCTATATATGGATGTGATTAAGTTTTGATAAACTGAATGTATATAGCAAATAAAGACGTTTGATGGTAATCAAATTATATGTATAGATACATACGAGAATCTTTTCACACTGGTCACATTATGTTATCTAAAACAGGGTCAGGTAATACAATCGTCTGTTTTATTTCTTTGGAAGCATTATTAGATAGCGTTAAGTGGCTCATACTTGTAATGTGCTAACCATATAGAGGGTAAAATGCACGTCGATTTGCTTATAGAAAGTTGATAGTACCGGAACAGTCTAATAAAATGGAGTTGCATTTGAATGAACCTGCATTATTGCTTTAAAATAGTATTTTCGTTCGGTGTCTAAATCTAATATTCATTTTAGTTGTCCATGTATAGAGGTAAGTCTATTTTTAATTACTTTGGTTACCTTATTGTAGATACTTTTTAATTTAAAAAATACTCCTATAGTTCAAAGAAATTAATTTCTAAGAAATCTATTGTTAACCTTGAGTACGTACTTGTTAACGTTGAGGGATTAATAGTAATTATTGTACACGTAGAGATGAAGATTTTCATATTAAAATATTGGTAGATCAAATTTGAGATATATAAGTAAATATCATGAAAATCGGTCACAAATGGGAATGGTATATTTATATAGATATAAATATAAGCATTGACAAAACAGTTCAGCACCCTTTTCTCCTCTGTTTGTCAAACGCTTTTCATTTTTTGAAGTTATACTTCTTTTGGCATGTTTGGAAAAAAATATGAGAGTAAAATTTTTACAATGCGCGAGCACACCGACAGCCAAAAAACGACATGATGAAGTTAGCTGAAAGCGACAAGATGAAGTTAGCTGTTAGCTTTGCTTTTATAAACAGAGAGTTGTTAAATACGGGATGAAATCTTTAGCTATTTTTGTTCTGTTACGTCAAAGAAGTATAACTTCTTACGTACGTACATAAGTACACACACAAGTTTTTTTTGTTTAGTAGCTATTGACGAGTTACCTACTGTTATCTATAAAATATAGTGATTATAGTCGAATTGCGACTACTAAGCGAAGACTAGGTAATCTAATTCTATAGAGAAAATGTATGTAATATCAGATCTTTTCTTTAATTAATTAAATGTAAGCAAATGAAACAAGTAATGTTCAGTAAATACTTTTAAGACAAATCGAGTCAGATAATGATTAAGCTTACTTCGTAACGAAGTTGCTTGTTTTCACAGGTTTCCACGATAATTTTGCCGTTTTAATTTTATTTTTGGACAGGCCTAGATCCAGCAGTGGATGAAAGCACGCTGAATGTGATGAAAATTATGATGAATTCTATTTACTCAGACATAAAAAAATATATTTATTTACTAGCGACTCACCTTCGCTTCGCTCGGGTTCGTCCCTAGGTACATTTCTTTTGAGCGAAACCCTAATTCTTTTACTGAAATAAAAGTAGCCTAAATTACTCCTAATAACATCAACTACCTGCCAATGAAAGTCCCATCAAAATCGGCCCAGCTGTTTTAGAGATTAGCCGGATCAGACAGACAGACCGACAAAATTTGAAAAAAACGTGTTTTCTTATAAATATCGTATATAATTCTATATGCATTTAGTAAAAAGCTGTTGTTTTGACATTGCAAACAGATACTTCAATTTTATTTATCTGTATAGATAGTTATATTTAACATCTTGTCAAAGTTTCCATACACCTTTTAAATTTGATTATAAGCATAATATAGTTGGATATACGAGTATTATCAATATGTAAGTGTGTAATAAAATGATCTTACTTAGGTTATGGTATGAATCTGTTAGTATAATTTTAATAATAACAAATTTCTGTTTACAGCTTTTTAAAGCTTAAAAAATTATCATAATCAAATGAAAACAAGCTAGCTCTTATCAACAAATACAGTTGAGTTGATCCTCGTATTCTTGTACAAGGTGTTATTCTGTTACAAGTCTTGTAATATTATTAATGCGGGTATGTAAGTCCGTAAGCTACAATAAACAAAACCTTTTATCTATACAGAAAATAAATGCTGAATAAGTTTATACAAAGATTATTGCTATATTTATATTAAAATAAAGAGAACAATGAAAGCTAAATTTAAATAAACAAGATTAGAACGTTTTTTTTTAAGTAGCTTTACAATAAATGAGTCCATGTAAGATAGTGATTGATAAAAGAAAAAGCCAGTAGTGACATATGAAGAAGAGGCGGGAGATGAAGAATAGAAGTGAAACTAAGAGACGAAGAGGAGGGATGGAATGATAGATAAGGAAAAATTAAGAATGAGAGAGATTGTAAATAGATTGACGTCTAGTAATAAAGCTCCAATTAAGTTTACTGAATAAAATCTATCTATCTATACTTATAATCACATTCTGAGTCGAATCTGTACATTAAATATTTTTTGGAAAATATTATTGAAAGAATCATTTATCGATACAGAGACCGAATCTATAATTTTTAGAATTTTTGTCAGTCTGTCTTTTTGCCTGGGAACGCATCACGAGAAATTCACTAAACAGATTTTGAAGAAATTTAGTATGATGATAGCTGGTTATTCGGATCAATATAAAGGATACTTGTTTTTTTATGAGAAATATATTATCATCTCTGAGAAATCTATACTAAATGTTGAAACGTATGGACGAATATGAGAATATTTTAAATTCTTACTTTAAACTCAACACCTCTTATTGATATTATACAAAAATATAAATAAAGCACTATTGCATAGACATCATTTCTCACATATTCTACGCTCTAAAGCTTACACGACATTTCGCTTTAATAGGAATCATATTAAATTTACTACAAACGTTCTCAAATAGAACGATGCTTCGCAATAGAGTGTTGCGTCTCAAATTAGATTTTATTATTCTCCTAAGCAGCTCAATTCACTTATACCGTGAATTAGAAATGAAATAATACAAAACTATATACTTGTAGAAAGATAGCAAAATACATTAGTGTATTCTTGTTTCGCCAAACTCGTGGTAGTTTAGATTATTTGGAAATATTCTTGGAACACTTATGTTATGCATACATATTATCTTTAAAATATTATGTGAAGTTTAATCATACACACTATCTACTATAGTGTAGGCACCCGACTGCCAGTCAATTTTAGACGAAGTCTTAAAAAATAATAATAATAATAATAAAAATTGCGGATGCTTGAAATGTCATTGAAGTAAAACCTATTAAAGTTTTGTCACGATGTTTTCATTCATCTTAACACAAGTATGTTAACAAAAGGTGCGAGAACTGGGATTTGAACCCGCTTCACTCCGTTTCCCAAGCGAGCACGTTATCACTGGGTACTACCTGTTTTATCTTATACCTATTATAATTAATTACGTTACTTAATTTAGGGTGAGTAAAGAATATGTATTTATATAAATAATTATACTTATTGCCTTATTTTCTATACCATCGACATTAAACATATAAATAAACTAGCGAGTCACCCTCGCTCGAGTTTGTCCTTAGTTACGTTTTATCGTTTAGTATAGATTTCTCAGAGATGAGATATTTTCCAGCAGTAAAAAGTATTCTATATGTTGACCCAAATAACCAGCTACCATGATATCAAATTTCAGCAAAATCCCTACAGTGGTTTTCCGTGATGCTATCACAGACAGACAGACAGAAAAGACAGACTAAGAATTTAACTTTATAGCAGCTAAATAGCTTAATTCTTTCCATTTCCATCAGCTTTTGGAAGAGAGACTTTTATACAATTCAGTTTCATGAAATTTTTGTAGTATTTACACTTTAAATATTTAAATCTATACATCTATACCTACATATAATAAAAATATAACTAAGTCGAATCTGTACATTAAATATTTTTTGGAAAATGTAATTGAAATAGACATTATTATCGATACAGAGTCCGAATCTATAGTTTTGAAAATTTTTGTCAGTTACCGCATGACATAAAAACCACTCGAGGGATTTTGATGAAATTTCGTATGGTGATAGCTGGTTATCCGGGTCAACATATAGGATATTTTTTATCGTGGAAAAATATCTCATTTCTGAGAAAAAATATAAAAAAAATTTCAATCAATTTCAAAACTGCAAAGTAAGAGTATATTAATATGTAAAACTTAAGAATTTAGTTTTTGGTTATCTGAACGCGGGCGGAGCCGCGGGCAATGCTAGTATAAAATAAATTTAGTTTAGACCTACCTATAGCCATCGGTTTTTGTATATGTATTTGTATCTTACACTATTTTTTGAAATATTTATCCTAATAAATAAACATTAATTTTATTTGTTCATTCGATAGTAATTGTGAGGTTCAATACGCATGTGGGCTTTTACATAGAGGAGGATGATGGATATAGGTTATTTTTATCGCGATCGGTCAGTTATTACTGTAATATAAAAAATCGATGACTTAGACCTAAGGGAAGCAAAAGCGCTATAAAATACTTAGGTTAATGTAACAAGTTTTAATCTGAAATTTTGTTTCGTATTACTTATGAATACTTCGACTAATACTACCAAGAGTTAATTTTAAGGGTAAAATTTTCATCATGTCGGCCCGTCTGAAAGTCACTCAAAATGAGAACAAATCATTGGCTATATATGTATACTTGATAAATCAGTGTCTCATTTTAACTTATTAATGTGGATATATTATTAGATTTAGATGGGTTCCTAAATATTTTGTTTGAATTTTATGGTAACAAGTTACGTAAATTAAACACAACATTAATATTTCATTCTGCGGCACCGTCGGTGTCGGGGCCAATTTTTACAAGCTTTTTTTATGTTGTTTCATCGAGTTTTATTAAGGCACTGTCTATAAAGTCAAAATCCAAATAAATAAGCAAAAGCATCCGCTTTAGTTTGTTATGTATTTCTAGTAGAAATACATATTCATTCCTACGCATATTCTTGTCATTATAATATATTCACGTCACTGGATAAGCGAAGTGTGAACAAAGTGAATACGTGCAACTCTATTATTCTGAACAGCAATTTTAACTATAATTTACATGTGAATAATATTCAAGTGTACACATATACATAAGTATACATATATATATATATATATATATATATATATATATATATATATATATATATAAGCTATTAAGCTGTTAAAAGTTTTGATCAAAAATTAAGGCCTTAATCGGCTTGAAAACTGATGATACTCATATGACGTGTAAATTTTGATACTTCGACAGAGCTTTCCGTTGCGTAATGCAATCATGACCAAAAGATGTTCGTTTTTATATTTTATAGAATCTACCCGCTTGCGACTTTATCAGCGTATATGTAAAACCCCGCCATTACGAAACATGATCGTATTTAATATGGGATTGCTTAAAATCGAACTATGACTATTAGACTTGACAAGTGTGTAGCCATTATAAAAATTCTATTCATTATATTCTATTCATTAAATATTCTATTCATGTTCAGTCTCTTATAAGTAAGTAGTATATAACGCGGCTTCGCCCGCGTTCAGATGACCAAAAACCAAATTCTTAGGTTTTACATTTTTTTTTTTGTTTTGTATTTTTTCTCTGAAATGAGATATTTTCCCGCGGTAAAAAGTATTCTATATGTTGACCCGGATAACCAGCTACCATTATACCAAATTTCATCAAAATCCCTTCAGTGGTTTTCCGTGATGCGGTAACAGACAGATAGACAGACAGACAAAAATTCTAAAAACTATAGATTCGGCCTGTGTATCGATAATAATGTCTATTTCAATAAGATTTTCCAAAAAGTATTTAATGTACAGATTCGGCTTAGTTACAATTTTATTATATGTATAGACTATAATAATGTATGGAAGTCTGCCCGATTTGGTGACATTTATGATTACTGCTCCGCTCCCTTGGCTAGTAGCACGATGATATATAGCCTAGAGCATTCCTCAATAAACGGACTATCTAATGCTAAAAGACTTTTTTAAATCGGATTAATAGTTCCTGAGGTTAGCGCGTTCAAACAAACAAACTCTGTCTCTTTATAATATTAGTATAGATTATAAATTATAGATTTTAGAGAAACTAGTTCTTCAATATGTCTATCAATACAAGTTACATATAATTACTTTGGCGTGCTCTAAAAAATAATAACAGTCTTATTATAATCTGTTCATAATGCTATCCTTTTTCCTGAAGATTCCAAAAAATATATGCGTTCAATATTTAAAGTGAAACAAATATATGTTCCTGTTCCATGTAAGAGAGAGATGGTTTAATCGGCAGCAATACATTATTCAAACGCCCGTAACCCTGAATAGCATAGTTGTGAATGTGCTTCGAGTTCTAGCTGTGTGAAACTACCTGTTTGTAATAGCCATTCAGGAATGCATACGTGTACAAATTAACGTTGGCTTTAGTATTTAGAAAATGTAATATTAAAAATTTATTGTCATTATTTACTTCATTTTTATTTACATGCTTTACATATCACTTAACATTTACACACGTATGTGTTCTTCCGTAAATCAAATAAGTCTTAATATTATTTAGTTTCTAACACTATTTAAAAGATAAACAAGCTAATTGTTGTTATTATCTATATTTGCGTTTACTAATTTTGTATTAAATGAATACATATTAACTTAACTAGCGACTCACCCTCACTTCGCTCGGGTTCGTCCTTAGGTAAGTTTTAACGGTTAGTATGGAACAGAGTTATCGAAAGACGCGTGAAATCCGCTAACCCGCTCTTGGCCAGCGTGGTGGACTATGGCCTGATTCCCCTCGTATTGAAGGGAGGCCCGTGCCCAGCAGTGGAGCGTTAAGAAAGGCTGAATACATACATGGAACAGATAGACTATATATAACCTATAGCTTTCCTCAATAAAGGGGCTATTTAATACAGAAATATTTTTTTAAATCGGATTACTAGTTTCTCAAATTAGCGCGTTAAAACAAACAAATTCTGACTTTTTATAATTTTCGTAAAGATTACAATAATATTATAAATTCGATCTATCCGAGTGTTTGTTACTTCTTCATGCAGTATTGCTTGGAATAGAAGCAGTTAGGAATAACATGGCAACTTTTATTTATATGTTTTCTACAGGAGTGGTTAAAAGAAGCAAAAAAAACATATGTAAATTAAATTTATTTAGGTATATACATGGGTACGTAATCAAAAACAGAATAGAATAACTCAAATGTGTATATAATTGTAGTTTTCCATCAGTAAAAGTAAAATAATCGGTTAATTCACAGTGTAGATATTTCCTTATTTCATTAGTTCATTTTTCGCTTAGATTGTACACCGAATGCTAGTATCTATAAATAACTAAGTAATTGAACTGCATTCGCCAATGCTTCTCCCATAGGACTTTCTGTTGTTTCAAAAATAGACACGGTTATGTCAGTATAACTGCACTGGTATAAGCGTGCCGTTTATTTCTCATTTGGAACGATTTGGTATAGTTTTTTTAGTTCTATTCAATAGGTAGATAAATTTAATTAATCTTTTTGGTGGTGTATCATGATGCATAAGAAGGAATACAATCGCTAAGAGATTGAGGTGGAAAAGTACAGTTTTTTAAGTTCAATGAGATAAAAGAATGTCTCATTAAGCTTCCTTATTTGTAAGCCGTTCAGATTTTACGGCAAAGTATTGATAATAATAATTGAAAGTAGGGTTGTATTGTCATCTATACTTCTATACTAACATTATGAAGAGGTAAATTTTATGAGTTTGTGAGTTTGTGACGTTGTAGGGGGTAATTTCTGAATCTACTGAACCAATTTAAATGAAATTTGGTAAAAAGATAGTTATCTTTTGATCCAGGAAATCATCCCTTAAGGGGGTGGAAATGGGGATGAAATTTTTTATGGGAAATCCTAGGGACAAACCCGAGCGAAGCGAGGGTGAGTTGCTAGTACTATTATATTTTAATTAAACTAGTTTTTACCACGGCTTCGCCCGCGTGATAAGCGCGGCGGAATTTTAGAGTAACCTATGTCTGATCCCAGAAAACAATCTATGTCCTTGCCAAATTTTATCAAAATTTGTTCGGCAATTTTAGCGTCAAAAGTTACTTACTTGAACATGTATAATTTTTAGTATGGATTAAAAACTAACAAGCAGTCTTTAACTTATTAAGTACCTAACTTTTAGTGAAGAAGCTGTCGAGTTCAGATACTTAGGAGTTTTTATATTCTTGTTTTTAATGCTGTTGATTCTAAAAGTATGGATAGACGTTCGAATCTGACTTTGAATCTGAATTTGATCACGAAAGACGGAGTTGCTCCAATTCGAATCTAACTTTGTACTGACTAACTATATTGGATTAGACCAAAACGCATAATCATGACTTTATCCATACATATAATAAAACAGTAACTTAGCAAAATAGATGTGCGCGTTTCACGCAAAATGTACTGAACCGATTTTAACTAAATTTTGCGTAGTGACTGATAACTTAATATTCAAGTCAACATTAAGGTTACCTTTTACTACAGGGAAATCTTTCATTCCGGGAAAACATAATATCTGGTCCTATCGAGTCTTTCTTAAAAGTTTACATGTCTAACGTTGGTTAAACCTTGACAGATACATCAAAACAATGTACTAGAAACTTGTAGGTCTTAGTAAAGCCTACAGAAAAATCTGCAATAGCATGAGTCTTTCTCCTAAGTTACACTCACAATGAAAAAAAAAATCATCTTATTATATATGTTCTATTTATGATACTGAATATTATTTATACTGAAAATGAATAGTAAAGATCGACTGCATTATTGTGCATAAAATAAATATTAGTGATATTGTCCGTTATCAGGTTTGGTTTCCGAACCAATTTAGTTCATTGTGTTGATACCATAAGTGCGATATTAAAACTCAGAGATAGAAATGGTAAGAAACTAGTTTAAAAAATTTTTAATTGCATGATGAATATTAAGACTCAATCTTTTTAAGAAAAATGTTATAATTGATGGATAAAGGAGACTTTTATATTTTTATATTAAAACTAGCATTGTCCGCGGCTTAGCCCGCGTTCAGATGACCAAAAACCAAATTCTTAGGTTTTATATATTAGTATTATCTTACATTGCAGTTTATGATTTTTTTCTCAGAAATGAGACATTTTCCCGCGGTAAAAAGTATTCTATATGTTGATCCGGATAATCAGCTATCACCATACAAAATTTCATCAAAATTCCTGCAGTGGTTTTTCTGTGATGGGGTAACAGACAGATAAAAATTCTAAAAACGATAGATTCCGCCTCTGTATCGATAATAATGTTTATTTCAATAAGATTTTCCAATAAATATTTAATGTACAGATTCGGCTTAGTTACAATTTTATTATATGTATAGATAGATTTTTTTTAGATAGATTAGTTTTATAAAATACAACAAAATAAGTAATACGTCAAATTACGTACCATATATCTAAAATATACATATATGTAGGTCATGAACGAATTAACCACGTAGGTATACCTATAATTGTATCGATACATGTAGCAGTTTGATCTTACTGTTTTGAGATGAAAGACTAACATCTGAACATTGTTTCATTAGACTACGATGCTGAAACATTCATTGAAGCAGTATTGACTGGCTTGTTCAATACTATTGGAAGTGGTTCGAACATTCAATTTACAGATGGACGGTCTTTAAGACTATTATATCTACTATCAAAAAACGATTAATATTAGATAAATAATAATAGATAACGATTAATATTAGATGTCCCAGAATCAACACAAGACATAAATCTTTATTTTTATTCCATGTAAAAAAACTAAATTTATTAACAATAGGTACCTTTATATTACGTGCATGCAATAATTATAATAAATATTTTAACGATATAGATTTTGACACATGTTCCATTTTTAAATGTAAAAAATTGATTAGAGAAAAAATGTAATATTTTTTATCTATTTAGTAGTTTTTTTTTTGTAGTTTAATTTTATGTTTTGAGTCATATAGTGTTAGTTAATTTTTTATCCTTTTTTTTTGTTTGTTAAGTGTAATATGTAATTTCTTTTAATTGTTTAACTTCACCGCTCGATATGATTAACTTATCAGTGGAAACTTTATGGTCTATGAAGTATTTATATAAGCTATTGTATAAATAATTGTAAACAATGTTTATTTCCCCAATAGAAATAAAATAAAAATTAGCTTTCCTTGCGGCTTTATCAGCGTAGTTTATTTTATTAAAATATTACAATTACTGTGCTCCTAAGAATCATAATGTGACGTAAGATGACGTATAACCTACCTCAATAAATCAGACTACTATCATAACTGCGAACACTTATACGTGTGTGTGAATGTTTGTTACTCTTTCACGCTGAAACGGCTAGACTGATTTAGATGAAATTTAGTACACAGATAGAGTATGACAAGGATATGCAACTGTTATATAAACTACAAAAAAAGTCAAATGAAACGAAGAATAAACTAAGCAATCTCTTCAATTTTATGACATTAGTATAGGCTTTACAACGTTTGGTAATGCAAGGGATGGAATCAAAATACAGACGACTCACAAAATTTTCTTTATTTTAGACAACTTCACAATTTGCGTGTTGTATAAAATTGAAAGTCTCCAAGGTATTATTTATTATATAGAGCTGTTTATTTTACACTATTTAATATACGGTATTTTAAATATAGGTTTACTTGCACATCATTGTAAAGAACCAATTCGCAAAGTCTTAAAGTTAAATATTACTTAAGGTACGAAGCGTCTTCAACTTTTTTGCAGTACACTAATATTACACGGTAACATATAGATACTCATTACTCTGATATAAAATATGTTTGGTTGAAAAATAGCATTCGCAAAAGAACTTCAATCGCTTTGATTAACGCTCTGCGCGAAAGGCTGATGAACTAACAGCACACTTTTCCTTTTATAATATTACTTATCATTAAAAATGTATGTAGAAACATATTTCGAATAATACAAATATATAGATACTTTAAATGTCAAATATTCGCGTAAATCTAAGAAGGTTTTATTAAATAAATACAAAAAAACACTTTTGCGTCACGGTAAAAATGTTTCGGAAAATTAAGGAAAAATATTTATTTAACTTAATTGAGCTTTCATCATGTCTATGTCACAATTTCAAAATGATATCCTTAATTTTTTTAAAGGAATACCACCTAGTGTTGTGGGACATTCACTCTTACTGGTAATTTTTGTTTTTTAACGTAGTCCTATTAGTTATTTTAAATGAAAATATGCTTTTAAAATTGCATTTTCTACGATTCATAATAAAAATATTTACCTACCTAGAAAAGATTTAAATTTTTGCCAGACAACAATATGAATGTCATTATATAAATGACAAAAATCTGAAAAAAATAAAACCAATCTGACCTCCTGCGGGGGTCAGATTGGTTTTTTAATAATATTTTAAGCGTGATCGCCCATATATATGAGTACTTTCCCAAGTTTCTATAATATTTTATGTGATAATAAATTCTACTCAAAGGAGTATTAAAGTTTATTTACTCAAGTACGAACAGAATTGTGGTGATAAGTAACTTATGAATTAAAATTTTTATTCCATTCGTAACACTCAGAGTTTTACGACATTAAAACTTAATAAACACTAAATTTAATAAATTTATTCTTTCAATAAATGTAAATAAAGTATCTTCTTTCTTCTTTTGTAGGGCAGAAAAATCTTTTGAAAAATAAGGTTTCATACTTTAACTATTAAGAAGAGCTTAAAGGCGATAACTATTTTTATGTTTAAGAAATATTTATTTAGTTAGAGAGTTCTAGGATCAATTTTCAAGTTCTTTGTTCTAGCTCTGTACACGAGCTGAAGATATAATGCATTTTAATATAAAGCAAATTGTATTTTATTAAAATTATTGTGTATCTCAGTCTGAAACTCAACGTCGCTTCGCTCGGATTCGTCCCTAGCTTGATTCCATGCAAACTTTCATCCCCATTTTCACCCTTTTAAAGGATGATTTCCGGGATATCCGGGATTCGCCAGTTCTTCTCAGGTCTGAGGCTTCTTGTTTCCGAACTGGTAGTAGACTCATGATGTTCAGTAAAGAATTGTAATAATTTAATGCTGAATAAAATATTTTGAATTTAGAATTTTTAAATTTTGATAAAAAGTGTCCAATGTCCTTCCCAGGATCTCAAACTATCTTCTTACACAAACTCACAAACTTTATAATATTAGTATAGATGCATTTAATCAAAATCTGTTATTGTAACATTACAAAGAGCCAGTTCAATTTTATTTATTTGTATGAATAATTGTATTGCTAACGAAGTATGGGTATGCCAAAAATAGCTAAAGCAGATGCCGGCACTTGAAAACGAGTTACAAATATTCATCTGGAAAGACAAACGTACAAACGAACCAAATCAAACGCTAAGTACTGACAAGGTCTGTACGATTTATTAGTACTGACGTAACGTGACGTTTTGAGATGGCTTATTATAATTGAGAAAAAAATATCAACCATTCATACTCGTAATTTTCTGAAAAAATATATAATATTGAATTTAAAATAAAAAAGTGACAAGTGCGAATCTGATTCTCACATTAAGGGTTCCGTAGCACGAAATATTAAAATGTTACAGTTAGTTACGTTAAAAGTAGTTAAAATGAAATATTTTTCCATCTACAATATTAATTTTATGTAACGCAAAAATAACTTTTTTTTAACGTTTGTACTTCTTTTTATTTGAAAATTTCATAGTATTTTTATAAGAAAGACAATTAATTTTGCACCTGAACCGGCGCGGTGAAACGATAATTATCCCACATCTCAAAAAACTACTCATGTGTTTTCTTGAAACTTTTTTTGAAACCCATTATCTCTATTTTTTTCAGAATTTTTCACCTGATTCTTCAAAAGTCGGTGCTTTTTTAGGGGGGGGGGGGGTGGTAAGGGAAAGAAAGTTTATGTCTTGAAAAGCATATAACTCTGGAACTATTGGCATAAACAGAAAAATCACTTAGAAACATCTACGTAAATTTAAAGTCAGTGATAGCAAAGCACTCACGTTTCACCTTTCCTCATTCTACATGAGCCACCTACCAACCAAATCTGAGCAATGCAACTCCAATAGCTTTAGAGTTTATTTTAAGCTCAATTATAAGGGTTCCTTTTTAATCTTTCGGCTACGGATCTCTTAAAATCAGGAATGGATGAATAAAAATAGGGAAAGCTTTTATCTTAATTTAAGGATAGGCATCTTAATTTAAGTCTTTATTAGGTCTAAATTTAAGGAAACTTTGTTAACAAACATTATATTTATAAAAAAATAAACTAAGAAATACAAATAAATAATAAAATACGGTTCGAATAGTTTCCGTGAATTTCATGTTGTACCAATAACGACCAAGTACGTAACGGCCGATCTCTCGATGTAGCAGAAGTTTTACTACATTTTTATATAACATGATACCGTAAACCCTTTTAAAATTTAAAATTAGAAGGATAGAAGATAGAAGGTCTAGATTCGAAATCATCAATGAGTGTCAAGAAAAAGCATCAAGTATAAGCATCGATTCTTTGTAGTTAAATTCGTTGAAATAATTTCAAATTCTTTTTTAATCCATTCTTTTTATCATGTTAGAAGATATAACTTTTCTGTGAAGTATCGATTATCGACGTTCATAGTTCATTGATATTAAAATATAATATCAGAAATATGTCTCTGAGAATATCAAATGCTAACGTGACGTCTAAAGTAACATTTCCATTAATACAGATCCGCCGTCTCAGCCACACTCGTAGGCTCTACAGGTCACACTTCTGATGCATGTGAGACATGTTCCCGAATGATGTATCATAAGATAAAATTAGAAAAGTAACGGGTAGGACGTGTGTACATCACTTAAATGAACGACGTTAGAATTATTTCTGTGAACATGTCTGTGAGACACCCACGTCAGGATTTAAAGGTGTAATAAAAGCTTGTAAAAAGTAAATGCGTATCACCTGAATTCTCCTAGGTATACGAGTACCTATGTAGCTACTTTATTTTAGAATTATATTATAAAAAAATTAAAATATAAAAGATTCAGCCTTGAAATTGGATTATGAGAATATTTATAACTATTATGTAAATAAATATTTGAGTTAAAAATATACAAGTAGATATTCAAAACCCTTAGTTTAACTTTATCTATACAGATAAATAAAATTGAAGTGTCTGTTTGTAATATAAAAATAACAGCTTTTTACTAAATGCATATTAACTTATATACAGTACTTATAATAAAAACACAATTTTTAACATTTTTGTCAGTCTGTTTGTTTCGGTTAATCTCCAAAACGGCTGGACTGATTTTGACGGGACTTTCAGTGGCAGATAGCTGATCTTATAAGGAATAACTTAGGCTACTTTTATTTTAGAAAAAGAATTAGGGTTTCCCAAAACAAATTAAAATCTACCAAAGTAGTCCAAAAACCTAGTCCAAAATATAGCTTAAAATATTTTTTTTAAATATTTGATACTAGCGTCACGGTTAGTATGGAATAGATAGACTATATATTATACATAATATATACATAGCTATGATGAGTTGTTGTGGGTGGTATTATAACGTGTTTTCCGTATGAATCAGATAATCTCCCGCTATAAAAAGTAGGCTATGTCACCATATTCAGCCCTCCAACTATCTTCACACAAAAACTCCCCCCAATCTGTCACTCACACACAAAAAGGAAAGGACAAACAAAAAACGCACTTTCATATTTATAATATTAAGTATAGATATATAACATGTTATAATTTTATTATACTTATAGATGAATATTTTATAAGTTAAATATATTAATTTTGACCATAATATATTTTAGTAATACTAAGAAGGACTTGGGGTGAGATTATTTTAAGTTTCGTTAAATATTCAGGGTAAATATACGGTTTATTAATTTAATGAACTTCAAGGATAGAGTAGCTTTGCTAATATTCTCAAAATATAAAGTGAATAAGCTTAAAGAGGAAATTAAAACATCAAATTAATACATTTATATACGAGTATATTAGGTGCTTAGATTGTCTGAAGAGTGTCGAAATATACTCGTAAGTAGATTAAAAGTGTTTTTCTCAATATCAAAAGTTTTCTAAGTAATAAAATATTCAAAAATGATAATATTATTCAAGTACAAGCTTTACAAAACTCGTTTTGTTCGGGTTACTCATTTTACTAACTAAACATACCTTGTAAGCCTCCGTTTTAGCTCCCGAGGGGAGACCGTAAGCTTGAATCTATTTGATAAAATGAAGAATTGAGTGTTAATGATAATTCTAATTAAATTTTAGTAACCCTTATTTAACTATAAAATATGAACTTAAATGGGAATAGAAGTTAAATGAAAATATCAAAATAAAACATTTCCCTCGAAACAAAAGACTGAATCAGTTTTATTTTACTTTCAGTAGGCCAATAGAACTATTATATAATGTAACTAGCAGCTCAACCTTGCTCCGCTCGAATTCGTCCCTACTCTTACGTTTTAACGTTTAGTATATATTTCTCAGAGATGAGATATTTTCCCGCAGTAAAAGTATCCTATATATTGACCCGGATAACCAGTTATCCCCCCCCCCCCCAACGTGCGTTCACCTTGTCGTGGTGGGGGGGCTCAGTAGTGCCCGGCAATACAGCCGGGCGCGAAGCCAAGAAACACACAGGGAGGTGGCCTGCTTCGGTGGGCGGTGGGAGGCGGCCTGCTTCGGTGGGCGGTGGGAGGTGGCCTTCTTCGGAGGGCGGTGTACCATGCGGATTGCTCCTGGTACTTCTCTGATAGCAGAGTGGACCTTGGAATAACCCCGTGGTTTTTGTGGTCTGCTTCGGCCGACCTGCCATCGGGGTGTCGTAGTTTAATGCGTAAGCGATCCTGCGACGCCCCATTAAGACGGGGGAAGGCTTTGTTGGGTTTTAGTGGGTAGTACTGGCTTTGCCGGTGAGTCCCACACCTCGTTCGTAAATGCATTTCCCAACGGTAAAAAAAAGGATAACCAGTTATCATCATACCAGAATTCATCAAAATCCCTCCAGTGGTTTTTCAGTGATGTGGTAACAGACAGACAAGCAGACAGACAGACAAAAATTCTAATAACTATAGATTCGGCCTCTGTGTGGATAATAATGTTTATTTCAATAAGATTTTCCAAAAAATATTTAATGTACAGATTCGGCTTAGTTACAATTTTATTATATGTATGTATCAAATAGTAACAAAATATATATCGGACTGTATGTATGTGTAATACAAAGTAAAATGGTTAAAGTGCAATTCATCCCAATCTAGCATCAATACAACTTACACAGATTTAAAGAGGAAAAATTTGTTTCTTTGTATATAAGAAGTAACTTCTGGAATCATTGAACAGGCTTAAAGCGTTTTCCACTAATAAAAAAAAATAAAAGTGACTTAAATTACTCATTATTACATCAGCTATCTGCCAATGCAAATTCCCTCAAAATCGGTTCAGCCGTTTCGGAGATTAACCGGAACCAACAAAAGACAGACAACAAATTTACAAATTATGTTTTTCTTGTACTTATAAGAAAAACCGTATATATTTCATATACATTTCAATTCAAGTCTTCTTCTAGGAATTCCGTTTGGGTACCATTTACTTCGCCAATGTCAAGTAGAATTCATATACATTTAGTAAAAAGCTGTTATCTTGACATTACAAACAGACACTATAATTTTATTTATCTGTATAGATGAATCATTTATGGAAGCATTATGAAAGTGGTAGCTCCAAATTTAATATTCAGATTCATTACCTGTTATGCAAATATGTATAGGAAGGTAAACATTCATTATTTACTAGATATAAAATGAATATTATGGAAAAAAATAATATTTATCTTGGGAACTAATAGAGAACAATAGTATTTAATTATTTTAATATATAAGAGGTTTATCTAATATTGTATTATAATTGTTTATTTATATAAAAAAAAACAAAAACACATTTTTCGTGTTTCTTCTAATATATTTATCAAATATACGAATATTAACAAGTTACTTTAAAAAATTATCAACACCTCTTAAAAAAGTTTTTATTTTACCTTTTAGGTTGAATATTTTCTGTGAATTTTGTATGGGACTACTCTTGAAGTATAGTAAATTAATCATTAAAAATAACTATTCAAAAAGGCGAAAATCTAGTAACATACACAAAAAAATACAGAATTCTAGAAAAAAACAGAATCTACCTTTTTTGTAGTCAGTTAAAACCAATATACAGTAACAGGTATCGTCTTTTGCATGTACAGTCATAATAATCATTCTGGAGTTCTCAGAGCATTTTCAGTTGTAGGATAACTATAATATTACATGACGTGTTGTTTAAACCACCTTGGCATGATATTTATTGATCTTGCTCGAATTTATAGGTGCTTTCGTCATGGTACAGTACGCGATATTTAAATGGCATTATCTATAATCCTGCAGTTTGTAGTTTCCACTACTAGAAAAAACTTTTTTATACATGAGACTTTTTATATATAAGAGATTTTTTTTAAAATAGCAATTTATTTAATACAATATTGAAACTAATTGTAGTATTTTTATATTTTTTTAGTTTATATCAAAATATCTCAAAATTATGCGCATTTTAAGTACATACATGTTTATATGTATGTATATAATAAAATTATTATTTCCACATAACTTTGTTTTAAAGTTAAAATTATATAGCAAGTGTTACTTCAAAAAGCTTATTATTCTAAATGCTCATTAATTCATTAAATACGTAAAAGTTCAACTAGTTTCCGGTTAACCGTATTATTTAAACTACACAGAAGTACCACAAATGATATATGAATTTAAACAATTGCATGGTAGCGTAAATGCAAGTTCACCAACTGAATACAAATGCGGTGAATATTAAATACCACCGATTTTATCTGAAAGCCTGAAAATTAGTTTAAGCTCGTGTGAGAGTTGTTACTGCCAATTTGATCTTTTTACATTTTTCAATGTATGCAATATTTATATAACTTTGCATTTTATATACAACTGAATTAAATTGTTATATATGTATGAGGACTCTGTAAACGTTAACTATTTTAGCACGTTGGAATCTCTTCTTGAATCTCTTACACCTTCTTATGAGCATACCATTCTAATGGGCGATCTTAATACGTGTCTCCTCAAACAAGATACTCGATCACATAAGCTCCAATCCTTAATAGAATCTCTAAATATGACTATACTTCCTCTTACTGAAACCCATTTTTCTACTATCTCTAATCCTTCTCTCATCGATCTTATAATTGTATCTAATCCTAAAAATATCCTTGCTTTCGGCCAACTCACTGCTCCCTTCTCCTACCACGATCTCATATATATCAGTTACAATTTGTCACTCCTTAGGCGTAAAGCCAAGATAATCTGGAGGCGTAATCTCAAAAATATCGATTACGAGAAATTTTACTCTGACCTGGTCAACATAGATTGGTCCTTATAATACAATGTCACAAACATAGACGAAAAATTGCAAATACTAAATTCCAAGATCACACAATTATTTGACATTCACGCTCCCGCTGTTCCAATCAGAGTAAAGCACTTGCCAGCGCCTTGGCTAACTACAACAATCAAAAAAATAATGGCGAAACGCAATAAAGCTAAGAACAGATATAAGCGATATCCTACTGAGTCTAATTTTGCAGCCTATAAAAAATTGCGTAATCTCTGTAATAGGATGTGCACAGATGCTAAGCGCCGCCATATCCACTCATGTATCTTACATTGCACACCGGCTCAAACTTGGAGGTTTTTTAAGTCGCTAGGTGTGGGTAAATCACAACATTTGTCTCTTGAGTCCGTCAATGTCAACTGCTTGAATCAACATTTTTCAACTCCGCCTGTTCAAATTTCTGATATCGAGAAGACGTTAACCATTAATCAACTTGCTTTGACTAACCAACCTAACTGTGACCCTTTTGTTTTTCAAGAGATCTCAGAGGACGATGTTAAGAGAGGCATTCTTTCTACTACTTCTAAAGCCGTTGGGAGTGATGAAATTAGTCGTGATATGCTGCTTGTAACAGTTGATCACATCTGCCATATATTAACTCACATTTTTAATTTTTCATTGTCTTCTAGCTCATTTCCCGCGGCTTGGAAGTTAGCACATGTTATCCCCTTACCTAAATCTCCCAATCCTATTGTTCCCTCACAGTTTCGTCCTATCTCAATTCTTCCCATTGTGTCGAAAGTTTTTGAAGGCTTAGTATCTAAGCAGATGTGTCAGTACTTATTATGAAATAACCTATTAAATGCTTTTCAGTCTGGCTTCCGTCCTTCGCACAGTACGACTTCCGCTTTGCTAAAAGTCACTGACGATATTCGTTTCGCCATGGATAATAAGAAAGTGACTATTCTTATTTTGCTTGATTTTAGTAATGCCTTCAACTCAGTGGACTTCGATGTTTTACTTTCTATCCTTGCCTCCCTTAACTTCTCGTCTTCTGTGATTGATTGGTTTAAATCATATCTTTATTATCGCCAGCAGAGAATCTACTGCGACGAGACTATCTCAGAGTGGTCCAATCTCTTCGCAGGCGTCCCCCAGGGTGGTGTGTTATCGCCATTGCTTTTTTCAATTTTTATTAACCAACTCCCACAGGTACTCTCTTCTAACTACCACCTATATGCGGATGATCTGCAACTTTATAGACATGCTTTGGTCGGGGACTTAGCGTCTGAAATAGACAGGATAAACCTCGATTTGGCAAGAATCAAAGATTGGGCAAAGTCTTTCGGACTCCTTGTCAATCCAATAAAGTCTCAGGCCATGATCATTGGTAGTAAGCAGTTGCGGAACAAAATCAACTTCAACAATCTGCCTGACATCATCTACGATAACACTTGCATCAATATCTCAGACACGTGTAAAAACTTAGGTTTAACAATCGACTGCAACCTGTCCTGGGCTGCGTATGTCAACGAGGTCAGTAAGCGCGTACATTATTCACTTCACTCCTTGAGATGTTTACAGAATTTTCTTCCGTTTCAAACTAAAATTACCCTAGCTCAATCACTGCTAATCCCTCTACTCGAATATGCCGACGTCTGCTATCTTGATGCAACCGAGGAGCTACTCGACAAGCTAGATCGCCTTCAGAATTTGTGCATCCGTTTTATATTTGGATTGCACAAATTTGATCATATAAGTATTTTCCGACGGCAACTGAAGTGGCTCCCCATTCGTTTTCGCCGAAACGTTCGTGTATTATGTGTGCTTTACAATATTTTGAAGACTTCTACACCTTCTTATTTAAGTGAACGCTTCACATTAGTGTCCCCTAGATGCAGACCAGCGCGTTCTTGTGTCAATTTGCCCAAATTAGTGGTTCCTCACTACAATACTACATTCTATAAAAAATCTTTTTCTGTTACGGCAGCAAGTTTGTGGAATTCACTGCCTGATTATATTTTCAAAGATGATCCCTCATTCTCAACATTTAAGTTTAGAATTAAACAATACTATTTATCAAATCAGACATAAATTATTGTAGATTAGTATGTATTTATATGTAAGTATATATGTTTGTATGTATGTATGTATGTATGTATGTTTGTATGTATGTATGTATGTATGTAGGTATGTATGTATATATATATGTATGTGAATATATATATATATATATATGTTTAACTGCCTCCGTGGTGTAGTGGCTAGCATGTACGGCTGCACACCCGGAGGTCCTGGGTTCGAGTCCCGGGTCGGGCCAAGTTTAGTTATTGTCTTTCTGTATAAGTAAGCCTCAGTAACAGCCCGGAGTTGGGAAGTTGGCGGTGTTTCACCCCCGTGCCTCGGAGAGCACGTAAAGCCGTCGGTCCTGCGCCTTAACTCTCACTGGTCGTGTCGAGCAGTCGTCCCACCGGAATATGAGAGTGATAGGAATAGAGAGTGCACTTGTGTCTGCGCGTACACTTGTGCACTATAATATCTCCTGCGCAGTTGGCTAGTCTCAATGAGATTGGCCGCCGTGGCCGGAATCGGTCGGGAGAACATCATCATATATTTGTATAATCATAATATTTAGTTAATATATGTATTTTAATATTAAGACAATTCCATTCAATGCTGTACTGTACCTACACCGCACTATATTAACTTATTTTCTCACTTCTGAAGGGTTTCTGGAAGAAATCTCTTAAAGAGATAAGTTATCCTTTGTCAATATTTTGTTATTTTATTTTGTATAACGTATATTTTATGGTACATAAATAAATAAATAAATAAAAATAAATAAATGGTGCCTCATCCCCCTTGTATTGAAGGGAGGCCCGTGCCCAGCAGTGGGACGTTAAATAGGGCTGAATAGATATGTATGTATGGTACATATAGTTTAGTTCTTTTGATATTCATATAGACATATTTTGTTCTAACAAGTTAAAAATGCATTATATTTACAAGGTATTACATATAGCATTTCTATAGATATAGATAGATTTTTATAACAAAAATAGTGTTAGAAAAGCACAAAATATTTTTCACTCAAAACTTACTAATCAAAAGCGGACCGGTCAAAAGTTCGTCATTATTCTTTCCCAATAGCTAAGCTACATAAATGTTATTAAGGTAATATAAGCGTTTTAATGTTATAGAACCCAAATCATACAAGCCATCTAGATTTTTAATATCCTACTAAGTTCTAGGATTAGCGCAGACAAAAGATTTAGTTCACTGTATTCTTCTTTAATATAGCTTGAGTTTTCAAGTGAAATTTCGTTTTAAAGTTATAATGAAATGTGCTCAAAGGGCATTATTAGACTTTTGGATTTTTTTGCCGGAAATCAAACCCTTTGACTTGAAAACCCTATACTATATTTATAAAAGTCGATAGAACCACTTAAAAAGATAATTACGATATACATCAATAACTCAGATTGATACTTACTAGATAATAAGTGATTTAGAAGATACTTATTGAAATAATAAAGGCATTGTAATATCAAAGTAATAAAGACGAGAGCAATTTAAAATTTAATTAATTTTGAACGCGATATTTTTCCTTCAAGCAATGAATAAAAAATGAAAGATGATAGCTCAGCATTGTTTTTCTATATAGCTTGAGGCTGATGTAATACAGCCGATTTAAAAAAATATAAATATATTTTACAAAACATTAAGACTAAATCGGTTTTTTAACTTGGTATATACCATTCGGAGGTTTTATGTTGTATGAATTTAGCCCTTTTTAACACAGTAGTGTTGGGCACGTGTCAACCTTCAATACAAGGGTATCAGGCCATAGTCCACCACGCTGGCCAAGTGCGTATTGGCGGACTTCACATATCTTTCAAAAACTTGCTAGGTTCTCTCAGACATGCAAGTTTCCTCGCGATGTTTTCCTTCACCGTAAGACAAGTGATAATCATGTTGGAAATGATTCGCACATGAAAATATCAGAGGTGTGAGACCCGGGATTTGAACTCGCTTCACTCGGTTTTCCAAGCGAGCGCACTGCCACTGTGCTTACCACTGCCTGTTAAAGTTTTATAATACTAGTGTTAAAACAATGAACAGTAGTAAATTCACACTCACACTCACACTTTCCACCGATTTAAACAGATGCTGTGTGAAAGTTCATAGCAACGTGCTTTGTCTAATAAGCTACCCGAAATAAGTTGGCTTTCTACAATTGATATTATTCATGGATAAGTAATTTTTTTCCTTTACAAATAGTGGTTGTACAATTTTATGTTGATATATTTAATTGACAAACCATCGCTTTTTGGAATCGAACCTGCGAATCAAGCATTTAGTTGTAATCAATCACATTTCACGAACACATAATCACAGTATAGTTAAATAGGAGCGGCTCACTTTCACTTTACCTAAATACGTCCCTAGGTACTTAACAGTAGCCTATGTGTTACTCCGTGTCAAGGTCTTTCTTTTAATTTCATCTGAATCCGTCCAGTCGTTAAGTGTGAAGGATTAAAAGAAACATACACATACACACACACACACACACACACACACACACACACACACACACACACACACAAACACACATACACACGCGTACGCACACACACACATACACACACGTACGCACGCACTCACGAACGCACTCACTCACGCACGCACGCACACACGCATACATTGTATATAAAAACTTTCGCATATACAATAGTAGATATTATTTACTTAGGTATGTGTGAACTTTAAAAAAATATATGTATAATCTTAAGCCTACTCTGCTCACAGTAAGTGAATATTCTAAATGTTTCATTTGCTGTGGCCAGATGCCACCAGCATCAGGAGAAATATTATCTGCAATTTGGAAGGGCCTTTTTCTTTTCACTTTCCGAGATCTCTACGAGAGTAATTTAGACATATCTATGCCAGCGAGACAGTTGGGCAATTCGTTTTAAATGTAATAATCAACCTTAGGATTTTAATATACGTTATAAGCCGCAAATATTTTTTCCATCTTATATGTACTTTTAAATTCAATTCGATTATTAAAAACTAAATAGTAAATACATACTTCATCTCTAAAGGAATCTATTCTTACAATTTATACTAATGTTATAAAGAGGCAGAGTCTGTTTGTTTGTTTGAATGCGCTAATCTCAGGAACTACTAAACAGATTTGAATTTTTTTTTGTATTAGATAACCTGTTTATTAAGGAAGGCTTATAGGCTATATATCATCCTGGAAAAATGTGCGGTTTTCGTGGGATAGATTCGTTTTTATCTGGGGACGAACCTAAAGCGAAGCGAGGGTGAGTCGCTAGTAGTCGATAAAGTAACTCAACGGCCATTATTTTCCATCTTCAATTAAAGTTATTATGATTCTAATTAGTAAAAGAACTTTCAGAATCAAATCAGTAGTTTCACAGATTACCCTACATAAAAACTATAAATTTTAGCTCTTTATAATATTAGTGTGGATGTAGGGTAGTGTGTATAATGTTCTATTTAACATTTTTCTTTTTAATAATTATTTTTATAATTTTATATTCAGTTAAATATAGGCACTAATCCATACTAAATAGCTCTACTGTAGCCCTTCTTGTATTTGCTTGTAATAAATATTTGGATTACAGAAATTTTATTTCGCCATAGTATGAAAATGCAAATTATAGGTTACATATTATTTGTACCTCTTTTTTTTCTAGGTCTAATTTAAGCAAATAATTATAAAAAAATAACAAAGACTTCAAATATTACTTATATAAAAGTTATGCTGAATTATATGTATACTGTAGTAGTACCTAAACAAAAGAGCCCCAGCATCTATAAATACAACCAACAAAGGTGAAACGTGTTCAAGCGACACAAAATTCATTTTCAATTCAAAATTCACAAAAACAAGGCTAAAACCCGTCTGTGTTTTCCGATTCCCAATTTTTTCATTTCTTTTTAAGAATGTAGACTTGTTTTTAAAAATGCTATTGGTAAAAGCGAGTGCAGTAACCCTTAGGAAATATGAAAATTCCAAAACGTATACGAAAATTGCATTTCAAATAGGCTTAATTACATACATACACTGTACGCTATTTGATTAATTTAGTGAATTAATAAATGTAAATTTTAATGTATTTATAAAAATTAACGATATATTCAATATAAGAATCATGTTTCTCAAGAGTCTGAAGATCCTGTGAGCATTTAGTGTCTTATTATATCTTAATATTATAAATCTGAAAGTTTAGATGTTTCGATGGATGTTTGTTACTCAAACACGCCAGATCTGGGTGAAATTTGGCACAGAGATAGATTATAGTCTGGAATAGCACATAGGCTTTTTATCTCGGAAAAATCTACGGGTCTCGTAGGATAGATTTGTTTTTGCTTTTAGAGACGAACCCGAGTGAAGCTAGGGTAACCACTAATTCGTATATATATATATATGTATATATTCACAACAAAAATCGAAGACAATAGAATACGTACATATATTGAAAAATTATTAGTACTTAAACTCCTTGCCCAGTTTTTATATTTTCTTATAACATATTTTTTTATTGTTCCTTTGTTCAATTCACTTAAAACAATGAATAGAAAGCAGAAAATCCATATTTCCGCTTAAGCTTAAAAGCTTTCTGAACAAAAAATAGGAATATGTAAACAAGAACTAACTTAAACTACAATCAAAAAAAGTATAATCATCACAATAAGCTTGAAAGTCTAATAAGCATTAAAGCTCACAAGCTCTTTACTAAGCTAACATAATATTTAAATATAATTTTTTTTCGAGGATTAGGTTAAAAATGACTATTGTGAAAGGCAAAGCTAATCAAGGAATCAATTTGTCCGTCAATATGAGCTACTTTACCTGTAACAGGTACGGGAGGCAGGGCGGGCGGGCAGTGCAACCGCTGCCTCCGCGCGAATCGGACGCGCGTGTTCTGTGCCCATTCTGATACTGTGTTGTTCTATGCCGTTCAGTTCAATTATTTTATTTGTAAAGGATTTTTTAAGGTATGTATTATTTATTTAATTTTTTTAAAGTATAAATAAAATTTAGAAATAATATTTAGATATGTACAATGTACATATATGTAAAATATGTATGAGTTAATTTATTATATATTAAACCGATAGGATAAAATCATGATTATATTTGACTGAAAGTCAATTTTTTATTAAATTTCTTCAACATGTTGTATTGTAATAAAATAATTAGGTACCGCTAGCGGCTCGGGCTGACGTGGATTTTACTTGTTGCACATTTTCATGATCGCTTCATTTATTTTAAGCAAAACGTATTCGTATTTAATGAGGGTTTAAATTAAAGCAAAGTTAATTACTAATTAACAGAATTATTTATATTTGGATGCCTTTTTTATGTAAAAGTATATCTATATATTTTTTGGCTTTTATATAAATATATATTAAAATATATATCTACATAAAATATATAATCAAGGTTTAACCTGTGTTTTGTTAGCAACAAATTCTTTTTCTTTGTTAGCTTTTTTTGTTAGCAAAAAAAAAGCTTTCATTATTATCCACGCGATTTCGTAGCATTACATTTAACACGTTTTATATTTCCTATGTAATGATTTTATTAGTTGATTCATAAATATTAAACTACAGTGATCCATAAATGCTTAAACTATATTTGCATGTAAAAGGTAGGCGACGCGTCCATTTAAAAACTGCTAATATTTCTTCTGTCTTTCACTCACGTAACTAAAACAATTTTGTTCCAAGCTGAATTTACTTTTATGTCAAAAAACTGTGTTTTAAATATAAAGACATTTATTTTTATTATACTTGGACATAACTCCACATGATGGTAAAATACTATAATTATATATAATTTTTCATATTTAGATGCTTAAGACATGAATAACTCGGATCCAACATGAAAGTTCCGGAAAATTCTTTTGCTCTTTTATTTTACTTCTAATTAAGGTCTACAAGTACAAGTAATATGTACTAATATATCAAAAGATGAACTTACAATATATATTAAATTATATATATCAGAAACCGAAAGTTAAAGACGAGACGGTACAAGTTGGACAAAGGGTTGTAGAGAATTTCTAATCCGGGTTTGGCTTCAACCCAAAAGTAACTTAAGATTAGATATGGTCATGGTGATCTGAATCTTACTTTACATTTCATTTCTTACTTAATAAAAGAAATATATGAAATAACTAATAACAAAAAAGCTTTTTTCTATTCATTCATTATTTAAATCAAGTACCAGTATAGAAATATGTCTACCAAATAATAAAAAAATCCCACTATATATTACTGGTAACAGTAGTCTATGTGTTACACTAGGTCTTGTCTATCTAAGTAATAAATGTCACCTAAATCCGTCCAGCTTTTTCAGCATGAATGTGATAAACATACACATATAAACTTTGTCATTTACAATGTTTAGATTATTTAATACTTTCTTAGATTTACACGAATCTTTGACATTTTAAATAAAACTATCTTTTCAGATTTTTTCGCGGATTTATCTTAATTTTTGATTCTTGATGTAGCGAATGCTTTACAGCAATCATGGTCACGGGAGAGACTAAGGTTTTAGACGTCTCCTGGGTCATTATATACTTGGTACAAAATTAAAAAATGATTTCAAAAAATCAAAATAGCACCATAGTACCTTTACAGTATTTGTTGATTTTAATTCTAAACATTTAAAAAAAAATTAAGTTCTACGTTTCACGCAATAAAAGAGATAAGAGTCGATGTTTTATTTTTCATATGGTTAATTTTTAGGCTCGAGTGAGATTTACGCTTTTTAACACGATAAGTTACGTGCTTTCCATCGGATAAGAGTTTCTTTCAAATGCTACTGCAATTTATCAATAATAAAGAATCTTTAATGTTAAAAGTTTCTATCATTTCGATTCGATAGGTCACAGGTTTTTATTATGTACCATTTCTATGGGGTATCATGGTTAAATGAGTGACCTCCGTAATCCCATTGAGACGGGGACAGTCCTATTGGGTTTTAGTGAGTAGTACTGGTTTTTCTAGCTGGTTAGCCACTATATTACCACCAGTATATAAACAGATGGAATACATACATGCATTTCCAAAAATTAAAAAAGGAATTTTACTGCAAAAAGTATGAAATGATAGTCCCATTAAAAGTATCTCGTGAAAATACGTACGAGCCAGTGCTCGTGATATATTCATAGTACCACATTGTTAGTGCCACATTTTTGGCTAAGCTAAAAAACAAACGACCAATCAAGACTTAAACTTTTATCATAAGCTTTTAAGTATCTTCTAGAGTAAAAGTTCTTGTATATTTTTGCAAGATTAAAGTCATTTTATCATGTCAATTAGAGCTTGAACAAGAATCAATCTATATTATTCATACAATTGTATGTCTATAACAGCTCATTTAATATGCCTAGCGGCAACGATGTTAGGTTCATTTGCCTCAGTTACAATTAAACTAATTATCATCATTTACAGTAATGTAAATAATATGTTTTAATATTTCTTCGTCCAGAGAATTTCTAATGTTCGTAAATTTCTTAAACACTACGTTCTTCTTTAATAACAAAACCTTAATCTTTGAAAATGCCATTATTATTATTAGTACTAATAAGTATTTATAAATAAATATATCTTATATCTTTAAATGAGCAATTCTTGTATATTTATTTATACCGGCGATCTCGGAAACGACTCTAACGATTTTGCTGAAATTCGATGTGTGGGAGTTTTTGGGGGGCGAAAAATCGATCTAGATTAGTCTTATGTCTGGGAAAACGCGTGTTTTCGAGTTTTCATGCGGTTTTCTTTCGCATTATTCCACGCAAAATATGGTCGCTAATTTCACACGCTCGGGTATAAGCGTCGTAGTCAAGCGGCTAAGGCGCAAGATTGACAATCACAGGTTCAAACCTGGACCAGGTTCGAATCCCGGCTGGATACGAAATTTTAACTTTTGCTTTTTTTGTATTTATTCAAGTTTGATGTTTTTTTTTGTTTTTAACCCAAATTAAAAAGAAAATGATACTTATGACTAAAAACTCCGGTCGCCCAGGTACTTTATTACTTATTTAATTTGACAATAAAAGATAAATTCATTTTTTTATATTAAATAATGGCATTTTTTAAAGATTGTTAAATTAAATAAATATCTTTATTTTTAAATACCTAATAGTATTAATAATTATCAGAACAAACATAAAAATGTTTAAAGTTTATTAAAAAACCATCTTTTAACTAACTGAAATATATTGGACTCGGTATTGAAGATTTCTATTGGCCATTAGCTCCATCATCAGGATTAGCTCGATGGTATCCGGATTTTACAGACAACCAAATTCCAAAACTTGATTACATTCCACTCAATCGTACTGCCTTTTTTCGACTTCTCCTTTAGGGAAAATAACCCTAAGTTATGTTTTGACTTTTTATAAATACAGCGTGATGGTTTACAATTTATTTATTTATACTGAGAATTAAAACAAGTGCACAACCGTATTTATACCAGCAGGACCGTCATTACCGCGGTTATCGTTGTTACTTGTGCTTCTTTCTTTTTTTCTACATAAGCAAAAATATATATCTCTGTACATTTTAAATATTACACATAAGTTTTTTGCAAGGAAAATACATATGGCGAGTGATTAGTTGAAGTTCGAAGTTAAGAAGGATCGAGAAAACTAAGAACAAGTAAAGTAATCTGGAGTGAAGTGATAGTGCGAGTGTTATTAGTGATAAAATGTTGTAATTCATTAAGTCGATACTGTGCAAGTAGCACGAGTGTATGTGAACTACCAAAAGTGACTCAGTGAAGTTTGAAAAAGCATTAAATATCTATAGTGCAAGAGAACTGCTTTAATCTTCGATACCTGAACCGTACATAGCAAGAATATAAACTTAATCGTATGCATTTAAGAACTATAAGGAAATATTTTACTTTTAGTAGCGAACATTGTTCACTTACAGCCACAGGAGTAGTCGCTAGCTATCGAATAGAAGTAATTGAGATACATTTAAAATTTATTAGCATCGGGCCTTTAATCAATGATGCACAAAACACGGTAATGCATTTATTAGTAATGAAGTCTAAAGCCAAGAATTTACTTATACCACGATTAGATATGATTTTATCTATTGTAAAGAGCTATTTGTTGGCAGTCGAGGTAAATGGCTCACGAACCGCTAGGTCAGGACGAAGTTTTGCCTTTTTGGAAAGAATGCTTAAAACTTACATCTGTCACTGTGTGTTATTTACGGTCTTAGCAAATAAAACTCTACGATATAGTGAGTAATAACGAAGGAGAATAAAAGCGAGTGATTATAGGCAAAAGCTATTTTACTAATAAACTTATTTTTTATCGTAGCTTTACGCGCTTTTTTTGTATTTAACTTATACCTACTTATAGTAGTGTATTATATAATTCTTTCAAATTCTCGTAAACCCACAAAGTCAAAACAAACACACAAACATACAAACGAAGAAATATGGTTTTAACTTTATTAAATTTTACTTATACGCCTTATTTATACGTACAAATACTATTGTGATACATAGTAACTGACAATCTTTATTTTCTCTATATGTATATTCAGTGATCTAAATATGATGAGTTTGTGGGTTAAACAAAATATTACTTGTAGCACTCTGGTCTTTACACTGGATTTATCCTCCGAACAGTCGAACAAGGTTTCCAGGTCAAGAGTGGATATGTATCCACTTGGGGAACGTGTTTAGAATGCAGCGTAACAATGATGATTGGTGTAAGTGAAAATTATTTTTGTGTCGATTCAATATTTGCATACTATGTTCTAGAAAATATAAGGAATACTGTATGAGCTATATCTTTGGATCTTTTTTAACCGACTTCCAAAAAGGAGGAGGTTCTTAATTCATCGGAATTTTTTTTTTTTAATTGATCAGATTAAAACCAATCGCGGTTACAGTAAGAAATATTGTAAAAAAAAGGGATTTGATGAAAAGTTTCACATTAGGAGCATTCTATATGAAGCGAACAGGTAAAAAAAATTGACATTTGCGCTTTAGATAATAATTATTTGATTATATTATAGCTATAGGTACATATCCTCGATCAAGACACAAAATCTTTTTATAATTTTTGGATTAGACCTGATTATGGAGTTAGAGAAAAATCAATACAGCGGTGGAATTTATATTCTATTTAATAGGGTTTTTGATTGCATTTTTGGATATATATTTTTTGTGTAAATAAGACGTATTTTAATTTTTGAAACTTGCATTTCGCATACTTTGTCCCATTTATTTTTTGCTAATACATAATAGCTAATAGTGTATAAATAATCCTCGCCAAGTCTCATAATGGGCATAAAAGTCATTTAGAATTCAGACCAGTTATAGTGCTGAATTTAAAAAAAAAGTCATTGAATTTCTTAAAATACAAAACCTGGCATATTGCTATTTCGTTTACTAAAAAGAAGCTGAAGTCATACAATAAAACATCCAATTGTCCCATTTTGGTTCCCATTTCTGCTTCATTTGTCGACTAGATGGCGTACCTTTCACACTGATCTATGGAGTGATCCTATTTACAAGGGCCCGCTGTAAGTGAATATATTTTTTCAATTTCGCTCCTACGGCAGTAATGCTTAGAAAAATGGCTTATCGTAGATCATGTGTAGGTATTTTTTGATAGAGCGTAAAATTCTTGTCGTCTTCATAAGTATTTACCTCGTACATTTTGCTATCATGGTTACGTTTGTAAAACAAGTTATTGGTGTTGTTGTAGTGATTTTATTGAAGACTATCCTACTAATATTATAAACGCAAAAGTTTGTAAGAATGTATGTATGGATGTATATTTTTTACCCTTCACGCCAGAACAGCTGAACGGATCTGGATGAAATTTGGCACAGAAATATATTATAGTCTGGAACCCTACTTTTTATCCCGGAAAAATATGCGGTTCCCGAGGGATAGATTTGTTTTTATTTTTTCTAGAGGTGAGCCGCTAGTAGAAAATATAGTGGAAGCATATCGTTTGATATCATTACCCAACTCTCATTATCTTTAATATCTAAGAAGAGAAGAAATGCATGACTGATACAGTAAATGCGAGTATAATAACTCTCACTCCAATTTTATAGACACCTACGAGTATATCCAGAAAGAATTTGCTAGGAAGGTCATTGCTCTTCATCTAAAATAACCACTTATTGACACGATACTAGATCAATTAATCGTTAAAAATGTCTATCTGTCTACCTGTTACCCTCTAATCTCTGAAATGATCGACCTGATTTTAACCTGTTTTTACCCAAGTAACGGATAGTTTCCCTTGGGAAAAGTGGTTGAAACACTTTAAGCAAGCTCACATGAACTAAAAGTGAGCGCTAAAAGAAAATAAGGGCCAGTCATTTTATAAATTCATTAGCATTGCCTGCGGCTCTGCCCGCGTTCAGATGAAAAAAAAAGCAAATTCTTAGGTTTTACATATTAGTTTACTCTTATTTTGCAGTTTTTGTATTTTTTTTTTGACAAATGAAATATTTTCCCGCAATAAAAAGTCTATCCTATATGTTGACCCGGATAACCAGCTATCACCATATCAAATTTCATCAAAATCCCTCCAGTGGTTTTTCTGTGATGCGGTAACAGACAGACAGATAGACAAAAATTCTAAAAACTATAGATTCGGTCTCTGTATCTATAATAATGTCTATTTCAATAGGATTTTCTAAAAAATATTTAATGTACAGATTCGGCTTAGTTACAATTTTATTATATGTATAGATATATATTAATAAATTTTTATTTGGTAAAATATATAAACCACGTACTTGTAATAAGCCCGAGTCATATATTACATAGATAAAATATAAAAATATTAAAAATCATTTCTATCCTGAAAAATACGATGTCTCTAATTAGTAGGGCACTGAAATGGAAATTTAATAGACACAAATAAGACTCGGAAGCTCACACAAGAGGTGTTCATTTAAATCTCGCGGGTAGATTTGCAATTAAAATACCGTTAATAAAGTCGCGGGGTTTGAGGGTAATTTGCGTGAAGGATCTAGGATGTAGAGTCACTTTAATGTTAGAGTACTTAATGTAAGGTCGAATTTACATAGTTGAATCTGAAATTTTGAATTATATAGTAGATTTTTGATTGATAACAATATAAGTTCATATTATGCAGACTAATATATATATATATATATATATATATATATATATATATATATATTTGTGAGTAAATATTTTTAAGGAAATATCAACGAAGCCAGCGTCGTTTATTTTTATAAATAAACTGCTATAAACAAAAATAGGCAGTGGTAGCCCAGTGGTAACGTGCTCGCTTGGGAAACCGAGTGAAGCGGTTTCAAATCCCGAGACTCGCACTTCTGATATTATCATGTGCGAATCATTTCTAACATGATTACCACTTGCCTTACGGTGAAGTAAAACATCGTGAGGAAACCTACAGTCTGAGAGAACCTAGCAAGTTTTCGAAAGACATGTGAAGTCCGCCAACCCGCACTTGACCAGCGTGGTGGACTATGGCCTCTATATGGACTATGATCTCCTCGTTTTGAAGGAGGCACGTGTCCAGCAGTGGGACGTTAAAAAAGGGCTAAATACAATACAGTACATACAAACAAAAATAAGATTTTATGTATAAACTGTTTAAGGTAGTTAAGATGTTTCTGTCGACTTCCGGATTTGGTCTATAGTACCTATAGGGTTACATGGTATATTATTGTGATGTCACCAAAGTTATTCAGATACTTGAAAGATATATCGACATATAATTTACAATTTTAATAGCTTTAAGAAAGCAGTAAATTTATTAATAGTTTGTATTATTATAAGCAAGTATATATATTATGTAACATTTATGACTTATAAATGGAAAAATAATTTGCGTCTGCTGTCGTCAGTCAGAAAAGGTGTTATTTAACTCAGGGATATAATAATTATATTTTGTGCGTCGATATCTTTGCAAATTATTCGATATATATTTATACATAAAAAATATGTATAGTATAGATTTTTAATATATTTATAATATATTTTTTATACATTTTGACATTTATTTCTTTAATATTTTTTTTTCATGGGGGTATACTCACGATAAAATAGTGAAGGCATTATTAATTCGATTTTGTCTTTTCAGATTATCAGTATGGATGAATCTGTTTGAATCATCTGCAATAAGGCAGATGATAAGCAAGTGTATGAAATAAAAAAGGTTTTTTGTTTTTTGCATTTTCTCAGAAGATTTACTATAGTAACATATATTTTTTTTTCACCATCGGAAAGTAGAGATTTCAACGAAAAGAAAACATACCAACTTTTTGAAAAAAGCTGATATTTTGACGGGTGAATTTTCGATTGAAAATTAGGGTGCTTTTTCGATATTAATTCAAAATAAGGTGAAAAAATTAATATTTTTAATCAAATAAATTACAGTGTATTTGGGATATAAAAAGGTAAGTTTTCACCAAATTTCGTTAAAACAAAAATATTTTTGTAAAAGATAAAAATAAAAAACCAAAAATTTGGTTTTTTGAATTTTTCACATAAATTTTGAGGTTATGTGAAAAAAGTGTAAATACAAAAGTTTTAGAGCTTTTTATTACCTACAACTTTGCCATTTGACTTTTTTCGATAGGGCTTTTAGTTTTGCCGGAAATTGAGAAAAACCGTTTTTTACCCTTAAAAACTCACCCCCATCCCCTTTCCGACCTCAGATCGCCCGTAAATTATTTTTCCTTTCATTTTTATAATATTCCCCTCCTTTTCTAATGGGTTTCATCCTACTATTTTTTTTTTTCATTTTTTATTATTTTTAAAGGCTTCTACCCTGGTCTATATACGAAGTGTGGCATTTTAACTTAATATTTACAGTTAGGACAGAGCTGTAAATTTGACATAATTTTTTTTTTAAATTTTAACTCAAATACAAAACAAAATAAAAAATACCATGACTGTATACGGTTTAAGCGTTTTGTCTTGTCATGGGCATCACTCATCCAATGGGACTGACGTCAAAGGCTAATGATTTGGAAATCTTTCCGATAATCTGCACCGGATGATTTTTTATCAATTTTGTACGTACGGTTTTGATATCATTAAAATTTTTATTAGTATATTATTTATATTAAAACTTGCTTTATGTTTACACAAAAAATTTAATGTGTTACTATCAAATAAACAAACACCACATTCAAAGATATAGCTAGGTATACTATATATAGCACTAGTAGCTCAACCTCGCTTCGCTCGGGTTCGCCTCTAGAAAAACAATAACAAATCTATTCCACGCTTACAGTACATTATTATGGGATAAAACGTAACCTATGTGCTATTCCAGACTATAATATATATCTATGTCATATTTTATCTAGATCTGTTTAGCCAGCTATTCTGGCGTTATTGAGTAACAAACATCCATCCAAACATCTAAACTTTCACATTTATGAGTAAAATAGACATTGACAAATATTTTAGCACTAGGTACAATGTTCAATTTTGGTATTTTTTACTAAATATAATAAATAATTAAATACATATGTTAGGATACTATGTTAATACACAACACCATCTAGTTCCATGGTAAGCTACGAGGCTTGTGTTATGGATGCCAGATAATTTATACATTATACATAATATATAACTTTAAATACATACATATTATAAATATAAATATGACCACCTTACATAATAGAAATTAATTTAACAGCAATTGCAATAATGTTTAATCTAGATACATATATATATAAATATATATATATACCAGTTATTAATAACAACGAAATTTTAACTTCAATAACTTGAGCTTTTCAACCAGATCGAGGAAAAATTATTACGCATTAGATAAAAAATTACAAACTCATCGTGATAGTCAAATATCAAAATGAGATATACTTATTATTCTCAGACATTCAACTGAAGCTTTCTACATATAAGGTATCAGGGTTTAAGCTTCTAAGGAAAGCTTTTATTTTCGTTTTGTTTGTAGTGTTTAACATTATAAAAAATTTAAGTTACAAGAAAATAGACATAGTACATAAGTGATATACAATATACATGTTACAAACGTATAATTTACTTTTTTTGTTGTACGAGAATGTATGTATGTAGAAGGTAAACTGTTTAGGTGTTCTAGTGATTCAGAGCTCTGAGGTTCAATTCCCGGGTCGGGCCAAATTTGTTTATAAAAATTTTTTGTTAAGAAATTTTCAGTAACATCAGAGTGTTACTGAGAATTTCATATCAGAAATTAAATTGTATGTTAGCGAAGTTTCGCCCCTGTGCCTCAAAAAGCACATAACAGTCGATCCTGCGCCCAATTTGCTACCTGTCGTGTTGAATCGTCGTCCCATCGGAGTTTGAGAGTGACATGATTAGAGAGTTCACTTGTGTTTGCGTTATAATATCTCTTATGGAGATAGCTAATCTTAGTGGATTTGGCCGTCGTAAATCAGTCAGGAGTAAAAGGTAACTGATGGTAGGTAGGTCTTACAAATATTGTTTTTAATTGCGAAATAATTTTATTTTCTATGCCTCTTAAATAAACGTGAATAAATACACAGTCAAAATTAAAATATATCACAGTTCTATATAGCAGTAGTGTATTATAAATAAAATCAGTATAACATAATTATTTTCCGTACCGGAGAGGTCTATATTAGTTTATACTGCATCATTTTAATATGCAACACGTATTTTGCAGTATTAAATTAAACTGAGCTCAAATTGATTTAACTGAATGTACGAAACAGATCTATGTGCAATGATAAATCTCTACTTTGAAAAGCAAACATATATATTGGATAAACTAAGCGAGTGGTGCTAATGGATATAAGATAACTAAAAGCTTGTATACGTCACTACGAGCGCCAGTATGTTCAAGGTCCACGTATAATAATAAAAATATATATTAAATTTCTTATTTATACGTATTGTCGTGTTTGTCTGTCCATCTGTTCTGTTTAGGGATAGACAAACAGACAGATTTGCCTTAGAAACAATATATTATACTATATTACTAAAAGTTAGTAGGAACGTGTTTCAAGTCGTTAGGCAATTTTGTACATTTTTGAAAAAATATGGAATCCACATAAGCGTGTGTATTCTTGCAAAGGTATTTTATTAAAATTTAGATTCATATTTGTAAGTGAATATATTATTCAAGTCAATAGTTAGCGAGTTTTTTTTACTTCTAAAGTCGTATACATTGTGTAACACCTCATCCCCCTCTAACTTTTAAAGTTTGGGATGGAAAATTATGAAAGAAATTGAGATAATAGAGGTGTTATAATATTTTCAACGAATATTATTTCATTAAGTAGTTTTATATACGTTGAGTAGTTTTTGAAATGTTGGATACTTTTGGTACTACGCGTTTGGCCGAAAAATTCATTTTGTTTCTTAACTACACAGTTTTAAGGACATTTTGGCTAAGATTTTATGGTGACCTTGAAACGACGAGCAACATAAACTTAGACCTTGTAACTACCTAATAGGTTAACGAGACGGACCGTACTATAAACTATTGCACCGTGAAGTCAATATGGTAGAATTTGAATCTCTATACTATTTTTTCACTTTTCCTCTTACCAGAATCTGTTATATTTTTCAATACATGTTAAAACATTGCTCTATGAAAAGATACATTTTACTGATTGGCAAAATTTCAATATTAATACCGTTTAAAAAAAATGTAAAAATGTATTTTCATATTTATGAAAGTTGTAAAAAAGCAGTGGTGACCTAGTGGTAACGTATTTGCTTGGAATTCCTAATGAAGCAAGTTCAAATCCCGGGCCTCGCAACTCTTATATTTTTATGTGCGAATTATTTTCAAACATGATTACTTCTTGTCTTACGTAAAGGAAAATTTTGTGAGGCGAGGGAACTTAGCAAGTTTAGCATGTGAAGTCTGCCAACCCGCACTTGGCCAGCGTGATGGACTATGGCCTCGTCCCATTCGTATTGAAGAAAGGCCCGTGCCCAGCAGTGGGACGCTAAAACGGCTGAATACAATACAATAAAATTTATGATATAAAGTATTATGTTTAGTTATATATCTTCTTAGATTTTGCTTGTAGCTCCGTTCATGTGATCCACTGTCAAAACAGGGTAGGTATTATAATAAAAGCACTTTAATATTAGATACCTATTAGGTACTTAATCGAATTCTTCTATATACCTTTTCAAGTTACAAAATTGTTTCATTACAAACAAATTATTTTCTCTTACTCGTATTCTCTCATATACAACGTTATTTGTTAACATACTTTTTAATATCTTTTTTATTAAGTAATTAAAATTTTCTTCAATTGTGGTCATATGTAAAATAGCAATCGTCTTAGTATTTACGTCTTATTGTAATATATATAAACGAAATATTTTTTATAAAGTTTATTGTATTAGAAGTCAAGCGAATTACGGCATAAATCCAGACCACTACAAATATTTGTACCAACTACAATGTAAATAACAACCTCTACTCTACTTAAGTCTGTTCAAAAATAAAGAAATAGCGTCACTAAATATGATGGTATAATTGTTATTATTATTACTTATGATATTAATAATTTATGACTTCTTATGTATTGTAATATTATAAAGAGGAGAAATTTGTTTTTTGTTTGTTTGTTTGTATCGAATAGGCTCCGAATCTGCTAAGCCGATTTAGATGAAATTTGGTAAGAAGATATCCTGTTGGTTTGATACCCTGGGAGAGAAATAGAATAGTTTTTATCCCGGAAATCATAAAGGGGGAAATCAATAATCTAAAGGGGATGAAAATGGGGGGGAAAGTTTGTATGGGGAAGCAACCTAGGGACGAACCCGAGCCAAACGAAGGTGAGTCGCTAGTTTCTTATATAAGCAATGTAATTTCATTTCAAAGCAAGAGTTTCATTGGATTTTAACAAGTTTTAAAAGTATACGCCAAGTAAGTTAATCCAAGATGGCGTGGCTCCTTTAAAATTAACATTACTTATCATCAATAAATTTATAACGGTATTCTAAGGCTGTTTGAGATTTTTATTTAGATCGAATCTTTGTCAGGAGATTACGCCGTGCACCTTTTGCCTGAATAATTGATTTTCTCATTATGGAAGGAACAATTCGACCCAAAGAGAATACTTTACACGGGCATCAGCTTAGCCAAATTAAGATGAAGTAGTGGATTTGTGGTGAAATTATAAATTCTTATTTGGAATTTCAAAAACACATTACTTAATTTACAAACCTCATGATCCGTCATTGTCAAATACTTTCTTTGTGAATGATTGATTTTTAAATGTAAAAGTCGCTGTATGTCTTTTTCCGAGGGTAGGAGTGGATTAAAGTAGTCGTGAATTTGTGCTCTACATTTTGATTACTTTTTAAAAATATATAAAACTATATTATGTACCTGTGAACATTGTTTACCTGCCAGCTATAACATTCTTTCTTATTTCCACTAATTACACTTAACTTTAACGTGACAGATTAAAATTAATATGGAGTCTATAAAGAACACTCTAGACGAGCTCACTGCCCACTTTAACACAAGGATGTCGGAGTTTCAAAAGGAATTAAAAGGTACTATTCCTACCACTAGCCCTTCTTCTGCCATCAACATCCAATTTAACTCATTCCGGGCCTTTGTCTTAACGGCATTAGAAAATCTTCAACTGCAAGTAGAGTTTCTTTCAAGACAGTATGATGAGCTTGAGATGCGGTCAAGGAAAAAGATTCTACTGTTGCACGGAGTTCCAGAGACAGATAAGGAGGATATGGCAGCTAGTGTTGCACAACTTCTCAGTGTTCAGCTTAAAATTCCACAAGTGGTTCCAGCTTCTTTTAGTCGGTGTCATAGGCTTGGACATAATGATAAGGATAAGCCCCGTGCCTTGCTTATTAAATTTAGTGACCTGGCCTTAAGAAATCAAGTTTGGTCGGCCAAAACAAAGTTAAAAGGCACCGGGGTAACTATGTCTGAGTTTCTGACTAAGCCTCGCCATAAAGCATTCTTAGCGGCACGACAACGTTTCGGTGTAACTAAGTGTTGGACTAGGGACGGTGTTATAGTGGTGTTAAGTGCGGATGGATCAAAACACCGGATAACTAGTGCATCTGAACTGAACGCAATTCCTAGCTCAGCTAATAGTGCTTCTGGTCCTGTCCTCATGCCCGCTGCTGTGGAGGCCTCAAAATCTTCAAAAATTACCAATCCCAGAACCAAAAGAGTGTTAAAGAAATAATTACTGTAATTGTTTTGTAATCCATGTTTATAACAATTCATTGTTTTTAATTTTTACTCGTCCCATATGTACTTGGTTTGTTTTTCTCATTCAATCCCTCTTTGTTTATGGCTCTTATTCTTTGTTTATATTGTATTATTTTAATTAATTGTTTTTTTATGCCTGTGCATTAATTTCCTTAAGGTAGGTAATTTAATAAATAACAACAAAGTACAAACTTATGTTTAACGTTTGACTTTGACAGCACAGAGCACAGACAAATATACGTCACTGTACTGAGTACGTTCGAAAATAATAAGACAAAATTTGTTCTTTTAATTTTCAATTTTAAAAGTTGTTTTTTCTTTATGCTTATATTATTTTTTATAAAATTTAGCACATTTTTTGATATGTAATTATTAATATATATCTTTAATTCAGAATAGCTGGCGGGAAAGGAAATAATTATACATATATTATTATTATTTTTTATTTTTGTTTAAGTTATATTTTATTAACGTATTGTATTTTATTATAATATTATATTTATTATAAACTGAAATGTCGTCCAACGTAAGTGATAGTGATCTTTTTTTGTCTATGTCGTCTTCAGATGACTTATCCAGTAATGATAGCTTCCACAGTACCTCACTTCCCTCTCTCAATGTTACCCTTGATTCTTACTTCTCAGACTGTTCGAAAAATTTTAATATTATCCATATCAATGCCCAAAGTATTCCGGCTCACTATCCAGATATGCTTGCGTCATTCGAATCGCGTAATATACACGCTATCCTGGTATCTGAAACTTGGCTCAAGCCTTGCTTACCATCAACCTCTTATTCTCTCCCTGGTTTCCGCCTTATCCGCAATGACCGCATTGGTAAGGGTGGTGGTGGTGTTGCGATCTATTTACGCTCCTATATTCCCTATACATTAATTAGCTCGTCAACTCAGCCACCTCCCGTGGATACTGCTGAACATTTACTTATTGAAGTCATTCTCTCTCATTCGAAAATCCTTTTAGGTGTATTCTATTGTCCCTCTCCTTCACTTAATTACTTCCCTTCCTTTGAAAACCTTTTAGAAAATCTGATTCCAACTTATGAACATAGTATCATAATGGGTGACTTTAATACTTGCCTACTAAAAGGTGACACCCGTAGTAACAAACTGTTAAATACTATTAACTCGTGTGATATGCATATACTTCCACTAGCAGCCACCCACAATTTCCCTAGTTGTACCCCTTCACTTCTTGATCTAATAATGGTCTCATCTCCTAATTTTGTTTCAAAACATGGTCAATGTTCAGCCGACATGTTCTCGTACCATGATCTTATATACCTCTCATATAAAGTTCGTCCTCCCAAGGCTAAATCGAAAATCCTTCTGCAACGTAATTTTGGTGGAATGGATGTAAGTCGCCTGTGTGACGATGCACAATCTATTGATTGGTCTTTAGTTACTGATGCAAATTCATTAGATAGTAAAGTAGATATTTTTAACAAGTTAATTACACAACTTTATGATACTCATGCTCCTATTAGGCCAATTAAAATGAAACATCTCCCAGCACCATGGCTAACAGACGAAATAAAAAGTTTAATTCATAAGAAAAATAAGGCAAAATATAAGTTCAAGGTTAACGATAATGAAGTCAATCGCAAAAAATATAATAAAGCTCGGAATCGCTGCAATACATCGTGTAGGGATGCTAATCGCCGCCATATTCACAAATCAATCGAAAACGGCGATACTTCTAAGACCTGGAAATTTTTGGAAACACTGGGAGTTGGAAAATCTTCCTCATCTAATACCTCTTTTAAATTGGATATTGAATCCCTTAATAGTTATTTCTGTACTTCGGATGCACTTGATAGCGCCAGTAAGCAACATACATTAAATATTCTTTCTGCTTTACCAACCCCTGATTTTCCAACGTTTACTTTTAGATCGTTCACAGAAAGTGATGTTAAAAAGAACATTTTATCCATCTCTTCGAATGCCGTTGGTACTGATTGCGTCAGTCGTAAAATGATCATTCCTATCCTAGATATTGTTACTCCTATCTTGGCTCATATCCTTAATCATTCCATTTCCGTCGGAAAATTCCCTGATGCATGGAAAAACGCCCAGATTATCCCTCTCCCTAAAAAAGTTAATCCTTCATGTACTGCTGACTTTCGTCCTATTTCTATATTGCCATTCCTGTCCAAAGTCCTAGAAAAACTAATCTACCAACAACTTACCCTATTTATTAATCAGCACTCTATCCTGAGCCCTTTCCAATCCGGTTTCCGACCTGGTCATAGTACGACCTCAGCGCTAATCAAAGTTACCGACGACATTCGTTTAGCTATGGATAATAAACAACTCACGATCCTGACACTTCTTGATTTCAGCAATGCTTTTAACACAGTAGACTATGATATTTTGTTGAGATTGCTGTGTTCCATTAACATATCTCCATCCGTGGTAGATTGGTTTCGGAGTTACCTCAAAGGCAGACATCAGCGCGTTCGTATTGAGGAGAATGTATCCTCATGGTGTGACGTCCAGGCTGGGGTACCTCAAGGTGGCGTATTATCTCCTTTACTCTTCGCAATTTTTATTAACTCTATTACTCAACACATTTCATCTTCCTATCACATGTATGCAGACGATATTCAGATTTACCGCCATTCAACACTCGAAAATTTGAGCACTACCATCATTACGATAAATAGAGATCTACAAGCAATTTATAACTGGAGCAAGCTATACGGCCTTAACGTTAATCCTGGAAAGTCACAAGTGATAATTATCGGTAGCCCATGTCTGATTGCAAGGCATGAAGGCTTGAATTTACCTGCGATAGAGTATGATGGGGCTGTTATACCTTATTGTTCTACAGTTAAAGATCTTGGCGTTCACTTAGACCAAACTCTATCTTGGTCAGTACAAATGAAAGAAGTGAGTAGGAAATTATTCTTTAAACTGGGTTATTTGCGGCGTCTTCGTTCTATACTGCCCATTCCTACCAAAATTATGTTAGCAAATTCTCTGCTCCTTCCGATTCTCGATTATGCAGACGCAAGCTATCTTAATCTGACTGAGGACCATCTAAATAAACTCGAGCGACTCCAAAATCTTGCAATTCGTTTCATATTTAATTTGCGTAAATATGACCACATATCTGAATATCGAACAAAACTCAAGTGGCTCCCAATCCGATGTCGCCGGAATCTACACATTCTCTCTCTTCTGTACTGTGTGTTATTTAATCCAACATACCCGCCTTATTTAAAGGAGAAGTTTGAATTTCTAGGATCTCATACGAATAGGTTAAGATCTTCAGAGAATTTGATGCTAAGAATACCTGTACATTTAAGTAAATTCTTCGAGTACTCCTACTCTGTACAAGCAACCAAACTCTGGAATAGTTTGCCTGTTCACATAAAACGTTCCAAATCATTACAAATATTTAAAAAATCTTTAAAAAATCATTTTTTAGATCATATTTCTAAATGAGAAGTCGACATTGTACAAGATTTTTATTAATTTTAATTTAAATATGTATTAGTATAATTTATAGATATATATTATATACATAGATATTTATGTAGTATTTCTAAGTATTAGGTTGTATTGTGGTATGTATTGTATATAATATTTAATATTTACACCACCCACCCTGTGTAGTCTTCCATATTTCCTAACCCAAAGGTTGTCTGGAAGAAATCGCTAATTAGCGATAAGACCGCCTTTTGTGCACACTTTTGTTTCTGTTTCTTTTTTTTTTTTTGATAATGTGCTTGTATTTACTTTATGATTGTGGTGTACAATAAAGTATAAATAAATAAATAAATAAATAATGTTAACACAATAATTAAATTAGAAGTTATATTACATACTTACATAATTACACAACAAAATGATTAAAATCGAAATTAATATTTTTTAACAATTTTCATTACAGTAGGCACTTCTTTAAATAAGATACTTCTGTTTTATTATATTTTCATAAGTGTAATCACAATCAAAGACTTACTTAAAGATGACTATATCTAATCATATATACTTATAAATATGTATAGTGCTCGTATTTGTGTCTGTTTCTGATATACAAGAGTTGCCTTGTAAAGCTTTGGTGTCAAGAGAAGTGTGTGCTGAACGTGGCTAGGTGTCTATTTAACATTGTTTGATGTTTGTTCCCATCTTCCCTTGTTGCCTTAGAACACGTTATCTGTGAGCAATTGAAAGGTTTTTTACATAAACTGCATAACTATAAGTTTTTAGCATCATTTGTTTTTAGCAACACTAGATTCCTTTGAAAAAAAGGAAAAACACAGTTTAATCCATTTTTCATAAAAACAACTAATTCTACAGGAAACATCTTTTTAAAAAATGATTATTTTTACAAAAACTAGTTTTAGTTCTCTCTGTTTTTTTTTTTTAATTCGAATTGTAATCTTTTTAAATTTTTGTGTATTATTTTAATTGTGTTAGTGTATTTTGTTATTTATTTAATTTAATATTTTATAATAGTAATTTATTATTGTAACATAGATATAATGTAAACATTTTATAAAATCTCCTTTGCATGTGGTATTCACCTTAAAAGGTTGTGCAATTAGCTATAAGAACTTAAAAAAATTGTACTCGTATATAATAAATTGTATTATTGTAACTAACCACTGGTGAATCTAATAAATAAATAAATAAAAAACTACATAACTTTGTTAAATTTTCACAAAAACTATATGAATGCTGTTTAGGAGTTTTGTAAAAAAAAGTTAACACTGTTTTTATTATATTTATAACTTATAACGTTTTACATTTTTTCCCATGGCTTCATACGCGAAAAAAATAAATGTATAATTATTATTTTTTTTCAAAGTACTACAAATCAAAATTACAAGTCTAAATGGTAAAAATATTACAATTCACCTTTTACATATATCATAATAATTCAATATCGGACTAAAAAATAACTCATACTCGTATGTTAATCCAAGAAGTATGGTATTTCTGTATCTTCGTATATCGCGGTATAAGAACCAGATGAACGTATCTACAAAAAAATCTAAAATCGTTTTTTTTCATAAAACGAGTCACAATGTGGTCCTTTACGAAATGCCATAACGACGTAACAGTAAAATCAAATAGTTCACAAATTCCAAAAAAACGAAAAGCATATGAACCACTTTCAATAGAACCAGAAAAACGTATTATGAGTAGTATATAGAGTACATAATATTATGAGTACCACTAAATTAGTTTTAATTATCTTATTACCAGTTAGGGCTGTAGGAACGTAATTGTAAAAACAATATTTTTAATCGTAGAATATTGTTTCGTTCACAATATCATACACGAACCATATCAACGTAAAAGCTTATACGCTGTATTGGGTGTTACAAGATTGTTTTTATGCTAAATTTGAAGAACCAAAACAACGATTATCTATTTATTTTATTGGCACAAGCATTTTTATAAAATATATTTATTTTATAAAAATGATTGAATGCATGATACTCCATTAAATAAAACTTAACTTCACAAATTATGTATTTAAGTACGATAACAACAAAAGTTTCAAAAAAGGTAAGGGCCACACTAACGTATGTCAACCGAATTTCAAATAAATATATATTGTGTCTATGTAAGCCTGTGTAAATAAATAAATGTTAACTATTTCTGAGCTCTAATAGTATGCCAATATATCAATATATATTTTCCTTTCGTTAATTGTATATTATCACTATTAAAAAGCTGGTAAAGTTAAAGTGGCGAATTTACCTAGTATTTTTGCTCTCCTGTAAAATTGAGAATGTATATACGTTCATCTGATTCTTACACCGCAATATATATATATTCGTTTTCGCGTCATTGAGTAGCAAAAATCCTCGTCTACTCAAATATTAATGAGATCTCATGCCGTAAAGTTGACTGTTGACTGACACTAAAATCTGTATCAAATTTTAATAATAAAATAATATTTCCTTTGTTTCAGATACCCGTGTTTGTAGTTCACAATAAAAATATTCTATTTTCTATCTCGTAGTAGTGAAGTGTATTGAAGTTTTAGGATCGGACTTTACAATATTCTAATAAAGGTGAGTTCAGTGTTGCCAAAAAAATGTCTAATAATTATGTTTTGGATGTTCTAAAAAGATAGAAATATATTTTAAAATGATTTTAAATACGTTAAAAGTTGTACTTTCTTAGAATTACGCGAATATTTGACATTTAAAATAAAACTATCTTTTCGAATTTTTTCGCGAATTTATTTTGATTTTTGGTTCGCGACGTTTCGAATGCTTTACAGCAATCATGGTCACGGGAGAGACTGAGATGTTAGATGTCTAAAAGTTATTATATAGTTGTTACAGATAGCCTACCCATAAATAGCAAAATGAATTCAAAAAATTGAAAAATGACACTAAAGTACCTTACAATATTTTTTAAAGATTTTATACGCTTACTTTTGTTTGCTGTAAAACATTTGAAACGTGGGAATAAAAACCAAAATAAATTCGCAAAGATAGTTTTATTAAAAATGTCAAACATGCTTAAATCTAACGAAGTATTACAATAATTGTTAACATAATTTATATGCCTTATCCCTCTTACAACAGGTAAGCCGCGTTGATTGCATACAAACTAAGGGCTCCCATTAATGGGATTACGATCGTTTATAGGATGAATAAGGCGGTGCGCTAACAAAAGTGTATTGTCAACTTTATAATCGCAACGGAACTGTGAGATAAGGCTGATATCATGTTCTGCCCTAGTTTACACTCGATGAGTGAATTGTAAGGGTTTCTTATATAAAATAAGCGAATAATTATATACGACGTCGTACGTATTGTATGTGTACGTCGGTCTGTTCTCGTAGAGTTATGGAAAACTTATTATATTACATTTAAATAAATAAAATTTTCGAATTATAATACTATGATTTAGAAGAAATCATTAACCGTTTCCCTGTCCATGAGTCATATATGAACATTTAGATTGTTTAACTATTGTGTCTATTTTGCGGACAATTAATCTGTTAATACTTTTTTTAACAAAAAATGTATACTGACTTCAAAATGATTTGCTGTTTGTTGACTAGAAATCAATTAGAATTCATACCACTCTTAGGTAAGAATTTTATATGAATATATGGGTTCACCATGACGTATATTCTAAAGTATACATTGCTTCACAAAATATTTGTGAAGGTCACATGAGACCAGGACACACAGGAGACCAGATTAATTAGTACTTGTAACAAAAACCTCTTCTAATAGTATACATATAATAGTAACTACAAACCAAACATGAACCTATGACCATAGTTAAATTTTACAAGATTTCAGAATAAAACAATTCATTGTTATGTTATGATTTACGTGATTTATAATTTAATGTATATTATAATTATAGTCTATTATTTCCACGTCATCTATACACAGCTTTATACCGACATTAAGCAGTGTATTGTAAAGCTTTCTTGGCTAAATGAATGTGTTGTATTTCAAGCAGATGCTCGGCGAGTCGGTGAATAATGCGCAAAATGCTTGAGCAGTCCGTTGAGATCGTAAATCCTACGATGAGTAAAGATTCCGTTAAAAGGGAATACTTAGAAAAAATCTTAAATTTTACATAAATATAACTTGCTTTTGCTATCTATATATGAATTTAACAAGAATATACGCGTTTTACTATTTATTTATGTAACCCAAATTTTTCTTCGGCAAATTCTATAAGGAAGGCCAAATTTCTATTTATTGAAAATTATTTTTTCGTATAGGTAGCGTATATCAACAAATAATATATTAATGCATAAATGATAGCCTGTATTTTTTCTGTCTTCCCATTGCTGAACAAACATACAACAATTACAAACATTCATGTCATAATTTCAATTATTTATTTGTATTTATGATAAATTATTAACTAGGATTAAAAAAATACTTCTAATAAAATTATTCACGAGCACTTAATAAATATATAAATAAAACCATATAAAATAATAAACTAGTAGCAAAGTACCTAACTTTGGGAACATATTAAAAAAGAACACTGAAGTATGTTACCGCTTACCGACTTTCAGATGTTGACTTACCTACTTACCTTCTTATGAAAGAACTTATGTATGCTGAAAAAGCTCAAGTAAGTTATATTAAGTACACTACAAGATTAGCATTCTTTTCTAAATAATTATTTTATGAAAAAGCTTAATCCTGCACATACATTCGCACAGATACTCTATTAAAAATAGGTTCTATTGGAACATGATTGCCGTAAAATAATATAAAATCTTATATTTATTATGTAATAAGCAATGCTGTCTTCTGAACCAATTTTAGTTGTGGCAGTACATATCACTGGAAGCCCTTATTTACGCAGATACTTTAGAATTCATTTATACTCTCTTGCTACGGCGAGATGACAATCTGACAAGACCGGAAAGAGGTCAGGGGCAAGATCGACGGCTCTATGTTGCTTCCTCTTTAAGACACGAGGATGTCACACTATCAACTTTTCCCGTCGAGGCTTCTAAATTTTTTTGTTATACACCCAATGATTGTTATTACAGGTTTGAAACAGTAAACAAATCGAAATAGAACGGAGCTTTAATTTTGTCTTGGTATCAACTTAATCGATTGATAATTTAGATAATTTATTCTTAAAATTTTAAAAGTATAGACATTTTTAACTTTTAGGGCATAAAAGTTTATTAAAAACCACGCTCAAGATATAACCCTGTACATTAGAAAAGTAATCATGAAAATTGCTTTACAATTGACTAAGATGTTGCGTGACGCAAACGAAATAAACCCAATATTCAAATTGAATACTTTCTCCTTTTTTGAAGACGGTAAAAAAGAAACAGAAATTAGAAGCTTGACTTAAAAACATCTATACTAATATTATAAACTTTCAGTTTGTGAGTATGGATGTACGGATGTTTGTTACTCTTTCACGCCAGAACGGCTGAACGGAACTGGATAAAATTTGGCACAGAGATAGATTATAGTCTAGAATAACACATTGGCTACTTTTCATCCCGGAAAAATATACTGTTCCCAATGGATAGATTCGTTTTTGTTTTCCTAGTAAATCATAATAATATACGACATATCGTTAGATCATTTTGTATGAGACGCAAATAAACAAATGGTAATTCTAGAAACTTTCAGTTAAATAATTTCAACAATAATATAATATTGTGCTGAAAAAGCAAATGTGAACTGAGATTGCAAGTTCAACCAAGGATGGCGCCATTGATATTTGGCACCATCAACTTTTCCAATTCAAATGTCTACAATTCACCTCTAAATTGTCATTTGAATAAAATATCGCTAAGAAAACGTTAATATGAAGAAAATAAAAATTACTATAATAATCATAAAACTAACGTTCCTTTGCCCCTTAGCTATTTGTAGAACAAAACAAGTGTTTCTACGAAGTTATGAAACATTTTCGTATATGAAATCCGGAAATATCTGTAGAATGCACTATAGAAACTTTAAATCTTGGAATAGTAAAGCAATTTCAGTAGTCACATTTGATTGATTGATATGAGTACAATTATACGAATATAGCTTGTATCTCTACCATTCTGCAGATCTCTTGGATGAGAACGGCTCTATTTTTGGAAAGACAAGCCGATCATACTGAGATCAAAACAAGTTTAACATTGGAATTTCGCATCGGAAATCGTATTTAGAACACTATTGCATATATGTTATAGTGAGACTGTGTAGTTTCGATGTATGTTAAAAATAATAAAGCTTAAAAATTAATATAATTTGATCTATATTATTTTTTATTAAATTTTAATCAATAAGTTGTCATAACTTGGTTTTAGATTGTTTTCTCTAAAGTAAGAATAAATATACTTGAGAAGTATACTAGGCATCTTTTCCTTGTAATTAAATATGTAAATCAAATTACACATGATAAAATTTAATATAAATATATTTGAGTTACATAATCTTATATGTATAAACTATATCCGGACAACCGGATGACAGTCATGTTTATGGGAAACGAACAAGCATTTTGTACGACATCATGAATTTCCGTTATTGTCCATCTTCAAATACCCTAAGTAAATACAAACCGTATTGGTGGAAGGCTTTTGACGTAAGTGATAAATATAAGTTTAGATATGACAATTCAAAGTACATCTCATAGAAACTCGAAAACTACAAAATATATAAAATGGGTTGGGTGAATGTCAATCGAATAGTTTTGTGTAAAGCTTTTTTAAACTTTTATTGTACATTTTAAATGGGTCAGGCTAAATTGTATCGAACGATCTAAAATATCCATCACTGTTCACTGGAAGTTGACCTAGATAGCTATCATCTATCAGCTAGTAGTTTATAGAAAAAAACAGCCTATAATTATCAAACTACGAGTACGTCCGATTGGTTCTACGTTAGAAAATGTACGATTACATTCGCATATTATTTACTACAGGCTCGTCTTCGCTTCGCTTGGGTTCGCCTCTAGAAAAACACAAACAAATTTATCCCACGGGAACCGTCCATTTTTTCGGGATAAATAAGCTTATGTATTATTCCAGACTATAATCTATTTCTGTGCCAAATTTCATCTAGATCCGTTCAGCCGTTCTGGCGTGAAAGAGTAACAAAAATCCACACTCACAAACTTTCACATTTATAGTATTAGTGTGGATTATTGCTGCAATAAAAAAACAATTTATAAGTAGATACATAATATCTACTCATGTGTGTTATGTTCAATCTATAATATGAATTCAGCCCTTTTTTAATATCTTACTGCTGGGCACAGGCCTGCTTTCGATGCGATCAGGCCCTATTCCACCACTGGCCAAGTCCGGGTTGGCGTACTTCACATGTCTTTCGAAAATTTGCTAAGTTCACTCAGTGTGATAATCATGTTGTATGCGAATATCAGATGTTGGCATATGAAAACATCAAAGGTCGAGATCCCGGATTTAAGCCTATTTTATTTGATTTTCTAAGCGAGCCTTAGGCTACCAATGCTTTCTGATATAATACGAGTATGCTTGCTAATAATTTAACTTGGTCTAAAACACAATAGATACTGCGAAATGTTATTAATTAACAATTAGTTTATGATTCTAGTTCAAATCACTATAAATTTTAATGAGGTTCTGAATTTGCTATATTATGTGGTAAAATAGCAAATGCGATTGCTGATACGCTAAACTAAATTTCATCTACACCAATCTGCAATAAAGTATGAAATTTTAGGTATTGAAAATTCGGTTGGCAGCCACCAAATAGCTGTGATACGAGTTTTATTCACAGCGTGGCTTGCTTATAAAGGACGGCTCGGATTTGCGCTTGCGGATATATTTTTGAATATGTCTCGTGAGAGTACAAAAATCCCGATATCGGGTTAATATGTACTTGATATCGAGCTTGGTTTAACATACAATAATATGACTCTCCATACTTGTTTGTAATGTATTTATATAAATGATAGATTTTCAACATACCAATATTATAGTCTCATTGAGGGTGGAGGATAGGCCACGTGGTGACGCGAACGCTTGGAAAACCGAGTAAAACGGGTTCAAATCCCAGGTCTCGCACTTCATATATTATCATGTGCGAATTATTTTCAACATGATTGCCACTTGTTTTACAGTGAAGCTAAATATCATGAGGAAACCTGCATGTCTGAGAGAATCTAACAAATTTTGGAAAGACATGTGAAGTCTACCAACCCGCACTTGGCCAGCGTGGTGGACTATATATGGTCTGATGCCTCTCGTATAGGAGGGAGGCCCTTGCCCAGCAGTGGAACGTTAGAAAGGGCTGAATACAATATTATATAATATATTTATTATATTATTTACTATTGATTCATGACATCATAATGTTTGAATTAATAAATTAATTAGTCAGGTCGACATATTGAATTTTTATACGTTCACGAAATGTCTATGTGGTGGATAATTTTTGTCGATCATTTAGAGTTATGATGGAATTGAATTTTATTTAGACATACATTTAAAATCTCGTAGAAGAAAAATAGAAATTCAGCGTACATACGATAAGATATTATTTTTAAATTAAGGGTTTATAAGTAGAGGAATACGAATAGAAAGATGCTATTATAAATAAAAAAATATAGTTCACTTCACCACAATAGCTTATAGAAGGGTCATGAAATTAGAACGCGGTTACACCCTTGGCTTCATCTTGGCTTCGCAGTAGTAGATACGTAATATTTATTCTGTCGCAAATAATATTTTATGAAATTTATGGTTCTAATAAAATATGAAGTTCTTCTTGTGAATTCTTAGCCTGTATTTATGCTACCTAAGATTGTTTTTGTTGATTCTGTAAATTTCAACTGTTTTTAAAAATATAACCCATTAAAGACAAAATACGTAGGCGTAGTAATTAAGTGCCTTTCCCCTTTGAGAACCCTAAAAATAAAATCATAAGTAAAATAACGTTTCCCACACTTTCTTTTCTTTATAAAAGCGAATTCAAATCACGTAAAAACAATATTGAACTTAGGCATCAATATGGATTATAGCATGTAGGTATATGTATATACTTCCACAAGTAAAATGTAAAATTTTATCTCTGACATTGTCTTCAACAATAATATGCATGACTTCACCCTGTGGCATATATCTGTTTTCCTCCTCTTCGCATCCCCATCTAACACAGTGACCTATTGTAATTCCCCTCATTTCGTGGATATGGCGTTCCTGGATTGTTGCCATATGTTAAGAAAATTATATATACGATACCGTCACATACGACTCGTCTCTCGTTACTTTGCTGGAATATGTATTTTGAAATCCATACTAATATTATAAATGTGAAAGTGAGTTTGTTTGTTTGTCCTTCTTTCACGTCAAAATGCAGGGACGGATTGGCGTGATTTTTTGTGTGGAGGTAGTTGGAGGGCTAAAGAGTGACATAGGCTACTTTTTACCGCAGGAGATGAGGAGAGAGGAGGAGAGATTGCAACCCAAAAAATGTTTGTAACCAGAACTACTTGAAAGTTGGTATTAATGTTCTTTAATATAATATAAATACGTATTTTAGTATTTTTAAAAATTCATCCCATAGGGGGAATGAAATTTTATATGAAATTTACCTTTTTAGAGATTTTTTTGTAGTTTTAGCACAAGCGAAGCCGCGAGTTCTGCTAGTATATTATAAGAATGAGCTTTGTACATATAAATTCGATTTGAAATACAATTTAGTACGTACTTTGCTTTCATGGCTATTTATAGGGCCAGTTGAAAGCAATTCTTCTTGGGCAATGATACTCATAATCAAGAACACACGATGATCATTAACTGGTCGGCTTAGAATTGAACAACGTTTTAACACACTAATTATAGTGTTTAAGTTGTATAACTACAGATCATGATAGCCTGTGCTATAGGTGGGCCAAAAAGGGCTATATATAATTTATTTTTATTTTATGAAATTATCAGAAGTTGAGAATATGAAATTCTAAGAATATCATATTCTCAAATTGTACAGTAGTAGAGTAGTGAAGATGAAACTGCGAGTTTTGTGTACTTACTGAGATCGAATGTGTGTGATTTTGTGTCACAGTGAATTTGCCTGCTTAGACTAAAATTAGACATAGTTATACAATATACATGATATGTGCTGTGCTTAGATGGTATAATTGATAATAGATAAAATAGTCGACCATTTCATAAAATTGTGGCATTTTATAAAATATTACAATGGTATCGTGACATGTTATGGTTCGACCAAATCAATAAATAGAAATCGTTTGACGGCATAAACAACTAAACACAGCTATTTCATGATACAGTGACATGATATACGATCATATCATAAAATTATTACTTTATTCTTTACAATAAAGTTAGTTCTTTCTTTTTCGCTTATTGTAGGTATCATAGGTATTTTTTGAACCTAAAAACTTACTAGCCACAGTGCTTTATCTTATACGAGCGACTCACCCTCGCTTCGCTCGGGCTCGTTCCTAAGTTGATTCCCCATACAATTTTTCATCCCCATTTTCGCCTCTTTAAGGGATGATTTCCGGGATAAAAAGTATCCTATGTCCTTTCCAGGGTCTCAAACTATCTTTTTACCAAATTTCATCTAAATCAGTTCAGTAGATACAGAGATTACCCCCTACAACGTCACAAACTCACAATTCAGAAACTTTACCTCTTTATAACACTAAGTATAGATTCAAGTTGTGTGACATAGCAACAAAATATTATTTTGCTCTTATAATATCTTGACTAATATAACGCAGTTATAAATAGAACTACAGTTTGGAAAATACAAAACAAACTCTTAATAATAATTTGGTCTAACCCAAAAATAGCCGAAGTTATAACTAAGTTTTAATTAAGTATTTTTTTCCATTTTATCTTATCTTGATATCTGCTATCTTTATTTAAGGTATTGTTAAATCGTGAAACAAGTCTGTAAGAACTGTCTTAGTAAGTAATTAAATACTGTCCTTCAACTCAGCAAACTGCGGTGGAAAGTTTTGAAATGATTTGAAACTCCTCTGCGGGTATAAAAAGGCTCTGTAGTTTTTTGCGCTTTGCTAAAATTTTCAACCCTTAATATTTGTTATCACGCGTATTAAAAACTCCATAAACGGAAGCGCTAATGTTTGCTTTATAGCTGTGAGCTGAAAGTTTGTTTCAAATATGGATTCTAATGAAAATATAAATTACTAGTGATTTACGCTCGCTTCGTTCGAATGTGTCGCTAGATAATCGTATGTGTACATAGCGTTGATACAGTTTAATAGGAAGATCTTCTTAAGATGAATAATTCTGTAATATTTCGTTTTCAGATAACTTTATCAATAAGGCATGATTTTTTTCGACATCTTCAACAATCATCATCATATTTCAGCTTATTTACACAAAACCTTAATAAATTATACACCTAAATTCAAAGGGAGAATAACTTCATCTATTTGTGAAAACCGTATGAAAAATGAAAATCCGTTCGATAGTTTTATCGCGCTCGGAGAGACAGACAGACAGACACGGCGGAGGACTTTATTTCATAATATGTGTTGATTATTCCGTTTTGTTAAGGAGTATACACTATACATATATTATTACTAACTACTTACCTTCAATTCACCCTAGTGCGTCCATAGACACCTAACAGTACTTAACGTATGCGCTACTCAAGGTTATAGTCTATTTGTGTACCAGTTACATTTCAGAGTAATGGCGTAACAAACATACACAAACTGAACAATATTCGAAGGTATTCAAATTAACTTAAAATAATATAATTGTATACAAGTGTAAACAACGTGAAAGCCTAAGTTATATTTTCCTAATTTTACTTGATATTTTACACTGCTATACTTAAAATGTTATCATCATTCTTATTCAATCAAAAGTTAAATATGGACATAACAATGCATTTAAACACGCCTCCGCGTTCAAATAACGTAAATATAAATATTTTTAGAAAAAAATAATAATTACACACTTTAAGGATAAAAAAGTTCCTATAGCAACTTTTGGCTTCGTCAGATCAGCTTAGTACCAATAAAATTATTATATTCTAATCTGGATTTTATATACTTACAAAGTTTTTAATCATACAATATTTGAAGTAGGTTAAAATCAACTTTCTCCCAATATGCGTTCACCTTGTCATGGTACGGGGCTCATTAGCGTCCGGCAGTTCAGCCGGACGCGAAGCCAAGAACGCATTGGGATGTAGCCTACTTCAGGGGGTGGTGTACCATGCAGGTTACTCCTGGTACTTCACTGACGGCAGAATGGCCCGTTGGAGCAACCTCCATGGTTGTTGTGATTTGCTTCGGCAGATCTGCCGTCGGGGCGTTGTGGTTGAGTGTGTAGGCGATACTGCAACGCCACACTAAGACGGGGGAGCTTCTGTTGGGTTTTAGTAGGTGATACGGGCTTCTAGCCGATAAGCCGGTTTCACATAATCACCTGTATGCCTACAGGTGGTATGCATAAATGCATTTCCCAACATAAAAAAAAGAAAGATTAAAATCAACTTCCAATATTTAATTAGACAACTAGCCACAGATGAAGTGAAGCTAATGAAAGCTTGTGTATAACAAAAGAATACTTAAACAGAAATTCATCGACGACATCGCAATAGAACATAAAAGTATCTCATTAAGGCCATAGCGTAGGAAAATGTGGTCATAACATGAAGCACACATCGCGACCCGATGAATATAAAATGCAAATGGGTATGAAAATTTCATTTTATCACAAAACTCATGCAAGGTCCGAGAGGAAAGCTACAGTACACTATGGGCATCACGGAAGCTGTGCAGATAAGAGCGGTGTCTATGTTCAACTAAACTTTACATACTGTTTAGTTATGTTAGAGGGGCTTAACAAGACATTCTGAGTTTTATAAGTGGTAAATATGTATATTGAATGCATACTATAATATTATGAATTTGAAAGTGTGTTTGTTTGTTTGTTTTTATTACTGACATAGGCTACTTTTGACTGCGGGAGATTATATTCCCACGTTATAATACAACCCAAAAAAAATTATGATCAGAATTACGTGAAACTTGATATGAATTCTCTTCAATAGAATTTAATAAATGCACATTTTAGTATTATTATATATTATATAAAGGGGTAAAATAGGGGTTGAAATTTTGTATGAAACCTTTCGTTTTTGAGGTTTTTGTAGTTTCATCGCGAGTGAAGCCGCGGGTTCTACTAGTACTATATAAGCTGTAGATTCATTAAAATACATATAATATTAAAAAAAAACATAATTTTTAACATGGGAACGTAAAGTGTTAACCAAAACTAAAGACTTTTTAAATTGAAATTCATTTAATTCAACTGGAAAAAATTTAAAACAAATATTGATTAAGCAGAATTACATTGCAAAACAAACAACCTTTTTATTTTTATAAGAGAAATATTTTGTACTGAGTTACGGAACCCTAATCCCACGAATATGCTGACATATCAAATAAATGTACGTTTCCCAGGCGACCACCGCAGAGTTCCTCGAATTAGTTTTGTAATGCCGCATTGTTTTAATTTAGTAATTTTATTAATTGTAATACTTTTCCAATCACTCTTTATTCATACTTCGAGTAAAGAAGTCGTTAGTTTTAAGATATATAATTATTGTATTAATATAAAATTAATAAATAATTATTAATTATTCGGTTTTTTTTCGACCTCCTGACTGCTGCAAACGTAATTGGCGCAGTCGGTAGGATTTTCGCGGGCCGGTTCGCGATCGGTCTAAATTAATTACTCGATAATTATTACGTCGCGTGCCGCCCGGGTGGCTACCAAGCACCGTTCGAGAATCCAGAATCTACGGACCTGTGGCAGCCGGGAGTGGAATCCAACAATCGATTCAACTGAAAAGAGACCAGATAATGCAGTTTATGTGAGTACATAAGAATTGTTCTCGTGTTGCTCCTTTCTAGACCTAAGCCTATCCATAAGCTACCAAAATTTTCCATCCTAAAGCATCTAGGATCCGAGAGCCTCAATCTAGGCAGGCCCGTCGGTTAGGTATAGATAGCATAAGAAATATTAATTCGGAAGAAATTATAAATTCAAATTTAGATTGTAGTCCTTCTAATTTAATTAATTTAGTTAATATGTCTCACGATCCGGATATCATATTTAAGGCCCTCCGCCTTGTCCCGGAGTTCGACGGGAACCCAAATGTTTTAACTAGATTTATCCAAATTTGTGACCATTTAGCGATCCAATATCTAAGCGACTTACCAGGTAGTGAATTTTCTAACATTTGCCTATTAAATGGAATTTTAAATAAAATAACAGGCACAGCAGCAAGCAAAATTAATTCAAACGGAATACCCGACAGTTGGCTAGGAATTAAAACACTTTTAATTAATAACTTTTCCGATCAAAGGGATGAAACCGCCCTATACAATGATCTCTCCTTAGCCACACAGGGTAATAAAAGCCCTCAAGAATTCTATGACCATTGTCAAAATTTGTTTAGCACGTTAATGACGTACGTTACACTGCATGAGACACTATCCACCACTATCGAAGCAAAACGCGATTTGTATAAAAAAGTAACTATGCAGGCCTATGTTCGTGGTCTTAAGGAACCATTAGGGTCCCGCATTCGTTGTATGCGACCACTAACAATAGAAAAAGCTCTTGAATATGTACAGGAAGAACTGAATACTATGTATATGCACAGCCGTTACGAGGTTTCAAAAACTAACAAAACCGTAACCACTATACCCAACGCTACTCACCACACATTCACACCACGCATATTTCCACCAAGTATAGGACAGACACCATCTAGACCTAACACACAGCCTTTTAAATTTAACAATGAACACCAGCACCCTAGACAACCCACACACACACAAAGAATATTCGGTGCACCACCTCCGAACTACAACCCTAACAGTCACATGTTTAGGTTACCACCTCGAAATAATATTACACACAGGCCTAATCAAGGCAATGGATTTCCCAGACCTATGAGTGGCGTGAGCCACTTTGCGCCTCGACCACTGCCACCAACACAACATACACTTACAGGACATAATTGGCAAAAATACGGTAACCCTCCCCCAAGAAATTATTTTAAATCAAGAGAAATGAACTTTAATATTTGCGAAGACGATTACGACCCGTACGATTATTACACAGACTTTGAATCTTATTATAACAGTGACGAATACACGGAATATCCCTATGACTATGAGAATTATTCCCAAAACTTCAAAGATAATCCCACTACGTCACGAATAGAAACCAATAACGATAGTACACTTGACAATAATGAACAGGATTTTCAGAAAATTTCCAAATCCGACACCTTAAAATAGAAATAAATCTACATACACAACGTCACCTTCCATATATTCAGATATTATCACCACCATTAAAATTATTAATAGATACGGGAGCCAACCAATCCTTTTTAAGTCCAGCAGTTGTAGAAAAATATTTGTATAATTTTCCTTTAAACTACGATCCGTTTGAAGTATGTAATGTTCATGCCAAAACTAGAAGTAACTATTCAATAACTATACCAAGCTTTTATGAATTTAATGACCCGAATAATATAACATTTTATGTATATAAATTTCATGACTTTTTCGATGGACTTATAGGAACTGACTTATTAGACAAATGGGAAGCAGTAATAGATTATAAAAATAAAACTTTAATTACCAAAACTGCTTCAAATCCCATATACGTACACGATTCCCGTAATCAAAATTTATACGAAGATATAATTCCAGCAGGTCAATCGAAATTGTTAAAAATCCCTATTAATATGCATGACGGCGAAGCATACGTAAAAGAACAAAAAATTTCAAATTGCGTAATTAGTGAATGCCTTACGTCAGTCAAAAATAGCAGGGGTATTGTAGAAGTTAAAAATCCCAGTAGGAATGATGTAATATTTTCAATGGACCGAGCCGTCTCTGCTGAAATTAACAGTATAAATTTCACTTGCACTGAACAATCCCGACGTGTAAAAGACGTTCTGACACGACTTCGTACAGAACATCTTAACGTTGAGGAACGTAAAAATTTAGAACTATTGTGTACCCAGTACGCTGATGTATTTTATCTAGAAGGCGAACCCCTTACATTTACAAATAAAATAAAACATTCAATTAAAACTACCGATGAAGTCCCCGTTCACACGAAAAGTTATAGATACCCATACGTTCATAGACAGGAAGTACAGGAGCAAATAGGTAAAATGCTCGATCAGGGAATAATAAGACCCTCTAATTCGGCTTGGAGCTCACCTATTTGGGTTGTGCCAAAAAAGGTAGACGCATCTGGTAAAAGAAAATGGCGAATAGTAGTTGATTTTCGCAAATTAAACGAAAAAACAATAGATGACAAATATCCAATCCCTAACATAAATGACGTATTAGATAAATTAGGAAAATGCCAGTATTTTACAACTTTAGATTTAGCTAGCGGATTTTATCAGGTACAGACAGATCCTCAAGACATACATAAAACAGCATTTAATGTCGAGCATGGACATTATGAATTCCTTCGTATGCCCATGGGATTAAAAAATTCTCCGGCGACCTTTCAGCGAGTAATGGATGATGTGCTGAAAGGCCTACAAAACTCTATTTGTCTAGTTTATATGGATGATATTATTGTCTATAGTACGTCCCTACAAGAGCATATAGTAAATTTACAAAAAGTTTTTCAGAGACTCCGCGAATCTAACTTTAAAATCCAAATGGATAAATCGGAATTTTTAAAACATGAAACAGCTTTTCTAGGCCATATTATAAGCGCGGACGGAGTAAAACCTAACCCCGAAAAAATAGCTGCAATAGAGAAATACCCCATACCAAAAACACCAAAAGAAATAAAACAATTCCTAGGCTTAGTTGGATACTATCGTAAATTTATTCCTGACTTTGCAAAACTAACAAAACCGCTTACACAATGCCTAAAAAAAGGTAGGAAAATTATTTTAAATGATGAATATATATCAAGCTTTGAAAAATGTAAAACAGTTTTAACGAATGATCCAATACTTCAATACCCTGATTTTAATAAAGAATTTAACCTGACGACCGATGCATCTAACGTGGCCATAGGGGCTATTTTATCACAAGGCCCTATAGGATCCGATAGACCAATTTGCTACGCTTCTAGGACTCTTAACGATAGCGAACAAAATTATAGTACCATAGAAAAAGAGTTATTGGCCATAGTTTGGGCTACAAAATACTTTAGGCCTTATTTATTTGGTAGGAAGTTTAAGATAGTCACTGACCATAAGCCATTGCAATGGATGATGAATTTAAAGGAACCGAGTTCACGACTTACAAGATGGCGTTTACGTTTAAGCGAATATGACTATACAGTAATATACAAAAAGGGTAAAAGTAATACTAACGCGGACGCTCTCTCTAGAATAGAAATACACGCAGGAGAAACAAATTCATTAATAGAAGAAATCGATGAATTAAATTCACTATTAGGCAATCCATCGTATACGTTACGCAGAGCATCAAATTCTTCTACGATATCTGCTCCTGAAAAATCAAACTCTTCAACAATTTCCGCATCTCATCAATCCAACTCTTCTACATTAACGGCACACAGTAGTCACGAAAACCCTATTTTAGAAATACCGATTACTGATGAACCTCTTAATAAATTTCATAGACAAGTAATCTTTACTATAGTTGACGGTATAAAAAGAAAAGCTTCAGTATCAAAGCCTTTCGAAAAACACACTCGAATTAACATCCAGTTAAGTAAATCTAATTTAGAGGAAGATTTAGTTAACGCCGTAAAGGAATACATTAGTTCTAAAATTAAGACAGCTATTTTAGTTAATCCTACTTTAGATATGTATACAATAATTCCAATTTTACAAAGTAAATTTAAATCATCCGCAATGAATCTAGTCTTAGTAAAAACTGAAATAGAAAACGTTAAAGAATACCCTAGACAGCAGGAAATCATTCGTCATTATCATGAGGGTAAGACGAATCACCGAGGAATCAATGAAACCTATTTATCATTATCACGAAATTACTTTTGGCCGAAAATGAAAGATCAAATAACTAAATTTATCACAGAATGTACTATATGCGGGCAAGCCAAGTACGATCGAAATCCGGTCAGACCTCAATTTAACGTTGTACCTCCAGCGACAAAACCATTTGAAATTATTTACATAGACTTACTGACAATACAGAATATCAAATACGTGACTTTCATAGACGTCTTTACCAAATACGGACAAGCTTATTACTTACGTGATGGAACAGCCGTTAGCGTGTTACAAGCCCTTTTACAATATTGTACCCATCATGGCGTCCCTATGACTATTATTACTGACAATGGAACAGAATTTGCTAACCAATTATTTAACGAATTTACTAGACTTCACAAAATTAACCACCACAAAACTTTAGCTCATTCTCCTAATGGCAACGGAAATATTGAAAAATTCCATTCGACTCTCCTTGAACATCTGCGACTTTTAAAATTACAACATAAAGACGAACCCATTGTAAACCTTATGCCTTACGCTTTAATAGCTTACAATAGTTCTATACACAGTTTCACGAGATGTAGACCCTTTGATTTGTTAAACGGACACTTTGACCCTAGAGACTGCCTTGACATTGACCTTACTCAACAAACGTTACAGCAATACTTACAGACACATAAAGAACAGATGAAAAAAGTATATGACATCGTCAACCAATCGTCCCTTAGTAACCGAACGACCCTTATCCAGAATAGGAATCAGACACGCGAACCTGAGATAGAGTATGCGCCCGATCAGCAGATCTTTGTAAGGAACCCATTAGCTGAAAGACAAAAAACAGCCCCAAGATATACACAGGACACTGTCCTCGCCGATTTACCTATACATATTTACACTAAAAAGAAACGTGGCCCTATAGCAAAGTCGCGACTAAAGCGAATCCCTAAAGCAGCGAATTTGTTACAGAATCCTGGTGCTCATGATACTACCCCTGGTACATCTTCAGGAAATTAAATTCGAGAGTCTTGATGATGGACCTGGAATACTTCCCTACAAACTTGGACCGATGAAAACAACGACACATTACCACACATTCTTACAATACATAAAACTCGACGACATAGAAGATAAAACACACAGTCTACAAAACCATTTGCACAATTACAAAAATCAATTACCTAATGACACTTATTCAGTATATGAAATTCAAATAAATTACTTGCTCAACAAATTAGATGACATATTATATCAAATTAAATCCTTACAACCCAACAGGTCTAAAAGAGGGATTATTGATGGACTCGGAACAGTTTATAAAAAGTATTACAGGAAACTTAGATTATACGGATGCTTTAAGGTATAATGAAGCTATAAAATTATTAGAAAGTAATCAGGAAAAAATTACAAATGAACTTAATAATCAGTTAAGCATAAGCAAAGAATGGATCACTAAATATAATAGCGTTTTGACTCAACTAGTAGAAAATCAAAGTAAAATTAATAGCACCTTAATGTTAATACTTTCTAACAATAAAGATAATACAACTTTAATTAAATATGCCAAATTTGCCCAACTTTTAGTAATACTAAGTGAAAACATAGACGATTTAATGAACGAATTACTAAGAATAGAAAATAGTTTAGCTTTTATTCATGCATCAAGCATGCACCATTCCATGATTAGTATAGATGTATTAAGTTCAATGATAGATAAGCTTAAGAATATCTACGGAAAAGAGTGTATTTTAAATTTAGAATTAAGAGAATATTATAATATAATCCAACCAGCTTCCTATTATGCTAATAAGCAAATAGTTTTTATATTCCGATTTCCTATTATTTCTAAGGATAATTTTTTATTATATAGATTAGCAGTAGTACCTAATAAAAAATCGCAGGCTCTCATCCCATCCTCTCCTTTCATTGCAACTAACGAGAATTCATTCGTGTACATAGAGGCCGAATGCCCGAGACATAGCAGCTGGTATCTCTGTGAAACGGAACTCAATCATCAGATTCGTTCAAATTCAGATTGTATCCACGAGCTAATTGTTAAACAGATTTTGAAGGAATCTTGTCACTTAACTACAGTCAATCTTCTACGAGAATCAATGGAGAAACTAGACGATATGCACTACCTTATATCGTTCCCCCAGCATCAAAAGATACAAATATCATGCGGTAAACAGGAATTCACTTCATTAAAAGGCAGCTACCTAATAACTATTCCCCTAGGATGCAAAATCATATCCGAAGAATTTACGTTAATTAATGACAACAACGAAGTAAGAGGACAGCCCTTAAAATTGATGAAGATACCCGATGAAATTGCGCATCTAGATACAACTATTAATATATCATCTATAAATATCCAAGGACTCCATAGACTCAAGGACAAAATTATGATACAATCACCGCTACAAATTGAACGCGAAAAGGATATTACAGTATATCATACAACCATACCAGTATACGCAATATTATTCAGTGCAGGTGCACTTATCATTTTATTACACTATAGAAAGTATAAGAAAACTACTGTAAAAAAGGAAGAAAATTTAGAAAATGGAGATAACCCAGAGAATCTTAAGGACACAAGTATCCCGGCAACTTTTTCACTCAACATTCTCAAATAGTTGCCTCTCTAGGGGTGGAGGAGTTACGGAACCCTAATCCCACGAATATGCTGACATATCAAATAAATGTACGTTTCCCAGGCGACCACCGCAGAGTTCCTCGAATTAGTTTTGTAATGCCGCATTGTTTTAATTTAGTAATTTTATTAATTGTAATACTTTTCCAATCACTCTTTATTCATACTTCGAGTAAAGAAGTCGTTAGTTTTAAGATATATAATTATTGTATTAATATAAAATTAATAAATAATTATTAATTATTCGGTTTTTTTTCGACCTCCTGACTGCTGCAAACGTAATTACTGTACAAATTTTGTAAATATTTTTTTATTCGTGCATCATAATAATATTATATAAAAAAAGATTAAAAACTGAATATCCAATTTACATTGTTCGAAAACCCGTCTGAAATCATACGAATAGATACTTTTTGGTCTTTTGAAATATCCCAATGTTGGCCATGTACTTTCGAGAACTAGAGACTTTCTCTCTCTCTCCGACATGCAGCAATGCATACATGCATTAAAACTTAATTTTTTATTTATTTATTTTTGTACCAGAAAAAAAACATACAAGGTAAAACAGATACCATGTGTACAAATGATGACTTATATCTTTAAGAAATCTCTACCAGAAACCCTCAAGCGTGAGAAAATATAAAAATAATAATGCGGTGCGGTATAGGTACAACAAACAACAATTATAATATACACATATACATCATATACATATATATATATATATATGTTTGTATATATATATATACTGATAAAAATCAAGCAACAAGACTGTCTCAGAATACATAAGAATCCTATTACTATTACTTTATATTTACTGTAACATAGACTAATAAAATTAAACATAAAAACTTTTTAACAAAAAAATAAAAACCGACTTCAAACAAAAGCACTAAAAAGTAAAAAATAACTGATTGGTAGTTTTCATTTACTATACATACCTAATCAAATATTTTCGAAGTCGGTGTGCTTTGCTTTGTATGGGCTGGCACCGATTTCGAAAATATTTGATTAGGTATGTATTTAATAGGTAGGCTTTAATTACTAAGCCAAAGCACACCGACTTCGAAAATATTTGATTAGGTATGTATAGTAAATGAAAACTACCAATCAGTTATTTTTTACTTTTTAGTGCTTTTGTTTGAAGTCGGTTTTTATTTTTTTGTTAAAAAGTTTTTATTTTTCCCTTTTTAGTGTAGACAGTAGTAGCAAAGTAAGGATTCTAACGTGTTAGGCTTGTCAAATCAAACAAAATAAGCCCAAACTCAAAGTATCTACTATTAGCCGTTGAAGAGTTCCGCCTAACCACCTTCTGGCCTTGCCATCAGATTAGGTTAACAACACTGAACCACTGTACTATCAACGGAAATAGAAATACTTGCAAAGTTTCAAGTCAATATGACAATTAGAAGTAGGTTAAATTCATCATTCGTTGTTTTTCCACCCTTAGAGGTGGTATTTTTTTTTGAAATTTAAATGGGACCAATCTGGAAGTATACCCTTTCAAACAAAACAAAAATTGTCCAAATCGGTTAATAAATGACGGAGTTCTGAGGTAACAAACATAAAAAAAAAAAAAAAAAAACATACAGTCGAATTGAGAACCTCCTCCTTTTTGAAGTCGGTTGATAATAAGACTCAACAGATCGTAACATTTAAATAACATAGTTCAGGTTTCTTTTTCTATTTTAGGTGGAACAAATCTTTTTGATCAAATACTTGCTTTTGCTCAAAGGCTCGGAAAATATTTGTGAAATTCTTGCTTTAAGCCAAATTTCTATAGTGACATAGAATTGAAATATTTTTTGTATAACAAATAATTACTTTGATCTTATGTTTTGTTTGAAACCAATTTCTCGAGGTGAATGATTTTAGTGAAGTATTTTGTTGCCATTACAGTTTGTGTCTAAGAAATATTAAGTGTGCTAATAAAAAGTATATTTTTTGAAGTATGTGTATGTATGTATGGATATATATATATATTGTATGTAGTACATATATGTGTAAAATATATTAATTTAAATTAACTTCATTACAGTTTTTATTTATATTTATGATTACTATTTTACACATAAATTATTTAAAAGTCTAAAATACTTCATACTAATTTTATCATATATACATAAATATGTCGTTTAAATGTGCCGTAATAAAATGTTAATTATATGAAAAAAAAAATGTGATTATAATATACTATATATATATATATATATATATATATATATATATATATATATATATATATATATATATAACTTTATTATGATAGAAAAGGTTCACCAAATAAAACTATAATCATGAGAAAGTTTATAAAATTATTAAGAGCATAGTCTCTAGTTGTTTCTTAAATGACGTAAAGACAATATTTATCTTAGATTGTGTAGAATCTTTCCGATCAGCAGACATTGATCGCCTGCGACGGAAAATGAGCATATTTCCGCCTCAGACTTCAATAGCTGACAGAGAGACGTAATGAAGTAAAAAAATAAATGCAACCCTTATTTACATAATATATATTGCGATATACCTATAAATATTATGTATCTTTTAAATATTATATAAAAATCGATGTTTTTCGTTCTCTATGGACTCTAAATAAGCTGGTGCGATTTTGATGATTTTTTCAGGAAATCCCAGCGGGTGATCCTGTGAAGTTTGGTAACCGTAGGTACGGCTAGTCGCTTATATAACTTGGATTACTTATAAGCATAGACCGTTAATTATCACATAATAGATATATTAGAAAAATGTATGGGTAGGTATGACATATTATTCTTTAATCTATAACATGACGAGTATTTTTTTTATTTTAACAAAAGTTGATCGGATAAAATTTACTGGTAAAAAAGCTGAGTCGATTTTAAAGAGATTTTCACAATTGATGACAATATATGAGAAAGATAGATACTTTTAATTACCAGAGACAGAAAGGTTCCTGCTATAAAGGGGGTTGAAAAGTTTTTCACGTTTAAAGAATTCGAACGAGAGCAACAGTACCTGGAATTACAATAGATGAGAAATGGTCGAAATGTTACTTAATAGTCGCAATAGCGATAACATTAAAAAAAAATTAAAAGCTACGTGGAGTTTAGCGTTAAGCGGAGCTGCATTCGTAAGCAAGTTAAAATACAAAAAATATTAATCTAATATTTTAAGCAGATGACATGCTACAAATATAAGCAACTTTTGAAGCAGTTGAAATTGTAATGAACTTGGTCTCACAAATTGGAATGCGGCATGATTACTTTTTTATGAAAAAATATTTTATGTAAGGTCGACTCGAAGTACCTACACTGAAAAAAAAAACAAATTTTCAATGCATAACTTCTAAAATAAATTATCTAACTCTTATCAATCTTTTTTCGAAATTATAGGAATATTAATTTTAATTTTTACTTAGGGATAAGATAAATATTAAAATCCACTCCAATTTTGTCCTCCTGATCGATTTTGACTACGGTGGTTAATCTCAATGATTGATACCACTCAACAACGCAGAAGATATTGGTGCAATGTGTGATAATAGTGGCAATTAAGTTCCGGGAATTTAGTCATAGCTCCGGAACTGGCAACACTGCGTTGTTCGTCAACATCTGTCTAGAACAAGAACCCTTGTTTCAATTTCAGTCCAAGGCTGAAGTCGACAGCACGTTTGGTTTTTTTATGCGTATCTTTTAATAGTATACGTGCAAACATCTGCACTCTATATTGCTGTCACTGTCGTCCTCCCTCGGTGGGACGATATTTGGACACAATTGGTGATCAGGCGCAGAACTGACGGCTTTACGTGCTCTCCGAGGCACGGGTGGGTGTTGGGTGAATCACTGAATTTCTAGATAGAAAAACTCAATGATGGTACTCCGCTCGAGCCAGGAGTTAAATCCAGGACCTCCGGATTTACAGCCGTACATACTAGCCACTAAGCCTGAGGAGAATTGAGGACTGAGGAGGAAATGTCTAAGTCCTACGCTGAGAAACAATATATTTCTCAATTTCTACTTCAAATCATCATTTAGAATTATATTTCTATTGAAAAATTTATTAAAATATAAATTAGGCGTTATATGCAATATAATATTATAATATGCGAACTTCATTATTACCCAAGGCCAAGGGAACTAGAGCAAGATCATTTTCAAAAACACGTGTGTGGATACATTGAAAATATCAATAATCGATGTTTACGATACTGACACATCATCGCTATAAATTTGTGTAAAGAAGTATTTACGTTCAATACTAATTAATTTACTGCACCTGATCACAAATTACAGCCGTTTGCTGTTTAAAGCTTAATTTATAAAGGAAACAATGGAAAATATTCCAGATGTACCATAATCACTGTAACTCATTTTCATTTATCTTGGCCTCATTTTTTATAGTTATTTTTGTGTCCTATAAAATATATGTGCTATTTCAGTACATATAGAAGGTTTTCTTGTTGTGAATTTCGTTAGACTACATCGTTTGAGTAGGCATTGAAATATTAGGTTGGTTACATAACTTTCTGGTTTATGTTACGAGAACAGAAAATATACAAGTAAAATACGAAAACAGCATAACCCGAGGTACACTTGTTAATTAGGCTTGTTTATAGTTACTCGTCAAAAAGGCAGTGGTAGCCCAGTGGTAACGCGCTCGCTTGGGTAACCGAGGGAACCGAGTTCAAATCCCGGGTCTCGCACCTCTGATATGTTCATGTGCGAATCATTTCCAACATGATTACCACTTGTCTTACGGTGAAGGAAAACATCGTGAGGAAACCTGCATGTCTGAGAGAACTTAGCAAGTTTTCGAAAGACATGTGAAGTCCGCCAAGCCGCACTTGGCCAGCATGGTGTACTATGGCCTGATCCCCCTTGTACTGAAGGGAGGCCCGTGCCCAGCAGTGGGACGTTAAAAAAGGGCTAAATACATAGTTACTCGTGGAAACTTTTTAATTGAAATTATTAAATAAAAGCCTACAAAGTTTAATATATAATTTTCTCCAGATTTAGATTACATTTAGTACCTACCAACAAAAAACGGTACTTTCTTCAGATGGATAGGTATATAAGAACGATTTTTTTAATAAATTTATAGTAAGACTTCCTTAACATACAAAACTTGTAAAGTAAGCTATCTCTAATGCTGCTGTATGTATTACGAACTAGCGACTCACCCTCGCTCCGCTCTGGTTCGTCCCTACTTACGTTTTATGTTTAGTATAGATTTCTTAGAGATGAGATATTTTTCCGTAGTAAAAAGTATCCTATATGTTGACCCAGATAACCAGCTATTGTTAGGTTATCTCAGACATGCAGGTTTAGGACGAGTGGTAATTATGTTGAAAATGATTCGCACATGAAAATATCAGATGTGCGAGACCCGGGATTTGAATCCGCTTCATTCGGTTACGCAAGCGAGCGCGTTACCACTGGGCTACCTCTGCCCCAAAAATTATAATAACAAATTTTTAATTTAATATTTTCTACAGCAAGAGTCATCTGAAAGACTTATTATTAAAACAACTCTTGAAAGAGAGTTGAGACTTAAGATAGCAATTATTTTGGAGTATTCTGTATCTATTGTCGTTCTTGACAGTGAAATTGAATGTATGTTTGTTTTACTTCTATTCTTATATTACGTTACATAGGATACGATTCAGATAAATAATATAGCTTATATTATAGTAGGTCTCACTAAGATACTAATTAACTTTAATTTTTTATTCAATCTTTATTTACAACTAACGCCATTTGTCTGAAATTACATAATGAACAAGTTTTAGAGGTATGCTGAATCGAATAATGGTCAAAAAACAGTTGAAGTTTACATTTTTTTCTATGCTGCTATAACATTACTTACAACCACTTGCTTATATTCCAGTTAATTACAATTGTTTTAATGCTAAATCAACTAGTGCAGAAATATTATGTGAACCATAGCCGCATGAAATCATTATTGTACTGGACGCATTATTAAAAAAGCTTTCGAGCCCTCTCGAAGCCATGCTTTTTGCTGTTATAACAAAACTACATACTGTAAAGGTCAAATTATACATATATATTTATTTTATAAGGATATGGTTATACAATTTGTATCTCAAACACGAATCTAAATATGACTTTGTCACAAAATATATTTTTTTTTAATATTTGCCAAAATATAAAAGTTAAAAAAGGATATTTTTGCAATAACTATATTTGCTATACAGTATACCTTATTTTCAATTTTATAAATATAACCACGTCGCAAATCGATAAATTAACCAAGCAACGTCTTTTCTACTAAAGCTATGAATGTCAAATTCAAATTCAAATACAAAATATTTTATTTAGCATTAAATTTTTACAATTTTTTACTGAACGTCATGAGTCTACTAGCAGTTCGGAAAGAAGAAGCCTCAGACCTGAGAAAAAAGACGAATGAAACTCAGCGGGACTAATATTAGCTCGTTATCTTTTTTTTTGTTTTTCTGTTTTGTTTTTTTGTTGTTCTAATGTTCAAAATACGCTTATATTAGTAGAACATTCGTCAACAAGTAATATGGAACGTTTTTGCGCGTATATTTATTACGTTATTGTTTTAAAATCCAGCTTCACGGTTCCTTCACTTTAAATCATAAGCTATTCTAAAGAGCTATCAAATTCAATGGTAATGAGCCGTATTCAAACAGCATATGAAAATACTCATACAATTCTTAGTTTCTCCACTTGCATCGGAATAACGGAAGGAAAATGATTTCACAGCTTTGGAATGTATTCTGTGCGAACTGTAGTATATATTTGGATAGGCATTGTAGATATCTGACCTTGAATATCTCATCCTGTGTGTTATTTTTGATTACTAGCAGAGTTTGTAGGTTCGAATAAATAATAAACTTAAATTTTATAATAAAATACTTTTGAGCTTTACGATGTTCTAAGAACTTGATGTTCTAGACTCAAAATTACTACTTAGGCTTTTCGTTGTTTACCTAAGTAGTAATGCCCGGTGGTAATGTTAATATGCGTATGTTAAAAGTTCTAAAGTAAATGTAGCGTATTTTCCAGGCGTTCCAGTTAAAGCCAGGAATCAGGCCACAACCCTTTGCGAGCATCTTTTATGAGCACGCCCTCTGCGTTTTCATTGTGTACATTCTGATGCGGTATAAAATATTTAAGTACTAAATATGAAAAATCAGGACGGACATTACTTGTACTGTTGTGTAAAGTAGATATGTGTAAAATAATTAGTTTTTTTCATTCTTCTTATTTTCTAAACGTGCAACCGAATTTGATATTATAATTTAAGATATAAAGAGAATATACTCTCAGTTTGTGTTTCTCTTTGACTCAACGTTTCATATAGGTAAGAATAGGTACTAGTGACTCATCCTCGCTCCGCTCGGGTTAGTCCCTAGATACTTTTACCGTTTAGTATAAATTTCTCAGAGGTGAGATATTTTCCCGCAGTAAAAAGCATCCTATATGTTGACCCGGATAACTAGCTACCATCGTACCAATTTCATCAAAATCTGATTAGTGGTTTTCTCGCGATACGTTCCCAAACAGACAGGCAGACAAAAATTCTAAAAACTATAAATTCGGCCTCTGTATCGATAATAATGGCTACTTCAATAAGCATTTTCAAAAAATATTTAATGTACAGATTCGTATCAGTTAGAATTTTATTACATGTATAGATTTTGTGTCTGTGCCTCGTCCCGCGTGGTAAATACGTCGACAATAAACCTGTGTTAAACCAGGATATAAAATATCTCTTTTTGGTAGGCAACAGTTGAAAAATTTATTGAAAAATAGGAAAAGGTGGTGAAGTTTTTTTAAAACATCATACTTTTCTAATCAGTTTAAATAGACTTGATTATATATTTATAGACTTCTTATTATTTCTCTAAGCTTGGTAGTGATACCCCAATCGTAACGCGCTCGCTTAAGAAACCGAGTGAAGCGGGTTCAAATCCCGTATCTCGCACCTCTGACATTTCCAACATGATTACCACTTGTCTTACGGTGAAGGAGTCTTAATGTGTCTGAACTTAGTAGGTTTTCGAAAGAGATGTGAAATCTGCCAATACGCACTCGGCCAACGTTGTGGGACTATGAACTGACCCTTATTGTGTTAAAGAGCGAAACTAGCAGGAGAACGTTTAAAAGGGCTGATTACATACACATATTATTTCTCATTAGACGACTTCGGATGGTGAGTAATTTTTTGGTGTAATGTCTGTTTGGCTAAGATATTCTTAGAAGAAGAAAGCATGAAATGATTATATGTCTCAATACATGAGTATAATCTTCTGCTTCTTTCTTCTTCTATTAAAGAAACGTTAGATCATATTCATAATACAAAAATACATTTCCGACTCAACATTGAAATTCACTGTGAAGTTCTCTAGGCTTTAGGAATGTAATATTTCCAGGCGACGCTGTGCGGTGCGGCTTTAATAGGTATTTGAGATGCCTTTAATTTTAACTTGACCGCAATACCTGTACTTCATAAAGCTAATGTTTGTTCATACCACAGGCTCTACAGTAAGTCTAGTGTAAAATAAGAATGGTAGATGGTGATACTTTTAATTTTTCATTCTTCTCCCTGCCCATTTCCCAATCACTTGGGGCCGGGCAGTACATCTTCTATATTGTTGATAGGATTTGGCAAAAGTTTTACGACCGGCCGCCTGATAATTTTTCATTAATATCTCTAAAATCAATGACATCACACAATACTTTGACACCTTTGTCAAAAAACATATTTTTCCCCAAAATATCGTTAATATTTGTTGTAATAAAATAATTAAACCTTTTTTACTAAAAAACTGACTTCTTCTATATTTCTATTTCTATTCCACTCTGGAGCGGATATTTTTTGCTCATATAGGTTTCCTTGGGGTTTTTCTAAAAACCAATTCTTTTTAGAGTATCGTGGCTTTACAATAGAAAGCCATAGCGTAACATACACCAAAAAGTCACTCCTCATCCGAATGTCGTCTAATACCAAGTTTTGATCAAGTCAATTTAAATTGATTAGAAAAGTATTATTTTCCATATAAACTTTGCCACCCTTTAGCGGTTGATGTTCAGAAAATCCCTTCAATCAATTCTTTAACATTTAGCCCTATAGGTCTATTAATTAGTTAAATAAGTATGTAGATAAGCGTAATATTTACGCTTTGCTACCTTTGTTCTTGCGTGCTGAAAATAGTCTGGTCAAATATTACGTTTTTCAACTTCAATATGTACCTATAACAACTGAAACAATGTTAAGTTGGTTCTATTTGTGAAAATTACGTTATATACTAATTTTGCAATAAAACTTCCATTGAAATTAGCTAGTCTTAAATGAAATTAGTATTTTCTATTTGTAATATATTACCTATATTGAAAATTCACCATCTTACTATTGCGTTTGCTATATATAATCAATAAATTAGGTACCACAAACCTGTATATTGAATTTTACGTCCAATACCAACCCTTTTTAGGACTCGCAATAAAATTTTAACATACGGTCTGAAACTGGGCCAAGCAAATATTGAACTCGCCAGCTTGGCTACCTAAAATGCCAAAAAATAGAAGATGTTTCAATCTAAAAAGGGTAGGCGGAAAACAGATGCATAAATACTAGACTTCACCTTTCCACTGTTTATCTACCGCGGCCGTTACCATGATTCATTGCGGAATCGACTCACGCCAAACTTTCGAACAAAATGTGCACTCGATAAATCAAGCATCATAACAATCGTTTCCACGTCAGATACGTGTTTCGTGTAATTTGCCGACGAAAAACTGTTTGGCCATGAGCGACTCTGGTCTGTGGAATTAGATGATACTAAAAATATTTACTTGCTGTAATGAACTCATATTCAGTTTTAAAGGGATTTAATGCGTTAACAATTAAAAACTTAATTTTTCTAAGTATTTTTTTTATTTATACATAATTATAACTCGTTCTGAATATGAATATATTTTTATTGACAAAATTGTTGGTTGTTGCATAAGCCTGTTAAAGCCTTTGACTCCCAAACTAGATTAAACCTGTATGTCATTAGTCAGCGCCCTCTTCCATCTTTAATCATAAGTACAGGTCAATAATATTACAGAGCATGTTTAACAGTAATATTTTTAAAAGAAGAAAACAAAAAATAAAAAAAATAAAATAAAAAAAAGTGTACTAAGTGAAAAGAAGTTAATTGTATGAAGTGTAATACACGTATGTGTGTGTGAGTGTGTATTCGTTCAGCATTTTATAAAATCCATAACAAACCAAACATGTGATAATAATGTGTATATAATATCTAACTGGTAGGCAAATTAAGTTAACAATAATATTGAAAGAATTTTCAAGATTAAGCGAGCACAGGGAAGTGTAATAAAATGCGAATTTTGATTTTATCCTTATATAGGATATTACGATATGCATATTTAAATTTAAAATTATACATAGCGTTAAATTAAATAGTATTATTGAGGAGAATATTAATAATTGAAAAACGTCATCAAAATTGAATTACCTAACGTTTTGAATATTACTGAAAAATGTAGGTCGACAACGCTTGAAAAAAATTAATCTGTGTTCCCTTTTAAAAGCACGCCGTAAAGTTAAATATTCTGTCTTTTTGTAGCACTCGTGATGCGAAATCTTTGTAAAAAACCTTGCTAAGTCTCACTAAAGTGTCCTGTTAAATGACGCATTTATACGTCGTCTTACAGGACACTTTAGTCGAACGACAAAGGATTGTACCTGCTTCAGGTGATATAAACTTCGCAAGGAGGCTTTTGACTATTTGTAAGCACTGGTAGCCTATTGAAATCACGCTCGCTCGAAAAATCGGATGAGAAGGTTTTTAGCCCGGGTCTCATAGTTCAGAAATTTTCATTTGCTAATTATTTTCAAAATGATAACCACATCTAAATAGGGCGAAGGAAAACATTGTAAAGAAACCTGCATTTCTGAAATGTCTCAAATGATGTGTGAAGTTCACCAACTCTTAAGTGACCAAATGGCCAGCATAGTGGTGTTAAGTTAAATCCCCCGATTTGAGGCGAGATCCGTGCTATCAGACGCCAAAAAGGAGAGGTGAGGGTGTAATATTGCGCCATTTTGTCTATCAATACTAGTAATAAAAAGAACAAATGTGTTTTCTTCTCACATAAATCATGTTTCCATTATGAAATGTTATCGGACTACTTTATAGATGCGGAAGCTTATATCTATCTTATTGTTTGTTGTTACTGCTATCACCAAGAGACGTAGTAGTCGCTAGTAACAAAGATAATTATTTCAAAATAAATAAGTATGGTTATTTAAATGGTTCCAAATAGTTATCAATTTTTAATTTGCTTTTACATCTCACGATTTACAAAGTTTGAGTGTATATTAGAGTCGTCACACAGTTAGGCTCTATGTAAAAAAAATATCATTACAATAAACAATCTCAGTAAGTCACGCGATGCATTATTCTGATCATATACAATTATCAACCTTATGTATCACCGTAATATACATACATATGTAGTTGCAAAAATTAGGACAATCTGTTTTTACTGCCTTAAGAATGGCAATTAATATAGATATCCATACTAATATTATAAATGTAAAAGTGTGTTTGTTCGTTTGTTTGTTTCTTAGTCTTTCTTTCACGTTGAAACGGAGCGACAGATTGACGTGATTTTTTGTGTGGAGATAGTTGAAGGGCTTGAGAGTGACATAGGATACTTTTTACCGCGGGAGATAATATTATTCCCACGGGAAAGCACGTAATAATACATAAAATATTTATGATCAGAATTACTTGAAACTCGGTAATAATACTCTTCAATACAATTAAATAAATACATGTTTAAACATTTTTCGAAATTTATCTCATAAGGGGGTAAAATAGAGGGCCGAAATTTGTATGAAACCTATTTTTTAGAGTTTTTCTGTAGTTTTAGCGCGAGCTAAGCCACGGGTTCTGCTAGTTTTTTGTAAATTATATTAAGGTCATGAACATTCAAATGTATTTGCACCCACTTTTGATGAAAGAATCATTTTAATATTTTTTTAATAAATAATCCCATCAAAAACATTCTGTAAAAAAATTGCAAGTCTCGCAACGCATTTCTTCTACCGCAAAAAGTTATGAGATGTAATGTAAAACCAAGTCGGTTAATTTATTCATTACCTATCTATGGAAGCATCTATCCGACAACTTTGTCATAAATCGTTACCGAATTAGTTAAGTTACAACATTTTATAGTGACCGTATTAATATTAGATATATTTATTTCTTTAATTAATAGAATGACTTGGCCATCGCACGGAAACATAATCACATGAGAGTCTACTACTTTAAATAGTCCTAATTAAACATACCATGACCAAGGTGGACGGACGACCTGGTCAAAGTCGCTGGAGCCCACTGGATGCGGATGGCACAAGACTGGTTGTCGTGGAACTTTTTGGGGGAGGCCTATGTCCAGCTGTGGACATATTTGGGCTGAGATGAACTGAACATAGCACTAGCGGGTCAAATTTGTGCATACACTAACATAAATAATGCACTCAGAACGCTAATTTTAGGTAAATTTTGTTATTTGTAGATTCTATTATCATGTGCGATGGCCAAGTCATTCTATTAATTAAAGAAATAAATATATCTAATATTAATACGGTCACTATAAAATGTTGTAACTTAACTAATTCGGTAACGATTTATGACAAAGTTGTCGGATAGATGCTTCCATAGATAGGTAATGAATAAATTAACCGACTTGGTTTTACATTACATCTCATAACTTTTTGCGGTAGAAGAAATGCGTTGCGAGACTTGCAATTTTTTTACAGAATGTTTTTGATGGGATCTCATTTCTTTTTGTAAATATTTCTTCTTTTTCTCTATTCTTGTACTATTTTTTGTGTGTCAGCTAAGGACTTTTTAAAAGCCCACTCCTTGTCTCTGTGGGTTTTTTTCAGAGGCTTTGATATAGGTAACAAATTTTGACAAGTCTGGATGATAAAAAATCTAAATCTATTGTATTGGGAAATTACAGATTCCTGGACTTTAATACTACTATCTTATGCATTAAGTATAAATATGTATAGTTAATTTAACGCATATTTTAATTTCATTGTTGACCCTAAATACCTACCCCGATACTGATATTCAACTTACATAAGTTTAATAAGACGTGTAGATTTATGTGTCTATCTGCTGCAGCAGCATCGTAGTTAAATCCCGAAATTGTATTCCATTCCATTTTAAAAGTAATTTTCGAAGAGATTGATATTTCATGACCTCTATATTCCATGTTCTAATAGGTGGGTACAATTACGAGCAATGAGATGTTGACAAGGTTTTCTAATTCATATTAACATCATACTTTGTAAAAGAAAATGTACGAGTTTTGTTTCAAAATTAAGTAATCGTCTAGTTGTTTCTTAATTAGGTATATATTTTAATCAATTCATTGTAAATAACAGTAATCGAATATTAGTAGGTATAAACTATACACGCTTCACATTACATTTATGTACCCATTTGTATACGCATAAAAATGTATACAGCTACTAAAAAACTTAAAATATTATTTTCGCATTTTAAAAATACTTTTCTAATACATATAATTGCAAATATAAACATTAATAAATAGACCAATCAAAATTAGGTTAGTAATTACGAGGGAACATAGGATCGGACGTACAAACATACATACCTACAGGTAAAACACTAACCTAACCTCCCTTTACAGTGCAACTATTGTATAATTAATTTACCATTAAATATAAATTTTATTAGAATATATGAATGAGGTGAAAAAAATAAAAGTAAGATATCGGGAAATGAAAAAATAATATTTAATTTAAATAATGGAAGGAAAAAATAGTGTAAATTTAATTAAAATATTTTATGATTTTTAAACGAAATTTATATTTGACATAACGGCACAAATTAAGGCAAGCTATGATGAAGTTTATTTATGTCAAAATATTTATATTATGTGCTATTTTATAGTGACCTATTATTTTAAAAAATACCTAAACCTTCTAGCATTCCTTGACGTCGTTAAAGTGGAGGAATTGACTAACAAATTAAATACTTAGTGATGACAAACGGAACTCTGAGAAAGAAATATTTTAAGTTGGATATTTAAGTTAATAAAATAATATATGAGTTATTCCTGTGTTTTTTTAACATGACTAAACTAAATATTGATAAATACATATTGTATGTACGAGTATTAGTCAAGTAGAAGCCGAACTAACGCTCCGAGGGCTCTGTACTACCACAACAATGTTTATTATGGACATCAATTATGTAATATAATTTTACGTAATAATCTACAAGGAGATATTTAAAAAAAAATTAGAAATTGAGGAAACGTAGGAATAATAATTCGTTTTGACTGAATCCCTGAGTAATGCATCCTAATGTTGAATTACATTTCCTCATATAAGTTTTTTATGCAATAAACCTAATATAGATAGGTATACAAAAGATAGACCACGTATACATATTACATACATTGTGCTAAATGGCTAAATTTAATCTTAGATAATTTGTTTAATAGTTATATTTATCCTATACAAAAAAATCTCGATGACAATTGACAACTGAGAGCACAACACACAACTGAGAGCGGCTCTCGCTACGGTTTTGTCCCGAAGTGATAAGGCACACAGCGATTGTCGTTACGAAAACACCCGAACCTTCGATTACTCATAATATGTATGTTTGATATTTGAGATCTTGTAGCAACTGAGAGCGGCTCTCGCTACGGTATTGCCCCGAGATGATAAGGCACAGAGCGATTCTCACTACGGAAACACCCGAGTCTTCGATTACTCATATATTTTTATTATATTTCAGATCTTGTAGCAACTGAGAGCGGCTCTCGCTACGGTATTGCCCCGAGGTGATAAGATACAAAGTGATTCTCGTTACGAAAAGACCCGAGTCTTCGATTACGCCTATATTTTTATTATATTTGAGATCTTGTAGCAACTGAGAGCGGCTCTCGCTACGGTCTTGCCCCGAGGTGATAAGACACAGAGCGACTCTCGCTACGCAAACACACGAGTGTTCGATTACTTGTATGTTTTTTTTATATTTAAGATCATATGTACATATAAGTTTTAATTTATATATTAAATATATTATTTCTTAAAACTATTTACAATATTGATAATTACATTTTAGTCGTCGCTAACACTTACAGTATATCCACTATTTACCCAGCTATACATTTGGGTAGTTTAAGTGACGAAAAATGATATGTATGAACTGCAAAAATAACTTTGTAATCACATAACGCATATCTATTTGTATAGGCATACAAAGTTACTTATGCAGTTTGTATATCTCGAAAACAGGATTGAAATTGCATGATGTTTGAGTTTTTCCTTGCGTTATAGGCTAAACACTATTTGTGTTCAAAATTTGAAGCTCCTATGTCTGCTAGAAGTACCTTAGAATTTTGATGATCGGTGAGTGAGTGAGTGTGTGAGTGACGATATTAACGAATTTTGATCTGCAACAGTTCTTAAAGTACAGGTTCAAATTGAATGTAATTTGGAAATATGCCTAGTTTTATTATGTTCTTTTAGTCACAGAAAATTCAGGCTTCTAGCTTTATCCATAACGAAGTTATGGGGGGGTGGAAAATGCTCTGAATCGCTTCGAGAAAAGGATGGTACTGTCGTGCCCTTTTTTGCTCGACTTGGCGGGGGCACTCCGTGCCCCCCGATATAAAACATTTACTCTCGCAGTACGTAAAAAATATTTGTTCTGTAAACATCACTGGGTCTGGCGTAGTGTATTCTGAAAGTTTGGTTTCCAGTCCGCCTGTCCGCACGATTGCACCTCGGCATTTTGCCAAATACAACGTATTTGGAAACTTAATCGCAAACAAATCATGTAAACCTAATTGTCCTTTTCAACACACTACAAAAAAATTGTCTCAACGTTTTTATATTTGATTTTTCATTGCCGTTTGTTCAATATCTGTGTTTGTGTTGTTTACTAACTATCGTATTAACTAGTTACTTCAAACGGTAGCTTCCCTAAATGCCTTTTATACTTGATACCTAAACATCGACTTTACTTTTCTATATAAATAAATATATTTAAAGTGTGTGTTTGTAATGTCAAAATAACCACTTTTTACCAAATGCGTATGTTAGTATATATAGTACATATAAGAAAACACATCTTTTTTTTAATTCTTTTCTGTCTATCTGTCAGTTTGATTCGGCTAATCTCTGAAACTGCTGGACCAATTTTGGCGAGACTTTCACTTGCAGATAGCTGATATTATAAGGAATAACTTAGGCTATATTTATTTAAAAAAAACAAACCGGGTTTGCGCGCAACAAAGTTATAAATTCCATGAAATTGTAAACAAAATCTGCGTACCAAAGTCGCACCCGAGCGAAGAAAGGGTAAATCGATAGTATATAATATAATTTGTACGCATTCATCTCTTTTATTATTGCCAAATTTTATTAATAAACGTAAACCTATACGAATACTCCTACATTTTATCAATTTTTTTTATTCGGCGGTAAAGATGTACTCGTACAGATACTTCTTTTTTCACGTGTTTATAAACGATAACGAGACTATATCTAAAGTAAAATAGAACTATTACAAAAATTGAATTTTTTGAGCTTCAGTCCTAAGATGAATATTTAGCAATAGAAACTTGTGGAAATTATAGATAGGTACAAAATATTTTTTTTTATTATTAAAATAGCCTAGAGTTACACAATACACACCACATTTAACGTTTTTTATAATTGAACTTACTACCTTCAACACATAAAAGCATAATATTAACTATCTGTTTTAATTAGGTATTATGTTAATTATTAGTCATCATTTAAATTATTATTGATCCTAAAATCTTACTTCTTACTAATCTTTACATAGTATAAAATGAAATCGTTTCCGCTGTCTGTTCGCTTAGATCTTTTAAAGTACTCAACGGATTATAATGTAGTTTTCAGCAATAGATAGAGTGTTTTTTATTAGGAATGGGCTTACTCTTGACCTTCATCTTAGCTCAAAGGCATAGATAAGGTCTATGGTCTAGCGAGTTTGCCCAGGAGAAGCCTGTTAATACGCACCTTAGAAAGTTTCAGGTTGTACGCACTCAGAAAACCGAGAAATTCAAAGATTTGTATTTCATACTAAGCGTTAAAACGTACCTAGGGACGAACCCGATCTAAGCGTGGATGAGTCGCTAGTATTTCTAAATGTAAAAGTTTAGATGTTTGGATGGATGTTTGTTACTTAATCACGTCAAAACGGCTGAACGGATCTGGATGAAATTTGGCACGGAGATAGATTATAGTTTTGAATAGCACATAGGCTTTTTATTCCGGAAGTATGTACAGTTCTCGTGAGATAGATTTGTTATTGTTTTTCTAGAGATGAACTCGAGCGATGCGAGGGTGTGTCACTAGTTAGAATATAAAGTAATCTTAGATTAATTATATGTATATTAAATTTTGATTTGAAACTTATTGAAAATTACTATCTGGTAGTGACATCTACTTATGAATACTAAATAAAAGGTAGCAAAATAGATACCTATTTATTTCAATTTATTATTTATATCAGCAACAAGGCATTTCAAATCAATCTTGAAGAGTGGCTTCGTATAAAGAAATTCTAGGCAATACATCTCCCTTTCTGATAAACCAAGAATCTATTTAAATTTAGATTGACTACAACATAAATAATAATAATTGAATAAAAAATCTTAACAATTGTTTAGAAGAATTTTATATAAGAACCAAAAAGTGGGCAGTTTGTGTCGTGTTATTTTTAAAAGAACAAATTCTGCCAATTTTAAAGACGTTGATGCTAGCTTGAAGTAACTTTTTTGGTATTGCTATCTAGGTAGATGAGATGACGAAACTCAATGTTATGATGGCTAGGATATAATTGGTCAACTATCATTTTAACAAACCGTCACTAAGCTTTCAAATCTAAAGAGAATTTAGTACTTCGAATCTTGATTGAAAGGGCTTTTGTATATATTAATATTTACATATTTATCCCTCTTAAGCTACAAAAGGCACGTTCAGGGGCAGACCTCTCTTATAAAGTAAAATATAATATCATCCTGATCAAAATTCTTGCTGCGTTGAGAGATAATTGTCTTCATTCTCTTGACTTTTCATTTCACATGCTATGTTTATAATTATGTTTCCAATTTCAAGCTCATATCTGATTATTATTATATTATATGTTGGGACAATAACATACAGCACCATCTAGTTCCATGGTAAGCTACGAGGCTTGTGTTATGGATGGCAGATAGTTTACACATATATAACCTTAAATGTATGTACATATTATAAACACCCTTGACTGGAATACAAATATTCGTGCTCATCACGCAAATGAATGCCCCGAGTGGGACTCGAACCCGCTACCGTTGGCACAGCAAATAGGGTCACTACAAACTGAACCAAACGTGTCGTCTGATGATTATGTATGATTTCTTATCTATTTCTTTATTAATATTTTGGCAAGGTTCTATTTAAATTTTATTAATAATCTAATTTTCATTAGTACCTTTCATTTATATTTCTAAATTACAAAGCAAAAAACATTTCAAAATTATAAGAAGTGGTTTTAGAAACGACAAAAGTTCAAGACATCGATGGCTCTAGATTGGATCTCTTTAAGCTTAAGGGCTTTTGAACTCGCAATTAATTAACAATGTTCGTATTTTTTTTTGTTTTGGGAATATTTTTAATGTGATAGAAGCTAAATGTTTATTATTATTACATTTCAGTGATTTGAATACATACAAGATACGACTTACGTCTTATTTAGCGTTTGTGGACTTTGACGACACGTTTGGCTCAGTTTGTAGTGTTCGTACTTGCTGTGCCAGCGGTCGCATGTTCGAGTCCCGCTGGGGGCATTTATTTGTGTGATGAGCACGAATGTTCGTTATATATTTTGTGTAGTGTATCAACTATCTAGCATTCATAGCACAAACCTCGTAGCTTAACATGGAACTAGATGTAAAAAAAAAGACTTAAAATAGAAATCACCAATCATGAAAGACAATTAGCAGTAGTTAGGATAAAAACAACTCGACTGACATGCTTAAGATTAAATAATACTATATAGTATTATATAGAGACTGAAAACTGACTTTAATTTGATTTCTCTTTCAAGCAGTCTACAACAACCCATCGCTCAAATAACGGAAGAATCGGACAAAGACAACAAACGAACAAGGATTTGGCAATTGATTTACTACAGAGTGTTACAAAACATTCCTTTACATAAAACAGTGAGAATATAGGAGTTATTTTATGTTATTTTCAACTCTATTTAAACACATTTTTGTCCCTTTTCTCGGGTTAAGAATTGGTGGACACGGTTTTTATATACTTTTTCTATTAAGTATTATTGTGAAAAAGATTTTTGTATAAAGGATCATGATTTAAAGATATCGTTTGCATTGAATTAATTATTATAACACTACTGTGGTATTCGAATTGTATTCAGCCCTTTTTAACGTCCCACTGCTGGGTACGAGCCTTCCTTCAATAGGGCCCGCTCCCTTCGTGATCCCAATGTCGAATCTCTCAAAACTGCTTATAATGCGGCCACTAAAGCTTGCAAGAGGGCTTACATTAGAGCAGATACTCAGCGTGTAGCACGATTTGGTCAAGAACTTCTTTCGCACCCTACGGGAAGCCGTAGCTACTGGCGACTGACCAAAGCCGTGCAACGCAACTTCTGCCAGCCTACGCTGCCACCGCTACGATATCCTGATGGATCTCTGGCCCATGACGCACAGCAGAAAGCCAATATATTGGCCTCTCTGTTTGCAGCCAATTCCCGTCTCGACGACTGTGGAGCCCAACCTCCGACTATACCATATTGTGGCACAACAATGCCTGATATCCAGATTAGGCAGCGTGATGTACGGTCAATTCTACAGTCGATCGACACCCGGAAAGCAAGTGGTCCTGATGGTATTCCTGCGATTGTTCTTAAAAATTGTGCAGCAGAGTTGGCTCCAGCACTAACGCGCCTGTTCCGTAACTCCTATTCCTCAGGAATTGTGCCGAAGGCCTGGAAGGTGGCGAACGTTCAACCAATCCCCAAAAAAGGTGACCGTTCTGATCCCGCCAACTACCGACCCATAGCCGTCACCTCGGTACTCTGTAAGGTGTTCGAGCGGATCATAAACTCGCAACTTATCCGCTATCTAGAAGATCACTCCATTATCAATGATCGTCAATATGGATTTCGACCAAAACGTTCGACGGGTGATCTTCTAGCTTTTATGACGCATCTATGGGGCGAGGCTATGGACAAACATGGCGAATCGATTGCTGTTAGCCTTGACATCTCGAAAGCTTTCGATAGGGTTTGGCACCGTTCTCTTCTTTCCAAGCTTCCGGCTTACGGTCTGTCTCCTCGATTGTGCGACTGGGTGGCTGACTTCCTGCATGAGCGCAGTATTCGCGTTCTCTACGATGGGCAAGCTTCTAGCTTCCTACAGGTGAACGCCGGTGTGCCTCAGGGGTCCGTTTTATCGCCAACACTCTTCCTTCTGCATATCAATGACATGTTATCTCTGGGTAATATTCATTGCTATGCAGACGATAGCACTGTCCACGGTCGATACTTTGGTCATCCAGCCGCTAATCGAATGGAGATAGATAACAGGAGAACAGAACTTGTCCGTGAGCTCGACGATGTCTTGTACCGCATCTCAGAATGGGGTTCAAAGAACCTGGTCGAGTTCAATGCCAAGAAGACGCAGGTGTGCGCGTTCTCGGCTAAAAAATCTCCATTCCCTTGTTTTCCCTCTCTTCAGAACACTCGTCTTACTATGCAGGATGGCATCAACATTCTCGGAGTTAATATCCGCAGCGATCTGAACCAAAAAAAACCATATCGAGAGTGTCATTTCGTTAGCTTCGCGTAAACTCGGGGTCCTGAACAGGGTGAAGCGGTTCTTCACGCCTGAGCAGCTATGTCTACTTTACAAGACTCAAGTGCGCTCATGCGTTGAGTACTGCTCCCACCTCTGGGATGGCTCTGCAAAGTACTTGTTAGACGCTCTTGATAGATTGCAACGCCGTGCTATCCGCATAATTAATAAGCCTGAGGCTACTCAGTATTTAGAATCTCTGCAATTGCGTAGAGATGTTGCTTCTCTAGCCGCTTTTTATCGCGTTTATTACGGCGAGTGTTCAGAAGAGCTCTTCCAACTTATACCCTCCTCTCCTTTCCTCTCCAAAACCACACGTGCTGGTCGGAAATTCCATCCTCACACGGTACTACCCATACCTTCTCGTACCAAAAGGTTTGGCAGCTCCTACCTGTGCCGCACTATTAGGAAATGGAATTCATTACCGTCTCACGTGTTTCCCTCTTCCTATAATCCTGGGTCGTTTAAACGGAGCGTGAAAAAGCACATTTGCAGGCCGACAAGGTGAGGTTGATCGGAATCGAGATCAAGTCCCGGAACCGATGGATCTCATTCTGGATTCCACTGTCGCTTACCATCAGGCGTCATGGAGTCATCTTGTCGAGCGACAATAAAAAAAAAAAAAAAAAAAAAAGAAAGAAATTCTAAAAACTATAGATTCAGCCTCTGTATCGATAATAATGTCTATTTCAATAAGATTTTTCAAAAAATAATTAATGTACAGATTCCGCTTAGTTGCAATTTTATTATACATAATATGTATAGATAAGATACTCTTTTTAATCGACCTCCAAAAAGGAGGAGGTTCTCAATTCGTTGGAATGCTTTTTTTTGTTATAAAATCGTCCCTAAGTGACCAAATCCCTGCGTTTTCAGTATGACGTAATAAATAACATGTATACTTTTAGATTTATAATAGTATTTCGAATGCATGAAGACGTTAATGGCTTATCTTAATATTAAGGTTGAGTAGTTCCTTTACAAATATAGCGTACATATTTACAATTTAAGCGAATGGGAATGCTGATTCTGATTTCTTTTTGGTATTTCCATCCTGTATAGTTCAATATTGAAATCTAATAATACTCCGCAACATGTATATGAATAAAATCCATATGACTTTAAGATTGACATATAATATCCAAAAAAGCATGTAAATATAAAAGAAAGGATTATATATATAATAACTATTTCTGCAATTAATTGACATTACGTTCTCTCTACGTGTCTTCAATTTTATACATTAAACTAGCAAAAACAAATCTATCCCACAGGAAGCGTACATTTTCCGGGATAAAAAGTAGCCTATTTGTAATTCTGATGTATGAACTATATTGTTGTATAGTTTCATTAATATCCAATCAGTAGTTTTTGTGTACTAAGCTGTATAAGTTACTATAGTTTAACTATCCCACTGAAACTCTTTAATTTTCCGGGATGAAAAGTAGTATCTTAAACGTTGATCGGGGATATAAGGGACTACCATGCAAAATCTCATTTAAATCGGTCCAACAGTTTCGGAGATTAGCCAGTACAAACAGACAAACAGACAAACAGACAGAGAAACAAAAACATTGAAAAAATCTGGATTTGTTCTATTTCTCTTCTTACATCCCTCTGACTCGTTTTTAGCATTTTTTTTCCCATGTACAGACATTCGACCTCTACAGTTTAACTATATGCATAGATTATCGGTTTACTATTATAAATGCGAAAGTTTGTTTGTGTTTATATGTACTTGTAACTCCTGGCTGAAATGGCTGGACAAAATTAGATGAAACTTGGTGTATAGATCAACTATGACCTGGATTAACAAAAACTATTTGGTACAAAGGGACGCGAACGGAGCGAGAGTAATCGGCTAGTAAGATATATATTTTTAACAAATTTTCTTGTATATTTTGGATGAGAATATATTTAAAAAAACGAAAACTAGTTATTTTTAAGTCAAATGACCAAAAATTAATATTTCAACCAATAATTGCTTTTAAATACGATAAAGATGAGCTACAATATACGTAAGACCACAAGTATATACCACAGTCCCGCTAACACTAACAATGGGCAGATGAAGTAAAAATAGACGCGTAATATAAACAGCGCGGACAAAGTGATCGGTGAACAGACCCATCTCCTGACCTTCTATATCGGTTATACACTCTTAATAAAGTTTTTTATACAGTTTATAAGCTCTCTGAATTCGCTTGAATAGGGGTGTATGCAAAAATGATTAAAATTCGTTGTTATTTATAAGTAACTGTCTACAGTTTTGCCATGGTTTCTTATGTTTTATTTTCTTTTTGGAGAAAGCCATTGATGTTTTAGAAGTTAAAATGTTGTTAAATGATACTAACGTTAAACTATATATATTACGATGGAAACTAGTAACGAGATCGTAAAGAATTGTATATGTTAGTACAAGATAATTCGTCTCTTTATGCGCCTTTAACCTAAACTTCACTATATGATTACGTAATATTCTCACGTGAAAAAACTTCACTTTCATATTTATTATTTTTGCTACTAAGAACTATTTTTGTAAATGTGACATATCATATTAGCAAACTAAGAACGATTTTTGATATAGCTAAATAGAAAACGTTAAAAGCAGCTTGAAATGAAATGTAGAACAAAGCAATAATATATAGAACTTTCTTGTGCGCTTTCTTCATTTATGCTTTCAATAGTAATATTTCTAAATCTATTCAGTCAATTTTCCCAATAACCAGGGTTCAACTAAGTTAATTAAGCAGATTTCGAGGTACCGAGCAAGAAATACAATAACTTGGAAACTTTTGCATGATATAGATGAGCGTGCAAACTATTTCACTTAATATCCAAGCTTAGGAATGTAATACTGAACTATTCTGGCTTTCTATTATAAATACTTAATTTATCTGTTACTGTATATTATTCTTGTTTATCTTAGTCAAACTAGACATTTATATAGTGTAAATGTTATCAACCGACTTCAAAAAGGAGGAGGTTCTCAATTCGACTGTATTTTTTTTTTATGTTTGTTACCTCAGAACTTCGTCATTTATTAACCGATTTGGACAATTTTTTTTTTGTTTGAAAGGGTATACTTCCAGATTGGTTCCATTTAAATTTCAAAAAAAAATACCACCCCTAAGGGTGGAAAAATAGCTAATAATGAATTTAACCTACTTTTAATTGTCATATTGACTTGAAACTTTGCAAGTGTTTCTATTTCCGTTGATAGTACAGAGGTTCGGTATTGTTGACCTGATCTGATGGTAAGGCCAGAAGGCGAATAGGTGGAACTCTTCAACGATAAATAGTAGATACTTCGAGTTTGGGCTTATTTTGTTTGATTCGACAAGCCTAACATGTTAGAATTCTTACTTTGCTACTACTGTCTACACTAAAAAGGGAAAAATAAAAACTTTTTAACAAAAAAATAAAAACCGACTTCAAACAAAAGCACTAAAAAGTAAAAAATAACTGATTGGTAGTTTTCATTTACTATACATACCTAATCAAATATTTTCGAAGTCGGTGTGCTTTGCTTTGTATGGGCTGGCACCGATTTCGAAAATATTTGATTAGGTATGTATTTAATAGGTAGGCTTTAATTACTTAGCCAAAGCACACCGACTTCGAAAATATTTGATTAGGTATGTATAGTAAATGAAAACTACCAATCAGTTATTTTTTACTTTTTAGTGCTTTTGTTTGAAGTCGGTTTTTTTTTATATCTACTTCATGAAGTTTTATTGTGCATAGTATCACGTTCGTTGAACTAAAAATTTTTTTTGAAAAAACTCCATTCGCTTAGTTTATGTATATATCTAATGGCTGTACTCTCGAAGGTCTTTCATACCACTGTACATAAGACAGTCTGTAAATTTTCTCAATAAATAAGGTATAATATGCACATAATAAATGAAATAGCATCTTTTCAGGTTTATGTATTACTTTAAAAAATTGTTTTCTTTTATGTACTAGCGACTCACCCTCGTTTCGCTCGGGTTCGCCCCCCAGGTAGATTTTATTTTTTTTGAGCGGAACCCTAATTTTTTTTCTAAAATAAAAGTAGCCTATGTTACTCCCTATAGCATCAGCTATCTTCCAGTGAAAGTCCCGTCAAAATCAGTCCAGCCGAATCAGAGATTATCCGGAATAAACAAACAGACAGAGAGACAAAAATAAAAAAATATGTGTTTTCTTATAAGTGCCCGTATATAATTTCATAAGCATTTAGTAAAACGCTGTTATTTTGATATTACAAACAAACACTTCAATTTTATTTGTCTGTATAGATAAACAGTTTAACTAAGTATATTTTTGATAAAACTTAAAAAAAGTAAGCTAGTCCCAAAGCAACAATCATTACTAATGTTCAGAATCACAATATTAGGTAATAAACAATCCGTAACGGGTGCGGATCTCCTTAAATGTAGTGGAAACGAGATAACAATCACTTACTGGCCTCAGTAGTTTCTAACAATCCCAAATGGATCCGTTAGTCTAGTATATCTTATAGTTAGCAAAGATATATCACACTATTATTATGTATATTTACATGTAAAAGTTTGTATGTATAAGTGTGTATGTTGTTATCGTTACGCTAAAGAGGCTGGACGGATTTTGATGTAATTTAATGACCTTTTTTAATGTTAGGAAACGCATTTACCACCTGTATGTATACATAAAGATAGTTATGTGAGACTCGCCAGCTAGAAAGCTAGTAATATCCATTAAAACCCAACAGAACCTCCCCTGTCTTAATAGAGTGTCGCAGGATTTTATTTATTTATTGATGGATGGCTTACACGCTCAACCACAACGCCCATACTGCTGCTGCTGTACGGCTGCTGTGTAGAAGCAGACCACATAACCAGGGGGTGGTCTCTCGATCCAATCTGCTGTCAGAAAAGTACCAGAAGCAACCCGCATGGTACTCCGCCCACCGAAGTGGGCCACCACCCAGTGTGTGCCTTGGCTTCGGGCCCGGGAGGGCTGAATAACATTTACAATGAAACTTTAAATTTCACATCAAAAGTTATATTTTTAGAGTAATCTCGTAACCTAGAATATTATAGAATTGAATTTTCAAGTTGCAATTCAACCATTCAGTTGCAACCGAGCTGCAGCGCTATTTAATGTGACCTATCATATTCGTCCATGTCACAGAGCAATTTCATATTCCAAGTTTTAATGTTTTAAAGAACTTAAGCCTAAGTCAGCTTGACATGATTTACAAATTGAAATGTTTATTTACGTCGTCGACATTAGTAATAATAAGCTAGCTTTATTTAATAACTAGCGACTCACCCTCTCTCCCCCCGGGTTCGGCCCTAGGTACGTTTTAACAGTTAGTATAGATTTCGCAGAAATGAGATATTTTCCCACAGTAAAAAGTATGTTACATGTTGACCCAGAGAACTAGCTATTATCATACTAAATTTCATCAAAATCTATCCAGTGGTTTTCTCGTGATGGGTTTTCAGACAGACAGACAGATAAAAGTTCTAAAAATTTTACAATATGTAAAGATTACTTTCAATAAATATGCAAGAGATACTATGTTCAAAATTATTTTAGAATGTAACTATTACAGAAATATCTTTAAGAGTGTTATTATCTTAAAGTGTTGCCATTGGCAACGGAATATATCCATACCAAATTATTTAAAAATAATTATATTAGAAATAAGTTGAAATATGCTATAATAAATATAAGTATAGACATTAAAAAAACTCATAAAAAGTAAGTTTTCTTACTTCGAAAACTATCAAAAAAGTTTATACGACTGAAAACGCTTTATGGCATTCTTTGCGTGGTTAAAAATCATGAAGGCCATCACCACAAACAAACTTTCAAATGGGTTTGTTTCAACACTTATAGCTCAAGAACGGCTGGACTGATTTTTATGATCTTTGATTTTTTGGATTTGTCTCCACCCTAAATAGCAGAATAACTGTTAAAATATTGGAAATTTTAAAAAAAAAAATTACATGACTAACGATGGATAATAACTATTTATATTTATTTAAAACGTACCTAAGGACGAACCCGAGCGAAGTGAGGGTGAGCCGCTAGTTATAACTATATTACTATTAAATGTACCTTTTACTTAAAATACTCCTTAACTTAAAATGAATGAGTGTTTTTGAATAACATAAAAACAAACAGTTTTAACATCAATAATAACCTGTTAAATTTAAGACACTATATAAATAGCATTTTTTCTAGTATATACTCAATAAACTGATTGAATCAGTTAAACACAATCTCTACAAATACAATAAACATAATCTCAAATCTCAATAGAGCCGTTCAATATTTCATATGAAAGAAAATATTGACGTTGGCGATATGAAAATAAACGTATTGGCATTTATAAATAACTGTACCGAAACTATGGATTTAAATGTTTAAATTTAGTTCCAGCGTATTATGTTCTGGCCAATACTTAATTTGTACAACTAATAATAGTTTGTAGTTTCGTATGTTATTTTTTTTAATTGTTATCTTGCTTTAGAGTCACACTAGAATAATCTTACTTATCTTCTTATCCTCGCTTCGCTCGGGTGCGTCCCTGGGTATGCGAATTTTGTTCACAATTTCATGAGTTGTAATTTTTTTGCGCGGAACCCTGATTCTTTTCCTAAAATAAAAGTAGGCCTAAGTTACTCCCTATAACATCAGCTATCTGCTAGTGAAAGTCTCGTCAAAATCGGTCCAATCGCTTGGGAGATTAGCTGGAACAAACAGACAGACAAAAATTTGAAAAATTGTTTTTTTTTCTCATTAGTTCCGTATATACTTTCATATGCATTTAGTAAAGTTATTTTGATATTACAAACAGACACTTCAATTTTATTTATCTGTATAGATTTAGCGATTCGCTTTCACTGAGATGCGTTCCTGGATGCTTAACCATAACCTATTACTCCAGGTCTATCTGTGTACTTTTCAACAAAATCCGTCCAGCCGTATTAGCGTGAAGGAATAATAAAGCTACAAATAGACATACAAACTCTCTCATTTATAATAATATTCCGATACCACAATAGTCAAAACCGAATCGAATTGAAATATACAGGCTAATGATAGCGAGCGTGTTATTTGTCATATCAATATTTAACAAGTAGGTGCTTACTCAGTTTGGACAATGACCGGATCTGAATGTATTCTACATCATAAATCAGTGAATATTTTAACATAGAATGGCTATGTTAGATATGTACATATATTTCGTATTGTGTGATCGTTACTAATATTATAAATAAATGTGAATTTTCTATAGGTTTGATTATTTTTAACCCCCGACGCAATAACGCCGGGATATTATAAGTTTGACATGTCTGTGCGTGTGTCTGTGGGTCGCATCGTAGCTCCCGAACGGATGAACTGATTTTGATTTGTTTTTTTTTTGTTTGAAAGGTTAATTAGTCGGGAGTTTTCTTAGCTATGTTTGATGAATATTGATCCAAGATGGCCGCTCAATATGGGTATCAAATAAAATGACTAGTGGAATATATACACTATAGAAACTATACACTATAATAAATTTCAAGTCCAAGATGGCCGCCACCACAAAATGCCGAATTACATATTTTTTTCAATTTTTAATTTAATTTATTTATTATAAATTCATAGTGAAAACGCTACGCTTAGCTCAAAGAGACTTCTTTGAAAGACGATATAAGTAAGAAAGTTTTAATTTGGGATAGTTATTGTATAGTTCTCAGATCAAAATTTGAAGCGAAAAGTTAAGACAATATTTTGAAATACATTTTGTGCAAACAAAAAACTCCCGCAGAATAACGGTCCACAGGTTTATATCAGAACCTATATTTAATGAATATACATACGTTATAACAAATCAGTCATCCTTTATTCTACTTTAACAGTAAATTTAAGAATTCTGGTGCTACGAATGAAAGTAAAAGAAAAGACAACAAATGATAGAAATTGTGATATAGAAGAATGAAGACATTGCTACCATTACTTATTATTATTTTGATTCCTACTGAATATGTTGTGTATTGAACACCGTGTGAGGAACTAAAATTATTTTTGGAGATGAACCTTTATTTGTCTGTTGGTAATTTAAACCTACCATATCAATAATACAACAATCTTCCAGCTAAATACAATACATAAACTGTTGCAAAAAATTAAATCTATACGTATAATAAAATTGTAACTAAGCCGAATCTGTACATTAATTTTTTTTTGAAAATCTTATTGAAATAGACATTATTATAGATACAGAGGCCGAAATTATAGTTTTTAGAATTTTTGTCTGTCTGTCTGTTACCGCATCACAGAAAAACCACTGGAGGGATTTGATGAAATTTGGTATGTTGATAGCTAGTTATCCGAGTCAACATATAGGATACCTTTTACCGCGGGAAAATATCTCATTTCTGAGAAAAAACACAAAAACTACAATGTAAGAGTATACTAATATATAAAACCTAAGAATTTGGTTTTTGGTCAAACGCAGGCGGAGCCGCGGGCAATGCTGGTATTTAATAATTCTCCATACTCAAATAACCTTTTATACAAACGTCGACTTCATATTCTATTTAGAGTTACAATTACTTCGTACGAAATAACTCATGCATCTAATTTTGTAACGCTCCAGTGAGTGATGACGTGAAATCATTGTACTGCTTTGTTTAAACAGGCAAAGTGTTTTATTAATGACTGTAAATGAATTAGTAATAAATAAATATATAAATAGGCAAAATTAGAACAGTTCAGTACCTTTTTCTTCTCTGTTTGTTAATCGATTTGCTTTTTTTATTTAGTAGCCATTGACGAGTTTTTGTGTTATCATTAAAAAAAACGTGTGCGTCTACTTACGCACGTAAGAAGTTATACTTCTTTAGCATAACAGAACAAAAATAGCTAAAGATTTCATCCCATATGTTACAACTCTGTTTGTAAAAGGAATGCAGCTAACTTCGTCATGTCGCTTTTTGACTGTCGGTGTGGGCGAGCATCGTAAAATTTTACTCTCATATTTTTTGTTTAAACGTGCCAAAAGAAGTGCCTATAACTTCAAAAAGAATATGAGAGAATTTCGCCTACTGGATGAACAGTAGTTAGTCAGAAATTGCCAAAAAGTGCCATAATGACTAAAATAACAAGTCAAACACCTTAACTCGCTTATATATTAACCTTTGGGGATGTTTTTAATCGTGACTGTATTTCAATTTGGTTCACAATGAATCTGTGACTTCCGCATTGTACTCGCATAGGACTGCATAACGCGTAGAACGAAAAGTGCAAGCCGTATCTTTTAGAACAATTAAAAAGAAATCTAGCGATATTTCGGGTAACATTCCTTTTTAGTGACGAGCGAAATGAGGGCACATCACTAGTAAATTGTATTTAACGTAAAGTTCCTAAAATCAAAACTTTATTAAAATATGTACATACATATATCTTATTTACTTATGAAAATTTTAATTTGTTTCATGTTTGCCATATACAATTAGAATATCATGAATAAGTCTCATTAACATTCATGATATTGATATCGTATAAAGCTTTTTCTAAAAGAGCAGGTATATATTAGCGTATGTTATTCAAGTTCTTTGTATGAATGGTATTTGATAATCATTTTATTTCTACGTGAGTCGAACATCAAGTATATGTACCTATATATAGTAATAAAATAATGAGAATTGTGCAACTAACATCCTTTATGTATGATAGCTTTTAAAAGCTTATTAATTTTTAAAGTTTAAACATGTAGCTACGATTCCGGAAAGTTTTTTAGTAAGCTTTTGTTTTTTCTTAAACGTTTTTATAAGGATTCTTCATTGGCAATATACATAATAAATGGAAACTCGTATATCGATTTCTAACTTCAAAAATAAAGATTTTAACACAAACTTTCACTTCTCATAAAAGCACTTTAGAGGATTAATTTTCAAATTCTTTACACACTTTTCTTTATAAAGTAGTGTATTTTATTGACTTGAATAAATTAAAGTTTTATATTAAGTAAATGTTGCTTTTTATTTAACTTACGCGTATATTTTATTATAATTATCTTTTGAATTATCGATTTTTTCCTTCATCATTAATCGATTCAGTAAAAATTTACAATATGCATGCAATCGTCAATATTGATTTTATTTATTTTGCCAATTTTGTGAGTCGGTGAGTAGTGTAACTATCTCAGTGGTCTAGTGGCTAGCATATACAACTGCAAATGCTGAGGTCCTGGGTTCGAGTCCCGGGACGGAAGTTTGATTACTGAGATTTTCTATTTAGATATTCTGAATAGTAGCCCGGAGAAGGGGAATTTGCGGGTTTGCACCACCTTGCCTTGGATAGCATGTAAAGCCGTCGATCCTGTGCCTTAACTCACCGGTCGTGTCGAAGTATTATCCCATCTGACTTTAAGAGAGACATAAATAAGAAAATTATTTCTTGATTAAGTTTATTTATTGAAAATACTGTAAACGATAATATTATATTATCATGGCCAATTAACAAATTATCTTAAAAAATTAACCACATTCAACAATAAATTAGATAGAATAAATACCCTGAAAATGAATAACTATGATCAAAAAAGCATTTAAATTCTCAGTATCATTTGCAGGCAAGCGTAACCAAGTTGACACTTCACGTCTGGAATCATCGACGGACAAAAATAACACTAACCTATTGTACCACTTTGATACTATACGTCGGCATGCGGCATCAGCACGTAGGCGGCCATTCAAGACACGCGTATAAGCCGTTTCATCCGAAATGGTTCTGTCACATTATTTATATTATGTAAATTGGCTTCAGAATTCTGTGAAAAGCTCACACTATGAGTGCTTCCCTCACATTTTGTTTTTCGTGCATGGAAAAGGCGAATAGCGTCTTAAATCGATTGCGTTACGCAAACATAACAGAGACGGAAAGCTGTTTTTTTCTGAAAGTATAGAAAATCCTGAAATTATTCACAATTTCTAATAAATTTATTAAAAAGTTTCTTTATATAATTATACTTTTATTCAAATGTCATTAATAAAATTTTTAAATTAATTTTTTTTTTGTAAATTACAGTACCTCATCTAAAAACGCTTATGCAATATTTAATTTACGTTTTAACGGTTAGTATATAATAGATAGTCGATCCTTCGCTCTGTGAAAAAAAAAACAAATCTATCCCACGGGAACCGTACATTTTTCCGCAAAAAAAGTAGCCTTTATGCTTTTCTAGACTATTATCTATCTCTGTGAGAAATTTCATCCAGATCCGTTCAGCCGTTCTGGCGTGAAAGAGTAACAAATTTCCATACATTCATACTTACAAACTTCACATTTATAATATTAGTATAGATGCAACTTTTTGAAATAATCCAAAATCAGTTTGATTATCTAATGATAGATTGTTATTAGATACAAACTAAGCAGGGCCACATACATATACAAATTCGTATGTGTGATATCTGTAACCCATTTGCTACGCTCGACCTTTACGGAGAATGTTTTTGATGGCTGGCGTTCAGTCCATGCCATGATACTTGACTGTTCGTTGCTATTCCTAGTGTTCATTTGTTCTGTCATAGTTACAGGAATATACTCTGTGAATATACTCTGTGGCTTTTGATAAAAAGCTTTTGTTTTTACATTATTTAACTTTTATGAAATATCCATTCAGAAATTGCGAAAGTTCCTCTGAAAGTTTGTTATATATCGTCATTTTTATTAGTCGTATAAGCCTTAAAACACACAACATTAATTCATTCTTTATTATAAAAAATTCAGGAAGAATTTTTTCATGGTCAATGAGAAAGAAACATTATATATATATATATAATTCCTGTTTATCACGATTTTGACCAACTATATAGTAAAGGTAGCATTAAAGGGAATCAAATGAACTTAAAGGTTTTATTAGGAACTATTGACCTACTGGCTTGATCATCAGATCAGCTTGACGATTTTAATTTATTTTATAGACATCCAAATCGCATATTTTACGCGGGTAACAGTCACAATACAAATAACAAGACAGTGGTAGCCCAGTGGTAACGCGCTCGCATAGAAAACCGAGTGAAGCGGGTTCAAAACTCGGGTCTCACCTCTGATATTTTCATGTGCGAATCATTTTCAACATTATTACCACTTGTGCAGTGGGACGTTAAAAAGGATTGAATACACAAGTTTACCGACAAATTTTCAATATTTGATTATTTTATAGTAAAAATAAAGGAATTAGGCTAAATAAATAAAATTAGTAAAGATCAAACCACTACTCATGTAACAAACAAATAAGCATTCGTTCCGTACGAGAGTCGAAATCAGTCCGGAACAGTGGGCGGTATCATTCAACATCTTCAAAAGGTCGCGAGTCCATCTTTATATATATATATATATATATATATATATATATATATATATATATATATATATATATATATTATATGTACTACTTTTAAATAAAGATAAACTATAGTTTCTAAGAAGCAAATGTGTTTCAGGCCTTAAGCTAACTTTTGATTTATTAGTTCGATGTGTTACCGAGTGACTCGATCGGTATGGAGTTGTTAGTTTGTCATAGAAATGATTAATATTTGCTACGCTCAGCCCATTTACATGGCCTCTTTAGAGTGATTAATGATGCAATATGTCATTTATCCACTACTTTATTTTATTCAAGAATAATAAAGAGGAATATGCATCAAATATGATTGTAGGATATAGTATGTATGCATGTTAAAGTAGAGTTAGTAGATTACGTAATTATTTAATATTTTAATATTAAATGAACAATTTTTGTGTATATACAAATTTATGTTTTGTTAAACTACATTTCATGTTTCTTTTTATTTAAACATTTAATATTATGTTTTGTTAATCTATCTTTTAAAATATACAATTTTGTTTTCTCATAAGCACTTCTAAGCATAAAATTACAAGACAAGATATTAAATCAAAAGTTAAAAAAAAACTCAACCTATCCTAGACTACCCTAAACACGATATCTCTGCAGTATTTTAGTAAATATCTTGCAGATTCCAGATGACGCTGCATCAGGCCAAAATTACCACATCATTGCAAAAAAAGCTGATGGTCTCCAAATGGCTGACAGGATTTCTTAATTTATAGCCAAGAACATTCTCGATTAAGTCACCTTTCAAACAAAAAACCTAAATTAAAATCAATTCATCAGTTTGGGGGCTACAATGCTACAGACAAACAGACAGACACACGTCAAACATATAACATCCCTCTTTTTGCGTCGGAGATTAATAAAAATTATCATAAATATAAATATTGAAATTAAGTTTACTCGCAGCCTTGCGAAATAAATTATTCCTTCTTGTTATTAGACTTAGTATTATGCAATCAATAAGTCTAGGCTAGCTTTCTACATTAGTATTTTTGCCATATAAGATTAATAAGAGAATAGAAAGAAAATACTCGTAGGATAGTTATAAATTTTCTACAGTAACTTAGCAGCTTCTTTTGATGCTTTAAATTTTAAAAATTGTTAAAAATCAAAGATACACTTTTTTTATAAATGTACAGTCCCTAAATACTTAGCGTTTATAACATTAAGGAAGCTCTCAGAAGGCATTTTTTTCAACTTAATTCCCTATCTTCATCATTCCCTTAGCTTATTTTCGGAAAATGCTCATAAGCTATAACTCATTTTAAATTTTGTATTTGTTAAAACCCATACAGTAGTTTCTGAGATTATACACACAAACCCTCACTAAACAAAAAATCTGCGTAGGGGGTACTTTAATTTACATATTATAGCAATATATACTGATTACCATACATATATAGGTACTGAGTACTGAAATGAAACATAAAGTTCTTTAAAGAATTAATATACTTCATTAATATAATTCCTTTGTAAAATTTAAGAATTTTCATCGAAACTCCTGTAAAATACATTCACAGTTGTAGAGTCACGATCCTTTATAGCAGTCGTTCCAAGGGTAATGCCCATAAAGCCGCATCGACCAAAGTGCCACAGTAATGTTAATTGCCATACCTCTACGGTGTTTGCCAAGGCACTCCGCTTAATGAGATACCGCGTACAGTAAGCCAATTCTTGCATAATGAGGTAAATATTTTTGTTTCATTTCGACAGTCTATGACTTGCACAGCTAGGGCTGGTATTAATTTTATTGCTGGCTGGTATATTCATGTCAATTAAAGTTTATGTACACGTGGTTGTGATATTTTTGTTTAAATATTTATTTATAACTAGCGAATTACCCTTAGTTTCGCTCGGGTGCGTATGTGGTTTTTGTCCGCAATTTCATGGGTTTTAATTTTTTTACGCTGAACCCTAATGCTTTTTCTAAAATATATTTTTTAAATCAACAAAAGTTAAAAGTGATATCGATATGTGTATTTAGCCGTTTTTTACGTCCCACTGCTGGGCACAGGCCTCCCTTCAGTACGAGGGGAATCAGGGCATAGTCCACCACGCTGGCCAAGTGCGGGTTGGCGGACTTCACATGTCTTTTGAAAACTTGCTAGGTTTTCTCAGACATGCAGGTTTCCTCACGATGACAAGTGGTAATCATGTTGGAAATGATTCGCACATGAAAATATGAGAGGTGCGAGACCCGGGATTGAACTCGCTTCACTCGGTTTCCCGAGCGAGCTAGTTACCACTGGGCTACCACTGCCTTTATCGATATACTTAGTACTAACAATCTAATTTTAGAATATTATAGTACAAATGTGCCTTTTTATGAAATCTACTTTAAGCTCAATAAAAATGTGTAGAAAAATATAATATTATATCGCCTGCTGTGCATCTTTTTATTGTTATGTATTTCACTTCTTTAGTTATTTTCTTGTGTGGTGTGCAATAAAGTGTTCATTATTATTATTATTAATATAAGATATAGATAGTATAATAGCAGAAATGTTATATTATTTCTCGCGAGCACAGTGGATATCGCGTTGCACGAAACGGCACGTAGAAATAATGACATATTTGTAGTGACAATCGATTTGACAGGACGAATAGCCTGAAAATTGTCTGGCGTGCCACAGGGAATTATTAAGCACGAATACCTACGACATTTTTTTCTGAATATTGTTTAATACTTGTACAATGGTATAGAAATATTTATAGTTTATGTGTTAGCTTCATTGTTTCTTTTACGGCAAAGGAAAACTTGGTGAGGCTGTGTATATGACGAGAGGACTTAACTAATCTTTGAAAACCATGTGTTTTACAAAAGTGTGACAAAGTCCGCTAACTCATACTTGGTCTAAAATAAACATAGGCAATATGGTGGTGGATATGGCCTAAACCCCCTTGCATCGATAACAGGCCCGCGCCCAGCAGTAGGACGTTAAAAGAACTGAATGAAATGATAGTTTATTTTAATATATAATTCAAACAATACATAATAATATATTATTTATAGATTTACAATTATACTTGTTGTAAATCTATAAAGATTATACTCTCTAAATATTTAAGTTTTTCATTAAAATAAAAAACTTAAATATATTTTTATATTTATTAATATATAGTTCATTTATTTGTAATACTAATGTTGCCTAAGTTTATTTTGGAACCGATATCATCTAATACAAACAACGCAAACCTATTTAGTAATATCATTATATCTGTTTTTTATCCATACTTTTACAAATCTTTACTTTTTAAGGTTGTATAATTATTATTCCTATCCTTATATATTTTATAATATCACACACAGTAATTTCATGCAATTTTGTATTTTTTTAGTGTGTTGAAATCATTTTATTCTTACAATTAAAGTTACATTTAATATTATATAGTGTAACGACTTGGATGATTTTATCGGTAGCCGTGCGAAATGTCTCAAAGGATTTCATACGTACGTACGTAGTTATCAGATTTGGAAAAAAAACTGTTTAGCAAAGCAATAAGCTGATCTCATAACTTCACAAACCAAAAATATTCATACGCGGTTTGTGCTTATGTAACATAGCTCAATAATATTGGCGACGCGGTATCGCAAAATGACTTTTCAAAGCCACCGAAGTCTCACTCACTGTGGCATCAGGAGTAAATTAGAATTTAGAAAGCAGTTAAGTTTAGAGAACTCACATCAGACCAAATTTACTAGGATATAAAGAAATTTTACATTGTTAAACTACAATAATGGATTGTTTCAAATTTTCTTTCAAAGTATATATAAACTATGAACTAAAATACATAAAATCACTGTACGCAAATGCCATTTAAAAATAATCACTCATTTTAAGGTTGGTTTTATTTAAAATATTGTTATAGAAGAGAGTCATAGAAAACGAGTTGCGAAATAGATAATAAAAAAGAGATAGAAATTTAATGAATATCAATCAATACTAGAGTATTCTTTCAAGCAGTCATAACTCAAGTTACTCTATGCATCTAAAGAGATCCCTTCAACTGCCTTACTTTATATCATAGCTGTATAGATATTATAGGTAACATGTTTCTTGTTAGATCTTTTTATAACACAAAATATAACTTAAAAAAATATAGTACATTTCTACCCTACTCTGCTTGCTAAAATATGCCTATACTGTATAATAATAGAAGCTATCTAAAACTCTAATAATTTTAAAATCATATACCTATCTGTATAAATATTATAAATGTGAAAGTTTGTGAGTATGTATGGATATTTGTTACTCTTTCACGCCTGAACGGCTGAACGGATCTAGATGAAATTTGGCGCAGAAATAGATTATAGTCTGGAATAACACATAGGCTATCCTGGAAAAATATACGGTTCCCGAGGGATAAACTTGTTTTTGTTTTTCTAGAGGCGACCCCGAGCGCAGCGAGTGTGAGCCACTAGTAAACCATAAATAAACCTTTACATATGTAAAAATTAATATCTTAATAATATATTAATAATTACAATAATAATAAATTAATAATTACAAATAAATAATAAATTAATAATTACAAATAAATTGTTATAATAACAAAACGTTGCAACGTTGAGTTTCGTTCTATTCTTTTATAATATGTAATTTTTCTGTGTCCAGAACATAGAAAATACAACGTTGCACATATTTTCATACGTTTTAGAAGAAAATACATACATAATTTAAGAGCAAACAATCTATTAATATATAATTATATTAATAATAAATAGTGGAAATGGCTAAACAAATTAACGCCTATGGCTTATCTTGATACGCATCCCGTTTCTAATCAGGATAGTGCAGTGGAACCTGAGATTATAAGCTTCTGTGATACTATTTTGCATATACGATTGAGATGGTACTAATATTAACTTTTGAATAATATTACAGTTTAAATAAAAGTAATCTTGATAAATTATCAGTGCTGTATGTTAGATTTGACTCGCAACTATATTCGATTTTTGTTTGTTACTGACTAAACGAAAAAAAAATACACAAGTATTTATAGAAAACACTAGCAGAACCGAGCTTAAGAACAGAGCTCGCGTTAAAACTACAAAAAAAACTAATTCTTTGGCTTTATGTTACAATAAAACAGAAACACCCCCGCTCCCTCGCACGCCATGCGCCACCCTCATAATTATCATAGTCATATTTTTTTTCCAATCATAAGTTTAATTGAAGAGTATGTGTACCACTTTTCAAGTCAATCGACCCAGAGAATAAAAAGTTTGACAGAAAATTCAACCCGCCATTTTACCCTCTTAGGGGTGGAGTTTCAAAAAAACCTTTCTTAGTGGATTCCACTACTTCTTTTACACTTCCAAAGAACACACCCTCCAAATTTCATTTCTCTAGGACCAGCGGTTAAGCCTGTGCGTTGATATATCAAGTCAGTCAGGACTTTGAATTTTATTTATATTAACCTTGTATCATCATCATCATCTCCCTGCCCATTTCCCAATCATCATGGGGTCTGCGCAGTACATCTTCCGTACAGCTGGTAGGATATAAGTTAACAATGTAAGAAAATCTAAAGTAATATCTTGTAAAAATATATTATCAACTCACGAAATTGCAATACATGTTTAAAGCATATTTCACAGCTATGAAATACTGACATAAAAGTGATACGAGGTCTTCTTTATATATACTAAAAGGAATTATGATGCCCAAATACAGTACTTCGCATGTTCCCAATCTTTATTACTTTTACATGCCAGATTGAGACGTTAACATAAATTCCTTCCGTTTTCGCGAGTAAACATATCTCGTTAAATTCACATACCATACATTGTAAGTTGTTTTATTATGTGAAGTGCAAATTATATTTTAAGCGTCTAAACTGAATTTCATATTACGACGTAGAATTAAGAACAATTAGCTTTAGGTAATAATACTTATCAATGTAAAAATTTGATCGTTTCATGAGTGATTGTGGATATTGCAAGTTAGTTCTACACTCTTAACAACTTAACGGATTTAAGAGAAAATCAGAACAGGTTAAAGATTAACACATATGTATGTACATACAAATGATATTTTTCTAGAAATAGCTACTATGTAAATTTCATTAAATCTTTTTAAATAAAACTATCTTTACGGATTTTTTCGATTTTTGGTTCGAGAATAAAAAAAATCGAAATTGAAAAATCCGAAAAGATAGTTTTATTTGAAATGACAAATATTTACGTAAATCTGAGGAAGTATTAATGACATCTGTTGAATGTTGATCTTTTTTAAATAAAAAAGCAAAAGTAGTATATTGACGATATATATGTATAAAGATATATTGCAATTTATCGCTTTAAGTATCTACATGTCGAACAGTTGTCGTGAAATATTTATTATATTACAATAAAAAAACCGATTAAGAGGCGAATTGTATTTAGATTCTATGCTAAGCACAAGGGAAAAAAAATAGAAATCAGAAAAAGCCAAACTTTCCGAAAGGTATGAAAATAAAAATAGGCTGTAGGTATGTACTTAACAATTTATGTATTATAAAAGCATTCCATGTTGGCAACATGACGTTTCTCCAAATAGACCTAGATACATTTTTCACATTCATTTTTAAAGCGTGCCTACGTATTGACGTTCATGTACGTATAAGTTACATGATGGGCGTTTTTCTTCGAAATTTTACTGAAGTAAATTATTATTTTATAAATACGATATTATTTTAGAATAATCATTAAACAATCACTGTTACAAATAAATCATTAACTTTAATATCATGAAAAAAGAAATATCATAATATGAAAAAAAACATTTTTTGTCTCTCTCTCGGTCCTGCAGTAAACCTCTTATCAGTTACATCCAATTGTTGTCCCACCGCACTTTGAGAATGACTGGAATAGACTGCACTTGTGTCTGCAGTACACTTGTGCACTATTATATCTGCAGCGCACATGGTTAGTCTCCATATGATTGGCGGCCGTCGCTGAAAAAGATCAAGAAGACATTAGTAATGAAACCAATCTTAGTAACTCTAAAGAAAAAGACTATCTGACAAAACTAGTGACCCACTAAACCGTTAGATTTCGAGATACAAAAAAATCTATGCCACTTTTCGGGCCTTAAGTTGTATTTATCTGTATAACGTTAATAGATGTTTCCGTGATTTGATCTTACAAAAAAAAAACGAAACAAATCATACACAATTTTATCATATTTAAAACACTTTCACTTTTTAATATTTATATATTCTTTATTGCACATAAAAAAAAACAAAAATTACAAATATTAAGAGAAAATTGAAGGCAATGTGGCAAAAAAATTATAATAAGGTGAATCATAATATGGATGTACGTATATTTTACTCTACTTAATACTTATCCATATCAAACATAATCTAGGTATTGAAATAAAATTTATATTTTAAGCTAGAAGTAAGCAGTACATTTAAATATATTGAATTTTCAGCCAAAAAAAAATATTTCAGTCATTCGAATATGATTCGCTCATAGTAATAAAGTACGTGGGCCACCGAGCTTCGCTCGGAGTTTTTGGTCGAAAGTACAATTTTCTTTAAAAAAAAACTAAAAACTTGAATAAATACAAAATAACAAAAATAAATTATACCCTTGTATCCGACCGGGATTCGAACCCGGACACCTATAATTGTCAATCTTGCGCCTTGGCCGCTTGACCATGATGCTTATGCCCCAGCGTGCGAAATTATTTATCGCACCCGAAACCCTCTGTATACTAAATTTTATGAAAATCGTTGGAGCCGTTTCTGAGATTCAGATTATATATATATATATATATATATATATATATATATATATATAATGTTTTTTCTCCTTGTTTTTTTTTCTTACTGCATGCTAAACATACTTCAACATACATATTGTAAAACTATCCATTAAATAATAATATAAACTCATTTGGTACTTTACCTACTTAATATGTATATTTACTCATTTATGTACAAGGCAATTTAAATACGCCTCATAATGAAGGATTGAAAAAAATTAAACTTGTAGAGACGTGAGTATTCCAACTACGGGAAAAAATAAATAAAAATATTGTGTGTTTTATTGCAAATTCAAACAAAAATATAAAAGCGGCAGAAGTTATACGAAAAATTTAAACTTTTCAAATCTAAAATAGAAATAGGTCAAAAGTCAACAAAAACCAACCTGCAAATAAGGACCTATGGCAAAGTAAGCTTTACATATTATGTATAATTTGTAGTACAGTTCTACTTTCTTCTGGAACACCTTTCTTTTAAGTTTATTTTCTGAGTAAATGATTAAATTGACTTCATATTTAACTCTAATTAATAAGTAAAAATGAGAATCTTCTAAAATGTATCCAATACTTTTGTTAAGTTTTAATTGTCAAAATATTGTGTCAATATTTAAAGATTGGAATATAGATTTCATTTTAGAAATAAACTATATATATATATATATATATATATGTACAGTCTCGATTTCTCACTTTCTTTGGCCATGTAACAAGACGTGATGACGTTTCGATTGAACGTTTAGTGGTTCAAGGAAGAGTAGAGGGCACTAAAGCACGTGGCAGATCGCCCATAACGTAAACAGGCCAAGTGAGGGCTGCGGTGAATGTTCCCTGGCAAAAGTGTATAAGGAAAGCAGCTGTTGTAGAGGAGTGACGGAATAAGATAAGGAATAACCAATTGCTCGCGGAGGAAATAATAAGGATAGTTAAACAAGGGATTTTGAAGTCAAACTTAAAGAATTCTAAAGAGAATCGTTGTGATTTGAAACTCGATGAAACGAAAATGCGACACTAGAAATAGACAAACAAATAAATATATAGGATTAAGCCGGCGAGAGAATGAGATAGAATACATTACACAGGAAGTTAAAAACAATACTGAATAATATTTTATGTAATATAATAATGTTAAATAGAATGTAAAATAACTTTTAAACTAGGTAAAAAAACTAAACCCTAGAATTATCCTACTCCTGATACTCTATATATGTTCATCTCATTCTCCCGTAGGTTAATTTTCTGAAGTTTCACTTCTACCGTGAGTGAATTGCATACAAACTCACTTTTATTACAAGTATGGATACCGTTGCTTTTTTACTGTTTACGTTTACTATTTGTTAGGGTTTAATAACACAATCTGGAAAAAATCCAATCGCCTATCTGTTACGATTCCAAAGATGAATAATTCCATTGAAGGGAAGAGAAAAGGTTGAAAAGGATGGATGGACGGATAACATAAGCTTAATAATAGGGACCTAATATATAAACCTTTCGGATACGAATTCGTAGAAATAGTCAAATTCGTTTCAATTTGTTAGATTACATTACTAAATACATTTAGTCATGGTAGAGTTTTTATATTTGAGCTAGATTATCATAGTATAAGATTTGAAGTACGGTCCTCACCCATCTTACCAGAAGAAAAGTATGTTAGATTAAACACAATACATAAACAAATATATGGCAAAGCTAACTGGAATTAGGAAACCCCTAATAAAATGAGATCAAGGGATCTGTTTACTGAAAATAATATAATCATTTTTGGAATGAAGTTATTTGATATGAAGTTATTGCATGTTACTCTGTACACTTGGTGAATGTGAGCTAGACGGAAGAGTTTTACCTTTACGACAATTTTGACTGATTTCCAAAAAAGAGGAGTTTTTATTCACTAAGAACACCCCATGTGATGTCATTATAAGTATCAGGTGATCATAAGTGTTAAGGAATGTAATATACGTGTGAACTCTGTGCAGGCCTTTCGTCTATGAGCTTCAACATACATATATGAAGTATGTTGCTCTACATTTACAATACAATTATTTAAGATTTAATTTGTGAGTCAAGAGCAGACAATGAAAGAAACTTCATTCCTACCGGATGTCCCACGACACCAATCGACTTTTGTTCTTATATTTCGTTTGATTGCTTAATAATATCTCCTGTACTAGATAATATCACACCTCGTTTTGCTCCAATTTTTTAAAATCTAGAAACCATAATTCATGACCGTTTTTTCTCTACCTAACTTATGCATACTCCCCGTTCTTGGAACTAAATTCCAATAAATATCTTTATGTGGAAGATGAAATATTAAATAAATAGATTTCTTAAAATATTTTTAATATTTGTTTATTGAATTTTCTGTATTTCATAAGGCGTTTGCAATAACTTTACAATATATTTGATTCAAAATTAATATTTTTCATCCAATTTACAAATGGACGAAAAACAACCTTAATGCAGACACTTTATAATAAACAAAAATGAACAATGTATAGTATTACACAATTTAGTTATCTTTTCCTAAAGAAATGTAAAAAATTCTACTTTTAAGCGTCTTCCTTACCGTACAAACGCGATCGAAATCATTTGACTTCCGCACCGTAATGAGGTTTGTACTCATTGCACACGACAAAGCGTTTTTTTCACCTCACACAAGTATCCGTAATTAAAGTTCTATTTTGCCTTTAAATTATTTTTAATGTTCACGGCACTTTGGTCATGTTTTTTAATGAAGGGACGCCAATCTTCTAATGACTTTTTGACCGACTTCAAAAAGGAAATGTTACTGTATCTAAGTATGTTTTTTTTGTATATCCTATCCGATCTTTCCTATACAACCCCGAGCGATAGTTGCACTAATTTAAACTAATAAACCATTTTCTGTTTTTTTTTTTAATTAATATATGATAACCACACCCACAACTACAACAAAAACTCTTTTAAAGGATGAATTATTCTAAATTTTAAAATACAATCGGTCTACCTTTTTCAGGTAAAAAATTGAGTGAAATTATTTTGTAGTAGCCAATTTAGCCAACAATCACTCTACATTACATATCATTTACCTAATAACGTGCAGAATAGACTGCTAAAGTTGTAACTCTTGTCAACTTTTTTTAATTTGGGAAATGCATTTACGCATACTACCTGTACACATACAGGTGGTGGTCCCACATGGGACTCACTGACTAGAAAAGTTAGTACTACCCACCAGTGGCACCGGTAGTGGTAGGTAGTGGCACCGGTAGTGGTAGGTAGTGGCACCAGTAGTGGTAGGTAGTGGTACCAGGAGCAACCGTACACCGCCCACCAAAGTGGTCCACCTCCCTGTGTATCTTTTGGCTTCGCACCCGACTAGATTGCCGGACGCTAATGAGTCCCCCCAGGAAGACAAGATGAACACACATGGAGGAAGAGGGAAGGAGGAGTGGTGTCTATCAGAACATATCACAAGACCATTAAAAAAATGAATAGACAAACAAAAATGTTAAAACAGAAGATTTGCCCTTTCATTGTATTCGGTACACTTTTTTAGAATAATCAATATAAAAAGAACTGATTCTGAATGACACCCTTCATATGGTCGATCACAAAATAATCAATCACATCGTGAAATAATCTTTTTTGTATGTTATACTTTTCTTTAAGGGAGATGGAAGACTTATTTTTCGGCTTGAGCGCAACTTTAATTTTCCCGCTTGATTTCATATCTATTACGCATAGTTCCGTTTTGATCCTATCGTAATTGCCTATTTCTTTTTTATATTTATTTCTTTTTCCTTTTCCTCTTAATGACAGCCATTTATTTGCCTTATATAAATTGTATTTGTAATGTTTTATTCAATTGTAATCTTTAATTAATAATAAACAACACAAAACAACTAACCGTAATAACTATGATTTATTGCACTAACGTTTTTTAGGATTGCAAACACCGAGATACATGACACAAAATATAATTTCAAATTCACATTAAAAATCAATTTTTTTAGTCAAAAATCAGACAATAAAGTTAAAGTTTCATAACTCAATTTTATCGTTCTATTTGAAGCTGGAAATGAAACTCTACTTCAAACCCAATTAAACGATCAATTTCAATCATCAAAAGGAATAATTCTCGAAGCCAAGTTTAAGTATAACTCTCATATTCCATAAATTATTTACAACTTCCTCCACACGAGGAGCTTATTAGTTGTTCTTGTTTCTTTTTTATTGATATCTTCTTTGATCTGTATTTTAACAGTATTATGTGCTTTCAAACGAAGTACTGACTGAACATACGTGTATGTCATAAATTAAATTTTATAAAGAAGTATTTATACAATGGTGATGATTTGTTAAAGAATAATATTATCCAAATGGCGGTAATGCTAAGTATGAAATATAAGAAAACAAATAAAAACTACAATTGTGTGAATCAAAATAGATCAATTCGTTTTCTTTTATACTAAGTTAGATTATGTATAACACGGTGTGTTTGAAGTGGTAATTGGAAATTCAACTGAATTATTCCTTAAAATTACGTTGTTTAAAATTTACCTTATAATTTTTTTTTCTTTGTTTCAGATTAATTTTCACATGCTGTGATCATGGAATTTGCTTGCCTCTCTATGAGCAATCTATGCACGCACTGTTTACCGATCCAAAGTGACACTTATCTGTACAGTTGAAGTTCTGAAGATGGTGAAATAGTGTAGTGTGTGATAAAATGAGCTTATAAGTTAAGTGAATGTCGGGAGAACGGGAGATGCCTTACTATGGGTACCGCGAGGGGGGGTCGGACTCGAGTGGGGGTTGTTCGGATTCAGACGGAGGAGAGTCGGACTCAGAGGGTGGGTTAAGCACTGAGAGTACGGGGGGTCATGGCCTACCGTACCCTGGCTTTACTCCTGTAGCCCTTATATATTTAACACAGGACACGCGCCCTAGGAGTTGGTGCCTCAAACTCATCACGAATCCATATCCTTTTCAATATATTAAGTTTTATTATAAATAAGCTCTTATATAATTTATATGTGTATATAATTTACTTAAATATCATAATATTTGATAAATGAGGAATGTTTGAAGGGCTTTGAATTCGAAACTTCAACCGCATCGACCTATGGAATTCCCTTTAAATAAATTATAATATTTGTTTTGAAGCTTATAGCGAGAGTTATGGAGGTCGATAGTTACATAACGTTAATAATACGACGTTAACTTTATTGCGTAGGTAGTAGAAAAATTGATATTTAAATCAATTACGTTGTACAATTATTTTTATGAACGCATTATTTTCTCATATAATTACATATTATATTAAAAATTGATTATTTTCAATGACAAAATCGTCTTTTCAATAGTGTATTGCGTACTATATAATAGATACCATCATTTCGTATCAATTAATTGCTTCTATTTTTTTGAGTTATAAGTTCTTTTGGCACGTTTGGAAAAAAATATAAGAGTAAAATTTATACAATGCGCGTGCACACTGACAGCCAAAAAGCGTCATGATGAAGTTAGCTGCATTCCTTTTACAAACAGAGAGTTGTGACATACGAGATGAAATCTTTAGCAATTTTTGTTCTGTTACACCAAAGAAGTATAACTTCTTACGTGCGTACATAAGTACACACACACACACACACATTTTTATTCCTATTTTTAATTCAAGTAAAATTAAGTACAATTTTAAATATCCTTTGCTCTATAATATAATGATTAGTATCTATGTATGTACATGGTCCAATTTTCGATATGTTTGACGTGTGAAACCTTACTCGGCTCTATCTACCAATTAATACCATGAATAAATAACAGCAACATTAAACCGTTGACTCTATCGGTCAGGCATTAATTGCTCAGTCGGCTCCACACGTTAATATGTAATCAAAGGACTAGGAATAATTCACGGATTCACGGATTTCTCTTTACCGAGTTGATCAAAGCAAAGGTACAGTGACAGCCTAAATCTAGAGAGTTTTGTATATTACACTAGCTTTCACTCGCGGTTTTACTTACTTCTTACGTGGGTAAAAATAGCTTTTATCGCCTAGGCACAGTGTGACTATAGAATTCTATATATGAAATAGTTTTAATACAAATTGGCGTATACATTGTATAAAACCGTTCACACGTCTTTTATACCGTAGAAATCTTTAATGCTAAATACGTTTAACGGATACGCTCCGGACTTCTCAAGCAAATTGAAAATCTTTAACTTCTACTTAACATATAACGTTAATATTCATTGATCGTAGTTTGTAGCACTACTGTCTTTGGGTCCGATATACGCGGATGTAAGCAAGGTTGCGCGGAATTCTGTAGAAATAAATATTACGAAACCGGCAACAAAATCTTGTTATACTTTTATACGTAGCTTTCATCTCTTAACTTTTAAAAAACCTTTTAAAAATTTTACAAGCTTCCAGTGTAGCTCATACCAATTTTCAACAGTCTATCTAAGTATCAAAAATCATCTAGCAATCAAGCAGTCAAAAAAATTATGTTTGCTTTAATGTTCTTCTTCTATTACTGTTAATATTCTAAAACTGTATGTTTTTTTTAATATTGATTACACACATTCAGTTTCTCTTCTACTTTGTTATGTGAAGGGTGGAAAAAGGGCAAGTTCAGAATCACAAATTACTTTTTGCGGGTTGGTAGCAATGTTGTTATTACAGTTCTATAACCCATGCGTTAAGCTCGTGATCGTGACTCCATAAACAATATCTTAATCAACATTGCTTATATTGTTTTCCTTGAAACTATATAATCAACGGACTACTTCAAACAAAAAACTTACAGAAACACAGAACAAAATTGCTAACGTAGATTACTATGAAGCTAACTATCGTATAAATTATAAAAGACGAGTCTGGTTTGTTTCATTCCACAAACGTGTGTACAATACCAGCATATTTTATACGATGAAAGAAGTAAGATTGGAGCGATATTTAAAATGTAAAATTAAATAGATTTCTTCATTAACTTGAAATATTCATTATCATAAAACGAATTTCACGATTTTCTGTTTACGTTTTTTTTTTAACAAGAATTTAATTTTTTACATTAGTTATCACCTCGCGGTTAAATTCTAAGAAATTAATTGATAACCTTTACCGTGATATTTTCTTTTGTGGCTTATTGAAGAGTTTTTTTTAATGCCTACTAACTTTCAGCAGCCCCGCATTTATATTTCAACTAGCGAATGACCCTCGCTCTACTCGGGCTTATCCCTGGGTACGTTTTGACGGTTAGTATAACCGTCAAAACGCAAAAAACCCCGAGCTTTCTCAGAGATTTCTCAGAGGTGAGGTATTTTCCTTCCGTTAAAAGTATCCTATATGTTGACCCGGATAACCAGCTATCATTACACCAAATTTCATCAAAATCTGTCCAGTGGGTTTGTCATGGTACGTTACCACACAGACAGACAAAAATTCAAAAAATATAGATTCGGGCTCTGTATCTTAATGTACAGTTTCAACTTAGAATTTTATTATAGGTATGTAGGTATAGATAGATTAAGCTTATAATCACTCAATATGTTCTTAACTTTCATGAAACGGGCACCTCAGTATATTTTTAGATCTTGACTAATCACAATAAAATAAGCTTTGTTTCAATCCATTGGTACCAAAAAAAACCATTTCATTGAAATGCATCCAGCTAGACAGATTGGCAGATTCAAATTCTAAAAACAGTTTATTTAACTTTTATTACATTTCTAACAACTGAATAGAAGTTTTCAAAAAAAAATTCAATATACAAATAAAAATCATGAGTTTTATTATATTAATATATTTACTTATTAGATATTCGAATACATACAATGTATCTTGCAGATTATAACATAACTAGCGACTCACTCTCGCTTCGCTCGGGTTCGCCCTTAGGTTGCTTCCCCATACTAACCTTTACCACATTTTCACCCCCACCCCCAACCCCCAACCCCTAAGCTTCCTACGCTGGTGTTTGTTTATCCTTAAAAAATAAACATGAGCACTTCTTTCACCCACATTTATAGATGCAGCCATTTTTGTGTCATGGACGATTGAATGTACCTACAGGTAAACATAATATCTAAAAGTTATAGATTACAGTTACATCGTAAACATTACACAAAAAACTTTGAAAACAAATATTTATATAAAATCATATAAAGTAATTCTATCTATTATAATTTATTTTAAAAAAAGTCAGTTTAAATCATAACGTAATTTGCATATTAAAAAAAATTGTTTTGAGCAAATTGTACGCAAATTGCGCGCGCGCAATTTGTTATTTAATAAATAGTACCTAAGTTTAAAGTAACAACATATTTCTCTTCGAATAGACACTCGTATATAGCTTGAAACCTCAAGAATAACAGTGAAGATTGATAAAAACAATGGCGTACCTAAGTTTAGATGAAAATTGTTCTACGATTGAAAATATTCATTTCAAAAACTGTATCGGCTAACAAAACCGCGAATTTTGCTCCCATACGCTCGACCACACTATGCTAGTATACGAGTATACGAGAACAATTAGCAAGACAATGGCTAGTAAGATCGTTCTTACGGTTACAACAATGCGAGTACAATTTTTCGTAGCTTCGTTACGGTGTTGTTGAAAAAATATGACCTAAATTCGCACATTTGTATACGACTTGTACAAAAAGATTTTAATTATACATGAATATAGCAAACATAAGAGACTTTTATATTTTTATATAAAAGATAATTTTTTAGAGTTTTCATTTTTTTAATTTAACGGTAGGTATAAGAAATGCGAGTACCATCATACAATTATGTTACTAGATATCCCGATGGAAATCCCCATTGGTTTGTCAAATAGACACGCAGATAGTGTCTTTAATTTTGTTTTGACTTGTTATTTATATACATGTACGTACAAGTGACTATTTTGGAACAACAGAAAAACACTTTAAATTTATTTACAACTAGCGACTCACCCTCGATCCGCTCGTGTTCGTCTCTACTTACGTTTTGACGTTTAGTATTATAGATTTCTCAGAGATGAGACATTTTTATTATATGACAATCTATATACATATAATAAAATGGTAACTAAGCCGAATCTGTACATAAAATATTTTTTGGAAAATCTTACTGAAATAAACATTATTATCGATACAGAGGCCGAATCTACGGTTTTTAAAACTGTTACCGAATCACAGAAAAACCACTGGAGGGATTTTGATGAAATTTGGTATGGTGATAGCTGGTTATCCGGGTCAACATTATAAGATAATTTTTACCGCGAGAAAATATCTCATTTCTGAGAAAAAATACAAAAACTGCAATGTAAGAGTATACTAATATGTAAAACCTAAAAATTTGGTTTTTGTTCATCTGAACGCGGGTGGAGCCGCGGGCAATTTTTATTATATGTAGGCATAGATAGATAAATAAATGTAATGTATAAATTAGCTTACAACTCTGAAATCAAATTACCTCACTTACTTATAAACTATATAGTTTAAGCAAATTTTACGTTTATAGGTTTTATATGTAGTGTTAGTAATTAATTTTAAATAAGACTACAGAGATTCAGCAATTCCTCTTTACTTTGATCACTTAACAGAATCCTTACAAAATGGCAATTACAACTATTTATACATTATTTCCCCACCGTTGGGTGTAACGTGGCGGCATCTGTCTTCTACGTATAACATTTCCCAACGGTGGATGATAATACTCTTAAAACATTAATATTACAAATACAACTAACCGATATCGTTATTAATATTATAAAATTGTAAATAATACATTATAAATAATCAATATCAAATTAATATAATAAAATTAAAAATTATAACTAACAAAATATGAAGAATCAATATGATCCTTAAATAATAAACAATAATAATCAATTGAGCAACTATAACTAACACTAGGTATTTAATTTATTTCGCAATTTTTTTTTAATAATGTAAATACAAAAATATATAAGGTTTATACAAACTATTGATTAATACTAAAAATAATAATCTTACGCAATTTATCGTTCGTTAAAAATTAAAAAGGACATTTCGCTTAATGAACTTATTAGAATATTTTTTTACTAAACTTTCTAAAATAATCTTTATTTTCGTAAATCTTTATACAACTAAAAGTATTTAAAAGTATTTTCATTTGAGTACAAAACAAAGAAAATTTTGAATATAGACTTAAAAAATGGACTTCAAATAAATATGGCCTGTATTTTTTTATGAAATATACCAACGAAACTTTTTTATTTATATGAATACTCCAGTAATTAGACATAGCTAATGGCAACAGTTTTATCATCAAGTTTTAATTGCTCCACGGAGACATAAAAATTAGGGCTTTTACACGTAATGGTTTGAAATAAAATTACGTATTATTGTTTCCATAAAAAAATATTATTTAATATTTTTAAAAGCTATTAACATTTTTTTAAAATAGTAATGTCCCATTTACGAAGTAATATATGCATTCTGCTTATATGTGATTATATTTACTTCTTTCTTGCGGTTCAATGCTGAAAATTGACCATGACATTCTCAGAGGTGCAATATCCGGGGTTGGAACCTGTATCACTTGGTTTTGTCACCACGCAAGAACGTTGATAATGCCGCAACCACTGTTTGTTGCTAATATTTGCAATTAAAAAGGATGGTATTGAAAGAATAAACTTTTTTTTTACCGTCTTAGGCTTGTAAAACAACTCTCATAGTATTAAGTTTAAGCCTACATCCGAGAAGCTTCAAAAAATGTAACGATTACGTTGAAATCTTGACACTTATCAAATATTTTTAAATGGAGAAAGTTTTAAACTATCTCTATGATTGTAAACCTCTATAAGAATAGGTTAGATGCGCTACATAGAATTAACTTCAATACCGGTAAATAATCATTATGAAATTTGGTATACAGAGGAATTTGATTAAAGATAATATTTTCGCATTAGCTATTGCCACGGGCGGAGCTGTGAGCAAAAGCATGTAAAGAATAAAATAATTTATTTGAAACAAGTTTTTTCGCCATCTCGATATTTAAATGGCATTGATCTGCTAAAACCGACAAGGAACCAACAAAATATAAATTCCGAAACACAAACAGGACACAGAGTTGAAATAAAAATTTTATATCTTCCATATAAATTATAATTACTTTAGAGTATAATAATACCTATTCGCGTATAAGGAATGCCAAGCGGTGTGTTTTATAATATTTTTATTTTATTTTATACTAGCAACTCACCCTCGCTTCACTCAGGTTCGTCCCTAGGTACGTTTTGATGCTTAGTATGGAATATATTTTTTTTTCATTTTTTTTCGTAAATTTTTCCGATTTTTTAATAATTAATCTCCCTATTCGGGGTGAAGACAAATCCAACAAAACAAAGATCATAAAAATCGGTCCAGCAGTTCTCGAGTTATAAGTGTTGTAACAAACCAGACTTTGTTTTATATGTATATAGCTGGTCTATTCTTGAAGTGACTAATTCATTAAAATAAGGATTATGAAAATTATTTCACAATTGGTAAAGATATCGCATAGCATAGACATAAAACTGAGTTAAGTACCTTTCTGAAAAACATCAAATAAAAGAATATCAGTGCGAAAAATAATAAAATTTGTTTTTTTAATCAAAAAAATATATAAATATTAACTCTTATTAAATCATCAAACGGTGCTCTTCACATTATTTCTTGAACAAAACACACGCGATAATTTATTATTGTAATAATATAAATTATATTCAAACATTACACAGAACATAGGCATGTGACAGTGCTAATTTGACCTAAATACCATTATTTTACGAATACTTTACACCACCTTTCGCTCCCAGCAACAATGGGATTCTGAACGCGTTAGAGATGATTTATCTCGTATTTTATTTTTACACATCTGCTAGCTCTATAAAATTGTAATAATAAATAAAAACTGCGCATTGGCTTTTATCCAAAAAAAAAAAGTTTTAACGAAATGTTAACTACATCACGTTGTTGACGTAACATTTAGAATCCTTATTTGTATAAGATGATAACGCTAAGTGGATGAATAAATCATAAACTTTTTCTTTACTATTATACTAATTAATTTTAGCGGCTATAAGTTTAATATATTATTCGTTTAAAAATAATAGTATAAAGTTCTTATACCCTTAGTTATAATTTTTTATTATTGTGTTGCTAGAACAAAAAAAAATCTAAATTTTATCAACATTAATCAGTGGATCAAAAATTTTTCTACAGGCAATATACTGTAATATAGAGGCATATTATATAGGTCCCTACATGCATATCTTTTCATATAGATATATAAAAATATATCTATTTCTTATATAAATGATCTATTCTTAATAAAGCCTATTTGTAATATTCTGAAAAAGACATAACAAACGTATTCATGTAACGAGCTTACACTCATATATTCAATATAAAAGAAATGCCTATTTTTGTGAGTACTACTATTCAAATGTACAAACAACCAAATGGCCTGTAATCCTTGTTCTATCCCTTCTAAATTCTGTTTATATTTGTACCCTCAGTCAAACGGATTACAAAGACATCGAAAACTATGTGAATGCTAATACGATGCTCAACAATCTGAATATTCCCTCTTCCTAACAAATATTTACTTGTAACGAATAATATGATTTTACCCGGAATATTTATGAGATACGCTTATCGGTTATTTCTTTGGGCAGCTATGATATTAGTCTTTGTACCTTGTATGTTGATATTAATGGCTGATGTGTAGAATTCCTCATCGTCCCTTGGGTTAGAGCGGTTACACCATTTTGTGCTGTTTAATTCGAAAACTGCACTTTTTAAAGCTTTTAATATGGATTACGCTTTAGTCTTACTAACATATTCGTCACTAATAGTATTAGAATTTTTCCTAGTCTAAATAGTTATTTAAAAAAAATATAGAGATTTATTGAGTATTTTTGTAATATACAACCATAATAATAACAAAGGTAACCGTAATTTCTATTTTATTTAAACGTAAATTTCGAAATAAGAATTGTAAATTAATAAAATGTAGTGTAATGATATTAAAAACAATACTTATAAATATTATAATTATAATTATTTGTTTTGTTTTTTTTTTTATTATTATTCTTTAATAGTCCAAAATTAGTTTAGTATGGCTATAACCACTATAGTGAAGCATAACCCTCCTTTGGACGTCGCTACAGTCCGGTAAAAAACGCATGAACTCAACGCATACATCCATGCCTGCGTCTGCTGAGTGTTTGAAGGAACATATGACGCGTACAAGCTCTTAAAGATTTTTGCGTCTCCCTTCACTTTTTCGTAGAAAATAAGTTTTTTTCTAAAGTAAGATAGTACAGAAAGCATATGATTTTGTTATCAAATAAAAACTGACAAAACTATGGAAAATGATAAAATTTATATATACACTTTAAACTTAGTAACATTTATAAAATACCATAATAAAAAGCTAATAACGTTTTTGAAGTACAATTTTATATTCAAAGTATAATTTATTAACTTTCATTATTATTGTTTCATAAAGTAATATTTGTTATTGCTTTAAAGCAAGTTTTAAAGTAACCTTTCATATTTGAGTTGCTTTTAAGAAATTTTGTTCAAATTTCGGAGTTTCAACCAAAATTTTAAATTAAAGGAGTTTTGACAGGCCGAAGTAAATTTTCTTGATCAGAGTGTTTTTGTTTATCTTATGTAAAATTAGAATCTTCTACAGTATTAACGAAAGAGGTGAAACTTTATTTCTTTAGAGAGAATTAGACGTATAATAATAATATCCTCCTGAACGATTCCGGGCACGGCGGCCAATCTCATTGAGATTAGCCGCCGCGCAGGAGATATTATAGTGCATAAGTGTACGCGCAGACACAAGTGCACTCTCTATTCCTTTTTTTTCTTAATTTTTAATCAGTTACACCTATAGATTTCACCTATAGGTAGACCTTTAGAGGTCTTATAATTTTGTATATTATATGACCAAGTCTCTATTACGGTCGCTTAATGCACGTGAGCTCTAATTATGAACGCTATCTTATGAGGAGCGAGTAATGGTGAAGCGAGCAAAAGCAAATCTGAAGATATACTTCAGATTTGCTCGATTGATAATGATAAAAGAAAACCTATATAATAAATATAGTACATAAAATTACATGTACATAATAAAACTCAAGCATATATTATCAGAATATTGTGATCTTTATTCTACTAATAGTTATGCCTTTACTATTCCTACTGTCCTAGATAGAGCATCTATACTAATAAATGGAGAGCCGATTTTTTTGTTCGGTTATACTGCGATAACTACTGAACCGATCGGAATAATACTCATACCATAAGATGCAGCGTCTTTCGGAGAAGGTTTTAGTATATGATATTTTGGTGATTAATGTGCTATGCGGGCGGAGCCGCAGGAAAACTCTAGTAATTTATAAATAGTAACCGGCTGTACAAAATTTCAGTTAAGGGATATTTCGATTAAACAGCTTTCTATTTAGAATTATATTTAAATTAAGTCTATTGGTTTTAAGACTATAACTGTACATCGACAAACACAAAAGCAAACTTATCATTTGTTTCTCGACTGAAAATTTCTTGAGCCTTTTAACTCGTAGGTACATAATACATATTGATTGCACTATCTATTTAATAACATTTTTATGATAAGATAATTTATTGTATTGTATAATATCTTCATTTAAATATTCCGCAATAATAATAATTTTTTCATTTGCATTTTCCGTCTCGAACGACGCGTTATCAATGTGAAATTGTTATTGGCATTACTCCAAAAGCTATAGGTATCGATTGTATTTTAACCAAAAACATCCTGGTAGCTTCTTGAAAGGCGATGTATGCATTAATAGAATATTATGTACAACAAAATTCAATTTACCATATAATTAGTAGATTTTGCCTATGACTTCTTATATATGTCTGTATGAGCTCAGGTTAAGGTCGTAGCATGATGTCAGGTATCCTCTTTAATATACGTTAAAAATGTAAAAACTGCAAAATTATCTTAAGGCTGGTTTATAGTTTAAGAGATATTTAACAAGTTTTTTATTATTAGTAAATATTATAAAATAACTCCTATGTACTTATGTTTTACTCCTACTCCTTATGATCTACTTTTTTGATCTATTCAATTATTCAAAAAAATTAAATGAAATTTAAGACCTTTGGTGGCGTGGCGTCCATTCAGTAATCCTAAGCTATTTTAAAATTCATCCACAGCGAATCTATAGAAAAAACATTACTTATTTTAATCGAAACCTTATACAAATAAAAACTAATTGATAAAATATCCTTAACTTAAATTTTTCATAAGATCCATAAGAAGATCAAATTTGCTTAGTTGGCTTACGTCCAATTAAGTACTGCTACCGGTTCTTCTGTTCACTGCCCCTACTATTAGTGGAAAATTGATATTGAATCATAGCAAAAAGTTCATGCTAGCCTTATTTTAGTTCGTCAACACATATAAATTATTGTACGTTATATGTGTACGTTTGGGGAGATGCTTGCATATTTGTTTGCTTATCAATCACGCGTTAACCACTAAACCAAATAATGTCCTAGATGAGCACATATGATATAATATTATTTAGAGGTACTGCGTGACCTAAGCCATGAAAATCTCATATGCCTCCGCTAGACACACTATAAGATTTGGATGGTATTCATAAATAACATTGAAAATAGCAATACCTATACATATTTTTAAGCCTCATCCTCCACGTATAGAAGGGAGGCCCGTGCCCAGCAGTTGGACGTTAAAAAAGACTAAATACATTTATATTTAATATTTAGAAACATTAAATCTTTGAAATAACTCAATAATATAGTTTTAGAATAATAACGCACAATTATTTGTGACAAATTATGTTCGAATGTGACATAAATTAAGTGTAAAATAAAAAAATATATGTTGGTTAAAGCTTAATTTGAACTCTCCTCCATTCTTTAAAAATAGGTAATTTGTAATAGAAAAATATTAAGATACGTATTATCTTAATATTTTTCTATATACATTTAATTAGTTGGACCAAATTACACACAGAATGTTTCATCTAAATCGGTTAAGTAGTTTCGGAGTTCATCGCGGAATTTTATATATTAATATAGGTAATTGCAACTTCATTAAAGTATCCTGTGAATATTATTATTATAAATAGAAAATGTTACAACTCCAGCATGCCAATGACTTTCAAAACGTGTGAATGTTAGTTTACAATATGAGATCACTTCCGGTCTTAACCGTGGCAACGCCTTGACATCTGATGTAAATTCTACATCCGGGCTAGTTCAGGAAGATTATTTTGAATGTTTACATCTATACATTACTAAAATTCTAACTGAGTCGACTCTGTACATTAATATTTTTTTTTAAATCTTATTGAAATAGTTAATGTCGTTAATAGCCGAATCTATAGTTTTCAGAACTTTTCTCTGTCTGTTTGTCAGGGAACGCCTCACGAGAAAACCACTAGACAGATTTTGATGAAATTTGGTATGATGATAGCTGGTTATCCGGGTCAACATATAGGATACTTTTTACTGCAAAAAATATCTTATCTCTGAGAAATCTATATTAATCATTAAAACGTATATAGGGACAGGCCCGAGCGGATCGAGGGTGATTCGCTAGTATTGAAATATTTTAGTTGAATTTGACATATGAAAGATAATAAAAAGGAAAAATGAAATTCATTGGATAGTTTTATTTTCATTTTATTTTATTTTAATATTTTAGATAAACGTCTTGACAGAGAAATTTTTAGATGTTGAATGCTTAAATAACTTAATTCGTTATGTTTTATTGTTTTTATTGAAGTGAAAACTTCTATAGGCAGGTTTGGATGGGGAGTAAATTCATATAAATCGTCATCGACATTGTCACGTGACGTGTTAAAGCCCAAGAGTGCCGATAGATGTCAAAAGCAGATAAACGTAAACAGTTTTAATATAAAAATTTTAATTTAAGATCAAACAAACAATTAATTTGAATATTAAACATAACAGTTTGTTTATACTTTTAAGTTTTCACTTCTGTCGGCAGTCTACATGACTCCTTTTTCTTTTGATGACAAAATGTTCTATCTGTTTATATATTCTATTTTTTTTTGCGCCGTTCGTATGTTCAAAAGTATTCCATACGTTTCTAATATTAAATTGACCTTCGTAAAGTTAATAAAATACATTTTTTGAACTAAAATTAAATAATAGTATCAAATGTCAACACAGTTGTTGAGAACGATATGTGCTTACTCCTATCGGTAATAAAAAATATTACGTAAATAGTTGTTTCGTTTTAGTAAATCCACACAACATATATTTAATTTTAGAATATTTTTTATGAATCAAACACGCTGCTATGCAAAAAATTTTTTATGTATTACTAGCTGTGCCCCACGGTTTCACCCGCGTTAAATTTATTTGATTAGAAACATCAGTTTTACAATAATGTATGGAAGTCTGTCCGATTTGTTGACATTTATGATTACTGCTCCACCCCCTTTGGTAGTAGCATGATTATACACAGCCTTCCTCAATAAACGAACTATCCAATGCAAAATGAATTTTTCAAATCGTATTAGTAGTTCCTGAGATTAGTTAGTTTAAACAAACAAACAAACAAACAAACAAAAAAACAAGCAAACAAACAAACAAACAAACAAATAAACAAACAAACAAACAAACAAACAAACAAACAAACAAACAAACAAACAAACAAACAAACAAACAAACAAACAAACAAACAAACAAACAAACAAACAAACAAACAAACAAACAAACAAACAAACAAACAAACAAACAAACAAACAAACAAACAAACAAACAAACAAACAAACAAACAAACAAACAAACAAACAAACTCTGCCTGTTTATAACATAAGTGTAGATGTTTATGTATCTTTAGCACTATTTTGTATAATACTTAAAATATTATTCAAAATACATTGTAATACTTTAAATATTATCAAAATATGAAAATAAATGTAAATGCCAAATAAATAGATTGTTTAATGTGTACGAATAGTTCGTACTTACCGAAATGGTTGCGTATTTCATATAAATATTTTATCGACTGGGAAGTGATATGATATCTACTTTTTCCCAGAACGCGGTAGTTCCTTTTTGTCAGAGCGCGGCGCTTTTTACCTATACATTATAATAAAATTGTAACTAAGCCGAATCTGTACATTAAATAATTTTTGGAAAATCTTATTGAAATAAACATTATTATCGATACGCAGGCCAAATCTATAGTTTTTAGAATGTTTGTCTGTCTGTCTGTTACCGTATCACAGAAAAACCACTGAAGTGATTTTGATGTAATTTAGTATGGTGATAGCTGGTTATCCTTTTTTTTTCTTTTTTTTTTTCTTTGTTTTCGCTGGGGAAACCCATCATGGGGACCCTGCCGCCGTCATGGGCAGGGTACTGTGAGACTCCTACTCACTAAAACCCACAGCCGAACCCTTCGCCGCAGTGCAATGGGGCGTGCAGGATCGCTTTCACACTCACTGCAACACCCCTGCGGACGGCCCGTACCACGCGGGCCAGCCTCGCCTAAATCAGGATGCCCTCGGTTCGCAGGGCATCCCGACCGCCCCGATGACGTGCAGGGGAGTCAACGAGAGACCCCCCGCGGTAGCTCCTCTAGGGTGGCGGGAGAAGATGCGCATACCGGCGCCTCCTCCCCCCCAGCCGACGGTTACGAAGAGGGTCTGCTAAGGCGTTAGCCTCGCGTTCCCTCTCCGCCGTCTCCTTCAGTGAGATGACGGTCTCACTGAAGGAGACCATCGCCGACCAGGACCTCGCGTCGCGTAGCATGGCCCCCACCACGCTTCGCAACGAAAGGTCTCCACCCACTACCGCCATCAGGGCATGGCGCTGGGGAGTCCATGCGGCGCATACCGCGAGGGTGTGGTGCGAGGTGTCCTCGGACGCACCACACTCGTGGCATACGGGCGACGGTTCCCGACGTGCAATCTGAAACAGATACTTACCGAAGCACCCGTGCCCGGTAAGCATCTGCGTCAGCCTGAACGTCAGGACGCCGTGTGGCCTCCTGACCCAGCGAGACAGGTACGGATGAATCGCACCCACCGTCGCCAGGCCAGCCGCCGGAGTCCCCAGATCTTCCCACCAGCGCCGGATCAGGGCCTCGTCAGCTAGGCGCCTGATCCGAACGACTCCCTCCCACGCCGGACGTTCCCCGCGCCCGCGCTCACTCGCCCGAAATTGGTATACTTCGGCGAGCACCTCCGCCTGGAGTTCCCAGGGCGGATCGCTCGCCAGAAGCGTTGCCGCCTCAAAGGACACCGTACGGTACCCCCGTATCGCCCTCACCGCCAGGACCCGCTGCGCCTTGCGCAATTGGGCCCTGTTCTCAGCGGCGAGGGCGTCGATCCAAACAGGAGCACCGTACAGTGCCATGGACCTCACGATGCCGGCATAGAGCCGCCGGCAAGGAGATCCAGGGCCCCCGACGTTCGGCAGAAGTCTGCCGAGGGCCGAGGCGGCGCTCATCAATTTCGGGGTGAGCTGGGTGAAGTGGACACGGAACGTCCAGCGAGCATCCAGGGTCAGGCCCAAATATTTCATTTGGGCCTTTACCTCCACCATCCTCCCCTGGACGCGCAGGCAGGCATTTCGGGGGGCACCCCTGCGTGGGCCATGGAAAAGGAGGGCCTCCGTTTTGGTTATGGAGACCCTCAGGCCCAGCATCCCAATCCGGTCGACGACCAGATTTGTGCCGACTGTGGCCAAGCGTGCCGCCTCCTCATATGAACGACCCCGGGCTGTGACGAGGGTGTCATCGGCATAGGCGATGACACCGAGCCCGGGGAGGAGCGGACACCGCAGGAGCCAATCGTAGCCGAGGTTCCACAGTACCGGGCCCAAAACGGCCCCTTGTGGAACCCCGCAGTCGACACGTCGCCGACCGACCACCCCATTTGCCCCCATCCACATGACCTGCCTGTCATGGAGGTACGCGTCCAACACCCGCCGGAGATAGAGAGGCACCTGATGGTAACGTAGTGCCTCTCGTAACGTCTCAAACGGCAGGGTGTTGAAGGCGTTGGCCACATCCACCGAGACGGCTAGGAGCACGTCTCCCTCCTCCACTGCGGCCAAGGACCGGACCTTCAGGGCGTTCAGGGCGTCCACCGTCGATCTTCCCGCCCTGAAACCGAACTGAGCCTCTGAAAGGCCCGGCCCCACCTCCTCCAGATGCCGAGTGATACGGGCAGCGAGAATTCTCTCGAAGAGTTTGCCCGTCTCACTCAGCATCACGATTGGCCTGTACGCCGAAGGAGAGTCCAGAGGTCGACCCTCCTTGGGCAGTAGGCACAATCTCCCTTCCTTCCAGACCTTCGGGAACTGCCCAACACGAAGACATGCGTTGAACAGAGCCCGAAGGTCCCCTACCAGGTATTCCAGGGCGATGGTTAGGATTCGCCCCGGAATACCGTCCGGTCCCGGAGCCGTCCGCCTGGCCCGTAGTTTGCCGAGGGCCAGGCTAAATTCCCCCTCAGTGATCGGGGGGATTTCCTCAACTCCCTCGTGGAATGAGGGAGGAGCCATCACTGGGATAGCTGGGATATCCGGGTCAACATATAGGATACTTTTTACCGCGAGAAAATATCTCATTTCTGAGAAAAAATACAAAAACTGCAATGTAAGAGTATACCAGTATGTAAAACCTAAGAATTTAGCTTTTGGTCATCTGAACGCGGGCGGAGCCGCGGGCAATGCTAGTATACAATATGTATAGACAGAAGAAACATAAAGATATTACATACAAAATATAATACCGTCTAGTAAGATTACTTACTGAATATTTGCTAAGAAAATACACGGGCGTATTTCCTCATATATCATACTATGTTATTTAGAGCATTATGCGCTCCCCTTGGAATGTTTCAAGAACGCTCAGGTTCCTGCATTGAAAGATAAACAGTTTTAAAAGATTAATAGAATATAAGTGGTAAAATTTTTATAAAACCTTCTTACTCTAATAACTTATGCTTATGTATATGTTATATAACATACGGCCTACATAATATCTATACTAATATTATAAAGAGGCAGAGTTTATTTGTTTGTTTGAACGAGCTAATCTCAGGAACTACTAATCCGGTTTGAAAAATTATTTTTGTATTAAATAACCCGTTTATTGAGGAAGGCTATAGACTATATGTTATCCCGGAAAAATTTACGGTTCCCGTAGGACAGATTAGTTTTTATCCAGGGACGAGCTCGAAGCGAAGCGAGAGTGAGTCGCTAGTAAATTATAAGATCGCTTAAATAAGAATTGGAAATTCTACTTAATCTAATGTATGATTTGATAAGTAAAATACATATTATTAAATATTTTTTTCTTTGATAAAATTAACGCAAAATAATTGAAAACAAAAAGAGGACTTCAAATTATGATATATGGTAGGTAATACCTGATAAAAATATATCCAATCATCTTCTCTGATACATATATGTACGACGTGCTTTATACTTCAATTTCAAATTTCTCGATATGTTTACATACATTTACAGCGTACGTGCCCATTTCCTTTTGTACACATTCAGCGCTGTACTGCTAGAGCTTTTCAAACAAAGAATTCCTTCCTTTGGTTAGAGAGCACAACAATTTAAAGCAATACGACGCTAGTATATATTGTTACTTATAAAAAATATTACATAAAAAATATACATACACAAAGTTATATAGCTAAGAAGATATACTTTTTCTAAAAAAGATAGTGTATTACATTACGTCATCAAATATTTTCGAATTCCATGTAATGAAGTCACCACATGGCAAACCATTTTCATCGGCAATTCTTTTTATTTAATGAAAATGTCTTAAACAAGAGTATTTTAAATTTTAATTAATTTTTATTAGTAGCAACCCAAGCATTAACGACACGTTTGGCTCAGTTTGTAATGACCCTACTTGCTGTGACAGCGGTCGCAGGTACGAGTTCCTTCACCGTTAATAATAAATAATAAAAATATTTTTTTATTGACATAGTTTTACACATACACAGGTGATAAAGATTTCCCTAGCCCCTGCGCTCGTTAAAAACTGTGTTGCAGGAGCCAGTGTTATCCCCATATAAATAATGACAGATTTGCCAACACAATGATAAATAGCACAAACAACAAGTAACATTTAAAAAAAATTATGTATGTATATGTGCGTGTGTGTGTGTATGTATGTGTGTGTGTGTGTGTGTGTGTGTGTGTGTGTTTGTAGATATTATACAGCATTTTTTATATTTTTTTCTGCCACATCATAATCTAAACTTTTCGGCCAGTTAAGTAAAATTTTAAAAGTTAAGACAAGTGGTAATAATATTGGAAATGATTTGCACATGAAAATATCAGAGACCTGGGGCTTGAACTCGCTTCACTCGGTTTCCCAAGCGAGCTCGTTGCTCCACCACTGCCTTTAATAATAATGTAATATTATATTCAATATTCTGGACTAAAACGTTAAAATCCAAAAGAGAAAAGCCATTCCATACTCGTAGTTTTGCAAATTCATCGCATTAAATCTCTATTCCTTTTGTGCTTATATTTAGTTCTTAATATGCGGCAATTTATCACGCGCAGCATCAACCACTGCACGCAGATGACTGTAATTTATTGCCATACAATATTCCTATTTCACTTTTGGTTTACTAACGTACTTACCCTTTCTTTTCTCATACATTATTTAACTCTTTAGTTTTATATCTTATCTTATAATATTAAATTCTTGTATATAGATAATTACATATGTACATACATAAATTTACTTTGTATATCTCGAAAACGGCTCTAACGATTTGGATCAAATTTTGTAACGATGATAAGGTTTTGCTTTTTAAGTTTGTCTATTCAGGAGCCTTTTCAGGAAAAATACAATTTTACAAAATACCGAAAAAGGCGCGGTCGCCCAGGTACTTTAAATAGTGTGTATAAGTATACAAATTAAAAAAAATTGTAGCAGAATACTTTCTTAGATTTAGATGGTCTCTCCCATGACCATGGATGCTGTAAAGCATTCGAAACGTCGGGAACCAAAAATCAAAATAAATCCGCGAAATAATCCGAAAAGATAGTTTCATTTAATAAATTGTAGCAGAGTAACATATCACGCAATACAGTTAACTGTGATATGGACCACTTTAAAGTGGTCCATATCACGCTCGCTCTCCAGCTCTTAGTTTTTCAAATTTTATTGTAAACCTGACCTTTAAATTTCAGGTTTATTTAAACAAACCTATCCTACGGGTACCTTATATTTTTCGGGGATAAAAAATAGCCTATGCGTTATTCTGATGTATGAGCTATATTATTGTAAAGTTTTATTAAAATCCATTCAGTAGTTTTTGCTTGAAAGGGTAACAAACATCTAGACATCCCCACAACATACACTTTCTCATTTATAATATTAGTATAGATTGTAGGATAACTTGTAAAAATATGAGGAAATAATATTCATTATTAGAATAATGAATGGCAGTATAATGAACGGTATTTACCTTCGGTTTTTATTTGAAAAGATCTCTTTTCAAGATGACAGAACATTTCTATAAAGTGAAATATTATAGGAGTCGATGATTTGAAATCAAAGAAGCTATCGTCCGCTCTTGAGAATAGACATGTTCTTTGTGAAATCAATTTAGGCTTACTACAAACTGTTATATTATTATAAAATATTTATGCTTGAATGTCTTTGAATTTTAAAACATTTAATACTATTATGTAATTAAAACCTTCCCAAGGAGGTTTGATGTCAGGCAGGCGGCCAGTCGTAATATTTTTGCCAAATCCTATCAGCAGTACAGAAGATGTGCTGCGCCGACCCCAAGTGATTGGGAATTGGGCAGGGAGACGATGCTGAATACTATTATATTATTGATATCTTATAAATAAGTTTGGAACAGAGGAGGTTTGAAGAATTTCATTCGATACGGAAAGTTTTTATTTTTTCGGAATGTAAACAATCTTTTCTTATATATATTACTCTTGAGAATTTTCAAAGAAACTCACTTTTCATATAGTGATTCATCGATTTGGTGATAAACTATATATTACTAGTGTTAGCTATATATCGTTTTAAAAAAACCCACCACTCTTTTCACTATATTAAGAAGAAACATTGATATTATATGTGTTTGTTTGTGTATTCGTATTAATTAAATATGATTTTTCATTAGCAGTATAAAGGTATGATAAAGTCTTAGCTGTCTTTTGATATTAAACAAAAGGAACCTTCCGGCTTAGATCAAGTTCTTAGCTTAAAGCTCTCTCCAGAAATTTAATTACTCTCGTTTCTCCAAACTTTTTCGTAGCTGCACAATACAGTAAAATTCTAGCTAAAGTCGCGAAGAGCAACAATAAAGTAGATAAATATTTTATACTAAATAGATTATTTATATTTCTTCTAATAAATTTGTATTATAACACAATAATAATGAAAACATAATTATGAAATCTCTAAACTGAAAATACGTTTAACCAAAAATTATCCCATAACTCATTTTATTCAAAACTAAAATAGTATGTTTATCTTCTATTTACTTAAACTTAATGTTTTTTGTAGTTACAAGTAACTTAAATAAGTTGCAAATCTGAAACAATTTTTAAAGACCTATTTGAGGATAACCCAACCCAAACTTATGCACTCAGACTTCAAGATCTCCCAAAATTAAGATATACATACATACAGTGTCTACCAGTACAAAACCGATATACGAACAGCCAAATACTCAGACGATATGAGAATGTCGTAAAAACATTACGTTTTAAAGATCTTTAAAAAGTCACTTAAACTGTCAATACCCTTCAGATACCATCATTCAACAGATTCCTTTTACCATCCTTTCACCCCATTAAATTCAAAGGTGTTCTTCTCCCTTAAAAGATTCGAGAATTCTTAAGATTTTGAATAATTAAAAGTATTGAAGAAAGGCTTGTATACTGGATTCTGGAACAATTCAAACATAGCAGCCGCTGGAGAACAATAGCTTGACTCTTAGCATTGGTATACAACCTTTTCAGGCTAAGCCAGCACAAGGCAAAATATTTATTAAAATAATAATAAACTAGCGACTCAGCCTCGATTCGCTCGGGTTCGTCCCTAGCTTGATTCCCCATACAAACTTTCATCCCCATTTTCACCCTTTTAAGGGATAATTTCCGGGACAAAAAGTATTCTATGTCCTTTCCAGGGTCTCAAACTATCTTCTTACGAAATTTCATCTAAATCAGTTCAGTAGATCCAGAGATTACCCCCTACAAGGTCACAAACTCACAATCTCACTAGCTTTACCTCTTTATAATACCTATTAATATAGATTAAAATAAATAATTTTCAACTAATCATTTAGGATATAGCTATATGATTACAAAATACTAAAACAAATTATATCTGTAACTGCATCCATATTATCGCTCTAAACATATGAAAATACATATGCTTCTTTAAGCTTTATACTTCTTTGTACTGGTAGATCAGTTTATTTTGAAATATGAAAAATAAGACTAAGTACTTAAGAGTCTCTCTTATTAAATTACATACACTCGCTGTATTTTACAACACTAATTTTATTTGCACTGTAACTTCCCTCCACTTTACTTTTCTACTTCTTAGTATTTCTTCTCAATATTTTATTAACTCCGAAATTCAATTCATCAAACCGTCACCCTTTTTATATATTATGTATGCGTTAACAAAGAACATGTTAGCAATCGAAAATTGGAAAATGTTCTGTAAATATCAATTCTTTTCTGGAACCTGTAACAGATGTGAGTGATATTTAAAATAAATATAGCTTATATTCTTAAATAACAAATATATATACGCTTTTATCGACGTATATGCGGAGCCGCGGGCAATAATTAGTACTATAAATGTGAAAACTTGTAAATAAATGTGTTTGTTACTTCTTCGCATTGTAAGGGCTCAATAGATTTTATTTCGGAGTGCATCTAGCTTGAACGCTAAATAAACAAATGCATATTAAGGCAGTGGTGGCCCAATGATCACATGCTTGTTTTGGGAAAATTAAGTCATGCGGCTTCAAATCCCGGATCTATTATCATGAGCGAATCATATTTAACTATTATATTGGCAGCTTCCTCACGGACTGACTACACTGACGCTTTTTCAATTGACGATTCAAAAATGCTAGTAATAAGTCTATTTGAATAAAATTTCATCTCAATGACCACTTACTTTATAGTTAAAGTTAAGGAAAACATCATGAGGAAGCCTACATGTCCAACAGAACAGAAAGTTTTCAAACAACGTAAAATCCGCCATCCACAGTAATACTAAGGTATAAAAAATACCTAAGCTGCAGTAATCTTACTCAGGATTTCTATCCGGGACGGTATTTAAAGAAAAAAACTCCCCAGTAGCATAACGAAGCATTGAAATAATGATAAAGTTTTAAACACTAGGTCATTACATCTTCATTAGGCATTTCTTTGTTAAATTTCGAAACAGTACCAAATTTTTTATGTTTGAAACATACCTACAGAATAAAATAGTCTACGCTTAAAGAAAGATAAAAGGTTGCGTAGTTATTTTTTCACGGCTCGTTCGTAAAAAGGTCCGTCGTAGATGGGCGTAGATTTTACAGGTCATTAGAGGAAAGAGGGCAAACAAAAGCAAGCCAATGCCCAAATTTTGTTTCAATATAAAATTTGTTTATTTATAGAACTACTAGCAAAACCCGCGGCTTCGCTCGCGCTAAAACTAAAAATCTCTAAAAAGGTAATGTCATACAAACTTTCATCCCCTATTTTACCCTCTTATAGGACGAATTTTGAAAATGCTAAGACACGAAGATAGACAGAAGAACATTTAAATAGCCCACGTGTTGGGTTACATAACTCACGTATTTGTTTAATTTGATTGAAGAGTATATATACCAAGTTTCTAGAAATTCTGATAAATATATTTTTGGATTGTATTATAACGTGTTTTCCCGTGGGAATTAGATAATTACCCACGCTAACAAATAAACAAACAAACAAACGAACAAACAAACAAACAAACAAACAAACAAACAAACAAACAAACAAACAAACAAACAAACAAACAAACAAACAAACAAACAAACAAACAAACAAACAAACAAATAAACACAGTTCCACATTTCTAATATTAGTACACACACACACTTCACACACTTCCACATTTATAATAGTACACACACTTCCACATTTATAATATTAGTATGGATTAGTGATTTTGTTTGGATATCTAAACATGAGAATTATGTTTATATTAATAAGTTAGCATTATCTCAGCATAAAGGCAATTTATATTTGTACTAATATTTTATAGCCGATGATTTTATTATTTTTATTTTGTTTGTTTGAACATGCTATTCTAAGATGTACACGAAAATATCTGATTGGAAGAAATATTTTCGCTTTTATGAACTTCTGAAGTTATACTTCTTTCGGTACGCTTGGAAAAAAATATGAGAGTAAAATTTTTACGATACGCGCGTACCGACAGCCAATAAGCGACATAATGAAGTTAGCTGCATTTCTTTTAAAACAGACAGTTACATACGGGATCTCTAGCTATTTTTGTTCTGTTACGCTAAAGAAGTATAACTTTTTGATTCTTACGTGCATACATAAGTACACACACACTTTTTTTTATTATAGAAGGTGCTACGTAACTTCTGGCAACCTTTAGGAGTGGGCAAAAATTTATTATTATTTAAAAATGCCTGTCCTCACAATTTCACCACAATACGAGCCAGGACTGCTGGGCCTAATAGGCTTAAATTTTGACAGCGATAAATAAACATTGTCTTTTAAATCAGCTCCGTAATTGCTAAAAAAGCTAGCAACATTTGTATGGGGCACAATATTTGACCGAGAAGCTAGCGTACGTACTTAGTATAAAATATGTTCTTCGTTTTAGATAAAGCTCAGAAAAATAAGCTTAAATAAATAAAAGCTTAAAAATCAAACCACATTTTATTTTATTACATCTAAATAAAACGTATAGGTAAACGTAAGGGTGTTATTATTTTTCAACATGTTATATGATTTTAAAGTTTAACTCAGTAATAGTTGTATTATAATTATTATTTTTTTATTTTTTCATTCATTGTTTCAAACAGATTTTAAGCTAATTGAATCACCGTTATCACTTCAGCAATTAATTAATCCAACCTAATTTGCTACTGGCACGTTCTTGATGGATCGCTATCCAGGTTTAAATGGCTCTGTAAAACCGCTTACCTTTTATTCAGATCGTTTGTATTTCAGAAGGGGCTTTATTTTAAAATCTTTGATTATTATTAAAATTATATATATTTTTTTTATTATTCTATGACTTATAGTTTTTGGCTTATAATTTTAAAATTACATCTCCATTTTATGATCATGTTCTTTTTCACGACACTAACGCCCAAACAACCGTTAAAAACTTTCTTTGTCTCTATTGAATGGATCATCATTGTCACTTAAAGGATCCGGTGACATTTTTTTCTTTCCTGAAAGGGATTATTTCTTCGACATAGGTAATAGTAGTTCTGATATTCTCTGTCAAGAAATATAGGAAGGATGAAAACCAAGCGGTAGTATAAACCGTTATATAAAATAATCATCATAATAAATGTTTCTTCGTATTTGATAGTCATTTATTTCATTGCTAAAAGTAGTTATTGTTTTAATCTATGTGTGCTAATATAACCTAAATATATACTATTTTGTTAGATCACTATTCTTTTACCCAGCAAAGCTTTGACAAATTTTTAATGAAAAAAATGCATTTTTTTATATTTTTGTTGTCGTGCCGAAAATTGATATGGATATCCTATATCTATCTGAAGTTTTTCGTACTGCAGATAGATATTTGACGTAATAAAACTTTATAAAAATTATGCCAAACTATTGCTAGTAAGGAAAATAAAAGATCTAAGGCTATTTGGACCCGCCCATAGAGTACATCTTTTTTCAATACGTCTGATATTAGTACGAGTATATATTACAATAAATATCTGAAAAACGGGATATTTAGGGAATAAATAAATTATAAATATGAAGAATGTGATAGTTCGATTTCTGATTCTGAGTAGATACAGATATGTTTAATAACCATAGAGACGATGTTCCGATTTAATTAAGATAAAGACTTTTTTTGAACGCTTACGCATTCAACCACGACGCCCCGACGGCAGGTCTGCCAAAGCACACCACAACAAGATAAAGCCATGCATTGGAAAACCGTAGTAACTCTACATGTAGTACCTTAACTTGACTTATGTAGCATATACAAACTATTTTTAATCGAATTGTGTTTGTCAACAATTTTTATCATGCTCCTGCTTATATATTCCACTAAAATCGAGCTCGTAATAGCTAAATTAGCAAATTGATAATTTATCACTGCACTAATTGTTAGTCAGTTAATGAATTTATCTGTAGAGCCATATCCCTTGTTTATATCGGCAAATCATTTAATATGTAATATACCTATATAAGTTTAAAATCCGTCGAGAAAAATATGTAAATATGTATTTTTAATACACTATAAAATTGCGTATGTCCGGGAAGAGTAATTCGAGTTGAATCATTTAAGTATCACCTAGTATATGTTCTAGACCACATTAGACGTAAACTTCCGTCAAAATAATAATTTGGAAAGTTTTCAAAATCCGGTGGTTTTCATAAAAATTTCGAAAATCGTTAATTGAGCTTGGGGTATTTATTAGTTATTGTGCTTACGTGCTGCATGCACCAGTTAAATTGTTCTCATAGCACTGTAAAAGCGTAATTTTACTCGTACCAAAGTGATTTCTTATCGCTTGGGGAATTCTTATAATAACTTATTATTTATTAGGTTAATTTCATTCATATAACTTATTCTAATTTTGCTCTGGTGTTCAAATAGGTAATTTGTCAGTCGAGTTAGCTGTTTCGTTAAATAACCAAACTCAGCAATTATATTTACTAGGTGTATTTTCTATAACGTTGATAGAATTATTTTACTTTTAACTAAGCTTTTACTACCCAATCATGTTTTTACGTACGAATATTCTAAACAAGCAGTTTCTTGTTTGTTAATTAATAATTTAAGACGGTACCTGGGTGTTTGGCTTGAAATAAAATATAGGTTATATATAAGGTATATTTATCCATTTCATAAATTTTCGTAGGCATATGAATAATAAGCGTTTCCCCGCGGCTCCTCTTGAATAATTCCGCTATATATTACTATATCTTTAAAAATGATAACCTATGTGTTATTTTGATGTGCTATATTTCTGTAAAGTTTAATCGAAATACTTACAGTAAGTTTTGCTTGAAAGAATAAGAAGCCCCCATCAATCCATCCATCCTCACAAAGTCCAGTTTTTTCAAAGTAATTCAACAGCATGAATCGACATCTTTATTTGTATCGAAATACTTTATAGTTCGGATAGTTAGTTAGAATTTTATCCCAGTAAGTACATCGAAAAGTTCCTTGCGATATTGCAAAAGTTGTCTGAAAAATAAACGAAACGAGAGCGGATCACTAATAAATTATAATTGAAATATTACTGCCCATAAATAATTATTTAATTTTCATCATCCCCGTTTCAATACTATAAACCGTGACACATAAAACGGTAGTTGTATGAAAGCAACTGAGTACGTTAGGTAAACGTAGCTACGTATTTAACGACTATTTTATAGTCGAGTGGAGCCGGTCTGGCTCAATGTCGGCGCTAGTGTCCAATGCTTCTAACTGCCATTTTACTAGTAAAACTGAAATAATCAAGATAATACATGTAAGATAACAAAGAAATTACTCAAATATTTTATGCTGAAACTGCACGCGTATAATATCTTTATTTTTTTATAATTATCAATATTTAAATATTCAAGTCATAATACTTTCTTAGATTTACGCGAATGTTTGACATTTTTAAATAAAACTATCTTTTCGGATTTTTTCGCGGATTTATTTTGATTTTTGGTTCCCGACGTTTCGAATGCTTTACAGCATCCATGGTCACGGGAGAGACTGAGGTGTTACATGTCTTAAAGGTATAGTTGTTACAGACAGCCTACCCACAATTAACAAAATGAAAATTGCACCAATTACATTACAATATTTTTTATTTTTAAAACATTTTTATAATTTGTAGACATGTAACACCTCAGTCTCTCCCGTGACCATGGATGCTGTAAAGCATTCGAAACGTCGGGAACCAAAAATCAAAATAAATCCGCGAAATAATCCGAAAAGATAGTTTTATTTACAAATATTCAAGTCATGATAAGTTAACAAAAGTAAAATGGCTTCTTATTACTGGAGATACAAACACCCGTATTTAGGAGCAAAATTTTAGTCAGTGTGCAAGTAACGCTATTTCAGATATCGAATTCTATTATTTATTAATAAAGGTCTTACGCACCTGTACAGCCTTACATCGGATCTGATCCGCTCCGAAACATATCTTTTCCAGTCTGTCAACATTATTATTACTATTTCGTGTACGCTTTTGTTTCGCTTCGTACAAACGGATTTGTCCTTAATACTAGATCAAATGTGAACCGTATCAAGTTCGACCATTTGTTACGGCCTTATTAATTGAAATTGCCGACCCTATTTGTTGGGGTGCACTTCAGCCTTCTCCGTATTGTTTGTAAATACGGCTATAAGTTTAGCACTTTAGCCTCCTTGACTACCCATCATGAAGTAGATGAAGAGATTAATCAAGTCTTTCCACTAGCAACTTCAATTAGATTCGATAAAACATATTATGAAAAAATATATAGTCAGAAATTAAAATCCTAGAATTTCACGCAGCCGATTTACTAGTTCTGTATAATTTCTTAAAAAAGTGCATAAAAATCCTTAATTTATAAAAAAAATATAGATAATCTATTATAGGTGAACTGCAAACAAAATATTAAATATAAATAATAAACAATTTTTTTTATTTTTTATTTTTATTTTTTTTATTTATAATGAAATATTTGTTTATTGTTTTATGTGTATAATATACAAAAACTCAAGATACACAATTAGCTTCTCTTTAGAGAAGAGTCGTCAAAAAGTGCACAATTCGAAATTGAATTGCGCGCTTTTTCTAATCTCTTTTATTTATTGCTTTTTGGATGACAAAATTAAAACGCATGTTGTATTATTTGAAAAAGTATTTTATGTGGTGTGCGTAAGTTCGAATTTGTGTTCAGACAATTAGAACTTTCGAATTTTTAATTTTATTCTTTGATTTGACTTAACGTCTTGGCTTTGGCTAAGTAATTAAAGCCTACCTATTAAATACATACCTAATCAAATATTTTCGAAATCGGTGCCAGCCCATACAAAGCAAATCACACCGACTTCGAAAATATTTGATTAGGTATGTATAGTAAATGAAAACTACCAATCAGTTATTTTTTACTTTTTAGTGCTTTTGTTTGAAGTCGGTTTTTATTTTTTGAAAAGATATTTGTTAATAAAGGTGTAGGTATCTATGTTTTTATAAAAAAAATGTTTCCAAAAAGATATAAATGATAATGGTCTAATACATATTTATTTACAATAAAAGAAATACATTGAAATTACATAAATATGTAATTACTAGCGACTCACCCACGCTCCGCTCGGGTTCGTCCCTTCTTACGTTTTAATGTTTTGTATTGATTTCTCAGAGCTAAGATATTATCCCGCAGTAAGAAGTATTATTATGTTGACCCGGATAACCAGGTATCACTACACAAAATTTTATCCAAATCTCTCCAATGGTTTTTCCGTGATGCAGTAACAGACAGACAGATAAAAATTCTAAAAACTATTTATTCAGCCTCTGTACCGATAATAATTTTACATAAAATATGATTCGGCTTAGTTACAATTTTATTATATGTAATACATGTATGTTATGTATGTACAAAACGAATGTACGCTTAATTATTACTGCACAAATCATAATAACTGTCTGAGACAGTTTTAATGCATTTATTCAACAAAGCTACAAAACATATGAAAATAAGAATATAAAGGAACAACGAAAAATAAAAATAGTTTTTTATAAAAATAGTGTTTACAGAATTTTATATAATACTAGCGACTCACCCTCGCTACGCTCGGGTTCGTCCCTACTTACGTTTTAACGCTTAGTGTAGATTTCTCAGAAATTAGATATTTTCCCGCAATAAAAAGTATCCTATATGTTGACCCGGATAACCAGCTATCATCATACCAAATTTCATCAAAATCCCTCCAGTGGTTTTTACGTTATGTGGTAACAGACAGACAGATAAAAAGTCTAAAAACTATAGATTCGGCCTCTGTATCGGTAATAATGTCTATTTCAATAAGATTTTCCAACAAATATTTCATGTACAGACTCGAGTTAGAATTTTATTATATGTATAGATAATATCTATTAATGCTGTACATACTATTTTTCTATTGTAATGTTATAATATTATACTAAATGTTATAATATTATATACTAGTGACCAAATCTATTTTAAATTACAGCTTGAAGCATTAAAAATGTCTAACAGAAAATATTACTTTCCGTCCCGCTTAATGCAAGCACAAGCATCCGAAAACTACGTTAGTGACTGCACTTTACGAGATAAAGCTTTCATAAATAATTACTTAAAATAAATTATATGATTTCAAATGAATAAGATATGTATATTATAAAGTACATATTATTATTTATTTGTAAAATAATAAAACGTAAAAGATCTATCGTGTTATAAAATATAAGGTCTATCTGTTGGTTTGTTTGTACGCTGATAGCTCCGGATCTACTGATCCGATATATTCTTCTTTATTCTAGTTTTGTTCATAAAACTCTTGTTCCCAGACTCTACCTAAACAAATGCAGATTGTTTTGTTAGAGTTTGGGAGCCAGGGCGCTACAGTAATTTAAAATAAAAAAGCAGTTTCCCTAAGCATGTTTTATCTGATAATATATCGAATCTGCTACATCCTACATCGTAAATAATATCCTCTAAAAACAACCACTGCGACATAACGATGGTTATGTCAATTGAAATAGTTTGGAATTAAATAACATGTTTGTCAAAGAAAAGTTATAATTAAATTATATAGCGAGAATGTTCGCGTTACGAAGTTGTAGATCGCGCGAGGGAAACGGAACAAAAGTTTGAGGTAAAGGTCTGAACCATAAAGAAATTGATTGTTAAGGCTGAAATGTGTAAAAAAACAAGGCTATTTCCATTAATAAAAACTTTGGAATGGTAATATATAACTTTATACTCCTACATTGCTTGAATGTCTGCTTTTTCGTACGTGACTATAATATTATATCTATATACATATAATAAAATTTTGAGTCGAATCTGTACAATAAATTTTTGGAAAATCTTATTGAAATAGACATTATTATCGATACAGAGGCCGAATCTATAGTTTTTAGAATTTTTGTCTGTCTGTCTGTCTGTTACTGCATCACGGAAAAACCACTAGAGGGATTATGATGAAATTTGGTATGATAATAGCTGATTGTCCGGGTCAACATGTAGAATACTTTTTACTGCGCTAAAATATCTTATCTCTGAGAAATTGATACTAAACCTTAAACTGTAAATAGGGACGAACCAGAGCGAAGCAAGGGTGAGTCGCTAGTTATCTGTATAAAATCATGGAATTCGTTGGTACGAGTAAATCTATATTACACCATTAGGGCTATAGCAACTACTAAACCCTATGATATTTAATACTATTTTCACTATATTCCAACGATCGATCTTGTGGAAGACAATAATTATTATAGATATCATTGTTTGTCTTGCCATGGCCGGAATGACTGTTTGCTCACACGAAAATAAATTGACGAGATTTTTCGCCGCTCTCGTAATAAAAGAAAGAAGCTTTACGTTTATGGTATAAGATATCACGTACACTTCAATCGTAAACACATTGTATGTAACTTAAATTTTCTTTTTCGTTTTAATTTAAACGTTTAGTATCAATTTAAAATCTTTTTATAAACGTACGTTGTATAATGTTATATCGACTATCAATTTTGTATTAATTATATATTTTAAATAACTATCGATCAAACATTAATTGAATAAAAACTCTTTAACAAAAAAATAAAAACCGACTTCAAACAAAAGCACTAAAAAGTAAAAAATAACTGATTGGTAGTTTTCATTTACTATACATACCTAATCAAATATTTTCGAAGTCGGTGTGCCTGAACATAAAAAATATTTATATACAACAACTAAGTAAATAGTTTAATAACATTAGATGCGTTAGTTTCAGTGGCGTATTTACCCTGCCCTGGATAGGCCATGAAACAGCGGTAGAATATGAATTCTCTCACAGCAGGCTGTGAGGTGCTGTTAATAACTTGATTTATTATATTTATTTTTACAATATATGCCAACGATGTTTATGTTATTGAGGATTTTCTATACATATAATAAAAGTGTACATAAGCCGAATCTGTACATTAAATATATTTTGGAAAATCTTATTGAAACAAACCACTGGAGGGATTTTGGTGAAATTTGATATGATGATAGCTGGTTATCCGGGTCAACATATATATTTATCGCGGGAAAATATCTCATTTCTGAGAAAAAATACAAAAACTGCATTGTAAGAGTATACTAATATGTAAAACCTTTTTTTTTTTAACGTTGGGAAATGCATTTACGCACGACGTGTGGGACTCACCGGCGTAATACAGCCAGTACTACCCACTAAAACCCAACAAAACCTTCCCCCGTCTTAATGGGGCGTCGCAGGATCGCTTACGCATTCAACTACGACGCCCCGACGGCAGGTCTGCCGAAACAGACCACCACAACCATGGGGTTGCTCCAAAGTCCACTCTGCTATCAGAGAAGTACCAGGAGCAACCCGCATGGTACACCACCCTCCGAAGAGGGCCACCTCCCACCGCCCACCGAAGTGGGCAACCTCCCTGTGCGTTTCTTAGCTTCGCGCCCGTTGGATTGCCGGGCACTACTGAGCCCCCCCACCACGACAAGGTAAACTCACGTTGAGGGGGAATATGTAAAACCTAAGAATTTGGGTTTTGGTCATCTGAACGCGGGCGGAGCCGCGGGCAATGCTAGTTGTAAATAAATTTGTATAAAGATAAGAGAAATTATGAATTACCTTCAGGCTTTTTAGTGTCACCCTTTTCTCACAAGGGGCAGTGAAACATTTTAACAACATTGATATAATATTAAAAGTTATATATTACAACAAATTAATTTACTTCATATCCTCTACTCTACTCCTGTGTGTAGGATCGATCTCTCATCAGCTAGAAAAGTGCTTGTGCTAACCAAATAGATTCGAAAAATACCGGTTAAAACATAACAAATTGAGAATATAAAGATGTATCATTATTCTCTCATTATCTATTCTGTATAAAATTGAAATACAAAAGCTTCATAACAAGCTTCCTGCCAAAGCTTAAAATATGCCAGGGGTTTTGCCTGTACAAGACCTCCTTGAACACAAAATTGGATTCTCCATTCGCTTTAGAAAACTTTTATAACAACAAGTGTTGCTAAGGTTAGAAGTTAGAAATGAATAAGTTAGAAATATATTATATGCAATTATTTGAACTTTATTCACTACAATATTTAGTTGGTAAACTTATAAAAGTTTTAATATGCCATATCTTTAATACTTTCTTAGATTTACGCGAATACTTGACATTTTAAATAAAACTATCTTTTCGGATTTTTTCGCGGATTTATTTGGATTTTTGGTTCCCGACGTTTCGAATGCTTTACAGCATTCATGGTCACGGGAGAGACTGAGGTGTTACATGTCTCGAAGGTATAGTTGTTACAGACAGCCTACCCACAATTAACAAAATGAAAATTGCACCAATTACCTTACAATATTTTTTAAGCTTTAAACATTTTTATAATTTTTATAATTTTAATTAGTTTCATTTATGGAACCAAAAATCCAAATAAATCCGCGAAAAAATCCGAAAAGATAGTTTTATTTAAAATGCCATATCTTTGTTCATATCGTATGTTCCTAGGCATTGTAGAATATACTATGATATCCTCCATAACCAACTGCGCAGGAGATTTTATAGTGCACAATAATTTGTACACACAGAATCAAGTGCACTCTCTATTCCTATCTATCACATACTCCGATAGGACGATAATAATTCGACACGACCTATACTGTAAGTGATTCTCTGTTATTAGCACTTAGGACACTTCCATACAAATTGCTGGTGTTAGCTTTAATAAAAGTGAATATTTCGTCCACTAAAATATTTGAGCTTAATCTAGTTGGTGAATGATTTAATACAGCTCTAAGTCCATTAGCGACATAATAAAATCCTTCGGGACTTTCCATGTCGCATCAATTTCTTACGAACATTTTCTTATGATTACCCTGAAATTTTCTAATAATAATTAAATGAACTATAAAAAAAACATAATTTTAACAGCGAGAGTCAAGAATATAATTTATTATTTGCATCAAAGAGCATTTCTAAAAAGTTCTAATTAAAAAGAGGAAAAAAATAATGTTTCCGTTACCCTTTTTCACACTTTAAAGGGTTATTTTTCGAGAAATCTCTTCTTAAACAATGCCTACAATATAAAATGAACACTTTCACAAAATTTCATGTTTCTATTCTTAGTCAGGTATTACATATAACTTTACTTGATTATAATTATAGTTACATATGCACCTATATAAGAGTAATTATAATTTTGTTGAATAAATTATATTGTATATATTTAAACGGCAGATAATTCATAGTAAATATATTACTGTATCAGACGTGCTTCCTCTTCCATAACAATTACTGTTTTAACATAATTAAGTAAGATAAATAACAAGAAATTATCAATAATTATTAAATATAGTAATCTAAGTATAAGACAAAATGCTCGAATTAGTATGACGACAATATGTGAAGGAAATATTGAAGTATGTATATATGTGTGTACGTTTGTACAAAATAACTTAAGTTGTCTAATCTTAATACTCTGAAAGTTTATACAGCAAGGGAAATCTTTGAACACAGCAGCTTAGCAGTAAATCTGTTAATGAAGGTTTTGAATATGTTACACCACTAAGCGTATGTAGCTAAAATGTATCAAATTGTTTATATAAGAAATTTAGGTGAAGACAATTAATAATCTATACATAAAATAAAATTCTGAGTTAAATCTGTACATTAAATATTATTTGGAAAATCTTATTGAAATAGACACTATTATCAAAACAGAGGACGAATCTATAGTTTTTAGAATTTTTGTCTATCTGGCTGTGACCACATCACAGAAAAACTACTGGAAGGATTTTGATGAAATTTCATATGTTGATAGTTGCTTATCCGGGTCAACATATAGGATACTTTTACTGCGGGAAAATATCACATCTCTGAGAAATCTATACTAAATGTTAAAACGTAAGTAGGGACGAACCGGAGCCGAGCGAGGATGAGTCGCTAGTCTCTCTCACTCTTCATAAAAATAATTATGGTTGAAATTCGACCATAGTCATTTTATTATTTAAGCTCTCATTTATTTTGAATTGAAAATTAATTTAAAATGGACTGCTGTTAGCAAACGTTAATCAATCACCAATAATTCGATGGGATTCATTGAAAATCGTAACTGTATTCAGTACAACGAAATCCTAATTAAGCTGAGCTCAGTAATTAATACACACTGAGCAGTGAGCATAGATAATGGAACATTGATTTAAACATGTTCGGAATGTTCGTGTTAATTAATTTACCACATTACCATATTTATTAAAAGTTACTGAATCCCTGCAACGTTTTGGCAGACTTTTTTCATGAGAAACCTTTTGACCTACAGATATAAAAAGCATATTATAACTCTATATGCGGTCAAAATACACATGTTTTTGTTATATCTACAATAATCAAAACAGCTTTATAAATAAATAAATGTAATAAACCTTAGTAAAATTTTTAGCCGCTGCTTCATCTGTAAATAATATTTAATACAATAGTGCTTCAAAATTCTCAGTAAGCATAGTATTGTAAAGTTTAGGGGTACGCAAAATTGTAAGACTCAGACCGACGAGTGTTTAAGTAATATGCCATTATCACATATACCCAGAATATGTTTATTTAGAAACTAGCGACTCACCCTCGCTCTGCTCGGGTTCGTCCCTGTCCTAAAAAGTCCCTATAAAAAGTATCCTATATGTTGATCCAGATAACCAGTTATCATCATACACAATTTCATCAAAATCCCTCCAGTGGTTTTTCCGTGATGCGGTAACAGTCAGACAGACAGACAGACAGACAGACAAAAATTCTATGAACTATAGATTCGGCCTCTGTATCGATAATAATGTTTATTGCAATAAGATTTTCCAAAAAATATTTAATGTATAGATTCGGCTTAGTTACAATTTTATTATATGTATAGATAAAAAACACTGTAAAGTTGTAAGAACACCTGTCACCTAGACCTGTTTATGCAAACGCATATTTTAAAGACATTGTCCTTTAAGCAAAGGCTTTGGTATAACATTTGGAACTTATCACGGATTTAAGAAGATTCTGCACAGAATTACATATACAAACTTCACACGATAAAATGATGAAACAATTGTAGTACACAGCCTTTCATAAAAAATAAAAAACTATTTAAAAACACAAATATGCTTTCCTAGACGCCATATTCGCATTGTTTGTATGTACCTTATATTAGATAAAGAAAATTTAAAATTATATTTTACGATGGCGAACCACTTTGATACGTTGATTTGGTACTATGTCCAAAACCTTCTCAAGCAGATATACATTGCTATATACATTGTATACATTTATTTTCAAGTATATATAAGAAGACCATTAAAATAGGATTTCGACGATTTTATTGCTAGTTTGTTTTGTTAGAATACATACAATCTATACACAAGTGTAGCCCATGTTTAACTGGCAGTTATTTGTATTGATTATACAGATATTTGTTCCAGGCAAATGTAAGAAAGCAAACGAAAAATGGAGCATTTTCTATAGACCGTTTGTCGTTAGGTATATATTATATTATCTATTCAAAAGTTTCGATTTCAGAGTTCTTCGATCTTATAAGTCTTTCATATTTCATTTAAAAGTTAGACTCGTCAGTCAACTTATTAATTACCTAAATTACGGTTCTATATTTCATATCCAATGTTAATCAATTCAGCGCTCGCTTTATCCGTGTTTTTACTCAACTTAGACAAACTTTATGAGAAATTATGTAATTGTTTACTAAACAATTTTGTTTCATTTATTAGAAATGTTAAAATTTAAAGTATTTTAATTAAAGTCATGTCAGTCAATCGTACTCATTTATACTCATACTTTAAGTAGAACAAGATAAAACGTACACTATATTTGACAACATTGAAGAATGGTTACTAAGATAGGCAAGCAACAAATATATATATATATATATATATATATATATATATATATATATATATATATATATATATAATGTGCATTTTATTACGTGTTTTCTTTTGTAAATAATTCCTTAACGAAAATTTACATGGTTCGAGAGGATATCGATGCTGGTGATCTTTCTAAACTGTGTCACCCTGGGCATGTACCAGCCCTGTGTGGACGATGCGTGCGTCACTAACAGATGTAAGATATTACAGGTACGTGTTCTCACATAATAGAATTTTCTATTACATATTTTCAATATTTTTGTATACGAACTTGGATTTTACTTTATCAGAATATCAGGTATTAGAGAAGGAAGTAAATAAAATATTTACACGACCTCCTCTGGAAGCATTGCGTCAATATTGCAAGGATATAGCATGAGACTAGATAGTACCATTAGTTTACAATCAATCTCCGTTTTTTTTTGGTTAAACTATTCAATTTCTTTCAAAGATTTAACAAATAAAAATTTGAAAGAAATCCAGTTCACGTTAAAATATACAAATGTATCCTTTTCGTCCAGGTATTCGATGATATAATATTTGCCTTCTTCACCTTGGAAATGACGATCAAGATGGTGGCCATGGGAGTGAATGGACATGGAACTTACCTCGCCGACTCATGGAATAGGCTAGATTTTTTTATTGTTATGGCAGGGTAAGTAACTTTACTTATTATTATTAATTCAGTTAACCTGCATTGAATACTATCCCTCGAACTCACTTAGGTTGACTAGAAGAGATCTCTTCTAGAGATAAACCGCCTTTGCTAATTAATTTTATTATATGTTAATTTCTGTACTTACATATAAGTGCAATAAAAAATAGTATATATTTAAAACATATTGCATAGGTTTCATAAAAATCGATGAAAATTTTTAAATCTCTAAAATTTGTAACATTATTATTCATATTTCAGGGCACTAGAATACGCTTTGAACGTAAAAAACATAAATCTATCGGCCATCAGGACGTTCCGAGTACTAAGACCCTTGAGAGCTATCAATAGGATACCTAGTAAGTATACAATATATTTTATAGAGAAGTTTTTTACACCTCTATCATCTTAAATCATTCTATTGTATCTAAGATCCTTTGTAAAAACTGTAACTAAATAAATGGCGTGTGTAAATTTGTATGGGCTACCTTCAGTATAATATGGACTTCAGGTTTTAAGGTATAAATTTTCTATACCAAAATTACACGTTGCGTCGCCTATATATATTATAGGAGAATATTTTTATTTTCTTCCGCTAAGTACATTATTATCATTTTACAACGTGAATTTCTGCCCTAACGCTTAAAATAGGCTGTAATGGCTTAAGAATCTTTAAAAAAAATTGCAAAGTGCTTAGGTAGAATAAGTATAGAATATACCAAAAAGAAATTATAACCAGCTGGTAAGCTTTCAAACACAGCTATTATTCCAAAGAACCTATTCACGCATTTTTAAAGAAAATCCCTGTCGAGGCACTTACAGGAATTAAGTTCGAACAAAATTGAAAACGTGGGCGTTGAATCGATGAGCAACAAGTGAATCCACTGTAACGTGGTCCCGGGAATATTAGATCACTCTACGGATAAATTTACATGTTACCCACTAAACAAATTTAGGGAACTGCCTCCGAATATTTCTTTTGACGTTTAAGTTTTTATTTTCATAATATATACAATAGTTTGTAGAATATTTATATTATTTGTAGAAAAGCACTGATGATTGGTATTTTATTTATTGAAATTTGAGCTTTTGGCAGTCTTTGACACAGAATTTTATTTGAAAGGTTAATTATGACTTTATATTATAAACATTAATATTAAATTAATATGTTAATAATAATACTACAAAATATTTTCCGGCTGTATAAATGAATATGAAGATTGGACCCATAAATTAGAGACTCTAAAATGATCCCTCACGTTCTTTGTTCACACGCACAAATGAATGTTTCTCTTGATTGCGAACTTCATTTGAAGGAAACAATGCTTCAGCATAATTAAAAATTTCCATTCGAGTAATTACACGACCATATATTATATCGCTCATTATACAAGCATTAAAAACTTATAATAATATTAAATTATTCCTTTTAATTTATTGCTTGTAAACGTGAAATCTTTTCATTTTGTAATAATCCAGTTTTTATCCAATCCCTTTTGCATTTTAATTAATTAATTTTGAAAATTGGCAGTTTATTTATTAACATACTATTTCTAGTAATATAAACTATACCATCCAGTTAGAATAGTACAATATAGTTGTTATTAGAGTTTGGAGTGAACAAGTTAAAATACTTATAAGTTACAGTATAAGTTTGACGACTCCAAGTGGCCGCGTCTGTTCATCTCAGTGTCTTTAAATGCACTCGTAAAAAATGTAGCGACGCATCGCCACGAAAAGTTGTCGCGCAAAGTAAGCAAAACAAAAAATGTACGTAAAATCGTAAATTAACTATATAGGTAATTCACATTGAATTGTACATTTACATCACTAACTTTATTTTACTATTAATTTTAAAGACTACATAGTTTTTTTATTTTTAAAATTAAAAAAATAAAAACCCCTGTTTTACAATAACAGACAGATACGACAGGGGGCTTTATTTTATAATATGTATGTAGTGATTATCATAAAAGCGATGGTGCGATCAATACCGCGCAATGCGCGTATAAAGTTTTAATTGATTTTATATTTACCCATCTGAAGAATATAAATACCAACAGAGCTTTCAGAGCTTTCACTTTACAGAATTTTATTTATCTTATAAACTTTTAATATTAAACTTAATAAAAAGTAAGTATTTTGTAAATATTTGTTTATAAGTCTTTCATTAACGAGCAATAACTTGATCTAGTTTTTAGAACTAAAAATAACAATATACATATTAAAAATAAAATAACAGATATAATATGGTAACTTAAATATTTATGTGTTCTCTTTTTTAGAACATATCTATGAAGATTTATATTAGGTGTTTATTCAAAACAGTAGATCTGTTTAAAATCTTTTGAGGTGTTCCTTTTAAAATGTTGACATCCATTTTAATGAGCCCGTATACTTAATTGGTCATATAATACATTTTTAACTCTTATGCCCGATTTCACCAACGTCGCCTAAGTTTAAGGGATCCCCTAAGCATGGTTAGGGGTTGTTAGGGGACAGTTTCTGTTTCACCGACAGTTAGGGGTCACCTAAATATGAAAAGGCCCCCAAATTTAGGTGCTCGAAATATGGGCTTAAAGACGATCGTAAAACAAAATTTAATTTAGGGGCTAGTTTAGGGGACTTTTAAGCTAGGGATCCCATACGTAGTTGGTAGCTTATGGGTTGTTGGTGAAATCGGGCATTAATGTACTAAAAACCCTGTGACATGAAGATGTGATTGATCTTAAAAGAGTACCGTTTTTACACTGAATCCTAAATTCTAACAAACATTAATAATTTAATGAACTCAAATATTAATTTTAAAGAATCACGTTTTCTATTTAATTCAAAAGGATTTATTATGCACCTGCCAAAGTTTCGAAATAATAGAGTTCTCATAAAACTTCATCAGGTAGTTGAAGAAAACGCACCTGAGAATTCGTGCCGAGAACAATGAATCTCTACTTAGATTGTTCTTTGCAGATTTTAATATTTAGTTTTAAAAACTATATTTCGAAATGACAATTTTGAGTTTTCATTATAAAAAAGTAGGAAATTATGTTGTTATATTTATATTTGGCAAGCACCTGCACTACAATTCTTTTTAATTTGATTAAAGAGGTTTATAAATGATTATTTTGTATTCTTTTAGTAACATATATATATATATATATATTAGCAACATATATATATTAACATATATATATATATATATATATTAGGGCGACCCAAAAAAAGGATTATTTTTTTTTCAAGTCTCGTGTGAAAATATGTTAGTTTACTATGTTTTAAGAGTCCCCTCCAAAGGACAGCTCAAAAAAAATTTTTTAAAGGTCGCTCACAATTTTTTTAAATTTCCTAAATCCTCAAAAATCGATTTTTTTTTCAAATGCTTTTTCTCGTAATTTCATTTCTTTTTACATGAAAAATTATGAAGATCCTGAAAATTTCAAGTCAAAATTTTAATATTTAGAGGTCGCTCCAATTTTTTTAAGTTTTCAAATCGAGTACTTTATATCTATTTGAGCAACTTCTTAACATGAATATTAACGAACTTAATATTTTTTTCCTTAAATTTCACATGCTAAAGAATGAAATTAAAGCACGAGAAACAAAAAAAAATTAATGAACAATTCTCACCATTTTTGAATAATTTGAAAAAATTGATAATTTTTTAATTTGTGTAAATTAATTCATTTTACAAAAAGTAAAGCTTTATTAATGTTTTTATTACTTTATTTAACATTTTTATAATTTTTAAATACAACAATAGTCAATTATAAACATTATTTAGAACAACAATATTCTTTACTTTCATTCTTTAGCATGTGAAATTTAAGGAAAAAAATATTAAGTTCGTTAATATTCATGTTTAGAAGTTGCTCAAATAGATATAAAGTACTCGATTTGAAAACTTAAAAAAATTGGAGCGACCTCTAAATATTAAAATTTTGACTTGAAATTTTAAGGATCTTCATAATTTTTCATGTAAAAAGAAATGAAATTACGAGAAAAAGCATTTGAAAAAAAAATCGATTTTTGAGGATTTAGGAAATTTAAAAAAATTGTGAGCGACCTTTAAAAAATTTTTTTTTGAGCTGTCCTTTGGAGGGGACTCTTAAAACATAGTAAACTAACATATTTTCACACGAGACTTGAAAAAAAAAAAATAATCCTTTTTTTTGGGTCGCCCTAATATATATATATATATATATATATATATATATATATATAATGTTGTTGTTATATATTGTGCAGTGGGACGATAAAATGGATAAAATGTGCTGAATATTTGCCCGGATGTGATTGCCCGGTATTAGTTACAATTCAGGCATTCTGAAATACTAACAGATAGATAAACAAAAAATCAGCTTAAAATGGGGCTATTTTTAGAGTTAATATTATTACAATACTTTGAAGAATTATTCAGATAACAATTTTTGAATTTTCACAGCGTTGACAGATATATCGACGTATAAGCTTAATATTCACTGAAGATGTCTTATCAATTGCTTTAATTTATAAAAAACTTTAGAAAACTTTTACCATATAAGTTAAAACAACAAATTGTATAAATCACACTCCTAAGTAGATTTCAAAACATAGTTGAGCTAAAGTAGAGACATATGCTAAACTTTCGAGAACCCCATCTGGGAGAGACTTCAGTCTACCACAAATTAAACTCACCTTTGTTAGCGAGTCGAAGTTACTTAGCTATATTACAATGCTACAGGCTAGAATAAAACTACCTATATGTGTACATATATTTTTATAATTCTCATCATTTAATGACTAAAATCAATTCTAATATATTTTTGTCCTTCTAGGTCTATAATTTTCATTAGCCTGCGATCAAATCGTCCTCTCATAGGGAGGACAATTTTTTTAGACTATAGTCCTACTGGCCAAATGCTGGTTGGTAAGCTTACACACGTTTTTCGAAAATTAGTTAACTTAGATGTACATATGTATATGTTATTTATTAGTTCTTTACTTCAAGTAATAATCATATATTGAAAATAAAATTCACACACGCCAATTCAAGATACAAATAAAACCCGGGAACCGGGAACCAGTTCACTTTGTTCCCAAAACGAGCGAACTCTAATGGGTTACCATTGCTATTGCTGTATTTTACTGGACACATAATTTAAATTTTTCTAATATTACCACAATCCGCTTACATAACTTCTATGTTTGTCTATTACTTAAAGTATACGTCGTAGATTCAAAAAGTTTTATAGAGCTTAACGCAACAATTTTACATCAGTACACTTAGCTGAAAACTTTTGGTTTGGCAAATATAGTTTACAACACCACGAGGGCTCAACTAAGTCTAGTAGGAAAAAGTTTATTAAATCTATTTATTTAAAAAAAATATACTTATCACATTCAAAATATAGATTATTGTGTAAAAGGCATGAGCACAAAGGGTAATGAAGTAAATCATGCCATTCTACTAGCTTTGGAAACGTTAGTCCAGCTCAAACAAAGACGTACGGTAAAGTTTCACATTACCCTATCTGAGACTCGCAAACAACAGCGGCATTGCAAGTGAACCACAAATTTGCCTATTGTATTTGTAATATATACGTATAGAATGTTTTTAAATAATACTAGCGGCTTACCAAAGATATTCATTTAAATTAGATATTTTATGTAAAACTTAAAAATTAATTTGAGAATTTATAAATAATAATAATGTAAATAAGTTTTAACTATGATTAGTATTGTTTATGGCACTTAAGACAAAATTGGCTATGACATCAACATAAGTGATGGCAACAGATATATATGGTAGCTTACAATTATTTTAAATGAAATATCAAAAATAATAAATGAATAAAAAATACTTTACTGTTTACCCTTTCTTCGTTCGGGTGCATTCCTATGCGTTTAGGAACGTTATAGAGGACAAACATACAAAGAAAAATATTTTTTGGACTATCTTCGTGGACGTACCCAAAACCCAAATCCAAATGATGAAACCAAAGTTTTATCACAATCTGATGAATGGTTTAGGTACGTACACAGTACAAACAAAGGAACATATTTTTTTATATGGATGATAATTATATATCACTAGCGTCTCATCGTCGCTTCGCTTGGGTTTTTGTCTATAGTGATAAAAACTTTTTAACAAAAAAATAAAAACCGACTTCAAAGAAAAGCACTAAAAAGTAAAAAATAACTGATTGGTAGTTTTCATTTACTATACATACCTAATCAAATATTTTCGAAGTCGGTGTGCTTTGCTTTGTATGGGCTGGCACCGATTTCGAAAATATTTGATTAGGTATATATTTAATAGGTAGGCTTTAATTACTTAGCCAAAGCACACCGACTTCGAAAATATTTGATTAGGTATGTATAGTAAATGAAAACTACCAATCAGTTATTTTTTACTTTTTAGTGCTTTTCTTTGAAGTCGGTTTTTATTTTATTGTTAAAAAGTTTTTATATTTCCCTTTTTAGTGTAGACAGTAGTAGCAAAGTAAGAATTCTAACGTGTTAGGCTTGTCAAATCAACAAAATAAGCCCAAACTCAAAGTATCTACTATTAGCCGTTAAAGAGTTCCACCTATCCACCTTCTAGCCTTACCATCAGATCAGGTCAACAATACCGAACCACTGTACTATCAACGGAAATAGAAACACTTGCAAAGTTTCAATCAAAATGACAATTAGAAGTAGGTTAAATTAATTATTAGCTATTTTTCCACCCTTAGGGGTGGCATTTTTTTTGAAATTTAAATGGGACCAATCTGGAAGTATACCCTTTCAAACAAAACAAAAATTGTCCAAATCGGTTAATAAATGACGGAATTCTGAGGTAACAAACATAAAAAAAAAATACAGTCGAATTGAGAACCTCCTCCTTTTTGAAATCGGTTGAAAAACATAAACAAACACCTATCCTAAGGCAACCGTACATTTTTCCGTAATAAAAAGTAACCTATGTGCTATTCCAGACTATAATCTTTCTCTGTGCCTTTCTTCTAGATCCCTTCAGCTTTTATGGCGTGATTGAGTAACAAACATACATTCAAACTTTCGCATTTATAATATTAATAATAATTTAATAATGGGATGAGAATGTTATTTTTAACATAATTTTATTCACGTTATTATATAAGACTCAATAGTAATAAATTAATATCATATCATATTATGTACAAGTTGAAATCAATTTTACTTATCCGATTTGGGATAGTAAAATTTCAAATTAAATTTGACCTATGGCATGTACTAGGTCGAACGTATTTAGGTATAAATACCTTTATTGACGTACATATATCACTGTTAATAATAGCTAAGAGGTTCAATGCTACGTGACTTTTAAATATCAACTATATATAAAAGGGCAGTGGTAGTCCAGTGGTAACGCTCGCTTGGGAAAGTGGGTTTATATCCCGGGTTTCGTACCTCTGATATTTTCGTGTGCAAATCATTTCCAACATGATTACCACTTATCTTAGGATGAAGAAAAACATCGTGAAGAAAGACAAGTGAAGTCCGCCAATCCGCACTTGACCAGGCTAGTGGACCATGGCCTGATTCTCTTCGTATTGTAAGGAGACCAGTGCCCAGTAGTGGGACGTTAAAAAGGATTGGATACTTATATATATATATATATATATATATATATATATATATATATATATATATATATATATATATACAAAGTATCACAAACTAAAAATGTCTATTTTATTAAGTAAAAAAGTCGCTTCTAACCACACGTGCATAATATGTAAAGAGCTAAATAAAGATTGTGTATTATAATAAGGTATAAGTCTATAGCATAAGAGGGTCAGGATAAGTCAGATGACTGAGCATCAGTTAGGAACAAAGATTGTCAATATATTATATAACTACATTTTATATTGGGTAACGATAATAACTAGAATTCACAGAGGTTGAAATTCGAAAATATCATTACTGATTTATGTAATGATAACACTAAAACTCGTCAATAGCTATTAAACAAAAAAAACTTAAAAAAACCGACTTCCAGGCACTAAAATGTAAAAAATGAATAAATTGAGGTTTTCATTTAGAATAGATATTTTCGAAGTCGGTACCAGCCGATGCAAAGCAAATCTTAATATATTTCGATACGTAAAATACATATTTACCTATTAGATATTGATATCTTAAAATATTGTAAGCTGGCACCGACTTCGAAAACTTCTGACATCTATGCATATCTGTCAGATATACGGATTTCCGCATAAAATTTTCTTTCACTGATGATGACAAAAGATTCGCACATGATGATCTCAAAGGTGCGTTTTCCAAGCAAACGCGTTAATATTAGACTGCCACTGTTGTACATACATATATTATATTGAGGTACACCACAACATAATATGTTGAGCCATTAAGTCACGATATCCCATTGTTTCTAAAGATAGTTTATTGTTCAGATTCTAAGTAATAAAAGCCATTATCTAAATTTACTTTCTATAAACGATCACTTTTCTGATTAGCCTACAAATTTTTGATTACATTTTAGTTTTCAACTTCCAAATAGCTACTGTACATAATATAGATGTCTTTTTAACCTAATTATTTTTCACAGGCATGCGTATCCTAGTGATGCTTCTCCTAGACACGTTACCAATGTTGGGAAATGTTCTACTATTATGTTTCTTCGTTTTCTTCATATTCGGTATCGTTGGTGTTCAACTGTGGGAAGGAATTCTAAGACAACGATGCGAACTGGTTCTGCCACCAAACGTACTGCGACCCAAGTAAGAGAATTACTTATTTGCACGTGTATTTTATAAGCTTATATCATCGGATACGATTTATATTTAATATTTTTAAATTTTGACCTTATGAATATTCAGAAATTGAGTGGCACAAACCGATTTTTGAGGTTCAGAGTTACAAAATATCTGAAAAAAATTGAAATAGAAACCATTTTAAATGAAATATTATAGAAATAATGTATGAATTCCTACAGTGCCTTCGATAAAATAGCAGTATAATGAGTTTTTTCATTTTGTACTATTTGCTCGAGCAAGCTCGTTTTAGAGGCACGTCCCATCGCTAATGTTGACTGCATGCAATATTTAACGCTTTACTCACAAAGAGCACATCCAGGGCTGCTCCACGTTATTTGATATTGCAATTTATTGGTACAAACCTTTTCACACTAGCGACATCATAAACGCGCATGTTCAGAACAGCTTACTTAGCACACGTTAATATTGCATTCCGTCAATACTCACACGAGATCAAATTCAAATACACGCATGACAAATCGTTAAAAAAGTTGCGAAACTAGATTTATCATGTAGTTGTTACCATTAAAGACTGCTACATTACATAGTCTAACTAACAATAAACACTAATCTCAATCTCATCAACAAAAATCTGTAAAAAAGTATATCTCCTAATAACAATATAGTTTAACTATAAATTACATCTAATGTGGAGTTAAATATGTGATTTTTCTTTATATAATTTTTCTTTTAATCATAATCATAATAAACAATTTACATATTTAACTTCATGTCTGCGTACGAATGAATAGCAGGCAAATAATTAGAATACATAACACCCATCATTCCTCCTAATTTGTTTTCCAGAGACCTGTCCGAATGGTACAGAGTGCGCGTCAGAATCAACTCGTAAGAATTTAGGATAAAAAATAAGTGTTATTGAAAATATTCAAATCTGTCGTAACGTGTAACCTCTACACATCTGCCGTCCAGATGTACTATATCTGCTTTCCTACACGAATTGGCAGTTTTATCAGAATTATTATGGTTCAGACCATTTCATTCACTATCACTCACGTCATAATACACTCACGTACGTGTCATGAGTAAAGAACTGCCAATTTGTTCTACTTCAACTACAAATGTGATTAGATCTATCGGTTTCTTCTAATTTTTGCATTTGTTTCAATTTGTTTTTACATTGAAAGTACGATTTTTGTTATTTCCATTTCAGTCTTTATTTTTAAATCCGTGCACTGTATAATAACGAAAAACCAACCTTTAATTATTTAACTTATTATTTACATTTTATAATTATCACAAAAACACCATATTATTATAACACCAATATTAACTTAAACTCTACATTGAGAAATGTGTAGTCTATTAAGTATATATTTTAGTTATTCATGAGTATCTCTCAAAAGGTAAAAACCGCAATAAAAACCTTATGGCCATCATCAAAAGGACAAGTATCATAAACCCAAATGATTTGGGTTTACAGCATTCATGTTCCGCTCGTGCCGTTAGCGAGTAATGACCAAGAGGCCGTTGATGTTAATCTTCTCCATCCACTAATGCTCACCTGACTCTCCCAGAATTCCTTTATCGTCTCTAATATTAAACGGGTTAGCTAATTATTTTCACCACTTCGACCCTTTTCTTCGCTTTCATTGTCTGCTTGCGGTCTTAAATGTGCCATTGAATGTACAGTAATTGCATGAATTATAACTGTTCTATTTATTATCATTATTTGTTTAAGTAGACCATTATATACATCTCATGTACTGTCAATAACTGGTGTATTAAAGGTTATTAGCAATACAAAATATTATTAACAATTGAGTAAATTTCATATGTAACGAAACGTACGAATGCATTTTAACTAATATCCATAAGCCATATTAAATTTTCATAATAATACATATAGATTTACATTTTACTAATTCAACTGTGCACTTCATAGAATATAAAATATCTAGTTACAATTACTTAATGACATTTGTTCAATATCTGTCAGAATTTTTATTAATATAAAAGAAATGCAATATAAGCCACTAAAGAAAGAAAAAAAGAATTTTAATTTATTTTTGACAAAACATTTATGCGTCATTTCTTATATCCAGCATATCATTCTACTACGAGTTCTCAAAAGAACTGGACTATATATGCACCACGCCAGAGGACAGTGGGATGCATCAGTGTGGAAACTTCCCTCCTTATCGATATGGGCCTCTCGTGTGCAATGAAAGCGCAAGGCCATTTTCATACAACTACCCGACTAATACCTCTTGCGTTGATTGGAACCAGTATTATACCAACTGCACTCAAAGAGGCTCCAATCCTTTCCAAGGCACGATATCTTTTGACAATATTGGCCTTGCGTGGGTGGCGATTTTTCTGGTATGTATGACTAATGAATATTGTTATTGTATATATGAATGTCATGCACATGTTAATATGCACTACGGCATTGATCTACCTAGTACCACCCCTCAGTCCGGTTATAATTGCGGTATAGTTGCGGTTCGATTCCCTAAACTAAAGTAAACTGGTTGAAATTTTTGTATTGGTCATACAGACAGCCTTTTAACCTAGTCTTGTTAAAAAAAATCCTTCAGTATTTTTGCATTACACAAATATTCCATGGGAATCATTTGAAATATTAAGATACAAAGACAAGTCAACAGACATACTTTTGCATTTATAATATTAGGTAAAGATTATAATATAAATATATCATTCATCATAGCTTATTATTTTAGGTAATATCCCTGGAAGGTTGGACAGATATCATGTACTACGTACAAGATGCTCACAGCTTTTGGGACTGGATTTATTTTGTACTTCTAATTGTGGTAATTTCTTGATCCAATGTTATTAATCAACGAATAAAATCCATTAATTTAATGAAAGAAAATCTTTTTATTTCATTTCTAACAATAATACTGATTTTAGATTGGGTCATTTTTCATGATCAACCTCTGCCTAGTCGTAATAGCGACTCAATTCAGTGAAACAAAGAAACGTGAAATGGAAAGAATGCGAGCTGAAAGGGCTCGTTTTACATCATCTTCGACTTTAGCTTCGTCGACTAACAATAGTGAGCCAGCTACTTGCTACGCTGAAATAGTCAAGTATGTCGCGCATTTGTGGAGACGGTTTAAACGAAGAATGGCAAAAAAAATCAGGTAAAAAGACAAAGTCTTAAATTCTGCTACTTTTCATCTTTACAGAGAAAAACAATGGAAGGCGTTTATTTTTTTGCGAAATTAATATAATGGATGTGATTTTGTTGTAGAGTTTACAAGTATCAACGAGCACAACTAAAATGGCGAACAAGTAAAGAAACACTTCAATTACCGGCAAATCGTCCTAAACAACACCACCCGTGTTGCCCTCGAGTACACCCACAGGTTCATTTAATTTAATGATGATTATAAATATTTTTAGATTTCTAGTACATTTTTACTTTTTTATTTTATTGAATTATTCTTATGAATGTCAAAAAGTATTATAGTCATATAATTATTGACATAAATAAAATAGAGTTATACGTTACGTTTCTTAACAGCATATTTATTAATATAGCTTTTTGTTTAAATGCACTTAGCATCTAATCTACGTAATGTTTTTCAGATGCTAGTCTCTTCTGACGACTTTCCTTATAGTTTTTTCAATGAAGTGATATGAAGACACATAATATGTGTCTGTGGTAGTTTAATTTATTAAGTATCATTATCTAATCAAGCTATAATATAAGATAGACAGTAAAAAACATTAACTTAAATTTTTGATTTTAAGAAATAATTATTTAACTAAACTATCTATTATTACATATATTTTTTCGTTATGAAATATATCAAAGAAAACATAATTTATAATATGATATCGCTTAAAATATTTTTTTGTTATAGTATTATATTTATTACTAGCATTGCAGGCGGTTCCGCCCGCAATCAGATGACCAAAAATCAAATTCTTAGGTTTTTCATATTGGTATACTCTTATATTTCAGTTTTTCTATTTTTTTCTCAGAATTGAGACATTTTCCCGCGGTAAAATGTGCCCTATATGTTACCCCGGATAACCAGCTACAATCATACCAAATTTCATCAAAATCCCTCCAGTAGTTTTCGGCCTCTGTATCGATAATAATGTCTATTTCAATAAGATTTCAAAAAATATTTAATGTACAGATTCGGCTTAGTTACAATTTTATTATATGTATAGATAGGTACTCTTCAATTATTTCAGAACTTTGAACAAATATTTAACTTTAAGTTTTGATATTTTTAATAGGGTAATGGAAAAACTATCGAAGAAGTGGGCGATGAACCGCTCAGTAGACCAAGTTTACTGCGTGTGCCATCCCTTTCTGCAGCCGATCTTGAGGTATTAATACCACGATAAAGTAAATTTTTATAATCTTATAAATCGATGTCATAATTTTATATATTAGAAATCTGCTTTTTTCCTAAATATAACTTTAATTCAAAGTAATTCAAGGTCAATAGCAATAGGGTAATTTAAACAAAATACAACGAGATCAGTATACATATTCTGCTTTAATCGAATTCATGCCCATTTGCGTTCCACATGTATGTGTATGTACGTAAAAGAACATCGACCGTCTAAATTGAGTTTACGTTGTATCAAAGGCGTTTGAAATTGAAATTCAATTGGGCTGAAGATATAAAAGATTTATTGATTTCGGTTTGCCTTTAAATAATTTCCTGTTATCTACTACGCTTCCTGTTCTTTGGTTTAAAACGCATTTTTAATACTATCTTAGTTATATTTTAACTTATAATATTTTTCTTAGTATTTAAAAAATTGTGGGCATTATAAAATATATGTTCTTTTTAGAATGCATCGAATTTGTCTCTTTTATCGCCTCCTTCGCTTGCACGGAGAAGATCTTCAGTGATGTTTAGCGACACAGTTTTACTTCACGTACCAAATGCTCAACATTTAGCACATCCTCACAATGTGTGTTCATCTGAAAAGATGACACAAACTGGTAAGCGCATTTGAAACATTAACAATGTTTACTAACTTTTATAAAAAAAGTAACTATTTGAAACAATACCTTTAGAATTTACTATAATATAATTTAAGCAATAAATTGATTAACATCGCACGAATGCAAGCAAGTCTTTTTGTTATTATTTCCTATTCGTGATTTCCAAATACTTTCATCTCCCTTTTTTCTTATATTTAGCTTCAGCAAATATTTTAACGAATTCAAAAAATATTTATAGATTCATTGTGTCAACGTGAGTGGCTTATAAGCCAAAGTGGTGAGTCTAGAGTGGTAGATCTAAACAAACTTTTAGATGCGCATGCGCAAATCAATCTGAACTTCACTTCCCTCTTTTACTTCTTAGGAAATATGAAGATTTTAACTTTGTAAGGTTTTGTGTAGGAATAGGGTAAACAATTTTAGTTGATAAAATTATGTGAACATTTATTTAAAATAATTATAATTTCAAACTTTTGTATAGGTTGTTGTAAATTATACAAAGTGATCGCTTCTTTTCCTTAAATAGGCTTCACATTTCTGCTTTTATTTCTTTCTCTTTACCTCCCCTCTACACACTTTATGTAGTACCATTAAAAGTATCATAATATATTGATTATAATTTGAAATAAAATGATACTTTTGATAAACTTAGAATACATAATCGAACTGAAAATATGCACAGTAGTGACATTTCTTTTGGGCATAGAATTCGACCTGCCAGCAGGAGAATCAGTAGAAGAGCGAGCAGGAGGGACAATGTCATGTCAAGAACTTCTAGCATTATCTGGAGCTTTGTCAGCTGCTTTACCAACGGGACAAGTCGCTTTAGATTCATTTTTCGAAGAACTTACAAAAGGCATCAGCAAACGAGCTGGGGAAGAAAAATTGGAAACTAAGGTTAGAAATATTTTTACTGGTAATAATTTGGCTGCCATAAATGTTCGTAATTTATCTATTACTGAATTTTCAACAATTAACATTGCTATTTTTATCCTACACTTTTTTTGTTTATCTATTGGAGTTTTACTAAAGAAGATAATAGATTAAATGGTATTGTTTCAGATTGTAGAAATAGATGACTTTTCATGTTGCGCCGAATTAATTGCAGCGGAAGCAGCAGCTGCTGAAAAGAGAAAAAGCCGATTTTCAAGTGCGTGCATATCACTTTGGCGTCAAATATCAAAGATGTTGTCAAAACTAAGGAAACATATAAAAATCATTGTAAACCATAAATACTTTCAACAAGGTATAAGAAATCTAGATTATTATTCATTATTTAAAAAAAAATACATTTATTCAACTGAAAATTATGTTTTAGGTATCTTGCTCGCTATTTTAATAAATACATTATCAATGGGAATAGAATATCATAATCAACCTGAAGAATTGACTGTAATCGTTGAAATTAGCAACGTTGTTTTTTCCGCCATATTTGCTGTTGAAATGATTCTTAAAATCGTCGCCGAAGGACCATTTAAGTATATTTCCAATGGATTTAATGTATTCGACGGTGTTATTGTTATATTAAGGTACTAAACAATAAATATTATAAGACATTTTTTTTTTGCTTAATTTTATATTATTATATGTATAGCAATCAATATATTACTTGATTTTATTTGGTATTCAACATCAAAAGTATTCATTAAATTGATTATTATCAGACTGAAAATTATTTATTTTATATATAAACATGAATATCATATACATTACATTTAAACAAATTTATTATTTGTTTACACAGTGCATTTGAATTAGCACATAGCATGGGTAATGAACATGACTTGGCCGGAAGCTCTGGACTGTCAGTACTGCGCACTTTTCGACTCTTACGCATACTGAAGTTGGTTCGATTTATGCCTAATTTAAGACGACAGCTCTTCGTCATGCTAAGAACAATGGACAACGTTGCTGTATTCTTTTCCCTTCTTGTCCTTTTCATTTTTATATTCAGGTAATTATTTGTTCTTTTCATTTATACATTATCATGGGAAAATTTTAAATTAATAACGTCAGGTTCAAAGGGTATTTTTATATAATTTATATAAGTTTAATGTAGGGTTTAAAATAATAATTAAAATATAAAATTAAAATGCATGAAGTTAAATTCTAGAGGAAAAGATTAACCAACCTATTCCAATAAAAGTATTATCTCTCCCAAATATTATTTTATGTTTATTTTTATTTATTATTTCCCAATAACTCTCAAGGATTAAACAACTTGATAACTATCAACTTTGCGACTAATAGCGAATTTCTTTTAACGTCTTGATATCCAAACAAATAATCTTTTACTTTTCTTATCTTCAAAGCTATACTACGCGTGACTTATTTCTGTAGTAGCTTAGTAGATCAAGTAGACAAAATTTTAAAAAGCAATCGTTTGATTGCTATATTTTATTTCTTTCGTAGACAGTGAAGATTTATACGACACCTCATAAAATGTAAACTAGTTTCTACTTACCTGTCACACCCTAACCTGTGCACTATTTAACTGTGAGTGACTTTCTCCTGTTTTATTTTCTGCCTATTGTTATCTGTTCCCTTATCTTTTAGTTTAGTCATTTCTTCTGACATATAACATACAACACTATCCACACTCTTTACAACTTTTCTCTTCTATATCTTATTTGTAGACTTTCACGCTTGCTTTTTGTCACAATTAATTTACACCTGCACTGTCACTTTTCATTTAGATTTAACTTACACTTATATATTATATACATTTATTAATATCTATCGAAAAGACTGTAGCAATCGTTTTATCTAATCGTATATTGCGTGCTAACGTTCAGCATCCTCGGTATGAATCTCTTCGGGTGCAAATTCTGCAACAAAGATGAGGAGGGCGATCTAGAGTGCGACAGAAAAAACTTTGATACGCTATTGTGGGCCTTTGTCACGGTGTTTCAGGTATTGATTATTTTAAATTAAAGTACTAAACAGACAATCAAAACAGACAAAACTTGCATTACTAAACGCTTACCGGTCCGTTGTCAACACTCAACAAAATGACTTTTTAACAGAAAATTGTTATGACGGCTTATCGACTAACCACGCGAGTACACAAACGTCCACTGCTCTGCAAATCATTTCAAGAGCCGTTTTTATTATTTTTGAAACAGATATAGCCTGTATTTTCTACAGTTGAAAAGTTTGCAGTTCAGTGTAAAACGCGTAACCGCTACCCTAGACCCGCGTAGATCAAAAATAGAATCATTGGTAACAGCTCAAAAATCATTTAGAATCACAAATCACCATTGTGCCGTACAGTAATCCATTAAGGTCGACAGCACATTACTTAGAGAGAAGCTTGGTTAATTCGTAGGGTAGAGTAGGTATTTCGATACGAGTCGCGGGTTATATCTTCGTCAGTTCCTCTAACTTCACTTCTACAACTACTCAGTAAAAACAATTATCTATCACTTTGCATGCTGCTTCTATTAGGTCTGTATGAAACAAATTATTTTGATAATGTATTTTAGTTTAACGAACCTTAATTTTCCACTTATTCACTAGTATTATTTCCTTAGCAACTTCACTTGCTTCATCAGGATATCCTGCATTTTCCTTATTTGATAATGATCTCTCGTTTCTGATTCTTTCCCTTTTTTCAATGATAATCTTCAAATTCTTAAATATTTCATAATATAAGTTCTATATTTTAACAAAACTCTTAACTTATTTTATTATTTTATGCATCGAGGCATCCTTAAGGCATTTAAATGAATGATTGAATAATGTTTATAATAAATAAATCATAAAATATTTGAATGAATTTTCTTTTCAATATTTTATGCACTTTTATTTTGCCTATTTTCTCTTAACTTTTTTAATTTAATTGCATTTATTATTCTGAAATAATGAGGCAGTATATAAAGATGAATGCTAAATACTATGGGGGATCTTGCACTAAATAACGTTATATTAAACAAAGTTCATAATTTAGATTTATTAACAAACCCGTTGGTGATGGCGTACCAACGGCGATAACACTGCTTACTAATTTTCTCACCTTACCTGTAACTTTGATTGTTACATAAATACAATATTAGTTTACGGTAGTATAAAAACCGAGAAAAATAATTGCTAAATTTTCGACGGCACAGCACACTTGTAAGTACATACAATATTACAATAAATAACGTATCTCATATTCTTATCTCATTTTTATGAAATGTCTATAAGATCATCGCTATGAAAAACATAAGTAAATATTTTTTTATTTATTTCTGCCGTAAACTATATCTCAATAAATACATAAGCAGGTGCAGTGTTAGCGTCGCAGGCGCACTATACATCTTCTAGACTCGGTCGCGTATGCGCATAGCATTTTGTTTTTCTTTCATTTTTTCATCGCGCGCAGTATTCTGGGCATGTATCTATTCGGTGGTAAGTTTTGCAAGTACGTCGAAGATAACGGAACCGAAAGGGACTGTACCTGCCCTGAAATCATCTCACATCATCCAAAATGTGAATGCGACAGGAAACATTTTAATAATATCCTTTGGGCTACCGTCACCGTATTCCAGGTAAGTCTTATAATAATAAAAAGTTACATTGTCAGTTTATTTGCGATCCCGTTCAAATATACTTTTAGAGGGTAGACGGTGCGTTTTTCTCGTGTTTACAGCAATTCTATTGAATCTCATTTCTCATTTAAATACCTAATAATAATATTTTATAGAATTGATCACTTGAGCCTGGAATCGAGAAATACGCTGCAGTAGTTTGTCAATTATATCTAGTTTAATTATCTGCATTTGTTATACGCTATTAGTAGTTAGTGCATCTTGCTTTTAGATTTTTAGTATTAATGCTGTACCCCTTTTAATTGTGTACTCCAATCGCCGTCTGTGTTACCTTTCATTACAATGTATGTTGTCACTAACACCACAACATAATACTTATTAACACTTACACGTTATTTACTTACAATTATTTTTGTTTAATTAAGTTTTTTTTAACATTAATACTAACAAGTTTTCTACAACGTAAGGCACTACTTTCACACAATACGACAGCACACCTCGCTTATTATGATTTATTACGGAATTTTGTGATATTTGATAATACATGTTGTGGTAGAGTGATCAACGTGTTAAATAAAATATTTTAATATAATTAAAATTTTCAGGTTTTAACTCAGGAAGACTGGAATGTCGTTTTATTTAACGGTATGGAAAAAACGAGTCATTGGGCCGCGTTATATTTTGTAGCATTAATGACTTTTGGCAATTACGTATTGTTCAACCTGCTCGTAGCCATTCTTGTAGAAGGATTCAGCTCAGAGGTAATTTATTTTATAATAAAAAATATAATTTTCGCTTCAAATAAATAACTTACTGTGTGAAACTTTTAGAGAAACGAAAGAAGAGAGCGTGAACAGCGCGAATTGGCAAAATCCAAATTGTCTAGTGAATGCTTTTCTGACAATCATGAATTACAATATGATGAATCTAATTCAGGATCGCATTCTAGTGACAGCTTTTCTCAAGTGAGTTATTTTATTATTTTAGTGGTGTAATAAGTTTTTGTTAGTATTTATAGCAATAACCTATTTATTCCCTTAGAGAAAAAGATAAAGTCAATATATTCAATTTACTTTCACCACCTGTGCTGAGAGATAGTACACTTTGCCTTACCACGCTCTATCTACGAGTATAGCAGACCTAAATAAGTATTTATATGATCAATACAAATATTTGCTCATTTTAGAATCAAACTAGTATTTCTACACCTAGACAGTCCTAATAAATATACTACATATAAAATATTTAATAGTATTCCTTATTTAAGCAGAATGAAGTAAAAAACTTCTGGAAGTCGGCAGATGACGTTAGCAAAGCCAAAGATGACATAAACGGTCATAAAGAAAAAGCGATAAAGGGACGTCGTAAAACAAAATCATCAACTCATCATCCGTCGCTATGCAAAGATTGTGCTCAGTCAAATAAATGCAATATACAAAAGGTACTCTTTGAAATGTAAAAATGTATTATTTAGATATATTCTTTTCAATTCTAATTTTATATACCTATTTTTAACATAACTCTAAGTATCTTATCACACGTTCACAATGAAAACGAGCAAATAAGTACGTAACAAAGAAAAACCTATACGCTTTAAATCCCCCCTTTATAGAACTAACAAGTTGAAAGGGTATTGAATCAGTAGAAAACGCTTTCTATTTCGTCTAATCTATTTCCAACATGTAAGGCCGGTCCTTTTAGAACTAAAGTTAATAGAAATCCCACTCTTACATTCGTAATGCTTTCAAGTAAATTCTTCTAGTTTATTGTTATTAAATTCTAATTTGTAAGAATTTTGTAATATCGCTCTTGTCTAATATTTCATTTTTAGTAAATAATATTAAATAAATCTTAATTGAAAAATATTTAATCATTAGAATCATTTTGCATGAACATTATTTTTCATTTATAATCATGAAAAGGTCATGTCATGTAAAATATCCTAAATCTACATATAAAGCATACATATAATTACTTTGAATTATAATATACGTCAATAGCGTTAATAATCGATGAGTAATTTTAAGACCTTTTCTTTTAAACCAACTTACATAATTTTCATATTAAGCATGAACCCTTTATTCGCATATTAATTAAATGCAACATTTGATATTTATCACTGGGACTAGGGTACAAGAACATAACAGAACAGCTTTAATATATGTTACATGATTTTAGGAATCTAAAATGTTAGCATCTAGTACTGGTGCTACAATCGAGAACAATAGTACAGTAGTGCCAATGATAACTCATACTGCTGCTACACCACAAGATTCACCATCTACGACTTTAGAGCCTGGTGCTACGTTCAGAGATTTTAATGTAGCTTTGACATTAGAAAAATCTACAATGCTTTCAAGCTTAGACTCCATAGATCGGACTTCTGTATGTATTTTCATGCTAAATATTTTTGCGTACTCAATTTTATATTTCGTAGCAAAAAATATGTTGTAAAAATTTAAAACATAAATATTTTAATTAGAAAGATAAATAAGTATTAAAATCTTAGTATGATTGACTGACATATATAATTATTGCTATAAAAACTACAATTGCTTTCATTTTTCAGTGCGCTAGCATACCAGGCTTATTAAAACCGCCAAACAGTTATACACTCACACTTCATTCAGCGGCAGCTCAGCTAGGAGCTGAAAAGGCTAGACTTCCCCCAATGACCTTGGCTCCTCCTCCTTTAACTTTAGCTCCCCCACCTTCAAGATCTACATCTCCTGGATCAACACCGACCACGCCGAGGTCAATGCCCTCACCGATGGTTCCAGAAAAAAATTTGCAAGTCACTATCGCTAAGGATGATAATTGTCTTAATGTTAGCGACAAATCCAGTTTGCTCAGTTCTCAAAAGTAAGTATTAATTCTAAGGCGGTGGGTGTATTTCAAAGCTTAATTTTATTAGCAATTATAACTGAGGACCGACGGATACAAAGCTACAATTGAAATTGAAATTTGGTAGCTGTCATAAAACGATTTTGTAAATAAAATAAACATAAATACAACTTTACAAATAATTACGGGTCACTTTTTAAAATTTAATAAAATGAAATTATTAAAATATTAAAAGATATATTTCAAGAACGCTATACTCAAATGATAAAGGAAATAAAAATGTTTAATTCACTTTTTTAATATATTATATTGCAAAATCAGTTCATGAGTAATATAATTGCAGAAGTCTCACATTAACGACTCCAATTATAAACGGAGATGATAAATGCAGAGTACAACGTGGGTACAGTTGGCGCCTGTCTAGACCCAGCCTTCGAAGGAGCAAAAAACAAAGGACAGGGTCAGATTCAGATGCGGTAGTGTTAAATAATGGAAGAGATCATATTGCGTGTAATGGTAAGTTAGTGTTATCAAAAATTAGTTTGATATTTATGGGTATATGTATTTAAATTAAATCGTAATAATAATGTTTTACATGGCTATAGCTAAATAGGATATAGTCCTATAGGACATGGAATAATTTTGCCATATGTTGTCCTTAGCCGTAAAATGTAGTTTTTATGACCAAATCAAATTATTTCCAACTACAAGATCAAAATGACCAAAAAAAAATATTGCAGATTAAAGTATGTGACTACGATTAGAAAAAACAAGCAAATAAATACATCACTATTATTTTGGCTTGTACTATATTAAGTCCTTATAATAGCTATACGGTTATACTCGTAAATCCTTTGTATGTACACAATTAGTGTGTCTCAATATACTAAATACCTGTTTTATTATAGGTTCAAATCTACGAAAGAATGAATTACTTTTATCGTCATCTATGGTGATAAAAAACGACACTCAGTCAGAGCTTCCAAATAACAGATCGAAAGCACAGTTACCGGCTTCAAGAGTTTTAGCACCACCAGCGAGAAGAGTTTCAGCTCATACTACACCTATATTACCAGATGTAAAAATATATTGCTTAATGAAATTAAATATTTTTAGTAGTACTTTAATAATTACTTATCTTAAATAAAATTAGTTTATAAATAATGAAATTTTACAGGTTTCATGGAAAGCTCCTGAAGCTGGTTTCTCATCGGATTCTACAGTAAGACTAAATACTAAAGCCCCTCCACATAGACTATCTCTCACAAATGATTATCTAACAGGTATTCTTTAAGAAACATTTATAATTATAATTGCTCAACTATCTTTACTTAAGTATAACTTGAATATATTATATCTACAATGTTATAAGATTATAGTGTGTTTTCACTCAGTATTATCCAATATGGATCTCAGTAAAACACTCATTTTTGAGGAATATTGTTTTAAAAAAAGTACTATTTCATCATTAAATTGCAATTATAACTTTATTATTAATTATATATTAAATATTCTATTATACTAAAAGTGTTATTTCAGTGACTACGGTATCAGAGGTAAAGACCAGTAATTTGATACCTTCCACCCCGCAATTAGCGCAAATACCATCGCGGCCACCAAGAAATGATTCCATAAGATCAAATAACCAAGGTTTACCATTAATTAAACAAATTAACGAAGAGGTAAGGAAATCTGAAGAGTATAATATCAACAAAATTGACTAATTTTTAATGATTCCTCAAAAATAATAGAATTCATAATATTTTTTTAAACATATTGCATTATTTTTCAAAAAAATTTCTTTTAAAAATTCTATATTCTAAAGTCTAGACTAAGACTTTCCTAACATAAGGGATGAGTGGGATGAAAAATTGGGTACATTTTTCAATTGGTGTAGTGTTTTTAAAAAATAATTTACATTTTTAATGATACATTTAAGTATTCTGTATTTTAATGGGAAAATTGCTTGCAGGTGGTGACCATAAACCACAATATTTGTATTTTCTCGTCGCGATTCGATAGGCGACAGTTCAGATTTAAGGACCTTTTTCGATTTATGGAGCCGACGGGGTGTCTTAAGGAAAAGGAAGATTATTCTCTGTACATATTTGCTCCAGATAACAAGTAAGGAATAATATACCGATATGTTTGTTCAATATATTTATTTATACCGATGTTCATAGCAGGGAGAACCTTGAATAAATATTGGATATAATGGCATATGAGCTTTATTGAATATGCTTTCCGACTTTTTCGCCATTTAAATTGTATGCAATATCCTGAAATTTACTGCAGCTTGTGATGCTATTGTACTTTTTAATGAATAAGATCTGATATGCATTGGTAAAGTAGAGTAATAGTTAAGCATTACAACTACACTCACGACGTTGAGTTACTTCAACTTTTAAGGTAACAATAAAAGCCATCAAATAAATTATTAAATTAAAATGAGTTATATATGTTACTGGCCAAACCCGATTTCAGACCAAACTAGTTTGTCCTTGGCCAAACTGATCCTAATGTATCATTCGGCTGCATATTAGTATTAGGGACGCGGTCTCTGGAGGAGTGGGTAGTATTATTATATGACAGACCCGACTTGGATAACGTAGGTTGAGAAAGCCTTAGTTTTCTCGATAGGTTTTTTTTATTTCAAATCCAGAACCCCCAATATCATAAGTTATAAATATATAATAAAACTACAATTAAAAATGATTTTTTGTGCTACTTAGAGTTCCACCACGTTTATTTTGTTTCTTGCTTATGACTTAATCAGTTCGGCCTAGGCCAAACCATTTAATCCTTAAGTATTTAATGTAAACTAGATTGTTCTGGGCCAAACTAGTATATCCTGATACACTTATAATGAACCGGTTTGGTCTGAAGTCGGGCTTGGCCGGTAACATATTGTATACTTTGATCGAAAATTTGTATGCAGCATGTACATATGAATCGTTATATGTATCTGTATAAATATTATAAATGTGAAAGTTTTTGAGTATGGATGTTTGTTACTCTTTCATATCAGAACGGCTGAACGGATCTGGATTAAATTTGGCACAGAGATAGATTATAGTCTAGAATAACACATAGGCTACTTTATAAAGAATATATATATACTATATACTTTATAAAGTATATAGGGATATATCCCGAAAAAATGTACGGTTCCCGAGGGATAGATTTGTTTGAGTTTTTCTAGAAAACCGAGCGAAGCGAAGGTGAGCCACTAGTTTGGTTATATGTGTTTATTATTTTCTGTAAGTTGGTCTTTATAAATATAAAAGTAATCTTACTTAAAATTCATTAAAATATTATAAATGAACTCACTAACGGAACTTAGGCTATGAAATCTATCCGTCTAATGAATTTCAATTAACGTATCTTAGGTGATTGCAAATTCCCGGAGGTTAATGCAATTATCCTTCAAAGCGCATCGATGTGACTAATTGGTAACTTATTGGCTTTCAATATTATAATAAGTTTATGATTAAATTAGGAAGTCTAGAATAAGATAGAGATAAGATAGGATAAGATATATATAAGATAGATTTCTATATAGAATAAAAATAATATTAAGTATATAAATGGCATTTAAAATACATCCTTAATTTTTAAACGTAGTTGTTTGTAAAGCTTTGATTTAATGACTTTATAAGAAGAGTAAAAGTGAAGTCTTTTCTTTTGTTATTGGTAAATTGAATGAATGAATAATGATTTTTTTATTAAATGCTTGTGGAAAAATCTGAAAGCTTAGTTCGGAATAGCAAAAAATTATAGAACAATAAAAATCCATATCTAGAAATCAAATCCGTATAGCAAACGCCGACGTGTCAGTTCATTCTCCATATAATAATAATAAATAAAATATTTATTGTTGCTTGTTTTAAACTCAGTTATAATATTAAGCAAATTTTACGTAGAATATTGTATTCTGCCCTTTTTAACGTCCCACTGCTGGGCATGGCACTTCGTAAATATACTTGCTAGATTCTCTCGAATCTAGCAAGTTTTTCCTGCCTGAGAAGACAGGAAGTTTTTCTTAAGACATTTTTCTTCACCATACACAGAAAGTGCAAATATTACATTATTTTTCAGAATAAGGAGGCTATGTACGTGGATGGTAACCCGAGGTTGGTTCGACAATATCGTGTTATTGTTCATTGCATTAAACTGCATAACACTGGCCATGGAACGACCCAACATTCCACCAGATTCTAAAGAAAGAGCTTTTCTATCTAGTGCCAATTATGTCTTTACTGTAGTTTTCGCTGTTGAGATGTTTATAAAGGTAGGTATTTATAATAAAAACATTTTGTATAAATATATTTATTAACATTTTCATCATTGTAAATTTAATATTACTAATATTAAAAAAAAGTAGAAATAACTATTGAAGATTCAATTAATAAAACGTTTGTTCTAATAATAATACTAAAAATATAATACATAATATGTTACAAATATATATGTACCTAAAACATTATAAAACTGACGATAGCTAATATAAATATTAAATTTTTAATTCTATCTAAAAAGGTGGTAGCATCTGGAATGTTCTACGGATCAGAAGCATATTTCACATCGGGATGGAACATAATGGATGGTTCCCTCGTTATAATATCAATTATAGACTTACTAATGTCTTTAGTATCCGAATCGAGTCCGAGAATATTTGGAATTTTAAGGGTGAGAATAATTTTATTTATTATTCTATGTTGTTACATAGTTGTTGTAGGATTGTCACGATATATTTTTTTAATTTTAATCTTTAAGACAATTTTATTCTCGATGTGTACAAGTAATTTATTATTTTTCAGGTATTTAGATTATTACGGTCTTTAAGACCTCTAAGAGTTATTAACAGGGCTCCAGGTTTAAAATTAGTCGTACAAACACTTTTATCATCTCTTAGGCCCATCGGTAATATCGTACTTATATGTTGTACGTTTTTTATCATATTTGGCATATTAGGAGTACAGGTTAGTAAAATATTATTTGTGTTTCTATTTTTGTAATCCTGCAAAATCTATTCTGTGAATGCTCTAAGTGTACTATATGTATCGATTTGTATTTCAGGTAATATACTCTTCTTTATTCACTCATCTTTAAGGTTTTAGGTGTAATATTATTTTAATTTCATATTTCCTTTCTAGTTATTCAAAGGAGCTTTTTTCTATTGTGAGGGAGCAAATATTAAAACAGTTAAGAATAAGTCCGATTGTCTTGCAATTGAAGGAAATGTATGGGTGAATAGAAAATATAATTTTGATGATTTAGGAAAAGCTTTAATGTCCTTGTTCGTTCTAAGTTCAAGGGATGGTTGGGTTAACATCATGTACACTGGACTAGATGCTGTAGGAGTTGATCAACAGGTAGTATTCATTTGTGTCTTATATTTTTTATCTTTATCTTGAAAGTTTTTCTATACTTTAAGGCGGTGGAAGAAAGAAAAAAAAATATCACTTTATCTCGATTTTATAATATGTGGGTTATTTAAAAAGCGCGAGAAACACAAAAATTTTAGTAACTAAAAACTGTCCCAACTATTAGTAAATTAAATAATATTATGCTTTTAAGTAAGACTATCTTTTCAGATAATTTTATTTAAAATGTTCGCGCAAGTCTAATACAGTATTATAAAATTATGCTGTAAATATAATACTTTAATTCTCAATGAATGAATTGATTGTTATTAACTTCTTTATTTTATTTGTCTTTACCAGCCAATAGTAAACTACTCTGAATGGCGACTCCTATATTTCATTGCATTTATACTATTAGTGGGATTCTTCGTTTTGAATATGTTTGTGGGAGTCGTGGTGGAGAACTTTCATAGATGTAGGGAGGAGCAAGAAAAAGAAGAGAGAGTCAGGAGAGCAGCTAAACGAGCTCTACAAATGGAGAAAAAAAGACGAAGTAAGTGGCAATTCTATGCCATATTCTAAATCTTTTAATAAAGATTCAGGCTTTCATAAACAATCTGCCGAAAATTTGTACAATTTTGAAATGTTGCAAAAATAAATATTTATATAATAAAATTTAATCAGGACACAATTAAAAGTTACGAGTTGTTTTGCAAACGCCAGTTAAAAGTTAATGGGTTGCGATAAAATCTTCGTTAACGATCATTTTGTCAGAAACTGTGTTTAAACTTTAAAGCACCTGGTCATATTACCCGTCATTTCGATGTAATGTTAAAAATTTATTTTCAAAATATTTAATTCAAAGTTATTCCAATTTTAAATCTTATTAATGAAACCTTGCAAAGAACAATTCTTATATAAATTGAAAAACTTTTTCATTTTGTTCCAGAAATGCATCAAAGACCTTATTATGCAGATTATTCACAAACTCGACTATTTGTGCATAACGTTGTAACATCCAAATATTTCGACTTGGCAATTGCTGGAGTCATCGGCTTGAATGTCGTTACAATGGCTATAGAATATTATAGAATGCCACCAGCATTACAATATGCATTGAAAATATTTAACTATTTCTTCACCGCAGTTTTCATTCTTGAAGCGGTCATGAAACTCGTTGCGCTTGGGTTTAAAATTTACCTAAAAGATAAATGGAATCAACTCGATGTTATAATTGTTATACTATCGATAGTTGGAATAGTTTTGGAAGAACTAGAAACTAATATAATACCAATTAACCCGACAATAATGAGGGTAATGCGAGTTTTGAGGATTGCAAGAGTACTTAAATTATTAAAAATGGCAAAAGGAATAAGAGCATTACTAGATACAGTAATGCAAGCTTTGCCTCAAGTGGGCAATTTGGGACTCTTATTTTTTTTACTTTTCTTCATATTTGCAGCTTTAGGAGTAGAATTATTTGGTCGTCTTGAGTGTTCTGATGAAATTCCATGTCAAGGTAAGATGAATAAAGAGTTACAAAATTAATGTAAATAATTACTACATTTTTCCATATGCTTTATAATATATTGAACATTTATATATTTATAACAAAAATATAGCAAAAGGTACAACTTCTCGTTAATTGTTAAACTCAATTGTAGAAAAAAAACTCAAGTAAAATATTGTACTGCTAACAGGTCTCGGTGAACACGCTCATTTCGCAAACTTTGGAATGGCATTCTTAACATTATTTCGAGTGGCCACAGGAGACAATTGGAATGGTATCATGAAAGATACTCTGCGAGAAGATTGTGATAGTTCTGTAGATTGCGTGCGCAACTGTTGCGTATCAACTATCATCGCACCAATATTCTTCGTTGTTTTTGTACTAATGGCACAGTTTGTGTTGGTCAACGTCGTAGTGGCGGTAAGTGTAATAATTTTTTTTATTAATGTTATATTACAATTTTGTTAATATATACTAAGGTAGATATATTAAGATACCAACTCTTACCAATAAATGAAAATTACATCCCAGCCAGAATTTTACCTGCTAACCAACTGGTATGGTAAGCGGAGTGACGATAAAAAATTGCCAATTTATGACTCCGTGATGCCATTACTATCTTGTATAAATTTCATCAAAATTATGTGCTATAAGCATGAAAAACATAGCACATAGCATGAAAAATTTAGTAATAACGATATAATACTGATTATAGGTACTTATGAAACACCTAGAAGAATCTCACAAGCAAATGGAAGATGAAATCGATATGGACGTTGAATTAGAGCGTGAACTAGAGCGTGAGGCAGATGATGAAGAAGATCGAGCACTTTGCCGAGCGTTAGAACAATGCACATCTCCTCGTCCTTTAAACAAGGTACCATCCTTACCAGCCAATTTCACATATAGCGAGCCAAAACACCAAATACCCTCTCCTGCACGCAGGCGACGCACCTTACATTCACACCATGCTTTACTTCCGGTCATACAAAGAAGGGCTTCATTATCTCCTCATGCATTTGGACGTCGGCAGGATTCAACTGAGACCCCGACAGCTTTATATGAAGAAGATGCAAGATTTATTGATGCCGATGACATCGACGAATTAGAGCCCACAAGCCCGAGAAGAGATTCCTTTGCCCAAAACAGAAGACAAAGAGCCGATAAAAGAAATTCTCTTCGTGGGGAAGAAACACGATTGTTGCGTCCAGCACCAGTACTACTTTCAGTTCCTACAACAAGACAAAGTATTAAACGTTCAAAACGAAGATTGTCCACAGAATCTGCAGTAACGAATGATCAAGTTTCTTTGAAATCTCCATTACCAGAAGAACAACCAATAACTGAAGAAGAGAAAATAAGGATTGTTATAGCAGAAAGAAGAAAAATTGATACAAAAACAGAAGATGTGGAGTTATTCGAACGCGGTTCCTAGTCCAGGCAGGGCCGGCCGCAGCAACACCACGAAGTGTATATCTAAATGAGAGTGGGAATGTAGATGACCCCTCATGGTTGCGAATTATCTTTATTAATATTTTCCAAAAATAATTAAAGAAGATATACAAATTGAGATTATTTTTTTTTTTTTTAAATGATTAATTCTAATTCTCTTTCCTTGTTTTTGTATATTTGGAGGAATTACTTTTTTAGTAATACAAAGTTTTGAAATTAATTTTTCTTAAAATTAAATAACTGTTAATAAGAATATCGAGATAATTGGCAACCATACCCTATTCATACAATTCCCTTCTTCATCTCCAAGGATCGTTGTGAAGTTTAAAACGTTTGACTCGGTTGTAAAGTGTCGTAGTGAAATAATAACATTGAAAATTCTATTTTGTGATTAGTGCGAATTGTGTAAGAACTTTAATTCTTTTCAACCGATCGAGGGACAGTGTTGGTAATGTTTGGAATAAGTATCCTTTATGTTGTTTCCTCAACACCTTTATTTTCCCACCGCGGCCGGTTCAATATTTTATGAAGAGACTTTAATAAAGTTAAGATTAATTTTTTAAATTAGTTAGGTAGTTGTTAGAACTAGTCAATTTGTGGTGGTGGGAAGTTTTCTACAAGTGCTAAAGTTTACTTCGTGACTTGTTCTAGTTATTTATTCGTACGGTGCTTGCTGTTAATGTTGATTTGTTGTGTATAGATTTTATTTAGATATATCTGAATCCTCAACGAATCATAAGTTTGAGTGTGATAACATAGTTTGGTTGATGTTTGTAGATTTTATTTAGATGTTTACTCGGACATTAGGTTTAATTTACATTTTAAGTACGGGTTTCGAATCATTGAAATTTAGAAATGTATAAGTTATCTATTGAAATGCCTATCGTAATGTTGTTTTAAATATTAATGTTTAGTTTTACTGTACCAAATCGTAGTAAAGGACTGTTTAGACTTGTAGTTGACTTTTTCTAGATAAATCTATGTCAATCTATTAGGATTAATAACAGAACCAAAAGTTCGCGAATTGAGTAATCTCTTTTAAGACAAAATAATATTTTCTGAATATAAATGACTCCTATTTTCGTACAAAACATTAACTTATTTAGAGTTTAACTGGCATACGCACATACTAGGAAGTAGAAACATTCAATTATAAACTGCAATTAATACAATCAATCCTACACTATGTGGAATGCCATAGATCCAATAACATTAGATTCGAATAACATTAGGGTTGCTCTTGCAATATGTATTAGTGGTGCCAAATTTACATTTATTTTAATAATAAATTTCTATTGATATATCTTTAGTGCATTTTATTCTTGTTTTCGCGCTCAATACCTTACTTATCTTAAAATGTGAAACTACCAAAGATACCAACCATGTTTCTTCTTAATCGATTATTTAAAAAAAAATATGTTTTATTGTGTAGTTCTCGTTGTGTAAAAACAATTAGTTAGGGAAGTCAGCAATAAATTTTATACTTCGACTGTGCCTTTCCTATTTCTAATATAGCTTGTGAAATCGATGGAAGATAGACTCAATACTTTATGTATATTGTAGAAATGACAAAATAGATTATAAATTAATATTATAGTTTCTTCGGAATTTTCATAATTTTTATAAACTTATACGAGATTATAAACTATTACAAACACACGTTAATACTTCCATTTCAAAAAAACAAACATTATCACTTCTTCAATTTTGTTCCTATCATTTGTTATTACTCTATTAGGAATTGAAATTTTTATTCTTATAGCATTTCTTAAAACTTGTGCATTTTCTCGCATCTTACTGTAACTATATACATAACTTCGTTCATGATGTCTTCCACGCTCACTTTCTTTTACATAATTTCTATTTCAATTCTATGCAAAACGATAAATTCACAAGTCTCATGTAAAAATGAATTGATTGAATGGAATTTAGTAAAATTAAGTATAGTATTTTCGTGATAAAAGCAAATTTCGTGATAAAATCTTTAATTGTTTTTCGGTACTGACTGTATAATAATTTTAAGGGGTATGAACAATGTTCATTAGTTGAGTACACCTGTTAAATTTAGCTGGTGATCTGTCAAGTTATGAAAGTTACGAAATGTTAGGTTGAAAAATAATTAATATAAAAATCGAATTTGTGTTTTATTCTAACAATAGTCCCTACAATTCAAATTAAATAAAATATTTTAATTTATGTTATACTTGAAAAAAAAAACCATTTAAAGTGGCCAAAGTATCGTATAATTGCATACGTTTATGACACGTGTGTAATATTGGAATAAAAATTCTCATGGCGTACCTTTTTATTTTATTAACCGACTTCCAAAGGAGGTTCTCAATTCGTCGGAATCTTTTTTTTTATGTATGTTCACCGACTACTTGAAGATGCCTGAACCGATTTGGATTTTTTTTTTGTTTCAAAGGCTTCCCAGGTGGTCCCATATAAATTTTATCGAAATCGGTCGACCGTTTTTAAAAAAAATCAACAATAAATATTTTTTTAAAATAAATTGCTAAAATAAATAAAGTAAAAAAATATGTAATTTACGTATCAAAATATATTAGATTTGCTTTGTATCGGCACCGACACCGACTTTGAAAATATCTGATTAGGTATCTATTTTAAATGAAAACCACCGTTTAGTTATTTTTTACATTTTAGTGCCTGGAAGTCAGTTTTTATTTTATTTTTTAAAAGTTTTTATGTTAATTAATAATTACCTTCATTAATAAAAGAAATTAAAAAAGCAAACATTAAAGACCATATTTATACACTGTGTATGTTTTCAACCGACTTCAAATAGGAGGAGGTTCTCATATTTTTTCTATACAAATCAAGTCAATACGAAAGTTTTATCTTCCCACAAATTATAAGACAATGGATTTTACTGCCTCAATAGATACAAAGGATTCGCAAGGGACGGGCGAAATTGAGTTCAGTAACAATCTTTGCTACATCGTACCTTGTTAGCGGGCGCTTATAATCTTATTTGCATAATTTCTGGAAACGAATTTTAATGGGTACTTTATCGTGTTAAGCAATTTAATATCATTCTGTACGAAATACGAACAAAGTAGTAGAGTTTTTATGCAAAAAATTGTAGTTAAAAAAATTTGAAAGGGTAGGAATTTTACTTGCATTTCAGACTTTTAAGTTCTATTGTATCTACATACAATTTAAAAAATATTGACACTTAAACATTATTAAAATTCATAACAGCGCTATACACATACGACATGTGATAGGAAATGATACAAGGGACTTCTGTGAATAATAAATAATAATTACTTTTTATTCGCAGTCTAAATATATTACATTTTTAACATAACATCTCGAAAATAAATAACTCGCTTCGCTCGGGCTCGCATCTATAAAGAAAACAATTCTATCCCACGGGAACCGTACTTTTTCCGGGATAAAAAGTATAAGAGGTAGATTATATATGGCTTATATGATATTCTAGGCTATAATCTATCTCTGTGCCAAATTTCATCCAGATCTGTTCAGCCGTTCTGGCGTTCACATTTATATTATTAAGTAAGATAAAATAGGTATATTATAAAATAAATAAGTTTATTACTTTTATTAATTAATCATAATATGTATAAATTACTCTATCTAAATATTTATGAGTACAGGATGATAAATGATGCTTTACACACTTAACAGTGATATATAGAGTAATCTCATCTCTCAAAAAAATAGTAAGTCGTAATATCACTCACACCGTTTACCTTCATATCTACGTTCAAGCAATAGACTCGGCGTACTGATTAAATTTTCATATATGTAGTTTATTGAATCCCCATCTATACATATAATAAAATTGTAACTAAGCCGAATCTGTACATTAAATATTTTTTTGGATAATCTTATTGAAATAAACAATATTACCGATACAGAGGCCAAATCAATCGTTTTTAGAATTTTTGTCTGTCTGTCTGTCTCCTCTGTCTGTCTGTCTGTCTGTCTGTCCGTCCGTCCGTCCGTCCGTCCGTCCGTCCGTCCGTCCGTCCGTCCGTCCGTCCGTCCGTCCGTCCGTCCGTCCGTCCGTCCGTCCGTCCGTCCGTCCGTCCGTCCGTCCGTCCGTCCGTCCGTCCGTCCGTCCGTCCGTCCGTCCGTCCGTCCGTCCGTCCGTCCGTCCGTCCGTCCGTCCGTCCGTCCGTCCGTCCGTCCGTCGTCCGTCCGTCCGTCCGTCCGTCCGTCCGTCCGTCCGTCCGTCCGTCCGTCCGTCCGTCCGTCCGTCCGTCCGTCCGTCCGTCCGTCCGTCCGTCCGTCCGTCCGTCCGTCCGTCCGTCCGTCCGTCCGTCCGTCCGTCCGTCCGTCCGTCCGTCCGTCCGTCCGTCCGTCCGTCCGTCCGTCCGTCCGTCCGTCCGTCCGTCCGTCCGTCCGTCCGTCCGTCTGTCCGTCTGTCTGTCTGTCTGTCTGTCTGTCTGTCTGTCTGTCTGTCTGTGTGCTACCGCATCACAGAAAAAACATTGGAGAGATTTTGATGAAATTTGGTATGGTGATAGCTGGTTATCCGGGTCAACATATAGGATACTTTTTACTGCGGGAAAATATCTCATTTCTGAGAAAAAAATACAAAAAATGCAAAGTAAGAGTATACTAATATGTAAAACCTAAGAATTTGGTTTTTGGTCATCTGAACGCGGGCGGAGCCGCGGGCAATGCTAGTCTTAGTATAAAGTTATATTAAAATTTATACTTTCAATTACATACTATATCAATTTCGATTAGCTTAGGGATCCTTTAACAGTCATCTGTTATTTTTTCAAATATAGGGATATACCTATTTACATACATATTACATACTAGCGACTCACCCTCGCCCGCTTCGCTCGGGTTCTTCCCTAGGTACGTTTTAACGGTTAGTATGAAATACAAATCTTTGAATTACTCGGCTTTTCTGTACTATAGTATACATATATTATAGAAATAAACCTTCTTCTTGAATCACTCTATCTATTGCTGAAAACTGCATTAAAATCCGTTGAGTATTTTAAAAGATCTAAGCGAACAGAGAGCGGAAGCGACTTCATTTTATACTATGTAAAGATTAAAATGAATATAGTACGTTATCCTTAAGAAATAGACAGCCATTGCGGGCTTTTCTGTAGATCCTATATAAGATACGCAATTCCACCATACGTTATTTTGTTATATCTCAAAGGGTTTAGGCAGCGTTTTCGTTGAAAACTCCCAGACGGCTTATTTTTTTCCAACAAATATCGCTATATTTTAGCCAATGTATACAAAAACTTAACACATTATATACTAAAACCTTTCTCGAGAACCATTTTATCCATTGGTGAAAACAGCATGAAAATCGGTGCAGCATTTTTTGAGTTTATCGCGAACAGACAGACAAACAGACAGAAGACTTTGTTTTATATTATGTAGTGATTGGTATTTAGTACTCTGAAGTCGCTTCGATATCTATGAGTGTCTATCTGTCAAAGACTTTCAAATAAAACGAGTATTTCACATAAAGGCATAGTCATTATAACTAGATGCCCAATTAGGTATACAATGATTAATAAGTCTAACGATTCAGGCCTTGTAACGTCGCAATATGAGGAATGCAAAGCGTATTAAGTTGGCGTACTTCGCACGCCTTTCGAAAATTCCTTCCCCAACTATTTAGATTTTCTTAGTCATGCTGGATGCCCTATCAGCAAGTGAGTGACTACCACATTCAATTTGAATTTTATATTCCCTCATTATAACTTTGGAGAAATGAAACGCACTAGTTACCATACACTTACCTTTATCACACTTTTACCCGTAAAAAATAATAAAAATTCAGGACATGACATTAATTAATCAAGTGATATAAAAGTTCAGACATATTTAAATTTGAAATAGTAAAATTCAAAAGGTAAAGAAAATATTATTATTATGAAAAGTTCTCGAGTGGCCACAAGGTGGACTGACGACTTGGTCAAAGTCACAGGAGCCAACTGGATGCGGATGGCACAAGACCGGATGTCGTGGAAACCTTTGGGCGAGACCTATGTCCAGCAGTGGACATGTTTGGGCTGAGAGGACGACGACGAAAGAAAATAATTTTAGAAGAGAAGCATTAACATCTAGATAAATAATAATAGTAAACTATTTTATAAATAAAACTATTTTAAATAAGCAATTTATTATTCCAAGGAAACTACAGGGTTATAATTAATGTTCATTAAAATATAGCTTATATCACTTTGCGAGACATAAAACAACTATCGAAACTTGACAGCTTCACGAGTAGCCTTTGCAGAGTTCCACTATCCGCCTCCTGGTTTCATTATCGTACCATCTTTGTCAAGTTTAATGCACCGGGACTTGGTTTCTTCGCCAGATCAGCTCGATAATAGAAATATAGAAAAATGATTAAGGTTTGAAGGTCTAGTTAGTTTACTAGCAAGTCACAAATAAACCCAACAAAGCGTGTTTTTTGATCGGGATCAAATAGAAAAATACTATTGCAATATCAAAAAAAAATAATACAAAATAAAAACAACTGATTTCATCTCTCCCAATTTTTTTACCATGCAGCAAGATCAAACACAAACAATCAACTCATCTAAAATGCAACTTGCTTCCATTTCCCTAGATATCTGCTGAAATAACGGTTTTCATATCTCTTACTTGTCCAATACCGACGCGCCTGCCTGGAGCCGTCATGACCGTGACCCACTAACTTTCAATTTGGATACAGTTAAAACAAAACATTTGTGTGACCCTTGAAAGTTAAGATTTGTGAGGGAAAACTTAGGCGCTTGGAAATCATCCAGAAATCAAAACTTGAATTATATCAATAATATTTAATAAACATAATATAATATTTAATAAACTTTTCTATTTAATAAATAGACGTCTTATTAAAGAACTTATTTTTTATTCTTTATCTATAATAATATTATAAAGCTTATAAGTGTATTTTTGTTTTTTAACTTGCACGCTATAATTTGTAGTTCGATAAAAGCCAGTACGATGTTTTTAGTAACTTAGTGAGGAAGGATATACGTAGATAAACTTCCTAAGTGAAACCGTGAACATAAGCTAGTTTTACAATATAATGATATTCTATTCTGTATTTTATAAATAAGAGCAAAGTTCAAAATTAATTCATGCGAAAACTTATACATATTTCTTTAGAACTTTAATAACAGTTATCTTAAGTCCTAAAAAAAAATCTCTAAACATAATACGACTTCGAAATTCGAACATATCTACTAAAGTTACGCTAATTAATTGTGCCATCGTAATAATTTAACTCTGAATAGTAACATGAAAATATTTATCACCAACACAAAGATTTGGGTAAAAAAATTCGACATTAAATTGCTTTGTTCCAACAAGCGGGCTTGCATTGACCTACATAACCGCTCCCTTCTTAATGAATACCAAACAAACGGTAAAAATTTTACCATTGCGTAATTTTTTTTGTTAGATTTTTAATTATAAATCTGAATATTTAATTGAAACATCAAATAATATAAAATTCAGTCACATAGATCATTAAGGGAAAGGGAAAAATGTTGTAACAGAAATCAAATTTAGAATATCCGTTGTTTAATTACATATCGCCCAAAAGTGACTTTATTTTCTTCTCCATTCTACGTGACATTGGCGAAATAATCTGTGCTCAACTGGCACGCCATGAAGCCATTAGCAAGAGAATTGAATTAAAAATGACTTTTTATGGCACTTTCTTTGTATAGCTAATAGTAGTAACATTCATATCTAAATGCGAATGTTTTAAGAGAGTTTGTGAGCTTGTTCTTCACGCTATAACAGCTTAATCAATTTGAGTAAAATAATGGCAAAGACGAATTTTTCACGGTCGAAAACCAGTAGAAAATAAAAAGTTAACTGAGTTTTAAATCAATCGTTCAATTGGATCCATACTTCATGTACCACTTGAGCTCTCTGTCTTCGTGAACTATCAAATAACAATACTATTTATAGTACATCATAGACAACAATACTAAAAAAATTAAATTAAATTCTTTGACACCATTCTCGGTTGAAGCGACACAGACAAACAAAAATTTTAAAACTTAATTTACTTTCTTTTTATATTTAGCAGATTATTTAATTTTTACAAACATGTTAAATGTATTAAATATGTATAGATAAAATTAATTGGGCAACCTTTGATCTCATTTATAATTGATAGCTTTACGTTGGTATTTAAAGCTCTTCAATTAATTAAAATAATACACCATGTACTTTTAACAGGTACGAGAATACCTTATTAATCAACTTCTGAAAGGGAAATATATTCAATTCGTTTGTGTGGTTTTTGTATGTTACGCGAGATAATCTATTTTCCTAACAATTTTTTAACCCCCGACGCAAAAACTACGGGGTGTTATAAGTTTGACGTGTCTGTGTGTGTCTGTCTGTCTGTGGCATCGTAGCTCCCGAACGGATGAACCGATTTTGATTTTTTTTGTTTGTAAGGTAAAGTAGTCGGTAGTGTTCTTAGCTATGTTTGATGAAAATCGGTCCAAGATGGTCGAGGTTTTTTATTATTTTTAATTTATTATAGTTTCTTAATGACTAAGCTATTCCGACCGTATAAAATAAAAAAACCCTACCACTAAGAGTGGCCGTGCTTATATTATAAATTTTTACCGACTGTGGCGAAGAACAAAGGAGGGTTATGTGTTTAACCTGTATGTATGTACTATGTGTGTATGTATGTCCGATCCTATGTTCCCTCGTAATTACTAAACGGCTTAACCGATTTTAATTATTCATACATCGTTAAATTCGTTTTGATAACGCGAATATTGTAATTAAACATTAAAACGGCAGATTTTGGGAGCTTTCTAGGAGATTTGTGTGTCTTTAAAATATTTTTATATCGAGGTATCAAAATAAAGGTTTTTAAGAGGTGATATCAAAAATAATGTAATTTGGAGAAAAAATTGTTAAATAAGACTTCAAATGCTCTAACTCTCCAAAATTAAAAAGAAATCGGCTCGTAAAAACTTTTAGTTTACAAAATATGGGAAGAAGTTGGAAAAAAAACAGAGTATTATGCAGTCGGAGACATGTACTCGTATGTAGGTATATACACGTAGCATGATTCGCAGCAAGTTCGCACACGTATATTTGCTGTATAATTTTTAACCAACTTTGAAGTCGATCTTAGGTACTTTTTATTACTTAAAAAGTTACTGTTATCTAAATGAATATAGAATATGAATATCTCAATTTCTCAAAGAGTACGAGAGTATACTTTTATTACTTTATTATTCACCTGTATTTCCACTGAACTCATCACAGTGTTATAAAAACTTTAGTCTCTAATATTTAATTCCAACAGTAAGAGATAAGTTATTTTTTAAGGAATATGTTGAGAATTCGAAGTAGCAAGTCTATAGTTTGCTAAAGCGATTTTCGTGTCCGAACTTTCTAAGATGGATGTCTTAAGGGCGACGAAGTTTCAAATTGTTTTATAAATTCTGAAGTCGTAGGAAATATACTCTAATGTACAAAGAGCAGATAGATCGTTGCATGAACTGTTTAATAGAAATAACTTTGTTTCTGGCTGATATTTCATTTTATAGATAAAGCTATAACTTGACTTAATAAAAATGAGAAACAAATAAAATTAGTACCTATTATAGTATTATAAAATATTAATCAAAGTGCCTCGGTGGTGTAGTGGCTAGCATGTACGGCTGCACACCCAGAGGTCCTGGGTTCGAGTCCCGGGTCGGGCCAAGTTTAGTTATTGAGTCTTTCGTATAGTAAGCCTCAGTAACAGCACGGAGTTGGGAAGTTAGCGGTGTTTCACCCCCGTGCCTCGGAAAGCACGTAAAGCTGTCGGTCCTGCGCCTTAACTCTCACCGGTCTTGTCGAGTGGTCGTCCCACCGGAGTATGAGAGTGACAGGAATAGAGACTGCGCTTGTGTCTGCGCGTACACTTGTGCACTATAATATCTCCTGCGCAGTTAGCTAGTCTCAATGAGATTGACTGCTGTGGCTGGAAACGGTCAGGAAAACATCATTATATCATATGTGCTACTCGTAGTACACTTAAATAAGAACTAAGGCTCGTAAATAGTAAAAAAGGGAAAATCTAAACTATCCTAACCTCGAAGATAAACTTTTTCCAAAAATAAAGAAGCTTGGTAAGTGATTGTAAGTGTTTGAGCATACAAGTTTCTTTTAGGATATATTTTAAGATTATTGCATATCGGCAAGTTCACGTAACCCAGGATAAAAAGAATTTAAGAGCATAATAACATATAAAAAAGACAAGCTATAATTGAAAAAGCTAAATATCTGGGAACCCTATTATACTTTGTTTATTTTATTACTCACAAAGCCATAAAATATACGTATATAAATGTAAATCTAACAAAAATACCGTACATTTTACCTTCACACGAATAAACTTAACATATAATATTAATATATAACGATTTTCTACAGAAACACGTATACGTAATATGTCAAAATGATAAACAAGCACATGAGACCGAAACCCAAAAGTCCTATCGATTTGCCATAAGTCACGCGACATGGGCCCTACGTCCTAAACCAACTTCTTATTCACCATTACGACTGTCCCTTTACCATTAACGCGCTATTCCACACTATTCTTGAAGAAAAGGTCTCGAATAAAAGCTTTTAATACTTCCTTTATAGACTACTTCAAAGCTCATCTACTAGCATTATCTCGGTACTATATTGTATTTAGATTTAAAGGTGCTCTACATCCTGTTACAACTTTTAATTTTAATTAAGAACTGACTTATACAGTAATAACTAAGTGTACATATGTTTTGTATATATAATTAAGTATATTTGTAATTTTCTTTTTCGTAAATAAAGATTTTAGACTACAACAAATTAAAAAAAATTAAGAACTATAAAACAACTATTTATAACTTCTAAATATATTACTTTTAAAGTACCACGATCTTTCCTTACAGAAGTCTGTATCAGGTAAAATCTACACGAATACCTTTTCTCACTTAGACCATACAATAATTACTCGACAGCTCTATGTTTACTTCTAAAAATATATGTTAAAAATAAAAGTAAATAAACTTGTAAATTAGTGACAGTACATTATTGATAACAATTAACTTTAAATGATTTACTCTATTCTACGTGACATTGGCGAAGTAATTAAGAAGAAAATTGAATTGAATTGAACTTAAAATGAACAATATATAAAAAAAGTCTTAGTTTATGAAGGAACTTTAGTTTAAGAAGTAGTGGTTACATGAACTAATAGAGTCACAACTGCAGTATGTTAGGTAAGTTAACCTAATTAAATGTAAGGTAACCGCTAAACTTTAAATTTTAGCTACTGTTAGTGCGTTTTAAAGCGTAAGTTTAACAAAGTTTAAGGTTCGTTTTAGTATATTCAAGTGAGTTCACGAAACTTCCTCCACTAATTTACAATCTTTGCTGCTATTTCATTATTATCTTACAAATGACAAAATTCTGATTTCGGCAAATAGAGCTATGGAGCACAAACATCGTATTCTGTGTTGCACTTAGAGCTGCTACATATACATTGCCTTTATTTATTTATTTTTTTGACTTAAAAGGATTTATGCGTACTCGTAGTTGTTTGTAGTTGTACTCTTAGTTGCCACTCAGCTACCAGAGAAGTACCAGAATATATTGCATAATACACAACCCTCCGAGGTGGGCTGCAGCATCCCAAGAGCGTTTCTTGGCTTCACGTCCGGCTAGACTGTCGGAAGCTAAAAAGCCAACGTGTACGTTGCCTGAAGTCAGTAGAGAATTTTATTTGTATGTATATAGAACGAATATTTTTTTAAGACAATAGATTATCAATAATTCAATCAAACCCATTCTACTGTATCTTATTTGGTGAATGAGAGCGCTAGAGCCGTCCGTCAACTTTCTGTCCATCTTCATACCTAAACTATGATTACCGCTTAATCTTCGATAGGCCATACATATACATATTTGTTTACCACCTTTGAGATATAGAAAAATACCAATAGTTTGTGGAAAATTAAGAGTATAGTATATATTAACCGCAAAAAGAAAGTATAATATAAAACATCGCATTTAATATCTTGAACTTTTCTAGTGTGAAATATTTTTCCAATACTACGGTATTTACCTGTTATTACTGCGATTTTCCATCGTGCCTCGACCCGTTCCATTCAGCCGAATTTCAAGTCAAAAACAGTATTTTTTTCAGTACGCTTCTCTTGCTGATGTATGGAGTATATTTTTTATTTTTATGTGGTGCAAAAGGCTTCAATGAATATATGAAAGACTGGCTTAATTTGAACGGGTTGCACGGCTGTGAATGAGACTGATTAAAATATGTAAAACTGTGTGTTTCAGTACCTTAAATTATATGATCACCAGGTCACTAAACAATGTTTTATATATGTAAATATTAAACGTTTTGGAATCTCCATTTTTGTCTTTTACCTTATTTCCATTACCAGATCTGCTTTTAACAAGTGTAACAGGACCAAACTTTCTCATTTTTATACACAACAAAAGACAATTAAAATCGTATAAAAGAATACATCATTTCAAGTGATTTTATGATACTGATTTTGTATTGTATTGAAATTATAGTGAAGACGAGGAAACTACAAGGTCAACGTACAATTATTTTACTATTAAGTATCAAGATTTCATGGTAGTTTTTTAGAAAATGACTTCTTGTATTAAAATTACTTAATCTTTTTAAAACAAACTTTTTTGGAAATTTCGTTTTTCACATTAACATAGTAAGTGTATATCTGTATAGGGGAAACCACATTTCTCGTATTAAATAAAAATAACTAATACTGCCATGATACGTCCATATCCATACTAATATTATAAATGTGAAAGTGTGTTTTTTTGTTTGTTTCTTTGTCCTTCTTTCACGACAAAACAGAGTGACGGATTGTCGTGATTTTTTGTGTGGAGATAATTGGAGGGCTGGAGAGTGACATAGACTACTTTTTACTCCGGGAGATTAACTTCTTTCCTCGGAAAAATGTTATAATATAACACAAAAAAATATTTATGATCAGAATTACTTGAAACTTGGTATTAATACTCTTCAATAGAATTGAATAAATACCTGTTTTAGCAATTTTCGAAATTAAAGGGGGTCATAGGGGAAGAAAGTTTGTATGAAACATACCTTTTTAGAGTTTTTTTTTTGTATTTTAGAAGCCGCGGGTTCTGCTAGTAATATATAACATACCTATTACCTACTCAGCCTTACCTATTCCTAATCGCAATTACTTAGTGCTGTACTTCGACGCGCGACACATTGGTCGATATACATATGAGTACATTCAGCGCATTTTATTACGCAAACTCAGAACTTACGCATCTATAAAAAAATTACATTTTACAATACAGTGATTGTTTGTACACAAACCTGTTAAGTGATGATAAATATCTAGCGGAGTACTAGAGTTATGGCTCCCATTGCATAGATAGATAAAAAAATTGCCTTAGTATTCATTTGTATTTTATATATATATATATATATATATATATATATATATATATATATATATATATATATATATATATATATATATATATATATATCGCACCGATATTTATCTACACTAATATTATAAAGAGGTAAAGTTTGTGAGTTTGTATGGTGTAATCTCTGGATTTACAGAACCGATTTAGATAAAATTTGGTAAGAAGTTAGTTTGAGACCCTGGGAAGTACATAGGATACTTTTTATCCCGGAAATCATCCCTAAAGGGTGTGAAAATTGGAACGAAAGTTTGTATGGGGAATCAACGTAGGGACAAAGTGAGTCGCTAAAAAAAAGAAAGAAGAGTTACTTCATAAATTTCTACAATACAAAATTACTGATTGCCACTAAATCTATCTATACATATGATATATAACTGAAAAAAAAATGAAAAAAATTGAAATTATAATGAAAATAAAAAAAGAAAATACTACTACATGCCCACATCTGTCATTGTGTTTTGAATGTCTTTAGAAAAGCATTCATTTTTTATAACTTTTGCTATAATTTTATTTTTATGAATAAATTTTATATAAGCCAGCTTTTTCGAATTTCCGCTATTTTATCTTTATATAATTATGCTTCAATCGCTGTACGATATCAAAGCTTTTTTACACAAAGCTTTTCCCTTTAATAATGACTTTGTCTTTGACCCCATTGAAACCTTAAACTTCATATTGAATACCCTTTTATGTATAATATATACTATACATAAAATTTATTATCTCTCGTTACATAATAGAGGTCTCATCGGACAATTCAAGACTACGTTCCCCAATTAGGTTAAAAGCTCACTAATATTCTAATACCTTGTTCGTAGAACTTCTTAGAAATGAGAATGAAGATTATAAACAAACTATTTCTATGATAAATTAATTTTAGCAATTAAAGTTTATATACGTTAATTATTTTATTAGACTATGTCTCTTTTGCGATGTTATTGTGCATGTTTAAAAAGTATGTGTGCGTCCTTAAAACTTCTTACAACCAGACTAAGTTGATGATGATGATGTTCTCCTGGCCGATTCCGGCCACGGCGGCCAATCTCATTGAGACTAGCCAACTGCGCGGGAGATATTATAGTGCACAAGTGTACGCGCAGACACAAGTGCACTCTCTATTCCTGTCACTCTCATACTCCGGTGGGACGACCACTCCACTAAGTTAACAATAATATAATAATAAGACTAAGTTAACAATAATAAGCAATAACCAACCAAAAAACCTTACAGATATAAAAATAATTTATAGATAGCATATCTCCTCGTCTTATTTTGAATACTAGCGTTTTCCTGCGGCTCCGCCCGCATAGTACATTAATCACCAACATATCATATACTAAACCTTTTCCGAAACACGCCGCATTTTATGGTATGAGTATTATTCCGATCGGTTCAGTAGTTATCGCAGTATAACCGAACAAAAAAATCGTCTCTCCATTTATTAGTATAGATTTATAATATTTAAAACCTTTAGAAGTATAAAGAGATATAAAGCAAATTGAAATACAATATGTTAAATACAAGTATACCAGTAGCATAGGCACAGATAAATAACAGGCAAACGCAATATCTGTGTGGCTATTACCAATATATTTTGTCTTCTTCAAAAATAGCATCTGCCACTTCCGGTGTAAATGGCCTTTTTTTATGTTGAAAATGCATTTATGCATACCACCTGTGTACATACAAGTTTTTATGTGAGTCTCTTGGCTTCACGCCTGGCTGGATTGCCGGACGCTAATGAGCTAATTGAAATATTCAATTAAATTAATAAAATAAGCGCATTAATACTATAAACAAATAAATACAGAACGTTGCCGCAAATTGATTTTAACTCAAATGCTTTCTAATACAAAGATTGTCAAAAAATACTAATTTTCATGACAAACGATTTTAAAATTAAATCACTGTAGTACCATCTCGTGGCAATTTACATTTTATACACGGCAACCCTAAAGTCATTTCCCGAGTGTCATATAAAAGTAAACGTGACAGTCGGGTGCGCCTCACCTAAGACACTTTAAAGATTTTTAACTAGTTCCGAGTACCCTCAATTAGATAGCGATAATATCTGATTTTTCGTAGATATAGAGATATGACAGACACACAGATTAGTGAACCTATAAGTAAACTGTTTTTTACTCAGGACGTACGAAACCCTAAAATTACTAACACAAAAATGGAATAAGTCTATTGTACAAAATATTATTCCATACATACGTATGTAGTGGAAAAAATATTATAAAAATAGAACCCACATATATGTATACTCGGAAAAGGTCATTTCACTAGTTAGCTTTGTTATATTTTTTACAATAGCCCTGTTATTTTTAACTCTCGTTTTCCATCTAAAACTCAATGACTAAAGTGGTTTCTAGAAATTGAATCCACGAATGCTAATTTAAATGTAGCCTGAAACAGGTTTTATTAAAATTTTATTGTTTAACAAACAGCCTTTTTCAGTGTTTAATATTTATTTACGAATGTATTGTTTTATAACATGCGGTGGATGGAAGTAATATTTGTAATACCTTTTTAATTTTACAAACGAGAAAATTTATATGTTAGTCTATTTCGTTTTCAGGGTTATGTAACTTCATTGCCAAAGTTACAACCAAATAAAAGGAAAAATTGATAACATTCTGAAGATATATATATATATATATATATATACATTGCACATACATAAATATTCACCTCGATGTCTAGCGTTCCACAACAGTGCGATTTTTAAGGCATTTTCTGCTCCGCACAACCACTCTGTGGAAGCAGCAATCGCCGGCGGTCTTTCCGAACCGCTACGACTTGGCCACCTTCAAGAAGAGAGCGTATTCTTTCCTTAAAGGCCGGCAACGCATCTGCAAGCCCTGCGGTGTTGCAGATGTCCATGGGCGGCGGTGATCACTTTCCATCAGGTGAGCCTCCTGCCCGTTTGCCCCCTTAGTCCCATAAAAAAAACATTTTAGGCTATTTCTGATTCTAACAAACGATGTCCCTTTTACTATAAGCAAAATTCCGTCAGACGCCCCTATCCAAGGAAGTTAAATTAGTTCAAAAATGCTAATGTTATGTAAGAAATACATACCTTGGATTGTAATACACAAGGACTAAAGTTGCAATTTTAACTAGAGGATTCTGATGATTGATGAACTAACGAATTCTAAAAAAATATTTTTTGAATTAACGTACCCCCATTATTCACAAAGAATATTTTGTGGAGTGTGGAAACAACCCTATGGTAAGAATTTCTCATATAACTCGTTCACACTGGCACAACTATATATCGGATCTGGTACATTTTGAATCAAACTCTCTGTGTATAGATAGATGTCGTCAAATAATAATAATTATTATTATTTGTAACAATCTCGGTGGTGTAGAGGCTGGCATTTACATACATACGGCTGCACATCCGGAGGTCCTAGATTCGAAGTCAGGGTCGGGCCAAGCTTAGTTATTGAGTCTTTCTGTTAAGAAAGTCTCAGTAACAGCCCTGAGTTGAAAAGTTTACGGTGTTCCAACCATTGGAACAGGAACCCCAAGCCTTAGAAAGCACGTAATACCGTCGGTCTCGCGCCTGATCTCTAAACAGTCGGTCCCACTGCAATTTAAGAGTGAAAAGAATAGAGAGTACGCTGGTGTCCGTGCGTACACTTGTGTACCATAATATCTCTTGCGCAGATTGCCTGCCGTGGTCTAAATCAGTCAGAGAGACATCATCATCATTATTTAATAAATAAATAAATATGTTGGGACATCAACACATAGCCACGAAACTTGGTTAGCTTCATTCTAAATTCCATAGTGTGTTACTAGGCACCAAAAAATACATTACATCCTAAAGTATTAAATAGTCCATATTGAAATTTCAAGAGAAACCTTTCGAATAAGTACTAACTTTGGTCTCACTCTCCTATAGGTTAATAATTAATTAATAATAATGCTTAAAGCTCTAACTAATTTTCGGTTACTATCAATATTTAGTGTGACTAAGCTGAGACCTTATATACATACATATTTACTGAGTAAATGTTAGTAGCAGCCTAAAATATGTACGTTTCTCACAGAATAATTCAATTTTTTACCATTGACATTATCTGAAGGATAATTTGTATTTAGCATTATAAGGCATTAATAATGATTATAATCAATAACTAAACTAGTTTTTGACCACGGCTTCGCACGTGTGGTATGCCGTTACAAACTTGTCTATGTGTTAATCCAAGGTATAAGCTATCGCCCTTCTGAATATACTTTAAATCCATTAAATTGTTACAGCGTAAAAATAATAAACACACATACTCGTATCTTTTTGCATTTTTAATAATATACATATTTTGGTTCAGTTGTCTTTCTTTTATATTCTGTACGTATTGTTGCGAGCGTGGGTCGTGCCATCGCAAATTAAAACACGTCACTTGGAATGGTAGATCTTTTATTATCATCAGGTTAACATACAGTAAAGTTTTATTTCAGTCATTGAACACTTCATTTACTACTAATTCCTTTAATTTACTTAATTTTACTTTACACAGTCCTAATAACTCAAACAAAAAATCCAATAATAATAGAGCTTTCAAAATATTATAATATTTTTTTCCTAAAAAGTTTCTTTCCCACTCATAATAATCTCCCATTAACTGCCCATGTCAGAAATATACGTAACTTACATATATACACGAATATCGTTTAACAATTTATAATTACGATAATTACAAGATAAGAAAAAAGAAAACTATAAATACCAAGTCTCCACGATTTATACGACTTATTAATTAATATTGTATCATATACATATGTCCTTCTACTTGACTAATGGGATTTTGAACTTATTTATTACGCTTTAGAAAGATTTTCCTCACAGAAAATCAAGGCACATAAATATTATATGCAAGGCGACAATGATTAAGGCAAAAGGTAATTTGTCAAGAGGGCCGGACATTGCTTGCGTCGTGTGACGCAAAGGTACTAGAAACGAGAACATTTCTTTTGAGTAATGAAACTGACAATCAAATCTTAGTCAGTTTATGTTTGTTGTTACTTCATTATTCTAGCATTGAAAATAACTAAGCAATTATGTAAAATAAAAGGATTTTAAAATATTAATCGAAATTTTAGAATAACGTAAAATATATTTAATTTTACAGCCTAGCTTTTAAAAGCTATGATATAAGAAAGTAAATGTATGGAATGAAGCTAATTAATTATTATCTCCATTCAAGATGAGACATTTTTTTTATTTTTCACAACCACTAGGCGTTACATAACGGGAGATGTATAGGAAAGTGTACAATGGCGAGAGCAAGCTCTTTGGATCCTCTCAATTAACTAAGACTAAAACTTGTAAAATAAAAAATCCATTGATGAATGATGCGTTACTTATATGATTATCAGGCATGCTTAAATTGTTAAAGCTAGGACTAGAAACAGCCCGTATGTGCCTAACCTTATAATTAAATAAGTTGTCAATATCAAGGATATAACGAGGTTTTTATAAGTTTACACCCCCCCCCCCCCCCCCCGTCCCCCCAAATGTGCGTTCACCTTGTCGTGGTGGGGGGGCTCAGTAGTGCCCGGCAATACAGCCGGGCGCAAAGCCAAGAAACGCACAGGGAGGTGGCCCACTTCGGTGGGAGGTGGCCCTCTTCGGAGGACGGTGTACCGTGCGGGTTGCTCCTGGTACTTCTCTGATAGCAGAGTGGACCTTGGATCAACCCCGTAGTTGTTGTGGTCTGCTTCGGCAGACCTGCCGTAGGGGCGTCGTAGTTGAATGCGTAAGCGATCCTGCGACGCCCCATTAAGACGGGGGAAGGTTTTAGTGGGTAGTACTGGCTTTGCCGGTGAGTCCCACACCTCGTGCGTAAATGCATTTCCCAACGTTAAAAAAAAGAAGGTTTTTGTAAGTTTATTCAATAAACTTATAAATATACTAGCGGCTCACCCTCGCTTCGCTCGGGTTCGCCTCTATATAAACACTAATAGAGATCTATTAGTTCCCACGGGAACCGTTCATTTTTCCGGGATTAAAAGTAATCTTTTTGTTATTCTGATGTATGAACTATACATATTATTGTAAATCAAAATCCAATCAGTAGTTTTTGCGTACTAAGCTGTATAAGTTACTATAGTTTTTTGACTATCCCACGGAAATTCTTTAATTTTCCAGGATGAAAAATAGCTGATTTGTTATTGTCATGTATAAACTATATTATTGTAAAGTTTCATTAAAATCCAATTAGTAGTTTTTGTGTACTAAGCTGTATAAGTTGTTACAGTTTTTTAACTATCCCACGGGAACTATTTAATTTTTCGGGATGAAAAGTATCTAAGTTGTTGCCCGGGGATATAAGGTACCACCATGCAAAATTTCATTTAAATCGGTCCAATAGCTTCGGAGATTAGCCCGTACAAACAGAAAAACAGACAAACAGCTCGCTCGGGTTCGTCCATACCTACGAATATATGTATTATCTCTTTAACCATTTGTCCAAATTATATGCAGTAAAAGGGAAAAGTCTTTTGTTTTAAACATTTTAGACGATGAATTTACTTATTTTGATTAGAATTCATAATTGTTGATAATATGACCAATAAACATGACCTACCGATTTAAATAATTTTTTTAATATAAAAAACTACTTTTTGTGACTTAAATATAAAAGTTAGACATATGCTGTCGCTGACTTTTTTGTAGGCATTATTAAGCTCTACAACTTTTCTCTAGAACATAATCATATATCTCTCATCGTTAAGGCAGCGTTCGTAAGAAACGTTTTCGTTCGACCGTTTTTTCTCCGACTTACTTTGCAAATCCGACTACCACGAAAAAGCCTTTTCATTTTTCGGGTTAATATATAGCCTATGACACTCAGAAAGAACGTGGCTTTCTATTGGTAAAAGAATTTTGAAAATCGGTTCAGTAAATCCAGAGATTACCCCTTACAACGTCACAAACTCACAAACTCACAAACCCACAAACTCACAAACTCACAAGATCACAAACTTTACCTCTTTATAATATTAGTATAGATTAGTCATCATTTCCAACATGATTACCACTTGTCTTAACGGTGAAGGAAAACATCGTGAGGATACCTGCATGTCTTAGAGAACTTAGCAAGTTTTCGAAAGACATGTGAAGTCCGCCAACCCGCACTTGGCCAGCGTGATGGACTATGGCCTGATCCCCCTCGTATTGAAGGGAAGCCCGTGCCCAGCAGTGGGACGTTAAAAAAGGGCTGAATACATATTAGTTTTAATTGATAGAACTTTTAATTCAATTATGCTTTCTCTAACCAGCGATTGTTATTCCGCAACACTTAAGTTGCCGAATTATTTTTTTTATCTTATATAATGTAATAAATTCCTTTTTTGTCTTTCTCATTTATCGTTCATCGATTAAATCATTTAATATCTCGCGCTTTTTTAATTCTTGCTTTTTAATTTATTTCTCTACGAGATTTCTGTAACACAAAGCAAGTGCCCCTTGAACACCTTAACTAAAAGTTCGATACTGTAAAAGAGATTCGGGTTTTTAAATATAAACATTAAATATTCACCTAAATTTTCAATTATATTAAATCCAAATACTTGTATGAACGTTTTTCATTTACAACCAAAAATAGAATTTGATAAAGTAATATTAACATAAATCGAGTGAAACGGAAATTAAAGTTCATGTTTCTGGCAAGTTGATTTAACATTTACAAATTATAACTGCAGATACAAAATACGAAATCGTATACAATTTGTACTTCATACTGATACCTACGGCTTATTACGTGTGTTTATCTATTTAGTTTGAAACCACATAACTTTATCCTCTTATTCTTCTCCAGGATAGTTATAAAACAACAAGCTTACAAGGTGTGTCCTCAACTATGATGATGATGATGATGATGTTCTCCTGACCGATTCCGGCCACGGCGGCATATCTCATTAAGACTAGCCAACTGCGCAGGAGATATTATAGTGCACAAGTGTACGCGCAGACATAATGTGCACTCTCTATTCTTGTTACTCTCATACTCTGGCGGGACGACCACTCGACACGATCAGTGAGAGTTAAGGCGCAGTACCGACGGCTTTACGTGCTCTCCGAGGCACGGGGGTGAAACACCGCCAACTTCCCAACTCCGGGCTTTTACTGAGGCTTACTATCCAGAAAGACTCAATAACTAAACTTGGCCGGACCCGGAACACGAACCCAGGACCTCCGGGTGTGCAACCGTACATGCTAGCCACTACATCACCGAGGCAGTTAAAAGTCTTCAACTATGTAAAAAATACAACTGTTTATCCTGCTTACTTTTGTTCGGGCGTGAATGTATGCAAGATAGAAATTTAATAATTTCAGGAGATTTCCTTGAAGTAGGGCATTAATTTAATCACTGTAAACACTTGTTGGGTCAACTTTGTAAATTTTGGCTCTTATATAAAAGCCCGGAACCAAGGCTGACGGCATAAAAGACGCCCACGTAAACTGTGCCATACTTTATCGTTATTAAATTTTGTACATAACTATTTGAATAAAAACTTTTTAACAAAAAAATAAAAACCGACTTCAAACAAAAGCACTAAAAAGTAAAAAATAACTGATTGGTAGTTTTCATTTACTATACATACCTAATCAAATATTTTCGAAGTCGGTGTGCTTTGGCTAAGTAATTAAAGCCTACCTATTAAATACATACCTAATCAAATATTTTCGAAATCGGTGCCAGCCCATACAAAGCAAAGCACACCGACTTCGAAAATATTTGATTAGGTATGTATAGTAAATGAAAACTACCAATCAGTTATTTTTTACTTTTTAGTGCTTTTGTTGGAAGTCGGTTTTTATTTTTTTATTAAAAAGTTTTTATTTTTCCCTTTTTAGTGTAGACAGTAGTAGCAAAGTAAGAATTCTAGTGTTAGGCTTGTCAAACCAAACAAAACAAGCCCAAACTCGAAGTATCTACTATTTATCGTTGAAGAGTTCCACCTATCCGCCTTCTGGCCTTACCATCAGATCAGGTCAACAATACCGAACCTCTGTACTATCAACGGAAATAGAAACACTTGCAAAGTTTCAAGTCAATATGACAATTAGAAGTAGGTTAAATTCATTATTAGCTATTTTGCCACCCTTAGGGGTGGTATTTTTTTTTTTTGAAATTTAAATGGGACCAATCTGGAAGTATACCCTTTCAAACAAAAAAAATTTGTCCAAATCGGTAAATAAATGACGAAGTTCTGAGGTAACAAACATAAAAAAAAAAAAAAAATACAGTCGAATTGAGAACCTCCTCCTTTTTGAAGTCGGTTGAAAAGAAAAGGAGACCTATTAATTTATCACTTAAACTAAACACAGAATGTTTATAATGAACTTATATATATATATATATATATATATATATATATATATATATATATATAGCACAAACAAATAGATTCATACGAAACTTTCGAACTCATCAATCTTGTATCTGAAAAATTTATCTCCAATAACTATAGCTAAATTAGTATCGAGGTAAATCCCCCCAAATTAAGTACACCACATACATATATTTATTCGTAGCCAATTTTCTGTAAGGATTTTTCGAGATTCAGGTACCCGAGGGACATCCGTATGTAAAAAATCCAATTTTCTGCTTACTCTGATATTAACAAAGAATACGTAATTCAATTCGTTTTTTAATCTACCTACACTTTAAACAACTTATTAATACAATTTTAGGATTCATATGTAATATATAGAGCAAACAGACGAAACCGATTGCTATAACGATATTAAGTATAATGATCTAGCTTCCGCCCATATATGAAGTAATACAGAGACATGTACATATAAATACATACATACATAAATTATTTTCTGAAATGAAATGTCACCTGTACATTTACGGCACTGTCATAAACCTTACCGAAGTTGCCATCTAACAACTTTCCAAAAAGTTTCAAATATAGGCAGACACAAACTTAGACAACGATATTAATAATTAATATTATACATCATCTATATATTATATGTTATATATATATATATATATATATATATAGTATTGTTTTAAAACCAACCAAGACTGAAATAAAAATATGACAAAGTTTTATTTTTATCATCTACAAAACGGATCGAAAGAACGCTTTAGCTCTTCATTCTTCCCATGTGACTTGAATGGCAACAGGTTTTTGCTCTTGAAAAATATTATTTATCTAGATAAAACTGTTAGAAAATATTTTACTAACAGCGACTAATCTCGCTTCGCTCAATAGATTAAACTGTAGCCTGTCCACATTTTGTGTTATTCTAGGTCATAGTGTGTCTCAAACATTTAAAAAAGGCCGGTCCAACTATTAAGTGATGGGCTTACCAACGAACAGCATTTCATATTTATTATACAGATTTCAAATACAAATAACTAAATTAATAAAACATTTTTTTTAATTTAGTACACATACGTACAATGGATAGGTAACCAAAAAAACGTCTCGCAACCGCTATATTTGCTTGACCTTAACCCTCACAAAGAAACTCGCTGAGTGCAGACAAGTGACTCTGAAGACCCCAAGAGAGGAGCAAACGCCTTTCAAGTATCCGCTTTATATTCAAAAAAACTTTCACGAAATTATTAATTTTTAGCTACAAAAGAACGCTTCAAACAATACTTATTGAGGTGCGAATATTATAAAATTCTTTGACGAATATCGAAGAAATATGTATGTGCAAAATTGGAAATAGAATATAAAATACGTGATGTGAGTTAATTGAACTATTTCAATAAAAATCTTTGAAATAAAATATTATATTATTAAATGTTTGATGTGATTTTTTCAATACAGCTTAAGAATTTTTATGTATTAAAAAATCGGTTCACATATCAAGGGTCCCTAGCATTAATCATTAAAATAAATTAATAATCGCAAAAAAAAATTTTTTTTGATGTAACTACAAAACGATTCTCAGATTTTTCCCTTTACTTGTGCTATAAGATACATTATTTTAGGTCACCGATAAGTATCCTATAGTTATAATTCCCTTACGAATGTCAAAATATGGGTCAAAATAAACGGTCGTAATTTTGATTACGTTGACTTCATTTTTTCGAAACTCCAACGGATTGCTGAGTATTTAATATTAATTTAAACTTGATGCCACCACGGGTTCCTGAGAATAAGGCTCTTAACAGACAGACAAATAACAAAGTGATCCTATAAGGGTTTTTTTTTGCTTTTCAGGTACGGAACCCTGAAAATAATGGCTGGTCCTGTAAATATCTCACGAGATCTATTTTATGTTAACACACCATTAAACGGTAACATATTTATGTAAATCGCTGGTAACTATCCCTTTGCGAATGATAAATCCGTCCAGCCATTTACGTGTGAAGGAGTAACAAACATACACACATAAAAACCTTCGCATTTGTAATGGTAGAGTGATTATTGATATATATGTATATTAGTGATATGTATGAATTGGTGTATATGGCGAGCCAGTGGAAGCTTGAACTTAAATTGAAAATTATTAAATTGAAAGTCTATAAACTTTTTCATCATTTTTGAATAAATTTTGGAATTTGAATAAAATTAATTGTCTTTTTATTTCAATAATATTGTATTCAGCCCTTTTTAACGTCCCACTGCTGGGCACGGGCCTCCCTTCAGTATGAGGGGAATCAGGACATAGTCCGCAACGCTGGCTAAGTGCGGGTTGGCGGACTTCATTAATATAAACATAAAAGAATTATTAAAAAAAGTGATTATTTAATGGGTTATATTTTGTCTATCCCACTCAATAATAAGGACCTTTTAACCTTTTAAAGCTAATAATAAACATAAAATATTGTAAATAAAGTCTATTTATTCAATAGATTTAATGTTACAACTTGAACTCTCATACCTTGTACTTTTAAAGAGTGAAAGGATAGTTATAGGAATAGGGGATATAATATGAAATTTATGGACTTATTTGACCTATGTTAGATTACACTTAAACATAGTTATATAAGAATTTATATATAAATATATATCGTTTATAAAAAAAAAACAAATGTGTTCACGCGCAAGAAGTGAAACTTCTGTAGGTTATCAGTACTTTTCATGAAATTCAATTTGTGTTGTAAATAATTAAGATAGGGAAGATACTAACAAAAAGATATTTATCAATTTAAAAAGAAAACAATATTTTATTATTCACGTAATATACATGGTGTTAAGATTAAATTAAATGATTCAATAAATTATATACTCCAATAAAATAAATAAGAATACAGAGAAGCATTTTTTTTGTGAAAAAAATATATATTTATAATTAATATACTAAGAAATTTTATTTTATTTAAAAAAAATAACAATATTACATATAATATATTAAATAATTTTTAATTGATTATCACTTCCGTTTCCGTTACAAAAATCGTAACGCCAATCCTCTTTTCCCCTCTCAAGGCTCACCTATTAGCGATATTCCTATGATGGAGGAAGTAGTCTTGGCTATTTAAATTGAATGTTTAATTTACAAATATAAAGACTTAAAAGTACATATCGTACAAGCCTAATATTATATATAAAATTAAAATATTACCTAATATATTAATATTGAATACATATATTTTTATTATCGTTATTAACTCTGCGATATCTCTTTGTCAAGACATCCGTCAATGTAAGTAGTAAAAAGAAGTTTCATTCGATATGAGAAATGTTTATGATAAGCAAAGAAAATATTGAGTCGGAACTCATACAATTAATTTATTTTATAAAGAACGTCAATAAAATATTTTCTAAGTACTTAAAAAATAAATTAATTTATTTTTTGGCCGGAAATTACTAAGCGACACGCCCTCGCTTTACAAACTTTCATCCCAATTTTGACACCCTTAAGGGATGATTTCCGGGATAAAAAGTATTCTATGTCCTTCCTAGGGTCTCAAACTATCTCCTTACCAAATTTCATCTAAATCGGTTCAGTAGATCCAGAGATTACCCCCTACAACGTCACAAACTCACAATTCACAAACTTTACCTCTTCATAATATATATGTATGTTCCTACTTCAAAAGAAACTTTTACGAATTTCTTTTTGCTATGTCCAACCAGATAATTTTAGGGTTTATTCTAATAATCATAATATACGAGAATGACAAAATAACATGTTTACTTTCTTTGACAATAGGACTGATTGGAAAAAATATAGTGCGAACGAAGACTGTGTAGTGTGTAGCCACTATACAAAGCCTTCACAACATTAAGAAAAATGTATTTTATTTATTTACTGTAGTTAAGTCCATTGAGTAAGGCTTTTATTTATTCATTATAAAAAATATTAAACTTGCTTATTAAACATTCAAGAACAAAAATGTACCAAAAAAAGAATACCTCAGTTCTGAAAAGAGCTAGAGTTAAATAAATTCTGTGGCTATTTCATCAGTAACTGATTAACTGTTTTTTTTTTATCTTTTATATATAAAATAAGTAAGGCAACTCTAACTTCTAACTTACAATATGACAAATATTACTCCAAAATTAGCATACAGCGAGGTAAATGTAGCTTATATCAATCTCCAAACGCTATCTCTACAAAAAAACTCAAGTGAATTGCTATAATAAAGCACAAAATACAAATAAGTTATATTAATACGATTGCATACATACATATTGTGTATATGGCCTAGAGAGCCGTAAGTCGTAACCAATAAATGTTATCTTGTGTAGAATAGTTTATTTTATAAAATAGCCGTGTAAGTTAATAATAAATATTTCTATTGCTTATAAAACTATTCTGATGTATCTATTTGTCTGCAATTTCCAACAATGTACTTGGAGGGTTAGTGCAGTGCATTACAAGTTGTGTAAACACCAACCTCAATTTTATAAAAGCATTTTTTTATGGAAACATTCCTACATATAAAATAAAGAGAAAAGACGATTTATGTAAATGTTAAGCCATCGATACGAAATAGTAACGATCACGTGTCGAATATGTAGGTAAAATTACACAGCTTCTGCACCGATATACTCTGCGAACCGGAAATTATGAGTCGACCGACGCATTTGAGATATCGCTAAAGTACCCATTACCCAAGTATATTCCGAATATACGAGCATTTAATAGCGAAGAACATTTTAAATTATTAATTGGATTTTTCATGTAACTTTACCCCATATCGAGAATAAAAAGCCAAGTGTACTTAACCGGGGAGTCTTGACCTGGCCTTCTTGTAATATAATAAAAAAATTGTATTCAAATATCCGACAATCATCCGTCATCTTCCACTTTTTATTTCCATGACCGTTCTCTCGCCACTCATTCTTTCCTAAATTAATATAAATCACGACAGTCTTGATGCTACAGTTGTATCTTACTTTTATTTGCGAATTTAATATTGATAAGACATTTGTTCCAAGACTATTAAAATGATCTATGGCGTGGGACACCGTAATTTATGCAATGCTTCGATATTTAAGAAATTTATGCAGAATCGTATAAGGTATTATAATGTATTCTTTTATAACGGAAATAGGTTGAAGCGATTGAAAAAATCTTCAGCTGAATAATTGCGTATTCAGCACTTTTTTTAACCTCCCATTTTTTCTTTGGGCACGGGTCTCCCTTTACTACTATATGTATGTTGGAAATGATTTATTGTTTTAGAAAATATACTACGTAATTATCCATTTACATACATCACATAGGATAAATTAGTATTTTTTTATAACGTGCATTTAAAAGAAAATATTGTAATAAAATTAAATATATACTTACAAAATATTTCAATGCATTCATTATATTCAATACCTTTTTCAAATTTAAAACGTAATATATTTTCATATATTCAAATATGCACTTGAGTTCCTTGTAGCCACTAGCTCAGTACTTTGCAGCTGCACATATAGCATAAGTTATTATCTGGTGAATGTTAGTATACTTATACACGAGTACATACAAGCCTGCAGGAAAAGATTTATATATTTTATATTTTTTATTGTAATAAATGTTAAGTGTGTTTGTCCTTCTGTCATAATATATCGGATATTGACTTGATTATTTACATGTGCTCCTAGTACCATCCACTTTTATTCCAGTACATCAACAAATTCTCATGGGAAATTAGTATATTTCAAATGTATTCACGCATCTTAATAAAATACGAAGTATAAATCTGTGATAAGGAATGGAAAGTCAACCTTTTAAATATTAAACCAACGCTGTCTTTAAAATTTAAGCTCATTTACATATTAAAAGTATATAATAAGTAGCTTTTACATACAGTTCGTTTTTACATAGTAAATAATACATATTATGTATAGGATAAGTAAGGGAGAGACGCCTATAGAGTATAGATGCCCTATATATGCCTATAGACAACTAACCCACATGTCTGGGTGAGATGCCTATTATTTATTATTTTTAAAAATATATTTTAATCTAAAATACACAAATGCACAATAGTTCCAAATTTAATCTGAATGGTATAAATAAACAGTGATTCAAATAAACTATGCGTATTTTATTTATTATCTTACTTATATAATTAATATTGACTTTTTTATACTATAAGCAACTCTCCCTGATTTACAATATCTATAATTAAATAGGTAAAGATAAAAAAGGTCGATACTTTTTTTCCTCTATTTGTCAATCGATTTTCTTTTTTTTTGGTTAGTAGCTACTGATGAGTTTTAGTTTTATCAATAATTTGGAAACAATTGAATGTTTGTCCGTCACTCATATTCGTAATAGTACAATGAAGTCAAAACAGAAACTCTCAATAACTTTCAATCACAAATTCATATTAATTATATTTTTTGAATGGGTAATTAATTATACGTCACTAAAATAAATGTGTGTTGTAACAAAATATATAAAACAACGTTATATGTTTTGCATTTACTTTAGCTATGTTTAGGACAATTGTTACCAAACTAAATTTAAATATAAATACGCGTACATCGTCCTCATTAAGACTTTAAAATGCTTTCAACATAAAAGAGGATCCAAAGTAGAGCAATTTAACCAGCTCTCTAGAATTTTTCAAACCTAATGACTAGTCTTGTATGGGTTACAATTTAATTTTTCGGAAAATTTGTTGTATTTATATTATATCTAACAAAATATATTTTTTTAATATTAAATGTTCTAAAACAATTATTAAAAAAAGTTATCGATAAACTATCGTTTAACATCGATCTGTAAATGAAAGTATACAACAGTTTCAAAATAATATTATTTTTTACGGTAGAATTCAGCTTTAATTGTTAAATTTGTTGGCAAGTCGCGAGAGACCAAGCTCAGATCTGAGTTCCTATTAAGAAATCCAATTTTCTGTTCGTTAAGTACTGCGAATTAAGGTAGTCTTTCTTCATTAATTATATTAAAAAGAAAACTATCGCCCATTTAGTGTGAAAGCTTAGAATTTTTTATACGGTATCCTAGTACCTACCTACGTAGATACGGTGTACAACAAAATCATTACTATACTTATTACTTAGTATAGTTTTATAATTTTTAAACTTTATGATTAACTCTAAATTAGTTTAGATTATAAAAGATTCTGATATATTTATATAAACAGCTAACAAATTCAATGCAAACGTACATATTAGATACAAGCCAATGTTAATCCAATATACATATATTTGTACATAATATGTGCAAGACCTATCCTCGTCTACACTTTCGACTGACAATAGAAAACCCCTACAACAGATAAGAAAAAAAAATTAAAATATATTCTTACTTACACACAAAATTAAAGGCAAGTCTGTGATTTCAAAATAGCTACCCAAATTAATTAAGCTGGTATATATATGCGTACATAAAATAATTATCTGTCTATTTGTAAATGATTCAGACAATAGTGACAAAAGTTTTATCGTTGTAACATGCGAGTGGAAACGTGAGTAAAAGCAATTCAAATAGTTTATTTACAAAAATCCCCTTTTATATACTATTCTTTATTGCACTTAAAAATAAATACAGTGATTATAATACAATTGTTGTTTGCAAAAGTGGACTTATCTCTAGAAGAGATCTCTTCCAGCCAACCTATGGTAGTGAGAAATAGTGTTATAAAGCAGGCTAAAATCGTGCAGTTGTAATCATATAAATATTATATAAATACTCAAAAATAAATAGCTAATTAAATTTTATATATACCATAATATATATACTACATATTATACCATACATTATTATGTATATACATACTTTTATATTGTAGTTTACAGATACGACTATAATTAACTTCGCCAGTGCAGTAAAGTCCCTCTCTACTTGAGCGAACCACATAAGATTCTTTACACAATACTTGTTAATAAAGAAAGATCAACGTTTAGATGCTTCGCTTCGTTAAGCGAGAAGCAAGCTTCTTATACGCTAAGCCTTCTTAAACCTATAGACTTCACATACGTTTTAACATAATACATATTCGAAATTTTCTTTAGAACTATTATTATTTACTAGCATTGCCCGCAGTTCCGCCCGCGTTCAGCTGACCACAAACCAAATTCTTACGTTTTACATATTAGTATACTCTTACAATGCAGTTTTTGTATTTTTTCTTAGAAATGAGATATTTTCCCGCGGTAAAAAGTATCCTATATGTTGACCCGGATAACCAGCTATCATCATACCAAATTTCATCAAAATCCCTCCAGTGGTTTTCTCGTGATGCGGTAATAGACAAACAGACAGACAGACAAAAATTCTTAAAACTATAGATTCGGACTTTGTATGGATAATAATGTCTATTTCAATTAGATTTTCCAAAAAATATTTAATGTACAGATTCGACTTAGTTACAATTTTATTATATGTATAGATATACTACAGTATATAAATGTTTGACAATATTTTTTGCTAAAAAAGGAAATTTTACATTATTTAACATTTCTTATGTTTTTTACAAAGCGACACTCTTATTTGAGATTTTTAGATATATTTTTCACAGTGTGGTTTTTAATGTTCCACGATACACAGTACATTTAACATGCAATAAAATAAACGACAGGATCACGCTAAAATAAAATAGTATTCATAAAACAATGCAAGTTTACATTTTAATTTTGGAAGAATAGTATATGTACATATACCGTTTCATTAGTACTAGTGTTCGCCTAGTGGTTAAAATTTGACCATAAACATTATTGAACATTTGATGAAAACATATATGAATAGAATTAATAATTATTTATCTATTTAAAAAAATAACATATTCCAAAAAAGTTTATTGATAACATTAAAGCTTGTCAATAAATTAAGCTCCTAAAAAAGAAAATCGGTTCACAAATAGCGCAGAAAAATGCACTAAACTGTTTTGTCTTTGCCTGATTATTATTTACATATAGATAAGTCCAGTATTATACTATCCATATTATTATAAATGTGAAAGTGTGTTTGTTTGTTCTTCTTTAACGACAAAACAGACAGACGACAGACAGAGAGATAGTTAGAGGGCTTGAGAGTGAAATGAGCTACTTTTACCGCGGGAGATTACCTCGTTCTCACTGGAAAACATGTTATAATGCAACCCAAAAAATTATTTATGATCAAAATTACTTGAAACTTTGTATTAGTTCTCTTCAATACATTTTTGCTGTATGACGTATGCATGAAACAAAACACATTTATTCGTAGATGGTAAGCTCCGAGGCTTGTGCTATGGATACCAGATAGTTGATACACTACACAAATATAACATATATAACTTTAAATACATACATATTATTAATATAAGCACCCATAACTAGAGTAGAAACATCCATGCTCATCACACAAATGAATGCCCCCAGCGGGACTCGAACCCACGACCGCTGGCACAGCAAGTAGGGTCATTACAAACTGAGCCAAAAGTGTCTTCATAATATTATCTTATAATAACGTATTCTATAATCAAAATTAACTCAGTTATGTCTGTAATAGAAGAACAAAAAGCAAATATTACAATACAGTAAGTTGAAAAGAAATACTACACTGTAGTAAAACAGGAGTTACCACCTGATTTTACAATGAGTGTTACGGATTAATATGTTTCTTTCCATTAAATCTAGAACAATGCTCTAGATAGCCATTTTCTTTTATAATAAGTCTTAATTAGAAATACCAACACACTCGTCTAATGTAATTCCTGGTGCAGAAATCATCCCGCGAGTTCCGGCGGAGTTGTTCAAACATTTTTTACGACTAATAACTGTTATGGTCGTTTCACATGAAAACTCTTAATAGGAACGCGAAATAAGTTTGGAAAAAATATTAAAGTAGAATAAGGCTCTTGTAAATAAATTAATTTAAACGACGCTTTCAAAGTTTCTCGCTACGAAGAAGTTGAAGTAGGTTGAGTGAAAACTGAATCATTTTGTTTAGTCTGCAACTTTGCTACGGCTATAGATCACTCACCACTGGTATTTTCAACATAGTTTATTCATTGTCATTTTATTATAATTATATCTATGTGAGTAAATGGAAAAATATGTCAAATATACTAGACAGGCATACTAGAAAACAAAAAAATCTTATTGTTTTGCATTAAGCTTGTTTTTTAGATTGAAACCTTATGTAAAAACAAAACAAAAACAAATCTATCCCACGGAAACCGTACCTTTTTCCGTGATAAAAAGTAACCCATGTGCTATTAAATAAAAATGTGTTTTAGCATTTTTTGAAATTTGTCCCATAAAAGGGTAAAATAGGGGATTAAAGTTTGTATCAAACCCATCTTTTTAGAGTTTTTTATCTATCTTTTTAGGGTTCTGCTAGTTAAACTTATAAAATTTCATTAAGATCCGTTCAGCCGTTCTGGCGTGATTGAGTAACAAACATTCAAACATCCACACGTCTAAACTTTCACATATGTATATAATATTAAGTAAGATGAAAAAGAAATAAATTTAATAGCTATATAAAAAAGTGTTATAAAAGAAACGCTTTAAGGCCAAATACAAAGTATGTGATTAATACTAATACTTTCTTTAACATATATGAGTGTATTTTATGTTGTATCAAAATGTATGACTAAAATTTTAATTCAAAACAAATAAAAATTTCTTTTATAACATTAATCTTAGCAGTGGGTAGCCCATTGGTTCGGCGCTCGCTTGAATAATAAAGTGAAACGGGTTCAAGCCAAGGTCTAGATTTTGTTGTAAACCTTTAAGATTCTCGTCTTTTGAATAATTGACACTTGCTAATAGATGAATCAAAACATTGAGAGGGACCCACTTGTCTAAGAGGATCTATTTAATTCTGGAAAGACGTGTAAATGTTTGACGTGTGAAAACCGCAATTTCGCATTTGACAACTACACTTCTAACCACGAGGGAAGACCTGTACCTAGCAGCGGGTATTTAAAAAGAGCTGAATTATATATTTATTATTTACTAGCTTTGCCCGCGGCTCCGCCCGCGTTCAGGTGACCAAAAACCAAATTCTTAAGTTTTACATATTAGTATACTCTTACTTTGCAGTTTTTGTATTTTTTTTCTCAGAAATGAGAGATTTTCCCGTGATAAAAAGTATCCTATATGTTGACCCGGATAACCAGCTATAACCATACCAAATTTTATCAAAATCCCTCCGGTGGTGTTTCTGTGATGCGGTAACAGACAGACAGACAAAAATTCTAAAAACTATAGATTCGGCCTCTGTATCGATAATAATGTTTATTTCAATAATATTGTCAAAAAAATATTTAATGTACAGGTTCGGCTTGGTTACAATTTTATTATATGTACATATGTACCTATAGATTTCGAACATTCAAGAACCAAAGCTATTCTCTTGACATGCTAAATGCGTGATTGAGTATAATGAAAAAATAAGAAAACCGTATATTAGGATCGATCATCAGTCTCAATAAGACAACAATTAAGTGTCTTTTTTGCCTCAATCGATTTTCCATGACAACAAAGAAATAATTCTTGCTAGAATAATGAATATTCAGCGGCTAAATGTAATTTACGTATATAAAAATGTCTCTAGTAAGATTGTTTTGAATACTTGTAGATGTTTTGTAAAATTGGAAAAATCCGGATATTTTTATCAAATATGTATTTAGGACATCGATAAAATTCTATGTACTGGATTAGAAGAGGTTGTAATTTTTTTATGAAATGTTCAAGTACAATTCTCTTCTTAACACACAAACAGTCTACAAGGTAATTTTATTTTATTTTATTTCTAAACAATCTCTAAACCAACCAAAGCGATTAAAAAATCCAGTCAGCACCCACTAATCTCTTGAACACTTGAAACAATTTTAATGGGCTCGTCATCGGCAGAAAGAGGCTAGCTACTTTTCAAGTCGTAAAACGCAAGCCGAGTGCGAAAACTAATCTAAAATGTAAACTTTTAAGGCCACATTTTAAATTAGTTGCCGTGCCTTCATAGGTAGGTGCCATTCGTACTTTCGAAACGTCTGTGGTTTCCGTAACTTAGTATTTATTTGCGAATACATTGCCTATATCGCATAGATTTTTTATCATGAAATACTTCATTATTATTGACATAATTTACATTTTGCGTGTAAAATAAAGGATAATCCATATCCATACTAATATTATAAATGTGTGTTTGTTTGTTTGTCTTTCTTTCACGTCGAAACGGAGTGACGGATTGGCGTTATTTTTTATGTGTAGATAGTTGGAGGGCTGCAGAGTGACTAGGCTAGTTTTTACCACGGGAAATTATTTAATTCCCAGGGGAAAACACGTCTTAATACAATCCAAACAAATATGTATGATCAGAATTACTTGAAACTCGGTATTAATGCTCTTCAGTAAAATTAAATATACACGTGTTTTAACATTTTTCGAAATTCATCCTAAAAGGGGATGAAGGTTTATATAAAACTACCTTTTTAGAGATTTTTTTGTAGTTTTAGCGCGAGCGAAGCCGCGGATTCTACTAGTATTATATAAATAACAATATATGCGTTACATCTATTACTATTGCTTATAGTAATCTTATTGATAGAACGTGCTAATAAAAGTGTTAAGAAAAATGTCTAGGTCCTTTTATCGTTATTGATTCAATACAAATCGATTAAATCCCCAATAACCAATTTAGCTAAAACAATTTGGGTCGTTCTCCACGTTGAAACATTTCAAACAACAGAGCTGTTACTAAATCGATTGAGCAGTATACAGGAATGTGGCTTTATGGAACGCGTTGTTTGAAACGATCTATGTATATAGGTAGGTATCTATATGTTGATCTTTTGTCTAAGTAATAAAGAGACAAGTTATATTTTTATACGACAATATACAAATTCAATATGTCAAATGGCGATTTAGTTACCGTTTTCTGCTAGAATGTAAAACCTTATTATTGCTTAAAGTCACTGTGTAATGTATTTTTGAAAGTAAATTCAGGCTAATTCTCGAGCGGTGTCGAGACGCCATCACGGCTTTAGTTAAAGATATGTAAAATCGTAACGTTGGTTGATCATGGTGGATCATGGTGTTTGGATATTGTAGATGGAATATCAGATCGATGTCAAGAACTCGCTGTTCAATTATTAGAATTAACATTTCAAGTTTATAACATTTTGATTTCCCTTCTTAAATTGTATTGAGCATTAAATACTTTATTGTTTGAGCCCTGATAACGCCCACAACATTAGTGACCACTAAAGATGATGTTGAGAATATGGATAACACGATAAATATTAAAAACTTCCTTCCCCATAATAACTTTCATCCCCATTTTCACCCCCTTAAGGGATGATTTCCGGAATAAAAAATAACCTATGTCCTTCCCAGGGTCTCAAACTATCTTCTTACCAAATTTTATCTAAATCGGTTCAGTAGATCCAGAGATTACCCCCTCTACAACGTCTCAAACTCACAATCTCACAAACTCACAAACCTTACCTCTTTATATTATCATAGTATAGATTAGACTAGGTACGTAACAAGACCAAATGTTCCATGTAAATATGGCAATTAATATTTACCACAAAAAGATTTACTATATGGCCCCTATACTTAATCTTATTATGCTTTTTAACCAACTTCAAAATAAAGAGGTTCTTAGTGCGGGTGCATGTTTTCTTTTTATAGCTTAGAACACAGACTTTTTCTCGAAGATGATTGATGATTTATTAACATCTTACTCGTTGTATCAAGACTACGTTTTTAGTAATAATAAACAACGTTCCATTTTATACACGATACCAGTCAAACGCCAAAGCCCGGCGCTACAGTGGTTTTTAAAACCACAGAGAATATTTAATTTTCCCGTCATTTACAGTGTTGGCAGCGATAAATCCAATTCCAGGTCTTTTGAAGGCCAAAATGGAATAGCTTCCAAAGTTACTATCAACTACAGCACTATAGAGAAATTGAATTAGAAAATTATTTATTTTATTTATTTATTTAATACATTTAGTAAAAAACAAAAACAACTTAAAGATAATAAGCTACATCAGTATAAAATTGTGTCGCAGTTTTTAACAATTTGTATGACAATAGACTCATTCCCATAAATATTTACAAAAGTCTCAAACTCATAAACAAATAATATAATAAATGTATATATCTACATATATATTATAAGCAATATTTCGACAGTAATTACTTAGTCAAGTCCTCAACAAGATTAACAACTTGTCGAGACACTCGTGTGCGATGCTACGTGACAGTAACTTGATATTTTCATTTCGTACTTAATATTAAAAGCTCTCTTTTTGATAGAAAAATAAATTATATATTTATATTAATAACTTAATTTCAAACATTGAAAAACAAAAACAAATCTATCCCTCGGGTACCATATATTTTTCTGGGAAAAAAGTAGTCTATATGTTATTCCGATGTGTGAGCTATGTTATTCTAATGTTTCATCAAAATCCGTTCAACAAAGAGTAACAAACATACATCCATACATTCTTACAAACTTTCGATGAAAATATAGATCAAGAAAAATACATAGTATGTGTAACGGTAGCTAGAGGCTGCGTAAGACAGTACGTCTCTCAAGATGGAGAGGGGACGCGCTATGTCGCGGATTTTCTTCATTCTACACGACATTGACGAAGTAAATTGTACCCACTTCATTCCTTAAAATTTGCTTGCATTCCTTAAAATAAATCTAACCTAATATGTAAATATACCCGTATATTGTACCTTGAAGAAATCATTTTTTTTTCATCAGTGACTTTAGTTTAATAACATAATAAGTAAATAATATTTTTTATAGAGGCAGCATGATCACTCTGTGACCAACCCGCTAGAATAAAGAATAGCAACATTCACCTATTTATTAATAATCTTTAATCTATTTTCTTTGAGTTTGCCACAGTGCTATCTATATAAGTATGTTACTGGAATATATTCAACAAAATTAGATTTTTTTATGTCAATGAAAATTCAAAAGATTCCATAATATTCCGAAGAGGTCATATTTAAAATGCCAAGTGATACTAAATTCTTACTTTAAGAAGTAATAAAAACGCCGAAAATGAGGTATTTTCTGGGACATATTGACTAAATAAATGACAATTTGGACGAGAATTATATTACAGAAAATAATTAACTACATATTTTAAACAAAAAAAAATATTATTTGTCAAGGAATACTATACGTGGGTGTTCAGGAAATAATAATAATACATTTTTTTTTAATTTACAAAATATTAAGTATGATATGTTATAGCTGGGTGAACTATTATTTGTAGTACTTGAATCGCTAAAAGTCCAGAAAAAAAAACAGTTCCAAAAATATCGCTCATTCATTACTATTGTCAAAATACAATTTAGAAGCAATTATTATAAAAGTTATACTCCTAGGCTATAACGTTTTCATTAAAAAATGCCGAAGATATCGCATAACGTACACACAAAGACATATACCAGAAATATACAAGTAATTTATTTATACATATAATAAAATTCTAACTGAGAATTCTAATCGAATCTGTACATTAAATATTTTTTGGAAAAATCTTATTGAAATAGGCATTATTATCGATACAGAGACCGAATCTGTAGTTTTTAGAATTTTTGTCTGTCTGTCCGTCTGTCTGTCTGTTACCGCATCACGGAAAGACCACTGGAGGGATTTTGATGAAATTTGGTATGATGGTAGCTGGGTAGGTTATCCGGGTCAACATATAGGATACTTTTTATCGCGGGAAAATATCTCATTTCTGAGAAAAAACACAAAAACTTCATTGTAAGAGGTAAAATCTAAGAATTTGGTTTTTTGTAATCTGAACGCGGGCGGAGCCGCGGGCAATGCTAGTGTAATCTAAAATCTTACTTTTATACTCTTCGTTACAAACATTTTTTATAATTTTAAGCCAGCACGTTTTATATCGAATCATTTCTTGTTCACTACTACTTTAGAATTTGAGTACTTGAGCTTGTTATGGCGTTACACGATATCTTTACGCTTTTACTCGCTTTTACTCCGAAAATAAATGACTACGGCTTTGAAAAGATTTCATCAAACATATGAAGAGGGTATGTAGAATGTTTGAAAAGAGTTGTTATAGAATTTATTCTACACGGAGTTCTAATGCTTGCTTACTAAAAAAAAAGTTTTCGAAAAACAAGAAAATATATATATATATATATATATTTATATATATTTTCTTGTTTTTCGAAAACAATATACAATATATAATATATAAAAATTATATATATATATATATATATATATATATATATATATATATATATATATATTATATAGCTTTATTTCTTTCTGCATTAATACGTATATAAAAATTGTATATTTTTGGAACGACTTACCTCTGCTAAAATTTCACCCTTCGCCACTGCTACTTGTTTGACCAAGTACTGATAAAAAAGTTATAGCTATAAGCAGTAAAATAGAATTTAAATAGAAAATGTTATTCTTCATATAGAAAAATATTTTTTGTAACCATATTGTTACATATTTTAATTACACTTACTTTAGCTCAACTCGAAAAGCATAACGAACATGTTATATTAAAAAGGCTTTGTTGAAGTAATAAAGAGAATAATATTTTTGCTGCTTTTTATGGAAATATTTATAATAATATATTAACAAAATATATTAATTTCACACTTAATTATTATACCATCTGTAAAATTTAAGCCAGTCGAGCTATTACTTTTAGTTTAAAGGCTTTTCTATTATCCGTATAATTAACTATTTCTCTAGTTTAAAATATGTAAGGGATGAAGAATTCGCTTAATCGTTTTATTCATTACAATAAAAACGTCATTTGAAAGGAAAAAGTTTCTCGTTTCGACAAAACGAATATAAAAAAGCATTTCCACAAAAACTCTACATGTTAAAATTTACTTTACTTTTTTTTTAATATAGAAGAGTAATAATAACCTCTTTTAAAAATCGAAAAGAAAAATCTCCCTAAATTGTCCTAGATTTTTTCTCCGTGTAAAGTAAAGGTGGGAGTCCAGAGGTAAACCAAGTTAAGTGGTCGCTTGGAAAACCATGTGAAGCGAGTTCAAATCCTGGGTCTTATCACTTTTCGCTTCTAATTTTTTTAATGTGCGAATCATTTTCAACATCCATGTCCTTCAGTAGATTGTTAAAACACGCTGAATACAGAGACTTTCTGGAAAGACTTATTACGAGAAATCGTACGCTATTCGTACATAGCAATCGTCACACGATAATGATACTTTAATATTTACAAGGAGAAAAGAAAATCTCGCCTACTACTGCGTATTTTGTCTTACAAGATTCGCAAGGACTTATTATTTATTTATCTGTATTATATCTTCATTTATCTATCTGGAAAATATTTGATATTGAGGCAAATGTACTTATTGGTTAAACTTGGGTTCTTTTAAATACAAGTATCGAACATTTTCCAAGACTTCGAACGCTTTCCAGCAATCATGGTCGCAAAGAGACTTCTCGCATACCGATAATCTCTCCGAAAAGATATTAAAATATCAAATGTTCGCATATACGAGTATGTATCTAAAGCACGTATAAGAAAGTAGGTTTGGTTTCTTGTTATTTTGTACATCAACAGAATTATAGATCGACGTAACTTTAAATCTGTTGTAATAAATTATTTCGAGACGCGCCTATACGACGCAAGAATATAATTAGAAACACCACGCATGATATAATGAGAGGATTTGCCAAAATAAATGATTTAATTTCAGTTGTAAAATATAAGCACAATACTGTATAGTCATTAATTAAGGATCACGTAGAGATCTTGTAACGTGACTGAAGAGTCTCGAAAAGTTGGTAATCTGGTTACGGAGTTAAGTAATTACTGTTGGGGGAAATATGTTCATCTCACTTATACGGCAGACTTCTCATATAGAGTTGCTTAGTGGAATTGTAATGAGCCGTACCACATTAAATATATTCACATAGTGTAGAAGTTAGCTTAATACGAGTGTAGAAGTTAGAACTTCGTGCGTAAAGAATAAATGTCAAATTAGTTGATTCCATGACAAGGACAGGAAATTGGAAACTACTGGAAGTGGGAAAGAGATAGAACACTATCCAGAAGTACATATATTACCACTCTTCTTAGAACCTTTTTGAAATTTCTATCACTGATGCTCTTTTATTTTCTGTAGGTATATTAATATAAAGAAGCGATAAAAGATATATAATATATGCTGGCTTAAAAGTTAAATTATAAAAAAAGTGCGTGTGTGTGCAATTCACACATGGTAAAAGTGAAACTTCAGAAAAGTAACGTACGAAAGAATGAAATGAATATAGAGTATGAGGAGTGGGATAATTATGAGGATTATTTTTTTATAATATTTTCGCCAAGTTTAAAAGTTATTTTACATTGTATTTGACATAAATATGCATTATATATTATTCAGTAATTGATTATATTATTTTTCACTTCCTGTGTAATATATTCTATCTTAAATAATTAAAGAAGGCATATTAGGCATATTACGATCATATATTTATCTTATATATTTAAACGAGAAATTCTTGTATACAAGATATATGTCGGACATACATACATACTCGTTCATACAGGTCAAACATATAACCCTCCTTGGGCTTTCGCCGCAATCGGGTAATAATATACATAAATCTATAGCACGCAAATAGCCTCATCTCGCCTAATTTCACAACAACACTAATATCAAACAAAACATTGGCTTCAGAAAAAATAATAAAAACCAAAATAGAAACAAAGCCGCCAATCATTCAGATGAGAGGTTGATATACGCTGAATAAAGCGGTCGGTAGAGCGTGCGAGTCCCGCACAGTGCAATCGATTCAGCAACAGGTCCGTCGAAGCCTTCATATATGTACTTCTAAATAGTATGAAACATAGACGTTATACTTGCTTGTCTGTTTATGAATTTAATCATTCTTTCTTTAATTTTTAATTACAATTATTTAGAAAATGGTTTCCGAAAAGTATATTATGTACAATGCGCGTATATTTATATTATACTTCTGCGCGCTTCAGCGTGCTTTCCGCTTCAACCTCATTACAAGATGAATTTCAGTGGGGTTACAAAGTTTGTTTGGCAAATAATATTTCTTGGTAATATCTCCATATAGTTTATTCCTCTTCAACAAAAGTTTTTTTCAGTAAATTCATTTTTATACTTAACTAACGACTTCCACTCACTTCGCTCGAGTGCGTCTTTTTGTGTTTTCTGTATGTATGTATTCATTACAGGTAAAAAAACAATAACCTAAGTGTGACTGCAAGTCATACTCTATCTTATGTTTTACTGCTAAGTTTCATCGAAACCCGTCCAGCAGTTTTCGCATGAAAGAGTAAGATGTATATTATAATACGAGAAACAGTGATATTATAAAATTACAAACAATAAATTATATTTCTATTCTATCCATGCTACAAAAATGTTTAAAATAATTTTGCACTCCCTGTCCCGATACGACATATTTACATCACCAGAATCTACTGTGTACCAGCTAACTCTTCTTCCATAGTTTATCTGGTAAGAACCCCTTATTCTCACCACCAATAAAATATACCCTCTGTCATTTCCACCCTAAAGCTCTATTCTCGAGTGGAAGAAGATGAAAATCGAATCAGCCGTTTCGGAGATAAGCTTTAGTACAAAAAGATTTTAAATTGTTACTTGAGGTTCGGTATCGTGCTTATATGCATGTATGTAAATTGTATATACCAAATGTATATATGCACATAAGTGAACGGTTTTATATATTATTATCTAAATATAGAGTAATTTTAGTTCAATCCATACTAATATTATAAATGTGAAAGTGTGTTTGTTTGTTTGCCTTTCTTTCACGTCGAAATGGAGTGACGGATTGGCGTGATTTTTAGTGTGGAGATAGTTGAAGAGCTGGAGAGTGACATAGGCTACTTTTTATCGCGGGAGATCATGTCATTCCCAAGGGAAAACACGTCATAATACAACCCAAAAAAATATTTATGAACAGAACTACTTGAAACTTAGTATTAATTTCTTCAATATAATTAAGTAAATACGTGTTTTAGCATTTTTTGAAATTCATCCCATGAGATGGTAAAATAGGGGATGAAAGTTTGTATAAAACCTACCTTTTTAGTCTTGTTTATAGTTTTAGCGCGAGCGAAGCCGCGGGATCTGCCAGTTTACTTATAAATATCTTAATATTTCAATTTGAAATTGAAGTATAGACAGACTACTTAACTCAAGACAACACAATATATCCACACTGCACAATCTATCTATGCCTATCAACTTAACCATGAATCTTGCACTTTAAAGCTTCTATCACGAAAATTAGTTAAATAATTACCTGTCCTTGAGTGCACATTATCTTTATTACTATTCATAGCTTTTATCAAGGGATTTACATTAAGGTCGAGCTTTTACCAAAATGAGGTTCGGTTTTACTCTATAGGACACGTGACCTTTGCATCTTAATTCTAAGGAATACAAATTAGTCTAATAATTCTGCTCTTTAAATTATATCACTCTCTATAATATGAGTTTCTCGCCTGCTTTTAACTGAACGTTTTTGTGTTAAATTGACCGAATTAAATACGTCTATTTGAATAAAGACTACTTTGGGTTCGGTAGATGAGATGTTTCCTTGCCCACATGTTTTTCTAATTCTAATTAGGACAAAGCCTACCTTTGTGGGCTGAGTATATATGTATAATGTATGTCATATGTTCTACGTTGTTAGGCAGTAAATTATGTGTCGAAAATTTTATAACAGTCTCACCAAGTTCATTTAGTTTTAAAGAACTATATGGGAACTAAGAAAATATGGGTGTCTTCAAGGCAAGTGTGAATAGGTGGCTACTGAATTAGTACAACTTACCATTTACGACTGCGTTACCACTTACCATCAGGTCGAACGTAGTCAAGCACTAATTCATAATAGTATTAAAAAAAACAGTATGGCATTAGTGATTTTATTGTAAAGTTTTCGTTACTACTTATTCGAAATTTAACAAGTAGTAAAGTTCAAATACAAAGACTTTCAAGTTGTGTTGCGCTTTGAGACAACACAGCTTTATGTTACCTAGTACGTGCTAGTTGAAAGAACAAAGAGTTTTGTTACAAATGGCTCTATTTACTAATTCGATGGTGTATAATATGTAGCTATAAGTACTTAATGGTACTGTTTATATTAAAAGTAATAAATTGGAATTTATACTAAATAAAACAAAAATTTAAATGTAAATTGGTGGACTTCACATGTCTTTTGAAAACTGGGTAGGTTCTCTCAGGCATGCAGGTTTCCTCACGATGTTTTCCTTCACAGTTAAAATGTTAAAAAGGGCTGAATACAAATTTTAATTGGAAACCGCAATTCATTTGAGACAAATTGTATTATATTCAAACCTTTTTAACGTCCCACTGTTGGTCCCGGGCCTCCCTTCAATATGGCGTGGTATCAGGCTATAGTCCACCAAGTTGGCCAAGTACGGATGGCGTACTTCACATGTGTGTCGAAAGCTTAGCAAAATCTCTCAGACATGTAATTTTCCTTCACCGTAAGACAATTGGTAATCATATTGGAAATAATTCACACAAAAATATCAGAGATGCGAAACCCATAATTTTAACCCACTTTGCTCGGTTTCCCAAGCGAGCGTGTTGCCACTAGGCTACCACTGCCTTTAAGATGCTCAATGAAAATTAAAAATGGTTTATTAACATACAAAATACGAATTGATGATCTGCTACGAGCAAGAGCATAAAATTATTCATAACAATTAACTGATAGACTGAACCTTATCAGTAATAGGTAATTGACTAAATCCACTTTATGAAAGTCCCAAAACAGCGTTCTTTTACTATTGTTAATGCTGATAGAAATGTAAAAATTATATTGAAGTGATGTAATTTAAGCATTCTGTCAAATAATTAATCTTAATATGTTGTTCATATTCTTTATATTCCTGTTATAATAAACAATAATCGACTTGAGTTAACCCACAGTTAGGCTAGCTCGATTACATGTATTCTTTAAACTTTTGATTAACTCAAATAATAATATTATACTGTAAAATGCAAAAATTATTCACACAACAGATATTTCAGCTATTCATCGTACCTGTTGAATGAGCATTTACGTACCGTGTTTTGTGTAAGGAAACTGCTAGCCCTTTACAAATGTTAAACGAAATTTTTGAATAGATGTAAGTGAACTGCGAACTTATAAAAACAAAGTTGTTTTTTATTATATATGTAAATCTATACAGTTAAATGAAATTGAAGTCAAAATAATAGCATTTTACTAAATGCGTATGAAATTATATAAGGTACTTATAAGAAAAACACAATTTAAAAAAAAAAATCTGTCTATCTGTTTCTTCCGTCTAATCTCCGAAACAGCTGGACTGATTTTGACGGGACTTTTACTGGCAGATAGCTGCTCTAAGGAGTAACTAAGGCTACTTGTAATTTTAAAAAAGAATTAGGGTTCCGATCAAAAAAATTAAAACGTACCTAGGGACGCACCTGAGCGAAGCCAAGATAAGTCTTAGTAAATAATATAACTGTTCAACTAAAGATTCCCTATAATTATCTTATAAATGATCTTAGAATTGACCGTAACAGACATTGTAGGTAACAACATTTAAGACCAGCTGATCCTAAACCAGACTTTGTCAGTCTAATATTAACTTGTTTATTATGGTGATGCCTTTAATAGGTTTAAGTAACACCATACTAAATGCGGCTTTATGGAACATTTCCCACAGGACGAACTAAAATTATTTTAATTGTAATCGCTCAGTGAGTATTTACGTCTTTTTAATATATTTGATTCTGTTATGGACATAGCTTATATTCTAGACACATTTGTGTGACCTTTTTCGACGTAGCTACGGGTACAAACAAGTAGTTTTTATATGACTTAACCTCGCTAAAATTTACTCGTGTATTAATCTTGTACAATTTAATACATAATTTGCGTTTGCCCTATCATTGCAGAAATAACTACAGAACTATAACATAAATAGAGATTTATCAAACATTTAAAACGATGTTTCATTTGCAGTAAATAAACTAATCAGTAGACTGAAGCAAGCTTATTTAAGCTGCTTATTCCAATTGCAATTAAGCATTGTAGCCATTAAATGTGTCTTTTGTTTTGTGAAAGTTGGAAAAGCTTACTATTAAATCTGAAAGCGCGCTATTACTTTATTAGAGTTAATTAAAAACTACTACTGGCTGCTGGTCTATCACTTTTCTCTCAATGAAGCCCTTAAGGCAATGGACGATAATAGGATTTTTATATCAAATTATTTAATTAGGTATTAATTCAATCGTCTATATTTAGGTCAACACTTAGAGTATATATATTATTTATGTTCGTAAAAACAAGGAGTTCACATTTAAAATGAACAAAGGGACATGAATATAAAATATTTCCTAATATTAGTTTTATATTGCATGTATCCCTATGAGTTTTATAATAATAAATTTTATAAAAATAAATTTACCTCCCTTAGGTCGGGTGAGTTCCTGGGTGCGTAAAAGCTTATATATATATATATATATATATATATATATATATATATATATATAAGCTTTTACGCACCCAGCAGCAGCAGGTAGACCTGGTGTTATATATATACATATATAACACCAGGTCTACCTGCGCACTCAATTTCATCCAAATCTGTCCAACCGTAATAGCATGACGGAGCATTAAAAATACACACAAACTTTCACAGAGATAATAGTATTCCGATTTATGTACTAGAGTGTTAAACACGTACATTAATTTTCTATTTTTATGTCTCGATATATGTAGCTACTAAACAAAGAATGGGTTAAAAAACTGAATTACAGTTCGAATTCGTTAAAAAGACGTTTAAAAATCAAAATCGTTACAAAAATAAGTAGAATGGTAATCAAAACTAAACTAATAGGAGTAAGCATTTGTAGCAAATACGTTTTTTACACGCATCTGTGTCAGTAGTGTCCGCTGACCATTCGCGTCGCACAAATTGCCTTTCTCATTAATCACGACCGACGCTTCATACACATAGTGGATGCCATTAGTAATAATGGATGTAGTATTATTGCTACAAAAGCAGGACTTAATAACATTAATTAAACTAAATTAATTAGAAGCAAGGTATATAAGACATATTCTAATCTAATATAAAAAGATTAAATTATGTACCGAATATATGAAAAAGTATGGAGCGATGGTCGTCCATTGATAACGTGCTTGTTTGGAAAACCAAGGAAAGCGAATTCAAATCCATTTCTCGTACATTTTTTTGTAGGGACCATTTTCAAACAGGATAAAGGAAATCATCTTGAGAAAACCTGCATATCTGAGAGTATCCTCAAAAAAATACGTGAAGTCCACCGACTTAGTACGCCCTGATCACACTTTTTATTTAAATTAAACATCATTTTTTATGCCCCCTTTTCATAATATGTTGTTAATTATTGTTTTCTTTGCATCATCTTGCACCGACTTTAAAAGTAAGTATATACATATTGTACATTAAAAAATGTTTTTATAGTAATAAGATTATAAACGTTTGTCTCTGTTTTATTATAAATTTTACTAGTTTTAGCAAAGCATTTTGTTATTATGATATTATATACTTGTAAATGGTGGTACCAATTTTATTACAAACTGTAGCCTATGTGCAGTGTGCTACTCCAGTAATTCACAGTCTATTAAATTACATCCAAATTCGTCAAAAATTATAATTGTATCTAGTGTGATTATACAGGGTGGAACAAATCGATGGGACATGGAAGAAAAGTACCTTACATATTAAAATTATCAAGATTTACTTAAAGGAAACGCTTCTTTATTTTTAAAAATAATAATAACTGCATTTATTTATTTTATAAAAAGCTTACCTGACCCGGGAATCGAACCAAATAAAAATGCATAAATCGACACCGTCGCAAGTTTATCGAAATAATCGATAGCTATGGAAAGACTAAAATCTCTCGAACAAACATTGCATCTTAGAATTGTAGAAAACGATGAAATCTTACAAATTATACATATCGACTCTAACATCGTAAAACAAAGGCACAGGACATTGAAGTTGAGTGTCTTAAACACTGAAGAAGTCAAGTTTCACTCAAAGGAAACATTTTAATTTTTTTAAATAAAATAAACTGCATTTTTTTTAAAATATGGTGACCGGGGTGAGGTGAGGTGACCCTATCGATTAATTCGATAAAATAGGGACGGTGTCCATTTATGCATTTTTATTATTTTTAAAAATAAAGAAATTTTTCTTTTGAGTAAATCTTGATAACTTTAATATTTAAGGCACTTTTTCCATATCCCATCGATTTGATCCATCCTGTATATCATTTTTTCTTTACTTTTAAACGAAATAATAATTACTACTATATTATAAATACAAGAAGGTTCAATAGTAACTATATAAAATGTTAGATAAATGGTAGGTTCGTTTGAATGCTTAAATTTATTTATTTATTTATTTATTTATTAATTTTTGGGAAACAAACAGTGACAAAATTCTTAAAATTAATTAAAAAACTAAAAAGTCCACACACCAGCAAAGTTTCCACCTATAAATATGTCACAGGTAGAGTAAACATAAATAATTTAAACATTAAAACTATATAATAAAATTTTAACAAAAGTTACTGCAAAAACACTACAAATGACAACAATAAAAATGACTAAGTTAGAATTACAAAAAAATAAAATAAAAAACAAATTATGTAATAAAAAAAAACACAAAAAGCAAAACTTAAACTCTAACAGAACATAATAAAACAATAATAAAAAAACATAATATGAATAGGCAATTTTAAAAATGACTTAAGGTTATGATAGAGATATTAAATATTTTAAAAACACTTTCTTAACAATGTAAACATCTTTATAATTAAATAAATCTATGTTACTAAATTTATGATTATAATTATAACATGCTCGATTAATAAACGAATTTTGAGCAGATTTCGTACGTGTTAATTGTGGATCAAAAATCAACTTATTTCGAGAAGATAATCTAGGACATCTAAAATTAATTTGACACAATATTATTATTGACTAATTTAAACAAAAATAACTGTTCTCTCAGTAACCGACGGTTGGCCAATGATAGATATTTATACTCAAAATGTGTCTGACTGTTGGCTAATGAATAGCACCTATAGTTTAAGTATTTTATGAATTTCTTTTGAACTCTCTCAAGGTTTTCACTATGGACCTTGTAATGGGGGTTCCACACTAATGACCCGTAGTCAAGTAAATTGTAGCCACAGCCTCTTAGAATTTTAAAAAGTATATTCGAGAGTATAAACCCCATATGCCCGGAGCCATTGCCGGTCATCGGGCAAATTCAATGGATCAGCAGTTTTTATATCCATAACGATCGAACATAATTGAAAGACGTTGCTGAGATTTATCCCCTACGATATCCCTATATTTAATTTCAATGCTAATTGGATTTATTCACTTTGTATTTGTATATATTTTATATATTATAGGAAAATGTTATATGTTTTAAAAAATATTTTTATCTCTTACTTACCTTTGCTTCGCTCGAGTGCGTATCTAACGTATTAAATATGTATATAAAAAAGTGTGTACCTTAAAAGATAGACACATGCTATCGCAGATTTTTCTGTAGGCCTTTTTAAGGCCTAGAATATTCTAGTACATTGTTTCGATCTATCTCTTAATGTTTATCCGCCCATGTAAGCGTACAAAAACAGTTTTTTTTTTGATAAAACACAGTCATTGTTCAGTTTTATATAAAATATTTACAAATTACACCGACACCTTCCTCGTTTATCACTCATTCTATTAGTGAAAACCATATCAAAATCCGTTGCGCTGTTTAAAACAGACAGAGGCAGTCCCCAAATGTGTATGAAGGACAACTCGGCCGAACCAATCATTGTAAGTTCCCGTGGAAATGAAAGTTTTACTGTAAGCATATCCTAAATGTTGACCCGAGTAATACTTTTGCGTAAAATACAAGCATATACAGACATACAAACAAACAGACAAAAATTCCAACAACTATAGTTTTGGCGTCTTTATTCTGTACACAATAAGTCATTGTTGTTACTTTATTGTAAAAACGGGGATTAAACGGTAAAAGTCATCAAATGTTCGAAATTCAATCATTTCAGAGAAATACAAAGTTTTATGAGCTTAGTCTTTACCGCACAATCCTGTATTCGGTCCCGATCTCATATTAAAACCTCAATGTAAAGTTATAACTCTGAGATATTAGAAATCTGCGACCGCCGCAGGTGGCGAGATCGTTCCCGCATCGACTATGTTGCACACAAGTGTTTTCAACCAGAAAGATAAATTTACAACGACTGCAACCGTTTTAAGAAAATGTAAAACTACGATATAACTTTATTTTCACGGTATAGGATTCAATTTGTACGTATTTTCTAACATGAACTATAATCCAAATCAAGCTTTAAGCTTACATATGCTAGGCTTTTTGAACTTTCGCTTTTCATTACAACAAACTGCAAAAAACAATGTGTAATTTCGAATAGGCTTGGTCAAAATGAAATGCCAAACTATTGTTTTGACTCATACTCCATTCGAAAAACTTTAGACAGCTTTACATTAATATTCCCGGTGCGATTCTGAGGAATAGATCAGAATGCAATTTAATACACATATTATACTAGCATTGCCCGCGGCTCCGGCCGCGTTCAAATGACCAAAAACCAAATCCTTAAGTTTTACATATTATACTCTTACATAGCAGTTTTAGTATTTTTTCTCAGAAATGAGACATTTTCCCGCGGTAAAAAGTATTTTAAATGTTGACCCGGATAACCAGCTACCAAATGTCATCAAAATCCCTCCAGGGATTAACACGGATTTTAACACGTTTGGCTCAGTTTGTAGTGACCCTACTTGCTGCGCCAGCGGTCGCGGGTTCGAGTCCCGCTGGGGGCATTCATTTGTGTGCTGAGCACGAATGTTTGTACTCCAGTCATGGGTGTTTATATTTATAATATGTATGTATTTAAAAGTTATATATGTATAATGTATCAACTATCTGGTATCCATAACACAAGCCTAGCTTACCATGGAACTAGATGGTGTTGTGTGTTAATGTCCTGACATATTTATTTATTTATTTATTATTTATTTAGTGGTTTTTCTATGATGCGGTAACAGACAGACAAAAATTCTAAAAACCATAAATTCGGCCTCTGTATCGATTATAATGTTTATTCCAACAAGATTTTCCAAAAATATTTAATGTACAGATTCGGCTTTGTTACAATTTTATTATATGTATAGATTTATTTATATTGAAAGCTTGTAACTCTTTTAGCGAGCTTACCTACTTTACACAAAAAAAGTATTTTAGTTAAAAAATATTATTTTTACATATAAACACAACTCACTCCTTTATTGTTCAAATGATTTAGATTGATTCAGGTTATAGCCATATTTGAAGTGGCAAATAGGTTAATTAAAATTATTTTAGGGCAATATTGAAACACGTATTGAACGAGTATATTCATTATACACTGTATTTGACACATCAAAAGGCTTAAACCAAATAGCAAGTTAGAGTAAGTAATGAGAATTCCTGCATATATTTTTATTAAATTTTCTTACTGACAAGGTAAAAACAACTTTTCCACTCATTCTAAGCGAATAAGAATTTGAAAAGCTGCATTTCCTGCTATGCAGTCTACATTTAGACTTCGTTAGCGGCATCGCGTCGGTTGAAAACTTTAAAATTTGCTTTAATGTGAAACTTTTATATTCTTTCATATCTTTTTATGTAACAGTATCTTAATGGACTTGTAATTATTATATGAAAAATATAGTATAACGACAGGTAAAATTGTTATGTTCTTTGTAAGTCATCTATTTTAATATTATGAAGAGGAAAAATTAGTTTTTTTTTTGTTTGTTAGTGTCTTTGTATCGAATAGGTTCCGAAACTACTGAACCGATTTAGATAAAATTTGGTAAGAAGATAGTTTGAGACATTGGAAAGGACATAGGATAGTTTTTATCCCGGAAATCATCCCTTATGGGGGTGAAAGTTTGTACGGGGAAGCAACCTAGGGACGAAGCAGTCGCTAGTTACTTCATAAATTGAATAACTTTTACTTTCATATATTTCACTACTTCACAAAATATTCTAAATCACTAGGTTTTAACAATAGCATTACAATATTTCATATACAAACATACATGCTATAATTAAAACAAATACGAACAATGTACATTGTTAGAGGTAACATATTAATTAAGGCATAATTCTTCATCTGAAATACTGAAAACCAGTAGTTAAATAAACTACAAAAAAATAAAACAATATTTGTCATAAAGTTATCCCAACAAACGTCAAGTTTAATAGTGTAGTCAGATGCAATAGCTGTATCTGAGATGCCTCGTTAACGCTACAAGATGATTTATAACCTCAGTGCAAATATCTAGTGACTGAGCTAAAATTAATAAACACTCCAATAATAGTTTCTATTTGAGTAGCCATTATTGTACGTAGAGATGATACTTAAGACTTGTACAGATAATATAAATCAACTGAATTATTATACAAAATAGAAAATGATTTCAAGAGCATAGCTTTATTTAGATAAAGATTGATTTGAAATATTGAGATATTATTATACTTGTTTTCTTTCGCAAATCCCTTCATTTTTACTGCTATAAAATGTCCTGACCTATATCCTGCCGACCAGTGGAAGTCCCGTTAAAATCGATTGAGCCATTCCGTTACCGTTCTGTTTAATCAACAGCTGTTCTCATCATCTCAATAATATAGCAGTAAGATAATATAAATTGAGGTATCATATTCCAAGAAACGCGTTAATTTTAATATGTTGTTGCATATTATGTCGAAACAGCTAAAATATTATTTTATGAGTACCAGTTATAATATTATTAAAAGTATACATATATGATGGACTATTATTATTCAATAGCAGAACTCGCGGATTCGCTCGCGCTAAAACTACAAAACAACTGAAAAGGTAGGTTTTATAAAAACTTTCATGCCCTATTTTACCTCCTTATGGGATGAATTTTGAAAAATGCTAAAACATGTATTTATTTAATTGTATTGAAGAGCGTTAATACCAAGTTTTAAGTAATTCTGTTTAGAAATATTTTATGGATTGTATTATAACGTGTTTTCCCGTGGAAATGAGATAATCTCTCGCGGTAAAAAGTAGCCTATATCACTCTCCAGCCCTTCAACTATCTCCACACAAAAAATCACACCAATCCGTCACTCAGTTTCAACGTGAAAGAAGGACAGACAAACAAACAAACAAACAAACAAACAAACAAACAAACAAACAATCAAACAAACAAACAAACAAACAAACAAACAAACAAACAAACAAACAAACAAACAAACAAACAAACAAACAAACAAACAAACAAACAAACAAACAAACAAACAAACAAACAAACAAACAAACAAACAAACAAACAAACAAACAAACAAACAAACAAACAAACAAACAAACAAACAAACAAACAAACAAACAAACAAACAAACAAACAAACAAACAAACAAACAAACAAACAAACAAACAAACAAACAAACAAACAAACAAACAAACAAACAAACAAACACACTTTCACATTTATAATATTAAGCATGGATTTCACGGTCACAATGCTTTATAATAATCACTAGTGGGACTCGATGTTATCAATTTGTATGGTAAATCCCTCTAATGTATCAAGAATGACCGTTACTTGAACTGTAGCTTACCGCGTTATGGCATTATAATTGCCATTAAAAAATACAATCTAAAGCTTTTAAGACTTTTAATGACGACACATCACTCACCATCACTACAGACTAAGCCAAAGCTTAGTTTGTAGTGATCCTACTTGCTGTGCCAGCGGTTGCGGGTTCAAGTTCCGCTCGGGAAAAATCATTTCTGTGACGAGCACGAATTTTTGTACTCCAGTCATGGGTGTTTATATTTCTAACGTATTTAAAGTTATATATGTGTAGTGTATCAACTATCTGGCATCCATAACACAAACCTAGTAGCTTACCATGGAACTAGATAGTGCTTTGTGTTAATGTCCCAACATAGTTTTAAGGCACAGATTAGAGATACTACATTATACTACGGCCATACTCAGGCAACTGACTACTATGAACTTCTGTTACTGTAACCCTAGCATCACGGTAATATTACATTTACCGTGCTAGTATTAAATATACCTATTAGATATAATGAAAAGCAGAAAAGCAAATCTTTTTTTAATGCTGTCGGGTAAATAACCATAATTATACTGTATATTCCGTAACACAAAACTATTTTTTAAATCAAGTAATAATATCACAGTGACATATTTGTATTACAAAATTATGAGAAAGAAATAAAAAAATATGTTGCATTTATCTTGCATGTATTAAATATTTTTTAATTTGTTTTGGGCTTAAAAATGCCACTATTGCCAAAATGGATTTAGAATTTAAAAATAAATGTTAAAGAAAAAGAAAAAAAGTAAAGTCACTATGTCAGTCATTTATATAATTGTCATTTTAACTGTTTACTTATATTATTATAAACGTACAACAAAATTCTAAAACGAAATAAATTCATTAGAAATTGCAAATTACATATGAAAATGGAAATAACTCGATCAGCATCACACACGAAGTGTATCATAAATCAGTTATACTACAATTTAGTCTTCATATTGTAATGCACAGAATAAAATTGCTTTATTCATATAATATGAATATGATTTACATTAAATTTTAATATACTTTGGATTATGAAAACAACAAATATTTCTTTTTTAGTATGTAATTTAAAATTTTTGCAGTTGGAAAAATGCTATGTTAACCAATAAATACACCTAATAAAGTCTAAAAGGGTCGTTTTTCTGCTTCAATTCGCCTTTTGTATTTATTAGATAGAAATATAGAAGTGTTGAAATCAATTTTTATTAGGTTCAAAATAAAGGTTAGTGCAATTATAAAGATATTATGTTTTGGGTGATTAAATTGAAAAAATGCCCATCATAAGATATTAAAGCTTTAAACTGTATGTAAGTATATTTGTTATATACATACATAATAATGTATCAAAAATATGTAATATCTGAAGCTCGATCTGCAAGCTGCTCGGTATACTTATGGCCGGTATCATTATTGATAGGTTATCTTGTAGGTTATCCTAATTCCTACCAGCAGGTATACTGGGAGATCTACTTGAGTTTTACCATGGTAATTAAACTAACTGTCACTGGCGTCTCAATAATAACATTTCATAGATCTGATGATAATTTTTCTATGCACTCACTATTTTTAGTAAGCGATAAGTGCCTCGAAAGACATACTATTTATTGAAACGTAACAGTCGTTGTTTTAACAATTTTATACAGATAGATAATTTATCGAGACCAAACGTTAATGGGTAACCACAAAACACGTGTGTTTTAGGCGCGCGTAAGTAAATTGTTGAATACTCTACTCAAGCCATCAATTGAATTTATGTTTAACTCCTATATGTAGAGTTTTAGAGTTCCTGACGACCTTGTGTTAAATGCATGTAAATAGACAAAAATATATATAAATTGTTGTAAACCTATATATTGATTTGGTTCTATTATACACTACGAACTTCTTAACAATAATGTAACATTATAAAATAATTGTTATTAACGTTTATATAACATAATCCTCAAAATTGTAATTTACATAAATAATATGTACCTATTATGTATATATCAACAATATTTTCAAATTAATAATTTTTTTAATTTTATTGAGATTTTTTAATTTATTGTAGATAGTAAGAAAAACCTACTAAAACTATTATATTATTTGTTATGCCCTTGATCTAAAACAAAAAGTATCTATATTTTATTCAATTTAAAAGCAAAAATATTTTTCCAATACAAAATGCTTTAGCTGTCAATTTATCGAGAATAATGGCTATTGGAACGCAATCTGGAACCGCCTGCCCTTTGATAAAGGTATCTCAATAAAAGGCCCGCATACAATTAATGATCGAGAAATAAAATTATTGATAAAGCTATTAGTACAAATATTTTACAAATATGTGTATTTTTAATGAATTAGCACATTCAAGTGGGGGTGGTACGGTCATGCCTCCAGACGTATTGATGGTCGATGGAGTTGACACGACTGATCTCAATAATTTATTTATGTTTTTTTTTATAGAGATAGGAATTTCACAATTAATTTGTGTGGAGTTTTTACGTCGCACTAAAGTAAAGAGATTTTATATAAACATTTTAGTAGACTAGTACGATACTTTTTAATTTTAAATAAAATTATCTTTTCATACATAGACATACTACACAGACTACACAGGAGAGTCTCTCCCGTGACCATGATTGCTCAAAAGCATTTGAAACGTCGGGAACAAAAATTCCAAAATAAAATTTTAGTTAACACCTCCGTGGTTAGTTTCCTGGAAATCAATTGTTAACTGACATGCCGGCGTGCCCTCGAGCCTTGAAGCGGCTAATATATTTAAAAATAGAAAATCTTATAAAACAATAGGTAACATTGTATTAAGGATATATATAAACCATTCTAAATGTAATCTCATTATTCAATCCAATATAGTTACGTTTCACTTGTAACTTCTGCCTTTTTATTATAATAACATAAAAGACCAGCAAGATTTTACGTCGAGTCTGTGGATTAAACGAGGCTTAACATTTAAGAAGCTTACGCTTACCGCCGTCGCAGCTAAACACCGATCCCGGCCTTTGTCTAAACCACAAGTGACTCGAAAAAGAACTTGTAGTGACTTCAGTAAGCTTTCGAACTCCATCAATAAACCTACTTTTAAGTTAGAGTCCATATGTTTAAAGTACATTTTGTAATATATTTGTTTATGTCTACATTATAAATAGAGACATCGACGTCATTTAACACAATCATTTATTTACAATAGTATAGTATCTGCAACAGCCTGCTACATAAATAGGTATAATTAATTTAGTCTAAAAACTCTAATATCACCAAACATGACCGCTGTTTTCGTATACTTGTAATACAATCTTGTAAGTTGATTTTAACGTGTTTCTTATTGTCACCAACAAACAGACACTTTAACATAAGCATGAATTTAATATTTTAAGAACTTAAGACAATTTTCATCAGAACAATTCTACTCTATATGTATGTAGTAAATACAGATAAAAATAATTATTCTCTGGTAACATTCAGTTATTCAATTTGCCAGTTTGTTGATTTGACAATTGATTTTTGATATGTCAAGTAGACAGTTGGGATCCGGATTCCAAGGTGAAATGTAAAACAAGCATATAAAGAGAGCAATAAATATAACTGTTAATAATCAAATACTGTTTTTTCTGGAAATCCTTATGAGCTGTTTTACTCTGTATAATACTGTAATAAAGAATTTATATAAGTGTGTAAGCAAATTTGATCGAGCGTAGCCTATTATATATTTATGAAAGCGTGGAACACCACGTAGCATTAGAGTTTGACAAAATCCAATATCCACGTTAAGCTACTGAGACAGAAATATTATGCCTTTATTTCTCGTATTATCTTCTATTACTTTAACACGTATATGCATTACCTTTGGCAAATTAAATTATTACGTAGGTCTTAAATTTGAGTGTGAAGATGAAAAAATATAGAGTACAAAAATGTTCATTGTGAATACAAATCTCATTCTTATTTTACTCTAAAATGAGTAAGAAATTTCCGTTCCTCGCAGGAAATTTTAGCGGGTGTTTACGTATTTACAGTTACTTGTTGCTTGGGCAGAGATTAAAAATCTTTTGATAGTTCAAGAACAGAAATAATGTTTTGTTAAAAATACCCTGCATTTTGAACGAACAAAGCTATTCGTGTACTTACAGCTTGAAGTAAGCTCTTTGAATGGTCTACTTAAATGTGGTTTAAGAAGGCCAAGTTTTAAGAAGGCCAAGTTTTACTTAAATATACTTTTTCGTAATTATTTAGAAGAAAAGATTGAAAAATTAAAAAAAATAATGCTCTCTTGACATTGTTTAGCTACTTACCACAGATTCACCCAGAAATCTTTTGCAAAAAACTAATAACCCTTGAAAACTACTCATTGACCTGGATAAAAATCCAATATTACCATGTCCATCTCATAAACTGTTTCAATGTAATGTAAATTATATTTCGTTTTTTTATAATAAAATTATTTTCTCCCCGTATGTAAGAAGAATTAAGGACAAACAGTGCTTTATATTCATAGTCGTAGAGAGTGGACTGAGCAATACTGTCATGAAATTTATTGAGAGACTAGCGGCCCGTCCCGGCTTCGCACGGGCATTAAACATTACATTTAGATTTGTTAATTTTAACACATTCATAATAATAATAATAATATGACACATATTCATCCCTTTTTGCGTCGAGCTCCTAAAAAAGAGTAAATAAAAAAAAAATAAGAATAATTAAATTCAGATATTATTTAATGATTTTTTTGTATTTATGTGTTTTTTTTTGTATATTTTTGGGGTTTTTTTCTTTTTTTTGATATATTTTTTTAATTTTTTTTTTTTTCAATTATTGAGGTCATAACCCTAAAAGAAAATACATTTATTTTGTTAGAGCTTCTCTGTAAACAATATTTGATGTTGTTTTATTTTGTGGCAGCAAAATAAATTGATTTTCAGGGGCTCCGACTCGCGATAGACCAACATACAGTTGACCATGAGTAAAACATTTCTTTCGCAGATCGATCCCTACTAATTCGAAGGTTTGGCCTTGGGACTTGTTAATTGTTAATGCGAAAGATGTTTTTACCGGAAATTGAAGCCGTTTAAATGGGATTGGCAGATCAGTTGGGATCATCGGTATCCTCGGTATATGAGCTAGTTGACCACCTGCTGGGCCAGTGATAATAGTTGCTACTATTAAATTGTCCTTTAACTCCTTAATAAGCAGCCTCGTCCCATTACACATGCTCGGAGGGTTTAAATTTCTTAAAAGCATGATTGGGATTCCGATTTTTAACGTCAATTCATGGGTGGCAGTCCAGAAGGGTTTAACGAATTTAAAAATTCCTGTGGATAATGGACTGCATCTTCAATATTCGTTACAGTGTCGATCGATTTGTATGTTTTTGTTTGGCCGGGGACTTTTTGAACAATCAGATTGTTTATTTCATTGACAGTATCATTCTTAGGTGATACTATAGCCCGAGAACACAGCCAATGGAAGTCTCTTTCGTGCAAATTCTCGATATCAGGGTATACAGAATCTATTAAATTTTCCAAATTATGGAGTATTTGGCCTAGAGACTCATCCAGAAGAATGTCACAATGACCGCTTAAATTTGGAGTTGGAAAAATTCCTTCCCCAAGTTTTAGCAGTTGCTGTGGGAAATCGCTATCAGTGATTCCATGAAGATGAGCTCTCATATTTGTCCTTAATTTTAATGTTTCAATCGTAGTCCATAAGGGAGACGATTTCAAGCATGCCTTGATGATATCTGCTCGCGTGCCTCTGTTAATAACGGGGAGAGTCTGTCGAAAATCTCCAGCAAATACAAAAGTAATCCCGCCCATGACTGCAGAGGAGTTCCTTAGATCCTGTAAGGTTCTGTTCACGGCCTCTATATGTGCTCTATGGCTCATCGTGCATTCGTCCCACATAATCAATGAGGCGTCTTGTAGTAATTTACCAATAGGTCCATTTTTGCGGATGGAACATGTAGATTGTTGTTCAAGATTGACGGATAGTGGAAGTTTAAAAGTAGAATGAGCAGTTTTGCCATCCTTCAAGAGAGTTGCAGCAATTCCTGAGGAAGCAACTGCTATTGCTATCTTCCCTGATTGTCTTATCTTAGCAAGTATCAAATTTGCAAGAAACGTCTTTCCCGTTCCACCAGGTGCATCCAAAAAGAAAACTTTTCTTTTGTCATGGATGACGCTATCGACTATAGTTTCAAAAGCATGTGTTTGATCTGGGACTAACTTTGGCAGGTTTTCATTGACAAAAGCGGTCAAATTATTTGTATCATAGCGATGAGTCATAGTCTCTGCTGCATTGCTTTCTGTACGAACTGATGATGGTAATCCGAAATCACTTAGGCTTTTGTCATTTAATTGCAACAGTTTATTTTCTATTTGTATCAAACCTTCGTTATAAATGTCCTCATTGTATGGTAAGGTGATGTCTTGATTTTGCTGTCTGACTCTGTGTCTAATATCTTCACATAAATCGTCTTTGAAAATGTTCCATAATTTTAATGGTTCCGATGGCTGACAAAATAAAAGTATGACCACAAACAATTCTCTCAATTGTAATGGACATTGAGAAAGCGAAGCTTCTCTGAGAGTATTTTCCCAATGGTCATCGTTTTCTAGCAAACCTCTAGCACGGCAAGCAGCTTGATACGTTTCTTTCAGAACTCCGTCAACGGTTTTCAAGTACTGGAATGAAGTTGGACCGCGTACGTGGTGTAGCAACATCCTAAGATAGAAACACTCGGATTGAGAAGGATGGACACCGTAGACTCTACCTAAAGCGGAATCTTTTTTTATGCCTGGATAGCCAACTACATTCTCACCACGCTTCCTTCTGGTGAACTTATTATTGGCCCATGTGTAGTATTGCGGGACTTCGTGGTAAAGAAGTGTTTTTGCGAATTCATCTTCATTACAGAGCTCAAAAAAAGCCAGCAATGTTGTTTTACGTGGATTTTGGGCCACTTGTACAGCCGTTTCTGTGGTAAAATACACCCTTTGGCCATTTTCTAAGTGGACAGCTAACTGCAAAACTGTAGGATGCCGCTCATGGATCGGGAATTCGAATATTCGCCAAGCAGCTTCGGAAGTACTTATGTAACGGCCATTTACGTAGTTTTCCACTTCATCATTTGGGTTTCTGACGCCAAATGTAGCTTGGTCCGATCCTTTATTTATGTATTTACAAATGTATTTGATGGCTTGAACTGAGTGACAGTACTCTACATTTATGTGAGCATTAAACGTCCTGCACAAAAGTGGAGAATATGGGACAATCCAACTATTATCTATAGTGAAATTTCTGCCTCTGATATTTAGCGAAGCGCTCAGTCCTCCATTTGCGGCATCACGACGACGATAAACTGGATATCCGTCCTCTCCAGTCTGAGTTTCGTTGACTAAACGTCGTGGGTATTTTTTTGTGCAAATACCGTTTTTCATACATGGTGCTGATAAGTTATGTTCTCCGCATGGTCCGTGCACCATATTTTTTGTTACGATATCGTACAATATCGGATCGTTTTGTTGGTTGGGCAGTTCCGCAACTATGACGCTATCAATTTCGTCTGGTTGGATTTTTGTTTCTAGCCAAAACAGCAAATGACAGTGTGGTAAACCTCGCTTCTGCCATTCTACACTTGCCATGTAACATTTCACTTTGCCGAATATTTCATTTTTAACAAATAAATTTAAGAATTTCTTCATTTTCAAATGAAACACCCTTGAAATGATGTCATGACGATCGAAAGATCGCTGATCAGGTAGTAGTTCCGCTTTAATTTCAGGCCATTCGGGGTTGCACGTAAATGTGACAAATAAGTCTGGTCTCCCGTAATTTCGGACATAAGTCATCGCGTCTTGGGTTTTTTCATGCAGGTAACGCGGAGAACCTGTAAATGAAGATGGCAAGATTACGCGTTGACCGATATTTGATGGGTCAACATTTCCGTCTTGATTTAAAGCATCTCTGAGATGAATGTATTCTTCAGCCCTTAGTCTCTGTTGGTTACGACATATGTAATTCAATCGTTCCGATATCATTTTTGCCATCATATCGACAATATATTGACTAAATAAGTCCCTGTAATAATGTAATGCATTAAAACAGTTAGCTCTAACCATCAACCTAAATGTACCTTCCTGCGGAATGGTTAAATAATAACCGTCTTCTCCTTTCACGAACATTAAGGGATACTGTAGTGGATCATACGATCGGTGTAACTCAGAGACCCTTTTAAGTTGGCCGTCTCTTCCGTGGAGCACTATATCTCTGGGGCCTTTTTCTTCGTCAACCAAGAGAACGGCTACCTCGTTTACAGCTGGAGCATTGTATCTACCCGGGTGTGCTGTCTGTGGTGGGCGGTCGGAATGAATAATTAATTTTAAATTATCCGAAGAATTGCGTTCTATGTTTTGTTTAAAGCTTCGTATATATACATTGTGGCTATTCAGTGCGGTCTGTAGTTCGTTAATTAAATCTATCTTCAGCGTTGGAGCTATGTTTGACCTCAATGATAGCTGATCTGCGTCTGAAATGAAATATACCTGCAAGTATTGTGGATTTTGGCCTGGTGGTGGTAAAAGGCTACCAATAAGATGATATACCTGTCCCTCTATTTTAAAAGTTGGCATAAAATTACCCTCTCTTATTTCTTTGGCGCCAAACGAAGTCATTTGAAATAGGCTATTGTACTTACGGATGTTGGTTATGAAATGTCTAGATAGCGAATGATTATTTGTCAAAAGATTTTTTATTGGCTGTGGTGGTTCCTGAATACTGGGGAGACTAACTTTTCCAGAAGCACAGCACATGCCATTAGTTTCATCGACCCATTTTTTGGCTGAACACTTAGGGCAGATCTTATTCATGTCGCCGATTTGGACGGAAGACTGTTGAGCATAATCAATCTGTGGATCGTATCTAAAAGCCGATCTTTTACTGTGGGCTAAAACTTGATTGCGACTTCTCGCTCTTGACGTCTGTTGTCGTTCTCTCTGATCTTGAAGGCGTTGGAAACGCTCAGAGCTTGATTCCCTAGTGCGAGATTGAATATTTCTGATATTTTGCTCTTCAAGCCGCTGCAAACGCTGAGTACTTGACTCTCGCGCATGCACATGAGAGGTTCTTAGATTTTGTTCAGTAAGGCGCTGCGAACGCTCAAGACTGGACTCTCGCGCGCGTACCTGAGAGGTTCTCAAATTTTGTTGAGCTAGACGCTGTAAACGCTCAAGACTCGATTCTCGCGCGCGTGCTTGAGAGGTTCTCAAATTTTGATCAGCTAGTCGCTCTGAACGCTCAAGACTGGACTCTCGCGCGCGGACTCGAGAAGTCCTCACATTTTGTTCAGCGAGCCGTTGAGAACGCTGCAAACTGGATTCTCGCGCGCGTATTTGAGCGGTTCTCATATTTTGTTCAGCGAGCCGTTGCGAACGCTCGGTACTCGACTCTCTAGCACGCGATTGTGCCACATATTGTCTATGAATTGAAAGACGATTTTCAGTTTCTGATGAAGATTCTTCATTTCGACGTATTTTTGATGCCCTGGCCTGGGAACTATTTCTAGAAAGTTGAGATCTTGATCTTTTAGGCATTTCAAAATGACAAAAGAAAAAATGCCTTTGAACTAAATTAGCATAACTGTAAGCTATATATGCTACTATATTACAACGTACACAACTACCTACTATTTATTAAAATTAAATTGAAAATCATGAAAAATATTCAAGTAATTTATTAGGTTAATAACTAAGTGAACAATATTTTATATAAATGGGTTTAGTTCTGAAAAGAACTTTTTAAATCGGTTTAGTTACTTACTAAACGAATTATTATCAAGCGTAAATTCCGCACACGTCCATCACGTAGGGAGCCGACCGCGCGAGTAAGCCGCGCGGCAAGTTTATTTCATGATCTTAACCCCCCTCCCGTACCCCTGCCCGAGTGACGCCTACAACGCATAGCTAGCCGAATACAGTTTATTTTTTAATTTTTTTTTAACTCGTGATATCTTTTGAATGGATTGTCAGAATCGAATAATTCAAAAAGTAATATAAAGATATTGAAGCAGTCTTAAATAATACATCATTTATTTTGATAAGGGTTAATACCAAGGTACAAATAAAGAGCTTTTTGTAGCGGTGGTATTTTAATTTCTTTTTTTCAATAAAAAAACGCTTATTGTGACATGACTGTAATAGTTAGAGATATGCTGCCGCTGATTTTTTGTAGATAATGGTGTGTTCTAAAAAAATGTAGTATATCATTTTGTTCTATCATCAATAGTTTTCGCAGCGCACGCGATGTAAGGTAGTTTTTTGATATTTTTTTCACACCTTGGATTACGTTATCGTAATTTTAGTAAGGATGCCTATTTTTTTTGAAAATGAAATATAGCCTATGTCACTCAGAAATGATGTAGCTTTCCAACAGTGAAAGAATTTTTCAAATCTGCCAAGTAGTTTCGGAGCCTATTCAATTCATACAAACAAACAAACAAACAAAAAATCAAACCTTTCCTCTTTATAATATTTGTATAGAAAACGAACGCGCGGCCAATACCTGTATTATATTCAAATTTGAATTTATAAATGGAATGAAAAAGAAATAATTATTAAAAATTATAATATTATAATGGAATGTAAAATCGTTCTAAATATCTATCTTCATTAATCGTATTTCAATTAATACAGAAGACTTCTGGCTGCACATTCGTTTTGTCTCTGTCGCTTTTCCGCCATTTTCAACTGACGCCTGGCAAAGAAACACTCAGTCCACTCTCTATGTCTATATTTATATTATACTAATGTTCGCCGAATGGTCGAAATTCGACCTTAAAAAACCATAAAGCTCAATAGCTAATAAATAAAAAAACGGTTGACAAACAAAGAACTAATGGGTACTGAACTGTTTTATCCTCACCTATCTATACAAATGGATTTTTATGGATAGCACTATAACTCGTCAATACCTACTAAACAAAAAGAAATCGGTTGAAAACTAAGGAGAAAAAGGCATTGAATTGTTCATATTTTGCCTATTTATATACAGACTATAGCGACTTACCGTAACTTCGTCTTTTAAGGCTTAGCCAGCGTAAAGACATGTAAGTTTCTAAGGAGGACTCGATAGAAACAGTTATTGTGTGAGAATGAAATATTTTCCTGTAGTAAGAGCCAAGAGGTATCCTAAATATTGATCCAAGTAATAAGTTTTCACTACACAAAATTTAGTTAAAATCGCTTCAGTAGGTACTTCTTACGTGAATCGCGCACACCTTTTTCGATGAGTTACTATTTTATTATATATAGATTATTAAATACTACATAATACTAGCCCACCCGCGTGCTTGCCCAAGTAATTTATTTATTATTTGTAATGCTTAAAGGTTGTAGCTTGATGCCAGCTAGAATTTAACCATTCTCAATAAATAGATTATATAATGCAAAAATAATTTGTCAAATCATACCGATCTAGAGAATAGCGCGTTCAAACAAACAAATAAATAATCTCCTAAGTTTTATATATTAAATATGAAACTAGATTTGAAGTGATGATTGTGGTTGCTACTTAGGGATGAGGTCACCTCTCTATCTAAATGAAACCCCTACAGCAGAGCGCTTTATAGCGGTACCCGTAAGCCAGCTCTTGAGTCAAGTTGATATTATAAAATCAAGATGTTAAAATTCAGTGGACCGAATAAATTGGATAAATGCTCCTATCGTAAAGAACAACAGAATAATTTAGCATACTATATCTAACGATAGCCATTATGCAGATTTGATCAAAGACATTACCGAAATAGCTATTTCATACCTCCGTATCATTACGTTGGAACGCGATCTACAAATTTAAGAATATTTTTCATATTTTCCTATACAAATCGCTCCTTATAAATTTGGCAAGGCAATGTTATTTGATATTGATATATAGTTTTTTTTTAATAAAGATGGAACAAGCAAAAGAACACTAACTAGATCTACTATTAAAGAGGTGTTATTTTGCTTTGAACTTGAACTATTTAAATATCATGCTTGGTTTTTTTCAAGTTATTTTTAACCACTGAAACCTTCCACTATATTAAATTAAAGCGATCTTTTAAAATTGATTCAGAGATATCCAACTACTTCCCTCTCAATACTTTGACGATACTTTAAAATTTGTTCCATTTTCTCGGTCACCTCCGGAAAGGAAACGGTCGGAAAATTGGATAGACGATATTTATTGTGGATGGTTTATTTAGAATAAACGGAAATTGAAAGAGTAGAAAATTTGTTTTACTAAAAGTATTTTACATTTACACTACTTTATACCTGTACCTTAGAAATTTATCTAAAAGTTGATATAAGTACATACATACATATACTATAAATACCTATAAGACTACAATATATACATATATACTACATAAATATATACGAACAACAATAATTACATGAAAGTAATATATGAGCATATTATTAAGAGCATGCAAAGATAAAAGTTTATTTGAAATATTAATCTATACACCTATACTATAATAAAACAGTAGAAGTCGAATGTCTGTACATAGCAAAAAATGCTAAAAACCGAGTCAAGGGGATGTTAGAAGACAAATAGAACAAATCCAGAATTTTATCAATTTTTTTGTTTCTCTGTTTGTCTGTTTGTACGGGTTAATCTCCGAATCTATTGGACCGATTTAAATGAAATTTTGCATGGTGGTACCTTATATTCTCAGTCAACATCTTGGATACTTTTAATCCCAGAATATTAAAGAGTTCCCGTGGGATAGTTAAGAAAACTATAGTATCTTATACAACTTAGCACACAACAACTTATGCACCTAATTTAGTAAAATTTATTATTCTGATACCTTATATTGCCGGTCAAACAACAGGTTACTTTTCATCCCGGAAAAATGAACGGTTCCAGTGGGAACTAATAGATCTCTATTAGCGTTTTTGTAGAGGCGAACCCGAGCGAAGCGAGGGTGAGCCGCTAGTATTGCATATAATAACACGCATACACAAACTCATTGCTTATGACTCACTCATTAGAAATAATTGCCCTAAGCAGAAATGAAATCTAATGAATAATTGTTCTATATCAGACCATTATAATGATTTTAACCAGCTTTCAATTAATTTGCATTGTTAACAATCAAGAGAATATTACATATTTGAACAATATGTGTATAATATATTCACTCGAAACAAAGAGCATTGTTTTAGCTCTAGTAAACCTTTCATAATGCCTAGACTTGACTCAGCCGTAGGAAGAGACGCTTCTCATCTTAGCATGTAGACTTAACAGTTAACAATGGTTTTGTTGTAAAGATCTAGTTGGTAATAAAACTAGAAATAATGGACATAACTAAAAACTCACAACTCTTCTTAGAAGCACCATCTTCTCAGCCTTTTTAGTATTGTCGATATAAGAAAGATCTTGGTAAAGTTTTTTTATGAAATAAGTTTTTATTATACACAACACCCACTTATAAAAATTCTGCTTATAGAAATATTTTGTGTGAAATAGTTGCTATGATTTCTTACAATATTTATTAGTTGAAAGCGTTCATAAATAGCCATAAATCATTATTTTTTACTTGTTTACAAGAAAGTGTACTTCATGAAGATTTTTTTTATTTAGTAACAAATATTACAATCATTTTCAAGTTAAATAGTGTTGAAACAGTAGTTGAATCTGAAATGTACGCTCGTTAGCGCTGTGACGTGATTCATGCTCTTTGTGCAGATGCAAAGAACTTAGTTTTATTGAGAAAAATATTATACATAAAAATATTCTGTTATAATTTTTGGACTTTAAGATTAGTGCATGCACAATACTTTGTTACTAGCAATACCAAATAACCTATGTTTATCAATTTTAATGAAACCTCATACGATATTTTTGCTCTTACATTTTTACACAAACTTCTTTGTGTCCATGAAGAAGTACTCTTTGTCATATTTTTGTAACACATTGATTGACTTTAGTGTTTGAAAAGAAAACTATAAGGTTTATAGAATATGTACAATTCTTTGACATCTATACGTATAATAAAAGTGTACCTGATCGCTGTCTGTTCATTGAAGATACTCGAGAAAATTTATTAGTCTTTATTAACGCAATAGAACCCAAAACAATTATTTTTAGATTGTTTTGTCTGTTTACCTGTGTGTTTGTCAGCGCTGATCTCAAAAACGGCTTAACCGATTTGGTTGCAGTTTTCACTAATGTATTGTAGTAAGCTTCACTTAACATGTAGTATTTTGCTTAATATCAATTGGTTCGTAAATAAAAAAGTAACGTCAATTTAAAAAACCACCCAGGGACGAACCCGAGCGAAGTGAGGCTGAGTCGCTAGCCTTATAAAATATATCTGTATAAGAAAACTTTTCTTATTACGTTTAGTCGTTGATATCTAAAGAAAGCACTTCCTCACACTTTAGCACTTTTAGAAAAACAAAAGCTGTATGTGGAAAAGACGAAACTATTTTCTCATCGATAGATACGAGTATCTATGGTTTCGATTGGCAGTTTATAAGAGTGTAGCGTGCAACACTGATTGGTTGCTACGACTCGTTGGCTTGCAATCTGAAACGGTATTAAAGTTAACGGTTATTTTCGCTTTGTTACATACAATTATACAATTTTATCAGGATATTTATTATAATAGGTACGTACTATACCTATTGCGAACACTGGAAATCACTATTTAAATAAAATAAAAATAAAGACTTTCTGCTTACCACTAATAAGTATAATGGTCTAAGATCCGGTATAAGTAATATTTACCCTCATCTGTTATTTAATGATAATAAATAATATATGCTAAATAATGTATACATCGATACATCACAAATAGGTTGCCTAGCTAAATCACGTGCCGATAATGTTAAACAATTTTTTTTTTTATCAACTTACCTGATTAGTTATCAGGGATTAGTTACAAATCTATTATCAGCTGAGAGAATATACCGCAAGGAATTGAAAAAATAAAGGTTGCCTACTATCCTCTCCGTGCAACTGTGAAGTTGCCAGGTTTAAACAGGTAAATAAGCGTTATTAATATATCATCATAAGTTATTTATTCGATTTACATATCGAATGAAAGCTTATTTTATTCCCAATCCAACCGCATTAGGTTGCCTTATCAAAAAGTTCGTTGAATCTACGGTAGTCTTTTCAGATCTTCAATTTTCTGCGCGAGCGTTGAGAGTGACAGAGAAGCATTGCGCAATTCCATTTGATAGACAAAGATGCACAGAGTTCTTTTTAAAGATGAATCCGATAATGTAAATATTAACAACGATATCATATTATCTACCCTTAATGCAATTCATTAAAAAAAAAGAAAATCAGTTCACGTTACTCACGCAAAAAGAATTACAACTGAATAACGTAAGATCATTTTGTAGTCCTCCAAAAATATTATAAATGAACTTATGAAAATATGTATAATAATTATGTTTAGGTATATATTTTGTTGCATTTTCTATATTTATAGTTTACCCTCCGGTTAATCTGTGTGTATACTGATCTGACCCTTAGCATTGTTTACGAGGTTCCCAGAAGTTGGAAACCAATATTTGCTAGGCCCTTTTCATCTTTTTAATCTCACCGCTGTGAGCGTTTGCTCGTATTAAATCTTGAAGTCACTTAATTTATTCATGATTCCACCCTTATAATATTAAAGCAATTTTATCATCTGCCTTTAGTAATTATATACATAAATATTGTTTGACCAAATTGTGTACTGTGGACAGGATTTAAAGAGTCAGAATAATAATTGTTGTAAAATTTATATATGTATCTCTTAACATATTTCTTATTGTAACGTTTATTGACATCGTTCGCGCATGTCTGATATTTCAGGAAACTAATAATACAAATATGTGTGAGGAAGCTACAGGAATAATTTTATATTTACAGGATTTTTTAACTTGACATGCCTCGTGGATGGCTCACTCCGATACTATCAGGAAAAAGGAAAATAAAGTCACATTTTAAAGCCTTCTTGCCGAATGTCGAATTCTTGCAAAGTTTGAAAAAAAACTATATTATCTATAAATACCTACTGAAAGTTATGCTTGTCTGAAATATTAATATGCTCATTTCCAAAACTTCGAGTGGCTTTTCGAAACACCTTCACTTTCAACCATACCTGTTGAACGAGTGCTTACGTGAGGTGGAGTTAGAGTTGGCGAACCATTACGAGAATAGTGGAAAAGTTTTACATGTGAAAATTTAAAGTGAAAAGCTAAGGAGAATTTTATTATACCTATTTGGTTCTATATTATACTTTACCGTACTTACTCTACCCATCAAAAATAATAATTTATTAACTCAGCACACTTCACTCCGTTTACAACTGCTAAATTCATATCATGCTCCTTGCTTTCAGCTGGACACTTTTTCAACTTGCCTCTTATATAAGATGGGTACCTCCATAAAGCAAACTTTGCCTGCCACACAAAATAACGAATTGAATAAAGCAAAGCTCAATAAAATTCTATTACTTCTCTCATAGTGAGTAATATCATGTAAATAAATGTCTTTCATTGTCCTCCTTTCAAATAATTATTATAATGCAGTCATTACTTTAATGTCATGCTTTGTAACAGCAGCGTGAGTAATATCTAAACCAGTTTCAAAATTAATCAACTTCAGTTTTCATTATAAATTATAATCTATACATATAATAAAATTGTAACTATTTGATATTTTTTGGAAAATCTTATTGAAATAGACATTGTTATCGATACAGAGGCCGAATCTATAGTTTTTAGAATTTTTGTCTGTCTGTCTGTCTGTTACCGCATCACGGAAAAACCACTGGCGGAATTTTGATGAAATTTGGTATGATGATAGATGGTTATCCGGGTCAACATATACGCTACTTTTTACCGCGGGAAAATATCACATTTCTGAGGAAAAATACAAAAACACAAGAACTGCATTGTAAGAGTATACTAATATGTAAAACCTAAGAATTAGGTTTTTGGTCATCTGAACGCGAGCGGAGCCGCGGGCTACGCTAGTAAATAAATATAGACAAACATTTATAGTTATCGTAGCTATTACATTATTATATTATATATTCTTACATTTAGTAGAATATTTTTAATCATTTTTTTTTTATTATAACAAAAGATAAAATGCTATAAACAAAAACATGGATTTAGTTAAATTTAAAAAGCAATTACCTACTCGTAGAACGTGACCATAATCATTTACCATCCATTGACAAATGGCATAGCATCTCATTGCCATAACACAGTGTAGTTGGCTCAAGAGTTTTCCCCCCAAATTTAAGGGAAGGGAAAAATTGCACCGGGGTTCTTTTTAGGGGGAAAAAAGGTTTAGGGTTTTATTAGAGGAAAAATTTTTTTGGAGTTTTTTTTAAAGCATGACTTAAATATAAATAACTTTAACGATTCTTTTTATTTATAAATAAAAGTATTTTTTTAAATAACTAACTTTACAAATATGTTATTTATGATTATTAAATTAATGATAAATAACAAAGCACATCCTTAACTTTGACATTTGTAAATGATCGAACTTTTTATGAGTAACTATTTTAATTTTTGAATTATTTTATAATAAATACGACATCCAGGGGTGAACCACCTCATAATGACATAACTGGTAACATTTCTAAGTTCGTGCTGGTAACCGGTGTAGCCAACTTAGGGGCTTTTTCCCCCACCTGGGACTTTTAGGGGGGGGAAATATTTAGGGTCTTTTTTAGGGATTTGTAAAGTTTAGCTTAAAGACTTGGAAATTTGAATTGGATTATTTTCTAAGCTATCTATGAAATTTATTATTATTTTTAAATGGTTATATGTAATTATTATAACAATAACCACAAATAAGTTTTTACACTACTTGTAATCATTTAAAATAAAACATATATATTTAAAAAAATATTAGATAAAAACCTATAAATTTTTCAAATTGTCACTTGTGGGGTTTTAGGGGTTTTTAAATTACTTTTAGGGGGATAAAATTTCAAGTGTTGACTACACTGACATAACATGTCAAGAATGTTGTTAAGCTTTATATATGTAGCAATATACTCTATGTGTTAAGCCCAACTGGCACTCCTAGAAGCCACGAAATAATAGAATTTAATCGAAAATATTAAGGATTTCATATATCAATCCTTGGGATCGCTAACCGTTACGTTTTTCTAATAATGTCAGTTTTACGCAACATTTATTATTCAATAGTTTTATACTTTTAGTCCCTATTCCGTTTTGTATTTCGTATTCAGAATAAACAAAGACTCTGTCACGATTGATCTGAGAATAATCATGCCAATTTCAATAAACATCAAGCACTTTACACATGCTAGTAGAATATTCGTTCTACTTCTATCCGTTTTAAACATATTGTAAATATTATATAGGAGATTATATATTCTGGAGAAATCTTTCTTCTACCTGAATATGGCCCTGTCCGCACTGCGATATATCACCGCGCGATTTTTATTCTCGCGTATTATATTCCGTGATCAAAATTGTACTTATTACGTACTGCAAATAAAATTTCGTACGATTTTTGTCAGTTGGATGCAGTTCCCGACTGAGACAAACGTCTAAAATGATAAATCTACTATATCTACTGAGACATTTTAGTAATCTAAAATGATGTTTTTCTACATTAAATATCAAGAGCTGCGAAAATACAGTAAAAAGTTTTTCGGATATTACAGAAAGACTACAAAATCATTCGATAAACCAATAGCGTCGGTGCACGACTGAGCGAAACGCGCGAATTTTATTTCGCAGTGCGGCCATAGCCATACTTCTATATACTGTACAAAACATTTGCGTGGAAATATATCCGCGCCGCATTGCGTTCAATTTGCATCAAATCACAGATTTTTTTTCCGCGTGAATTTTTAAACGCCAGTGCGGATACTCCTATAAGATTCAATGTGTTACAGAATTGCGAGTATAAAAACACACGGACGGACAGGGCGTAAAAGATAGCTTATGCACTATGGTTGTCTACAATTTAAGCTTAGTTCGATTCAACCGGATTTGTTGACTGGCAAACACATTCAACCGAATTATACACAATTTTTTATTCTTAAAATTGAAAATAACAGATTTAAAAATACGAATTTAAAATATATATATATTTATAAACATATTTAAAAACCTTACGCTCGCGCCTTTGTGGCTAAACACTGATCCTGGCCTTTATTTAAAGTAAGTACAAGTGATTATTAAAAGAACTTTCCAGACTTCTGAGGTGAAGTACGTACTTACTACATAGAAAACACTACCTTTATGGTTCATTTTTAAAACTGCATCGCGGTTCCACCTTTATATGATCACATTATCATAATTTATAAAATTTATATTTTTTTGTAATATAAGTATTTATAATATAACTAGCAGAATCCGCGGCTTCGCTCGCGCTAAAACTACAAATTAAATCTCTAAAGAGGTAGGTTTCATACTAACTTTCATCCTCTATTTTACCCTCTTAGGGGTTGAATTTTGGAAAACCCTGAAATACGTAACTAATTATTTTTGCCTTACTTAGGTAATTCATACGAAATTTAATGCGAATATGTCCAAGGAATAAAAAGATTCATACAATTATATATCCCCTATTTCACCTCCTTGGAGGTTGAATTTTGAAAAATCCTTCCTTAGTGGATGTTTACGTCATAAGAGGAATACGTGTGCGATATTTTAAGTTTCTAGCCCTAAGGGTTTGGCCTGTGCGTTGATACGCTGTCAGTTAATCACTTTTGCCTTTTATATACATATATAAATTATACAAAACTACTTGAAAGCTGTATAAAATAAATGTATTTTTTTAAGTTGATATTTATCAATAATCTTAAGTAAAAGAAAAATATTAAGTTGTTTTGTTGATTTCAAAATAAATATAGAAGAGACAAAATATCTCGAAATATCCTGAAAGTAGGGCAGGGCAATATTCTGAAGTAATGTGATAAAAGAGATGGCTTTAATTTTGTGGAGTTGTAACTGAAAAAGTATATTAAAGGAAAAAATGTTATGGTACTACGAATTTACGTCAATGATGAGATTTAAAAATAAATATTAATTATAATAAAACAAAATCTATATTTTTATCATCAAGACAGTAGCAACAGATTGTAATATCTCTAGACCGATTTTCCGAGACTTACTCGGTAATGGATTACCGAGAGTTCAGCATTCGGCTTGATGAAGAGTGCTCGGGCAAAGTAATCGTTGTTTGAAGTGAAACCTATAAAGGCATAAGCCACGGCAAAATTGTGAAGCAATGTTCAAAGTTCAATACTTTTATTTTATTAATTATATAATATAATATCTTAATAATTATCGTAGAGTTTCCATATACATTATTAAATTCAAATGCTTCTAAAATAATACGGAACTCCTGAAAAACTGGAAAAACAATGGACGTAAATTTAAAATAAAATTTTCGTCCATTTTTTTCCCAGTTTTGTACTTTCTATTGTTGATTTGTTTCTTCTGTCTTGTTGAAAATCCCTATGACTATGTAATATGTTTTTAAAACATCATTATTTTTAATTAATCCCTCCACGACCGCGGACACGCCAGCGTTACAGTTAACAATAGATTTCTTAGAAATTTAATTAATTTCTTAGAAATTTACCTGGATGTAGTAAAATTACACTTTTGTTAGATAGCGACAGTTAAAAAATATGATTTTTTTATACTGGGATTTTTGTTATTTCTTAACGTTATATAACTACCTAGATGATGATGATAGATGATAAGCCGAGCATCATAGTCATTGCACAAGTTACGAAGTAAGTAACTTAACAATGTTGAATAAAAATTAAATAGCACCTTTTTTAGGACTGTATACCTTGATTTTGGTTGAAAATTGGCTTCCTAACGAAGTTACGTTCTGATCTACAAAGAAGTCCCTTTAGTCATTTATCTGCCAGTGCGTAAATCTCTGGGGACCTATCGCTGATAAATAATGGGTTTTGTAAAAAATAATGTGGATAGTAAGTATATTGCCCTCTTGTATTTTCCCATTAAGTACTTTTATTATGTTAAAGTAGCTATTAGCTTTTGCAAGAAAAGCATCAACAAAATCTATAATTATTTAGAAAATGTTAGATGATGATACAAGAGATGCTCTAAAACATGTTAGAAATAATTTTAACCTACCTAAATAATTTTAAGGATAATGATTCATCTCTGTAGGTAAGTAATATTTTCTTAAGCTTCGAAAATTTGAGATTGTATTCAAATAAATAAATATGTTGGGACATTAACACACAGCACCATCTAGTTCCATGGTAAGCTACGAGGCCTGTGTTATGGAAACCAGATAGTTGATATATTCGTGTTCATCACACAAATGAATACCCCCAGCGTGATTCGAACCCGCGACCGCTAGCACAGCAAGTCACTACAAACTGAGCCAAAAGGGTCGTTATTAAAAAAATCTATGGATTTTTATTTTGATTGTTAAACTGATCGCACACAGCAATTATAATCACGAGAGAGACCAATTTGTTACATGTCACAATTATAGTAGTTACTACAAACGGTGTCTATCCACAAATTAATTATTTGGAAAAAAAGACAGATGGCCTCGAAATGAAACCTTACGATTTTAATGAAATATTTAAAAGCAACGCTTAAAGTAATTTCCAGTTTAGGTTTTTTATATATTTATCATAATAAATTAAAGTATTTTATACAATACGTGTACCAGTGTTATTCTGTGAGAACTTTCATAGAACTTAATAGCTGAAACCGCAATCATACTTTATAGGTACTTAGTAAGAGTGTTCTTACAAAATAACAATATACCTATATGTAACGAAATATTATTATCTTTTTAAGCTTTAACATTTACAGACAGACACTTTGGTTGAAAACAATTTCTATTCAACAGCATTATTATCAGCTAAAATTTTACTTTTAGTTAATATTTTTATTTACAGTAGCCTACGGTCTACTCTTTACGGTTACGGTTACATTTCACATTACCGTTTTTTAAATTTAATCAGTAAAACCGAGCCTACGGATAACAAGCTTTCTAAGGGCTAAATAACTAATCAACCTTTCGGAGTACTTTTCTTATTCAGTTTCATAAAAAATAAAATTGCTTTATTTTACGCCTCTCTCTTTTTACCTTTTTAACTAAGTATGTATATATTGTTTAAAAACGGTAAAACTATGAACAAATGCCTATATCAAGATAATTTGTTTACATATCAATATGATTATTCGATGTAATAATAAGGTTCTTCTCACACGCTGTTCTAACTTTTAATTCTGTCAAAAACATGATAATTACCTTGTCTTAGTATCTCATGATAATTCGACATCTCAGAGAATTTAAGTTTTTAAGTTTTATAATTATTTACTCAATTATAATTAAAGACAGATTGATAATATACCTACTTATTAGAAAACTAAGCTAAGTAACTAAGCTACTTTTCAACCGACTTCAAAAAGGAGGAGGTTCTCAATTCGACTGTATGTTTTTTTATGTTTGTTACCTCAGAACTTCGTCATTTATTAACTGATTTGGACAATTTTTATTTTGTTTGAAAGGGTATACTTCCAGATTGGCCCCATTTAATTTTCAAAAAAAAATACCACCCCTAAGGGTGGAAAAATAGCTAATAATGAATTTAACCTACTTCTAATTGTCATATTGACTTGAAACTTTGCAAGTGTTTCTATTTCCATTGATAGTACAGAGGTTCGGTATTGTTGACCTGATCTGATGGTAAGGCCAGAAGGTGGATAGGTGGAACTCTTCAACGACTAATAGTAGATACTTTGAATTTGGGCTTATTTTGTTTGGTTTGACAAGCCTAACATTTTAGAATTCTTACTTTGCTACTACTGTCTACACTAAAAAGAGAAAAATAAAAACTTTTTAACAAAAAAATAAAAAATGACTTCAAACAAAAGCACTAAAAAGTAAAAAATAACTGATTGGTAGTTTTCATTTACTATACATACCTAATCAAACATTTTCGAAGTCGGTGTGCTTTGCTTTGTATGGGCTGGCACCGATTTCGAAAATATTTGATTAGGTATGTATTTAATAGGTAGGCTTTAATTACTTAGCCAAAGCACACCGACTTCGAAAATATTTGATTAGGTATGTATAGTAAATGAAAACTACCAATCAGTTATTTTTTACTTTTTAGTGCTTTTGTTTGAAGTCGGTTTTTATTTTTTTGTTAAAAAGTTTTTATTATTTAACTACACCAAAGTATATTGCAAAATAGGGCTAATAATAATTAATTTATATTTATGAAATACTTATCTATTATGCATTTGAATTATTTACGAAATACTTTATAATTCACCATACAGGTATTTTCTTTGATATTAACAGAATTATATAAATTCTTCATAAAAAAATTATTAGTGGGCACTATATTTCCTAACTTGAAAAATATAAAATGCTATAAAAACTCGTAGAACGGCAAGATAAGTTAATAGAAAGCATGGTAAAGCATATATTATCTTCGAAATGTCTGTACTCGATAGAGCTGAGATATACATACATACATACATACATACATACATACATACATACATACATACATACATACATATGTATAATAACTGGATCGCGAAGAGTCTCTATAATAGATTCTGTAGCATAATATCTGTAGCTGATACGTGCCCCTGCTCTAACTCAGTTAATGAGGTTGAGATTTCGAAGGCATAATCCGCTAATAAAATTTTCGGATAAGACTAAGATGGATGTTCTTAGGAAACTTCTCCTTTTTAGAATATTAGATATTTTCGCCCGTTTATTTGTTTTTAAAGTATCTACCTGTAAGGATTTAATTTTGATTTTTTTTAATAAATGTTATATATTAATTTATATATACATAACCAAATACGTTAATAATAATTTTTATAAACATTGTTGTTGTATGTCGTCACGTAGTGTGTGTAAAAATACTTACTTAATATAGAGAATTAGATTAGATATTTAATATGTTTAAAAAATAGGTAATTGCGATAATATACAGCCGAGGAAAAAAAATTGGAATTGTATTTAATAGCCTTTTACGAGCTCTTAAACAGAATTAATTAAAAGGATTTTTGTTAATGTTGCTACAGCGTGTCGTTAATGAACGCAATAGCGATATTAAATATCGAAAGGTTTTAAGTGATTTATAATGATTTTCAAACAATGGAGCTGGAAATTTATTTTGTTACTAATCTAAAGGAGTCTATATCAGCTATCAACAAGCCCTGATTTCACCCAGATGTGTATGATAAACTTACACATAAATAAATTAATAGTAAAAAAAAATATTTAAAAAAACAAGCTTTTATGTAGATGGCAAATGCTCTAAAAAGAAGAAAATAAACTTTAAATTAAATCAAACCCATCAATTTATTACATTACACAATTTTAATATAATACTAGCGGTTAACCCTCGCTTCGCTCGGGTTCACCTCTAGAAAAGTACAAACAGATCTATCCCACGGGAACCGTACATTTTTCCGGGATAAAAATAAGTAACCTGTTGTTCGACCGGCAATATAAGGTATCAGCATGCCTATATTACTCAAGTAGGCTAAATGTTGACTCGAGTAATAAGTTATCATACAGGCAAACAGACAAAGAGACAATTTTTTTAATAACTATTGTTTTGGGGTTTATGTTGTGTACATAATACGTTACAAATAAACAAAAACATCTATCCCACTGGAAAAGTACATTTTTCCGGGATAAAAAGTAACCTATTTGTTATTCTGATGTATGAACTATATTATTGTAAAGTTTCATCAAAATCCAATCAGTAGTTTTTATGTACTAAGCTGTATAAGTTACTATAGTTTTTTGACGATTCCACGGAAACTCTTTAATTTTCCGGGATGAAAAGTAGCTGATTTGTTTTTGTCATGTATGAACTATATTATTGTAAAGTTTCATTAAAATCCAATCAGTAGTTTTTGTGTACTAAGCTGTATAAGTTGTTATAGTTTTTTAACTATCCCACGGGAACTCTTTAATTTTCCGGGATGAAAAGAATCTAAGATGTTGCCCGGGGATATAAGGTACCACCCTGCAAAATTTCTTTTAAATAGGTCCAATAGACCGGAGATTAGCCCGTACAAAGAGAAAAACAGACAAACAGCTCGCTCGGGTTCGTCCATACCTACGAATATGTTGTATTATCTCTTTAACCATTTGTCCAAATTATATGCAGTAAAAGGGAAAATTCTTTTGTTTTAAACATTTTAGACGATTAATTTGCTTATTTTGATAATAATTCATAATTGTTGATAATATGACCAATAAGCATGACCTACCGATTTAAATTGTTTTTTTAATATAAAAAACTACTTTCTGTGACTTAAATATAAAAGTTAGACATATGCTGTCGCTGACTTTTTTGTAGGCATTATTAAGCTTTACAACTTTTCTCTAGAACATAATCATATATCTCTCATAGTTAAGGCAGCGTTTGTAAGAAACGTTTTCGTTCGACCGTTTTTTCTCCGACTTACTTTGCAAATCCGACTACCACGAAAAAGCCTTTTCATTTTTCGGGTTAATATATAGCCTATGACACTTAGAAAGAACGTGGCTTTCTATTGTTAAAAGAATTTTGAAAATCGGTTCAGTAGATCCTGACATTACCCCCTACAACATCACAAACTCACAAGATCACAAACTATACCTCTTTATAATATTAGTATAGATAAAAGCTTGTCGCCTTTACATATTTTATTAAAAAACATAGTAACTTATTTTTTTCTTAAAATTAGGTACTTATGTCAAGATCAAGTTACATAGGTATTGTCTGTTCTTGTTTATCTAATCAGGTAAATAGCCGACCGATTTCAAATAATAGTTTATGGTTTAGAGGAAGCCTAACAGTAGGTACCTACCTACCTAGTTTTTATCTCAGCACAATAAATGGTTTTGATGATTAATTATAATTAGCATACTACAAAAAGTACATGATTTACATATTAGCGTACTGCAAAAAGTATTGTAACTAGTTTTATTTAGTTTGACCTATATTTCAAACAAGATTATGACTTATCTATACTTCTATACTAATATTATAAAGAGGTAAAGTTTGTAGGGTTGACGTTGTAGGGGGTAATCTCTGAATCTACTGAACCGATTTATATGAAATTTGGTAAGAAGATAATTTGAGACCCTGGGAAGAACAAAGGATAATTTTTATCCCGGAAATCATCCCTTAAAGGGGTAAAAATGGGGATGAAAGTTTGTATGGGGAATGAAGCTATGGACGAACCCGAGCGAGGCGAGGGTGAGTCGCTAGTCTATACAAATATTATAAAGAGGAAAGGTTTGATTTTTTGTTTGTTTGTTTGTTTGTATGAATTGAATAGGCTCCGAAACTACTTGGCAGATTTGAAAAATTCTTTCACTGTTGGAAAGCTACATCATTTCTGAGTGACATAGGCTATATTTCATTTTCAAAAAAAATAAGCATCCTTACTAAAATTACGATAACGTAATCCAAGGTGTGAAAAAAATATCAAAAAACTACCTTACATCGCGTGCGCTGCGAAAACTATTGATGATAGAACAAAATGATATACTACATTTTTTTAGAACACACCATTATCTACAAAAAATCAGCGGCAGCATATCTCTAACTATTACAGTCATGTCACAATAAGCGTTTTTTTATTGAAAAAAAGAAATTAAAATACCACCGCTACAAAAAGCTCTTTATTTGTACCTTGGTATTAACCCTTATCAAAATAAATGATGTATTATTTAAGACTGCTTCAATATCTTTATATTACTTTTTGAATTATTCGATTCTGACAATCCATTCAAAAGATATCACGAGTTAAAAAAAAATTAAAAAATAAACTGTATTCGGCTAGCTATGCGTTGTAGGCGTCACTCGGGCAGGGGTACGGGAGGGGGGTTAAGATCACGAAATAAACTTGCCGCGCGGCTTACTCGCGCGGTCGGCTCCCTACGTGATGGACGTGTGCGGAATTTACGCTTGATAATAATTCGTTTAGTAAGTAACTAAACCGATTTAAAAAGTTCTTTTCAGAACTAAACCCATTTATATAAAATATTGTTCACTTAGTTATTAACCTAATAAATTACTTGAATATTTTTCATGATTTTCAATTTAATTTTAATAAATAGTAGGTAGTTGTGTACGTTGTAATATAGTAGCATATATAGCTTACAGTTATGCTAATTTAGTTCAAAGGCATTTTTTCTTTTGTCATTTTGAAATGCCTAAAAGATCAAGATCTCAACTTTCTAGAAATAGTTCCCAGGCCAGGGCATCAAAAATACGTCGAAATGAAGAATCTTCATCAGAAACTGAAAATCGTCTTTCAATTCATAGACAATATGTGGCACAATCGCGTGCTAGAGAGTCGAGTACCGAGCGTTCGCAACGGCTCGCTGAACAAAATATGAGAACCGCTCAAATACGCGCGCGAGAATCCAGTTTGCAGCGTTCTCAACGGCTCGCTGAACAAAATGTGAGGACTTCTCGAGTCCGCGCGCGAGAGTCCAGTCTTGAGCGTTCAGAGCGACTAGCTGATCAAAATTTGAGAACCTCTCAAGCACGCGCGCGAGAATCGAGTCTTGAGCGTTTACAGCGTCTAGCTCAACAAAATTTGAGAACCTCTCAGGTACGCGCGCGAGAGTCCAGTCTTGAGCGTTCGCAGCGCCTTACTGAACAAAATCTAAGAACCTCTCATGTGCATGCGCGAGAGTCAAGTACTCAGCGTTTGCAGCGGCTTGAAGAGCAAAATATCAGAAATATTCAATCTCGCACTAGGGAATCAAGCTCTGAGCGTTTCCAACGCCTTCAAGATCAGAGAGAACGACAACAGACGTCAAGAGCGAGAAGTCGCAATCAAGTTTTAGCCCACAGTAAAAGATCGGCTTTTAGATACGATCCACAGATTGATTATGCTCAACAGTCTTCCGTCCAAATCGGCGACATGAATAAGATCTGCCCTAAGTGTTCAGCCAAAAAATGGGTCGATGAAACTAATGGCATGTGCTGTGCTTCTGGAAAAGTTAGTCTCCCCAGTATTCAGGAACCACCACAGCCAATAAAAAATCTTTTGACAAATAATCATTCGCTATCTAGACATTTCATAACCAACATCCGTAAGTACAATAGCCTATTTCAAATGACTTCGTTTGGCGCCAAAGAAATAAGAGAGGGTAATTTTATGCCAACTTTTAAAATAGAGGGACAGGTATATCATCTTATTGGTAGCCTTTTACCACCACCAGGCCAAAATCCACAATACTTGCAGGTATATTTCATTTCAGACGCAGATCAGCTATCATTGAGGTCAAACATAGCTCCAACGCTGAAAATAGATTTAATTAACGAACTACAGACCGCACTGAATAGCCACAATGTATATATACGAAGCTTTAAACAAAACATAGAACGCAATTCTTCGGATAATTTAAAATTAATTATTCATTCCGACCGCCCACCACAGACAGCACACCCGGGTAGATACAATGCTCCAGCTGTAAACGAGGTAGCCGTTCTCTTGGTTGACGAAGAAAAAGGCCCCAGAGATATAGTGCTCCACGGAAGAGACGGCCAACTTAAAAGGGTCTCTGAGTTACACCGATCGTATGATCCACTACAGTATCCCTTAATGTTCGTGAAAGGAGAAGACGGTTATTATTTAACCATTCCGCAGGAAGGTACAGCGCGTAACAAAACTGTGACGTGCATGCAATTTTATGCATTTAGGTTGATGGTTAGAGCTAACTGTTTTAATGCATTACATTATTACAGGGACTTATTTAGTCAATATATTGTCGATATGATGGCAAAAATGATATCGGAACGATTGAATTACATATGTCGTAACCAACAGAGACTAAGGGCTGAAGAATACATTCATCTCAGAGATGCTTTAAATCAAGACGGAAATGTTGACCCATCAAATATCGGTCAACGCGTAATCTTGCCATCTTCATTTACAGGTTCTCCGCGTTACCTGCATGAAAAAACCCAAGACGCGATGACTTATGTCCGAAATTACGGGAGACCAGACTTATTTGTCACATTTACGTGCAACCCCGAATGGCCTGAAATTAAAGCAGAACTACTACCTGATCAGCGATCTTTCGATCGTCATGACATCATTTCAAGGGTGTTTCATTTGAAAATGAAGAAATTCTTAAATTTATTCGTTAAAAATGAAATATTCGGCAAAGTGAAATGTTACATGGCAAGTGTAGAATGGCAGAAGCGAGGTTTACCACACTGTCATTTGCTGTTTTGGCTAGAAACAAAAATCCAACCAGACGAAATTGATAGCGTCATAGTTGCGGAACTGCCCAACCAACAAAACGATCCGATATTGTACGATATCGTAACAAAAAATATGGTGCACGGACCATGCGGAGAACATAACTTATCAGCACCATGTATGAAAAACGGTATTTGCACAAAAAAATACCCACGACGTTTAGTCAACGAAACTCAGACTGGAGAGGACGGATATCCAGTTTATCGTCGTCGTGATGCCGCAAATGGAGGACTGAGCGCTTCGCTAAATATCAGAGGCAGAAATTTCACTATAGATAATAGTTGGATTGTCCCATATTCTCCACTTTTGTGCAGGACGTTTAATGCTCACATAAATGTAGAGTACTGTCACTCAGTTCAAGCCATCAAATACATTTGTAAATACATAAATAAAGGATCGGACCAAGCTACATTTGGCGTCAGAAACCCAAATGATGAAGTGGAAAACTACGTAAATGGCCGTTACATAAGTACTTCCGAAGCTGCTTGGCGAATATTCGAATTCCCGATCCATGAGCGGCATCCTACAGTTTTGCAGTTAGCTGTCCACTTAGAAAATGGCCAAAGGGTGTATTTTACCACAGAAACGGCTGTACAAGTGGCCCAAAATCCACGTAAAACAACATTGCTGGCTTTTTTTGAGCTCTGTAATGAAGATGAATTCGCAAAAACACTTCTTTACCACGAAGTCCCGCAATACTACACATGGGCCAATAATAAGTTCACCAGAAGGAAGCGTGGTGAGAATGTAGTTGGCTATCCAGGCATAAAAAAAGATTCCGCTTTAGGTAGAGTCTACGGTGTCCATCCTTCTCAATCCGAGTGTTTCTATCTTAGGATGTTGCTGCACCACGTACGCGGTCCAACTTCATTCCAGTACTTGAAAACCGTTGACGGAGTTCTGAAAGAAACGTATCAAGCTGCTTGCCGTGCTAGAGGTTTGCTAGAAAACGATGACCATTGGGAAAATACTCTCAGAGAAGCTTCGCTTTCTCAATGTCCATTACAATTGAGAGAATTGTTTGTGGTCATACTTTTATTTTGTCAGCCATCGGAACCATTAAAATTATGGAACATTTTCAAAGACGATTTATGTGAAGATATTAGACACAGAATCAGACAGCAAAATCAAGACATCACCTTACCATACAATGAGGACATTTATAACGAAGGTTTGATACAAATAGAAAATAAACTGTTGCAATTAAATGACAAAAGCCTAAGTGATTTCGGATTACCATCATCAGTTCGTACAGAAAGCAATGCAGCAGAGACTATGACTCATCGCTATGATACAAATAATTTGACCGCTTTTGTCAATGAAAACCTGCCAAAGTTAGTCCCAGATCAAAGACATGCTTTTGAAACTATAGTCGATAGCGTCATTCATGACAAAAGAAAAGTTTTCTTTTTGGATGCACCTGGTGGAACGGGAAAGACGTTTCTTGCAAATTTGATACTTGCTAAGATAAGACAATCAGGGAAGATAGCAATAGCAGTTGCTTCCTCAGGAATTGCTGCAACTCTCTTGAAGGATGGAAAAACTGCTCATTCTACTTTTAAACTTCCACTATCCGTCAATCTTGAACAACAATCTACATGTTCCATCCGCAAAAATGGACCTATTGGTAAATTACTACAAGACGCCTCATTGATTATGTGGGACGAATGCACGATGAGCCATAGAGCACATATAGAGGCCGTGAACAGAACCTTACAGGATCTAAGGAACTCCTCTGCAGTCATGGGCGGGATTACTTTTGTATTTGCTGGAGATTTTCGACAGACTCTCCCCGTTATTAACAGAGGCACGCGAGCAGATATCATCAAGGCATGCTTGAAATCGTCTCCCTTATGGACTACGATTGAAACATTAAAATTAAGGACAAATATGAGAGCTCATCTTCATGGAATCACTGATAGCGATTTCCCACAGCAACTGCTAAAACTTGGGGAAGGAATTTTTCCAACTCCAAATTTAAGCGGTCATTGTGACATTCTTCTGGATGAGTCTCTAGGCCAAATACTCCATAATTTGGAAAATTTAATAGATTCTGTATACCCTGATATCGAGAATTTGCACGAAAAAGACTTCCATTGGCTGTGTTCTCGGGCTATAGTATCACCTAAGAATGATACTGTCAATGAAATAAACAATCTGATTGTTCAAAAAGTCCCCGGCCAAACAAAAACATACAAATCGATCGACACTGTAACGAATATTGAAGATGCAGTCCATTATCCACAGGAATTTTTAAATTCGTTGAACCCTTCTGGACTGCCACCCCATGAATTGACGTTAAAAATCGGAATCCCAATCATGCTTTTAAGAAATTTAAACCCTCCGAGCATGTGTAATGGGACGAGGCTGCTTATTAAGGAGTTAAAGGACAATTTAATAGTAGCAACTATTATCACTGGCCCAGCAGGTGGTCAACTAGCTCATATACCGAGGATACCGATGATCCCAACTGATCTGCCAATCCCATTTAAACGGCTTCAATTTCCGGTAAAAACATCTTTCGCATTAACAATTAACAAGTCCCAAGGCCAAACCTTCGAATTAGTAGGGATCGATCTGCGAAAGAAATGTTTTACTCATGGTCAACTGTATGTTGGTCTATCGCGAGTCGGAGCCCCTGAAAATCAATTTATTTTGCTGCCACAAAATAAAACAACATCAAATATTGTTTACAGAGAAGCTCTAACAAAATAAATGTATTTTCTTTTAGGGTTATGACCTCAATAATTGAAAAAAAAAACAAAAAATTAAAAAAATATATCAAAAAAAAGAAAAAAACCCCCAAAAATATACAAAAAAAAACACATAAATACAAAAAAATCATTAAATAATATCTGAATTTAATTATTCTTATTTTTTTTTTATTTACTCTTTTTTAGGAGCTCGACGCAAAAAGGGATGAATATGTGTCATATTATTATTATTATTATGAATGTGTTAAAATTAACAAATCTAAATGTAATGTTTAATGCCCGTGCGAAGCCGGGACGGGCCGCTAGTAAGTAATAAGCAGATCAAATTAAAGATACATTTTTTAACGCTGGGAAATGCAAATTTACGGCTAGGTACCACTTTCGAACTCAAACACTACGCCCGCAACGGCTAGCCGGACAAGGCAAACAACAACAACCATGGGGTTGCTCCCACGATGCACTCTGCTAGCAGAGAAGTACCAGGAGCAACCCGCATGGTACACCGCCCACCGCGAGAGACATCGAGTTAATATTAAAGACCTGTAAAGGTGACGATTACCCCTAGTTGAGTTAATCGGCAAAAGCTGAAAATTAATTAAGCTCAGTACAATGCTCATTTAAAGTTTCCAGGTCACCGCCCGCATCGGTTACATTGAATAAATAAATCAGCCGCATTAAATTTGTTACATGGAGTTTTCACTTTGTATGTCCACAGACATGTTGATATAGGTCTGTGAGCAATCCAAAACTGTTAAGTGTTTATAAATAAAGCGACATGATACGAGTATTCATTCGTTGTTGACCTGCAATTAGCTTAAATTTTAGTCCAGAATAAAATATTATCGGACTACTACTAAAATTGCGAAAGTTTGTGTATGTACCTATATTTGTTTTTCCTTCGCGCTGAAAAGTGTGGGCGGTTTGTTGAAATTCAGTACACGAATAGACTTATGACCTGGTACCCAGAATGACGCCAGAGCGTAACAGGGGTAAACCCAAGTTTACCATAAAACTTTGCCATCACTTTAGATGTTGAATTTCATAAATATTTTTTATACCATGTTCTTAAATAATTACGTGTCGAAATTCTCCCAGCTCATCCAACAGTTCCGGTGATTAGTCAGTTAGTCTATTAAATATACTTGTAGATTTAGACCATTTAATTGAATATACTATAATATAGTGTATCTGGCTAACCGCAGACACTGCTTGCTACGTCGAAATTAGGTTAAATTTTCTGCTGTTTTGTTAGCCACACAAGTTTTTCGGTCTGATTAAAGCATATATTATACAATGTACTCCCTCCACTGGGAGATCTTGTGAAGTATATAAGTGATAATTCCCATCAATAAATAATAAATATAGTTTGCATATTTTTAATCGACTTCCAAAAAAGAGGAGGTTCTCAATTCGTTGGAATCTTCTTTTTTTTTATTTAGAACGAAGCTACTCGCGAAGTTTCAGCTTGATAATGGACTAAGGATTATAATTACAACTAACAACTGAACGTTAATTAAGTAAAATGTTAACTGCATCATTGTAAAACGTAAGAATTACTTTAACATCCAAAAATTCCAGCCTTCGTGAAAATCCTCCTCTTTTAAAGGTTTTTTTTTATTTAAGTGTTACAGAGAACACATAGGACGTACGTTTTAAGTAATATGCTCTATTATTAATTTGATATATTAAACGATAAAAGTAATTTCAACTAATTTATAATTACATTTGATGGGAATTTAAGAAGAAACATATTTCGACGCCACAATATTATATTGAAATGACGTTTTGTCAGGAATTGAGGCCAACCCCAATTCTTATCTATAATATTAAAGAATATCGGTAGGAATCTGTCATAATTTGTACCTTCGTGTTTATAACCTACGAAAGTCAAATAATAATTAATTAATCGAAAAAATATAAGAAAACAGTAACTATTTTCTCATATTTTTCGATTTCGATAAAGAAAATAGATACCAGCACAAAGCCAATCACTTCACTCCAGTCGATGATGCTGACTTGGAAATAAGCGGTCGGTAGAGCGTGCGCCAGGCGGCAGTAGGCAGTCACGCACCTAGTTCAATCGATTCAGCAACAGGTCCGTTGAAGCGCTCTCTCCCTACCCGTATTTAAAACCCAAGAAGGTCTGCCAAATTATCAGATAGGGCTCGTAGTATAATTTATAATTACTATGAATCCTAACGAGTCTTGAATTATTCTACTAAAAAACGCTAAAATGAGCAAACTTACAATTAAGAATATGAATACCTAACATTTTGTTTTTGTGGGACACTTAATAAGTCTTGTTTTTATGTGTTATTTTTTTTTATTTGAAAATATATTATGTAATGAAATACATTGTTGCTTTTTAGGGTTCCGTACCTCAAATGGTAACAAAGGAACCCTTATAAGATCACTCTCTTGTCCGTCAGTCGTCTGTCTGTCCGTGTGTCACCACAGATTTTCTCAGGAACGGCTGGACCTAGCAAGTATATAAGATACTGAGGTTTATAGTCCGTACTAGGTGTATAAAAATAAGGCCCTGAGTCGACACGATAAAAAGATATGAGCAAATTTAGATTTTCGCGAAAACTTGTAAGGACCAAAAGTTACCTTAATTTTCAATCTTCCCTTCTGCTGTAAGACCTTTTTTTTAACCAAAATTGACAATAATTCTAGGTCAATCGGAAGTAATTACCCTATTTTGGGTTAGTATTTTGGGTCAAAAACCTATATGGTAGTTCCCGTTGACCTAGAATCATGAAATTTGGCAAAAAGCAAGGTCTTACAGCACCCGGGGCGCCGTAGTAGTTATGCGCAAGCGATCCTGCGGCGTCCCATTAAGGCAGAGGGGAGGGGAATGTCGGGTTTTAGTGGGTAGTACCGGCTCTTCTAGCCGGTGAGCCCCACATCACCACCTGGGGATCAGGTGGTATGCGTAAATCCATTTCCCGACATAAAAAAAAAAGAAAGAAAGAAAAAAAAGGTCTTACAGCACAAATAAAGTAAAAATTCCAAAAAATAAAAAAGCCTGTCTTTGTACGGAACCCTCGGTGGGCAAGTCCGACTCGCACTTGTCCGGATTTTTTTATACAAATAATACGGAATATGAAATTAAAACAAAATGTTTTTTTAAAAAACTGAACATAAACACTAACATTTTTTTCTCCAAAGAGCTATAACATATTTTTAACCGACTTCCAAAAAGGAGGAGGTTCTCAATTCGTCAAATTATTTATTTTATTATGTATGTTCACCGATTACTCGGAGACGCCTGAACCGATTTGGATTTTTTTTTGTTTTAAAGGGTATACTTCCCATATAAATGTTATCGAAATCGGTCGAGCGGTTTTTAAATTAATCAACAATAAATTATTTTTTTGAAATAAATTTTTAATCGAATATGTTATTAAAAAACTTTCTTCTTACAAATTACCTGCTACATCTACACTAAAAATTACATCTACACAATAAAACTTAAAAAACCGACTTCCAGGCACTAAAATGTAAAAAATAACTAAACGTTGGTTTCCATTTAGAATAGATACCTAATCAGATATTTTCGACATCGGTGCCAGCCGACAATGCTTTAAAATATGAATATCTAATAAGTATGTATTTTACGTATCGAAATATATTAGATTTGCTTTGCATCGGCTGGCACCGACTTTATAAAAATGTGGTTAATAAAGTACACTTTTTCAATGGATCAATTTAGGAGCGCATTGTTTTTGTTTCTTCGAAAAGTGTAGAGTTCAAGCCGAAAGAAATGAGGCAATCCTAAAAATTGAATGATTTTTTTTAAATGTAAATAAATATTCACTTGAAATTGGGAATGATTTTATGCCTCCCGAGACCATAAAACATAAATTTCTCGGATACAGCTACATATTTCAATTTTATATGTATATATTTCAATTTTATACGTGTATTTCGAACATGAACGAATTAACCACTGGACTAGACATATAAGCGGACGTACCTTTATCGGTCTTCTCAGTAACCAGGAGATTTTAGGCTTGGTCGTTTGTTTTTTGCGTCAGTCTCAAGCACTTATTTGTCAACAAAACATCTCCCAAAAAGGACTAAATGTTCTGTTAAATGATGTACAAACTATAACGGCGGAAGCAGCAGTATTTCTTTTCACTTGTAAATACATTATTTTATTACATTTATTGTTATTTATCACACAATTTAATTAAATGTAAAATAAAATGTCATATTATCCAACTATGTTAAATATAGTCGATATTTCTATGTATTGTTGACATCTGACAACCATCATAAAATCCCTGGATTATACCATTCAGAACAAATGACTAAACTGTCGAGTGAGTCCATTTGACATCGACTAGTGCTTGACAATGTCGAAAAATATATCGATATTTGAAGAAATTACTAACGAATTGTGTTATTTGTACAGTACAATAACATAAAATACTTTTACCACAGTATCCTACAATCTGATGACAATAAATTTATAAAAATATTTTCTAAATAAAATAAAAATATAAATGCAAAAATTATAATTAGTATGTGTACTTAATTTTTATTTTATTTTATTCCACATTTATATACTTTGGAATATTATTCCATTGTAATAATAATAAAGATCATTTTATTTCAACACATAAATTACACAAAATCAAACAATAATGTTTTAGCACTAAACTTCTGGGTTGGCGATTTGTAATAATACACTTTACCAATTGCACTAATTATTTTACTTTCACGATGCAACACTCACTTTAATTTGCAATCTCTTTTTCTTCTTCCTAATTTCACAAATGTTTATTAAGAACTGAGCAATATTAGGACTGTGTCACATTTTTATAACTACCCGAGACAATCAATTGCCAATTAAAGTAGTTCAATAACAGAATCAACAAAAACACTTTATTTAATTAAATTAGCTTAATATTTTTTTTTAATCTTTACAAAATAATATTTATTATATATTAATGGAATATATACCCGATATTCATTTGTTCATTAACATTATTATAGGCCAACAGAATGTTGCCATCAATGCCATCGTATTTATATAAATCAAATTAAAAAATAATTATAATTTGACACATTATTATTGCCTCTTTAATTCATTTATTTTAATTTATTAAAATTAAAAGAAGAAGAATAAATTAAAAGATGTAAAATATGATGAAAATGCTAACCAATGTCTAAAATGTCATTCATTGGTTCATCGATATATGTATTTTATCGATTACGTTCAAGCACTAGAAATATTGTATTGTGTATCAGTGTTTATAATAATGTAATAAAATCTTTGTGTGCGTTATGCGTCACTTGGTTGAACTAGTTTTCATACATTTGTATTTTATGTCAGGTCCAGTCTCTAATTCGTTCATGATTTCGAAGATTACATTCCCCTAGTTCCATTAAAATTAAAAAAATATATGACAGAAATTAAAAATAAAAAACCAAGAAATAAATAAAAAATGGGTATTTTGCAAATATCTCTAAAACTTTTTTTATTATGGAAGTTATTGTAAAAAGCATCATTTATAAAAGTTGAAAATTTTTACTAGACATACAACTTTTGAAGAGAACATTTTTCGATAGGACGTCACACTAAGCCGGAAATTGAAAAAAAAATTTTTTTTAAAGATTTTAATGCCCCTATTTCTCGGGGGTAGCTGGACTTCGGGGGCATTTTACGGATTTTTTTCCTTATATACCTCCTAACGTTTTGAAAATATACAACTTCAGGTTTTATTTTTTTTTTTGTTCTCAAGCCGGATTCCGATCGTAGTAACGAGTATGTATATAAAAGACTTAATTTTATTTTATTGCTATGACAGACATGCTTTCTATTTCAGTTAAAATAGTGCAAGTAGGTATTTTTTTTCTATTGACGAATATTCAGCATTTAAACCGAATGTAAAACGAATTTCGGCACATCCCTAGTAATAATAAGACTACAATACATAGCTGTTAATGAATACATACACAAGATCAATGAAATATGGTTTATTAAGAGTTTACCCTAGTTTGTGCTAGACAAACTGAGAAATCTTACTTTGAAAGATATGTTCTTATTATAAAACTATAATAAAGTACTTTGTACGGGTAACCTGTCTCTAAATACCTTCTTGTAATACCTCAAATTTTAATGGGAACCTCAATATATACCAACATAGAAATAATATACATGTGTACGACTCACACTAATGAATTCTGATGTGTGCAAGGAAAATATTGATGATAGATTGCTCTATTAATGTATGAATAAAAAGTTCTTTCAATGATTAAAAATTTAATTTAACATTTTATTTTATCAATGTATATTTTATATACATATCTTTAAAATAGACAAAAATTAAAATACACAAATACATAAGTACATTGACACACTAATGTGGAGTACATTACTACTATGTATATGTATTTAATTACAATTTTTACCATAATAAGTTATATTATGTTAATACATAGTTAAAAATAAATAGTTATTGAGGTTGTTTAATCATTTTGTGGCGACACATTGGCGATAGCCGCGTCAACATTTTTATGCCATCCATAATATAGATAAGGAGCTGAAGACTTAAGATTTATAGAAATAAATTGTAAATTTAAAATTTTATTAATAAAGATTATTTTTACAATGCAACAATTTGATAAGCTTTAAGTACGATATTCTAAAATTTTAAATACATGTGAATTATATGAACATCATGATAATTCTAATGGTTTATCAAAATTTATTGCTAAAACATCAGGTGTTCTCAGTAAGGCAGATGGTATAATAATATTAGCTGGAGTTTTCAGATCACTAACCAGTATTTCAGAACTATCAGGTTTCCAACCTGAAAATTTTGCTTCAAGAGTAGACTGTTCATATGTAATAATATTACATGACTCTCCTAGAATTATTAATATGCATTTATTAGAAACATACCTATTAAAAAGCATTTAAAATATAGGAAATACCTACATTCTAAGTAAACTAAGATATAAAGAATTGTTATATACTTATAACTCATCATAATTTTTGAAAAAAGCAAATCTTTACCTCTTAATTCACTAATAGCTTTCAGAAAAGATTCTCTTAGCTTAGCTCTTGCCTCTTGTACAGATATTTTCTCTTGTTCAGATGTTGACTCCTGAACAGAAGTCATTTTTGATATACTAATTTCTTAAATTAAGAAAACTAGTTACTTTTTTTATTTATATAAAATAAAACAAACTTCACATACATAATAAAATAAATTTATTCTAATTATTACGAATTATAACGGAAGTTTTAAATTTTGTAACCTCAAGGCTCAAAAATCTGACTTTTAACAGTTGACACTGACATGTTTTGGTGTTTAATAACAGACTATATATGCCGTAAGCCGTTCCTTAGTATATTAATGTTTATTATTTGTCTATGGTAGGTATATAAAATTTGATTAGATATTACATGAATATTTATAGATATCGGTAAATAATATGGAATAACCATTATCAAAAATGAGATAGCGTAGCATATCAGCATTGCAGCTACAAAACAAATTTTTTTTTACGCAAATTCAGTATGTGCTATTAAATATCGATGTACTAGTACATTTTTAACCGAGCTAGCTAGCTTGCTTATATTTTTCGACCTTGCCAAATAATAGTAATTATTGGATAAAATAGATTGTACTTCCTGAAATAAATGTTTACAATTATATTCATTTAATTTTGCCTCGTCAAGATATTCATTTCTATATTACAATAAAATCATTAATAAATTTAAAGACGATTGATTATATCACATAATCATATTAATCGACTTTAAATTTATGATATGATGTCGATATACAGGGATAAATAAAACAAAATTTATTAATATTAATTTATTAATATGGACAATCCCTATTGGTTCACATATTTAATTTCATACAAAACAAATTAATCACAATAATGTTATAGCGAAATAAAATGTTCTATAAATACCTGAAGTCACTCCTCAGTGGAATCTGGTTTATACAAATAACCTCCCTAGGGATAAAACATTTGGCGAGGTAGCTACAATTTTACACTTCTTACAATCTACATGGAAATTATAACAAGTTTAATAATTATAATTAGACATCGACATATGCGTAAAATCAGTGGACTTTGTGGGGGATATTTTATAATTTTACTGTATGAGGTTTTCTTTTATCAAAAATAGAATATTTTGCCTAATTTCATAAATTAAGATATAATATGGTAACTTTTACCATACAAAATAAAAAAGGAACATAAACGTATATTTTTACTACTTCTGTTTTTTTTAAGTCATAATTTTCCTCATTAGTGCATATAATCAGATGTCTATTTATTTAGGAAAGTTACATGCATTTCAGTAAATCATCATGGAAAATTGTTATATTACACGAAACTAATCTATGTCACCTCGAAACCGATGTGCAAAGTGACGGTTCTAACGACGAATGTTTTCGCCTCTTCGATGCTCGATGGGCAATTTCATAAGTACCTCATTTGTCTATGGTTGAGTCGCTTGCGCCGATGATCTTCGTCTATGGTTTGCAACTGAAAAGCCCATCGATACACTAGTAACGAGAATATTATAATATTTTAATGGAAAAACTGTCATTGACAGAGAATCTTTTTTTATTTGTAAATCGTACTCGATCATTGTCAGTTTATTCCATGTGGGATGAAGGGTATTATTAGATAGCATATAATATGGCATCAAGTAGCAGACGTTAAAAATAAAAAAACCAAATAAATTATAATGAACAAAAACTAAATATAAATAACTAATCTGGTTTCAAAACTTGTTGCCATATGTGGGTACCTGGAAATGCACAGAAGATGATGTAAAAACAGCATCCTTTTTGTGAAACAAGAAGCATATGGAACATGCTTCCTTCACTTGTCCATTTTGTTTATCTATTTGACGGAAATGCCTAAAAACGACGATGAGACTTGTTTGGAGGACATCGAAATAAGAATTTTGATTTAAAGCGACTTTTTACAACGCCCTAAAGGTTTTATCTAGAGCGTAATACCCAAAACCCAGTGCTGAATTTACACTAGGGGCACTCGGGGCTAATGCCCAGGGCGGCAAATCTTTAGGGGCGGCAAAATTCAAGAGGGTGAGAAAAATTCTTCGTGTTATCGAAAATGTTTTTTTTTATTTTCCAAAAAAATTATAATAAAAAAAAATTTAAACTTTCAACATTTTATTCAAAATTTCGATAAAACGCCGGTTTTTTTACTATGCCTAGGGGCGGCGCTAAGGTTAAATCCGGCACTGCCAAAACCTATCAAATACCTTTAGAGGCATTTGCGATCTGCGTCAGCTGTCTGTTGGACCCGAAAACCCTGATACGAAATAACATTAAAAGTACCTCAAACGAGAAGAAGTTTATGCGGACGGCCCATCAAAAATCTCATTGGTCAATCACCGCGTTCCTTAACATGTCAATTTTTTCGTGAAACTGACCAAGAAGCCATTCCCTCGCTTCCAGATATTCATAATACGTATCAAATACCTGCCAAGTCCGTCGGTGTGACGACAACTACCGAATCGAGTGCAAACGCATAACTCCCCGTATGTTTGCCATAAACGGAAGTTTTATTTTGGTATGTTACTAAAGCTGTAAAATAACAGTGTTCAATTTTATTACATATTAAATGTATAATTCGGGGATGATTGTGTGGTTGGGATGCCATAGACTTTTGTCAATGTGTTTTATTTGTGTTTTTGTAGCGATAGAATAAGTGAGTGCATTCGTATTTACTTACCGGTTTGAGGTGCTTTTGTGATACCTCAGTCTTAGCTAGTGGCGCTCGCGTGAACGCCGACGGGACCGCTCGTGTGAGGATCCTATAGAAAAATTTAATAACATTAATTTAAAACATTTTAAAGTATATATTATCACCCTGTTCTCTATATATAAACGTACATATAAAATAATTGTCTAATAGTGCTTAAAAAATTAAAAACAAAAGAAAAATGCACATAGTAACTCATTTCTAATACGAAATATCTAAAGCTATTACCATCATATTATATTTCTATAAAATAAATAAAAATAAAAGAAAATAACAAGTAGAATATACTAAAAATAAAAATATATAAAAAATATAACAATATCTCACGTCTTTCCCTGCGATGTTTCCTATCACGTTCACGCTCTTTATCGCGGTCACGTTCCCTCTCGCGGTCGCGGTCACGCTCCCTCTCGCGATCCTTGTCGCGGTCACGCTCGCGCTCCCTGTCCCGCTCGCGGTCACGGTCACGCTCCCGCTCCTCATGGCGTCCGCTTCGATCTTCACGACTTGATCTATTATTACATTAAAAACGTGGTACATTTATAAGAGTAGAAATAAAGTTTAGGTGGAGATAGGTACACATATTATGTTAAACATCATATGCATCTTTAAAGTTTTAACTACATATTATATGTACATATATTATTATTATGGATAACACGATTTTAATATGAACATGAACTATCTTGACACAAATAAAAAACCATAGGCATTTCGATTGATTCTTATGAACAAAATTTAATAAATTACTTTTAAAATCTCAATAAATCATGTTAAAAAAATTAAAATGGTTAATTTTTAATTTTTTTTTTCTTTTTAGTTTTTTTTTAGTTGTTTTGTCTTCTCCATATTATATATTTTAATGTTACTTAACATTACATTTTTTAAACAAAATGTGATAACCTAATAATTATAAAGCAAATTACCGATGCCGTTCCTTGTCTTTATCCTTATCCTTCTCTTTATCCTTGTTGTCCCTCTCCCTATCCCTCTCCCTGTCCCTCTCCATGCGCTCCCTGTCGCGGCGGTCGGAGCCGAGACCCCCGCCGCGGATGCTGCGCTCTCTCTCACGCTCCTCTCTACGCTTGCGCTCCTTCTCTTGTTGCTCTTTCTCCCTAGCTTCGTTCATCTCTTCGTAAGCTTGACGGAGTTTAAAGTAGCTGAGGAGTTGTATAATAATATTATGTAAAATCTATACTAACATTATAAAGAGGTAGAGTTTGTTTGTTTGTTTGAACGCGTTAATCTCAGTAACTACTAATCCGATTACAAAAAATCTTTTTGCATTAGATAACCCGTTTATTGAGAAAGGCTATATATTATATAATATACAGGGTGGTCCAAGAAGTGACGTCATAATTTTTTTTAGGTTCCTCACATCTGAGTGAATCCGAAAATACCAAATACCTCTTCAAAAAGATGCGTAGACATATTGTGACGTAAAGCAAAGAATAAAATTCAAAAATCGAAAGTTCTATTTTTAAATAAGTGTTTTTTTGAATTTTCTCGCGTATTTATTTTGATTTTTGGACCCTTTATTTGATTTTTGGTTTAGGGAACCAAAATTTTTTTATTAATAATTTTAAATGTCAAATATTCACGTAGATCTAAGAAGTGTTATGTGAACAAGTACGGACTCGAAAGTTCTAATTGTCTAAAGTCTAAACACTAATTCAAACTTACGCACGCCACATAACGTTTAATTTAAATCACGTACGTTTTAATTTTTTCATCCGAAAACCAATGAACAGAAGAGATTTGGAAAAAGGCAAAAGCGCAATTCAATTTCGAATTATAGTTCTTTTTGAGGACACTTTTTAGACACTAATTGGGTATCTTGTACATCAATGCTAATAACACTTACCCAACATGTTGTTTCCCTGAAAGATGATCGTCTATTCTTTGTTGAGCATCACCAACAATCAGGAAGGCGCCACACACGGGGCACACTTCCATTTGCTTTTCTTGAGCAGCCGCTAACTCTGCAGTCATTGACCAATGGCTGAAATTATAATAAAATATGAATAAATTTCTTATACTAATAATAAAAGGGCATAGCCACACAATACTGAATAAATTTATAAAATTATACAATGTCAAACCAAAGATAGATTATAATAAATGAACAGTAAAAAAAACATTTTCATGAACTAGCTTCTCTTTTAATATGTTAAACAGAAGAAAAATGCTATTGACCACTAAGTCTCTCATTTGGAGCTAACCCTAGATGTAGCAGCCAAGTCATGGAAGATTCTAGAATGAACTATAATATTGAATGCATATAAAAAATTTCATGTCTTTACTGTTGATGGTTGAAACGGTGCTCCGTCTAGAGCCAATTCTAGATGGAGAAACAGGTCATAATTATCATAAATAGTTATTATCTTTGGAACTGAACCAACATGTATAATTTTTACATGGTACGATAAAAGGAAGTGGGTCTAATTCTGCTTGCAAGATTTGACCCATACAAACTAACAAACATTGGAAGTTAAATAAAAGATTAAGTATACCAATTTTTATTATAAAAGGTGTTTAATAAGTTATTAACTTAAATGAAGATTTTTGTGTGACTCTGAGGTACATTTAACTAAAGATCACAAGAAAGTAGTTCTGCTATCTCCAGTGATATATACATTTTTCTGAGAACTCCTGAGAGAAAATCTCATCTAAAATAATTCACTACAATAAAGTATTATAAATATGTCTTTTATTTTTAATATATTAGTTATGTATTCATACCTATTCTCTTGCTGTTTCAGAAGTTGCTCTTTTTCTTCTTTCAACCTATCACACAATTTCATGAGTCCTTGAGCTTGTTCAACATTACCACAAGTTCCAGCTTCTTCTGCTTCTCTTACTAAACCTGTTATCTTCTCAGATAGCAGTTTCACCTAAAAATACCTTCTTAGTAAAAAGCTGCCTGTATCATATTTATAACAGACTATAATATATACTAATATTATAAATGTGAAAGTTTGTGAGTATGGATGTTTGTTACTCTTTCACGCCAGAATGGCTAAACAGATCTGGATGAAATTTGTGTGTGAAAAATGTGGGTAGTACTGGCTTTGCCGGTGAGTCCCACACCTCGTGCGTAAATGCATTTCCCAACGTTAAAAAAAAAAAAAAATAGGCTACTTTTTACAACAAAAAAGTGTACAGTTCTCATGGGAAAATTCGTTTAGTTTTTCTAGAGGTGAACCCGAGCAAGCCAAGGGTGAGCCATTAGTTACTTATAAAAATGAATATTTATTACTGTGGGATGAATGTGCATAAATTAAATAAAAACTATGAAGGCTAATTGTTGCTATGGTAACCATTGTTATTGTCTGACAAATGATATATAATATTATATTCTTTAACTATGTATGGGAAATTCGGTAAATTATAATTGTAATGTCTAATATGCCTTATTTAAATATTAATTTGTTTGAATCAAATTTAATTGTGATATGTGCCAAAGAAGCTTTACTTCAACCGCATGTGAAGGTTACACAAACGATTTTTTTTTTGTTGTCAAGTAAAAAAGATAAAATTGTTTTGAAAAAGGAAATGATACCTGTTCTTGGTTTTTCTCAGTTTGAGCTTGAGTCATAGGTGGACCTTCAGGTTTTGAATTCATCAATTCTAACCTCTGTTTACCTTTTTGAATCTTTCCTGAAAATTAGTTAAGAATTTCAAAATGTTTAACATTATATAGGCAAAGGCAATATACTGAACCAATTTAATTCTTTCACTGACAGCTACATTATCATTTATGTTGTCTTTTAGCCGAATCATCATGGTGTTGTCTAGCAGGTCATAAAAATTATAGAGCTCTTTTCATGTGCTGCTTTCATGGTTCTAAAAGTGCAAACATGAAGACCTTTAATAATTCTAAAAATATATCTGCAATATCATATATATTTTTGCAGATATATATACCCACTTTTTATGTTAAAAAACATATTTTTGAACTAAGTAATGTTTAGCTGTTTATTATTTTTTCTAAATATAATACTAATCTTTCGAAAAATACTGTAAACTGTATGTCATTTGGTTACATTGTTTAGGATAATAATACAATATTTGTACAGAAAAAGATCTAAAAGATGTTTTATCTTATAAATGTTCGTCACAACACCATTAGTAGTTATCTAAAGTAGGAAGCTACTTACTTTCAACATCACTAATCATATGACGACAAAATCGTAAAAACTCTTCAACATATTGAGCTTTCTTATACGAAGAATCTGCTTTTTCAAAGAGTTCTTTAACTTCATCATCATGTACCTTAGGGCAGGCCCCAAGATCTGCTCTTGTATTGACAAACAAATCATGAGGACAGAATTTTACCATGTAATATTTACAATACTGAAAAAAAGCGTTAGATAGTCAGCGAACACATGGCATTATTAAATTTAAAGAATATTCATAATCACAGAACAAGCAAGAAGCTCTTAAAAACGTTAAAATTTACTGACAAACATTCGATGAGCAAATACACCGACATTTTCTAGGTTAGATAATAATATTATACATGAAGTACAAGTACATTACTCACTTCTGGATCTTCCCAATTCGGTTTTTTAATTTTTTCATTTGGATTTGTATTTCGATGTCTTCCCATTAACTCATCTAACAATTGTGCTGCCGCTAGCACTGCCATTGTCACTTTTTTTTTACAATGATAAAATGTAAAATGAAAAATGAACAATTTCAACTATTCATTAAATATAGTATACATATTCTAAGTATCATAAGGATGGAAAAATAAATTTCTATCACACACGAATATTCTAAAATTATGCTCGTAAATTTTTTTCATAAACCTTTAAATTACAAGTTTATATATGTAGCAATATACTCTATGATTACAAGACTTGTCCATATCAGAAATATCCGCCATAATTTTAGTTTTTACTTTTTACCATAGACAAATTTAATACCGAGTACATACTCTCGGCTAAATATTCCAATATATGCCAAATGAGAGGATATTCTTTGCACCAAAGAGTATGATAATATACTGTGAACTTTGCAATCACTTCGCCTTGATTTGTCTCGCTTTCTTCTCTTTTAACTTGACTGTTTTTCCACATATATACACACCATGAACGAATTATGTTTAATTCGTTCATGAATGATTTATTTGTATCATGATACACACGAATCCTATCATTCGTAAATCGTAATATATATGCAAATCTTCTCATGTGTTCGTTATGACGGTCTCAGCATATAATAGTAGTCTATGGTCGCACTGCGAATACTCGCTGCGATTATATTGCAAATTAAATTTGACCCACTTCCCAGTGACCGATTAAGCTAAAATTTAGCAAACACGTTTGACGCTGAAGGTCGTTTCCTATTTGTCTCTTCATATGCTATTTTTTACGATTTTTGATAAATTTATCAATGATCAAGATTATCAAATTTTCAACTTAGATTTAGGAAATCATAATATATAAGAAATCTATTATTTATCAACATTTATGTTATCAACTATTATATTATGGTGTTCAAATTTTTTTTCAGTTTCACAACTGAAATTTTTTGCAATTAAGTATTTTTCGGTTTTCTTCAATTTACTCGAAATTTTGAAGGTATAAGATGTCAAACCGACCTCAGATTCGGAATCAGTGCGTCAAAAATATGTAGATAGGTGGGTCTGATCAAATATACAGACCACTTTTTTTGTGTGTGCCAGTGTTAAGCAAGTAGAAGTTTCACAGTAGAAGATGTAAAAAAAATGTATGCGATCTATGTTCTTATTATCTTGAACTAGACAAGATTCAAAAACATCCCTAGCTTTCTTGAAATCATAGTCACAATAATATTACCAATTTAACAGCTTTTGAATGACTGGGTCACTGGAATAATGTAGACGTGCTGGATTGGACTGATTCGCTGAATTACTGGACTAAAATAATAAGAACCGGGCATTTCTTCACATTAAGGAGAAAAATTACCTACTGGGTAGAGTTGGTAAATGGTAAGTTGGTAGCAATTGTAAATAAATGTTGGGACATTACACACAGCGCCATCTAGTTCCATGGTAAGCTACAAGACTTGTGCTATAGATACTAGATAGTTATACAGAACAGTACTACACACACATAACTTTAAATAGACACCCATGACTAGAGTACAAACGTTCGTGCTCATCACATAAATGAATGCCCCCAGCGGGTTTGAACCCGCGACCGCTGGCACAGCAAGTAGGGTCACTACAAACTGAGCCACACGTGTCGTCACTTGTCAGTTATCATTGTGACAATTGAATTTGACAAGTAAGCATATGCATAGCAAATCTTATCTATTTTAAACTTATTGACATAGAGTATATTGCTACATATATAACTTATTGATAAAAATCATACGTTTATAATTGTGATGTAGTTTTTCTGATGAATATTCACAAATCTATCGATAAATATTGCATACCCTAAAAGTTTCTTTTAAATATTGTATATAAATAAAAATGGGCGGACTGTTTAGTAAATCCAAAAAACCTGTAAGTCGAGTGACAGAACAAGATAAAGCAATTCTGCAGTTAAAACAACAAAGAGATAAATTAAAACAATATCAGAAGAAAATCGAGCTTAATTTAGAAAAAGATAGGCAATTAGCGAAAAAACTTTTAGCAGAGGATAAACGAGACAGAGCGAAATTACTTTTGAAGAAAAAAAGATATCAAGAAAATCTCTTACAGAATGCTGATTTGCAATTAGAAAAATTAGAGCAACTCACACATGATTTAGAATTTGTCCAAATTGAAGTGCAGGTAATTTTTTTTATATTGACCACTTAAACTTAAATAACATGATAAAAATAAATAGTTATACATATATTTTCTATATATTAAACGTTGTTGGGATTGAAAGATCTTTATTCATCTTTAAAAATACTAACATTTATATAACAAAATACATATGACAGTTATGATATAAGTAAGCGGCCAGTATTTTTACTACAAACATATTATTTTCTTTGAATTTACAGGTTCTAGATGGGTTGAAAACTGGTAATACCGCTCTGAAAAATATCCATGACATTCTTAACATTGATGAGATTGAAAAGATATTAGATGAAACAAAGGAGGGTATTGAGAAACAAAAAGAAATAGACGATTTAATATCTGGTCAATTGACCGTAGAAGATGATGAAGAAATTGAAGCAGAGCTTGAAGCTATACTAGATGTAAAGGATCAATTGCCTGATGTGCCTAATGATAAACTGCCAGATTTGGTTGAAGAAAAAGAACCAGAGAGACCTCAAAGAACTAAAATTAGTTCAAAGAAGATTGCAGTTGAAGCTTAGTATAACATAAAATAATATATTTATTTGTTATCTTGTATCTATTTGAATTATATTTTGTTATTAAATATTATTATTATGTACTGCGCCGACCCCAAGTGATTTGGGAAATGGGCAGGGAGAAGAAGAAGATTAAATATTATTATTAAATACTTTTTAAATATAAAAGAATATGTACCTACCTAATACATATAATAAACATAAATAAGAAGTATTTTCATTATTGCTGCTACTTGTTTATCACATTATATTTACCTAAAAAAACATCTGCATTAACAGAGAAATAACAACCCTTTTTTGCTTATTAATTCCTTTCATAACTGTAATATTTAAATAAAAAAATACTAATTTTACTATTTATAATAAGTAAAAGTTAGTTTCGTGCTAGGAACCGCATTAACAATAAACAGTAATAAAGAATATATACTAAAATTTTAAGTGTTTATATTATTTCTACAATAGGTATTTTAATTAACATAGGATTTTGTCAAAGAGCGTGGCTTAAGGCCAGGTAGTGAAAAAAAATCCCACGCTAATTCCGCCCATGCAATCTGACCACTGTAACCGCTAGCAAATAAGGTTGAATATCGAATATCCGATCAACTTTATTTTCGCTCAGCACTAAGTCTAAAATCTTATTTAATTTATTACGAGATTCATAATTTGTAATTACCTTGACCAATTATTTTGTTTTAACGGCGGATAATGAACGATATTTTCCTTCTGTGAGTATTTATTTTGCATATGTAACTGAACTAATTTCAAGAAAAATCTAAAAATTTTTTTTGTAAAAACTCGACAAAATGTCATTAAATCACGTTTCTGGCTTATTATCTGGTTTACTTAGAATATCTAGGCACATTAGCGTTTAATTGCGCAGCCCCGTCTTAACTGTAAAAGATTCGTCTAGCAAAGCAACAATTTTTTCATAACATTATAAGTATTTTTTGTAGAATTACTATACATTCCAATGTATTTGCATAAGTTATACGAAAAGCAATGACACGAAATATAAAATTTAATTGAGGCACAAAATATTAAACATTAAATTTATTTTAAGAATATATGTATGTAATATGTATTCATTGTCAACATATACTCATAACACTTTTGAATTATTAAGTAATGAAGAATTAAATTATTTAAGAGGCCTATGAATCAGTTCATATGCTTTTTCTGAGAGTTAAAACTTCAGTTTTCATTGTTATTTTCATTTCTTCATTGGCTGCAAAACAAGTAATAAAAAACATTAATTTCTTCCATATTTTAATCTCATCCATATCAAATTACTGAACATAATTTAAGATTTAGTACATACTATTGTGACTATATAATAGGGTTCTAAGTATAAATAAAAGTGGCACCATTAAGAGATAAAAAACTACAATGAGACTAATATTAAATTATCTCAATGATTTGCAAGTAGAAAAGAAAACGGTATACCAGAACGATTCAGAATCGTTAAAACTCCAATATCATAAAACTATACCTCCACAGTGCTGTAAGTAAATAAATAGAGGTGAGCAATTATAAATGATTACTGTCACCAAATAATATAATTTTCCTAAGGCAACAAAATTTAGACTGTCAGTCAATTAATTTCTTAAAATGTAACAATTATAATATTAATTATAAAAATAATCTAAAAACAATACTAAAATCAAAGTTACGAGCCATCTCCAACTTAATCTAGACATGACTAGTAGTACCACTCATAGTCGCTCACCTCAATACGATAAATGATATTTTTAGCCGTATGTATAGTATAGAATTATAGTATATAACTATGACATAATGTTTTAACTATTTACAGATACAAGCTAATTTGTTTAACAAGCTGTAACAGTAATCATGGGAGTGATTATAACACCACTCCTCATACTGGTGGTACGACTAAGCTAAGCGTACTGCCACCAGTAACTAACTATACAACCTTAATTTACTATAGATTTATCACACTTGTACTGTACATAAATGGCAAAGAACTATAAAATCGAACTAGGATATTAAAATTATAAAAATAATTCATAATTGAATAATTTATTTTGCAGGGAGGGGTGCTTTCATGAATAAGTTTCTGGCGCGCTGGTCCCTATGTTCTTTGTAAATAAATATTAATTAAGTTTCAAATGAAAATATTATATTTAAACATATTAAAAGTTCTTTCATTAATTTCACACTCTTTGTTGTTTTTAAAATTTCGTTAATGAGGAATGTTTTATTTTTTGAATATTACTACTAAGTAAAATCAAGGAAAAACCTAAAAAAAGTGCGTAAAAGTATAAAAACATTACGGTAACACATCAATACTAGTGATTTTAATAAAGAAAATTAAAATTATACTAAATTTAAACTTTGTAACTATAAAAATAAGTTTCAAAAATATATAGGTGCTAAAATCAATATCACTATATTAAAATCACATAATAGCTGTTTATATTTAGTATACACTATTATCAGACTATTCACATAAATTATTTTATTATTAACAAGTAAAACCCTTTTTTACACTCAATTATTTTAGCTGCTTGCCTTACAATTTCGTCCTTTATCAACACTATTTTTGCACACTAATATACATAATATAATACATTTTTATAATATACCTACTATATTATTGCAGGCATTAATTTTCTTCTCATACGATTTTCCATATATATTTTTTACTATTGTAAGTAATATAAAGAATTGTTGCGCTTTTTTTATGTTTATTTTGTTGACTTATTATATAATAAATCAATTTTAACTTTTTAAACTTTAGTGTGAAATCCCATTTAACAAGAACTACTTAGTTATTTAAAATTATTTACAAATTTACGTTTTATTTATAATTTATAACTTTATTTCAAATAATTATAAGTAATAGGGAATATGCGTGTCATTTAAATAAAGGTGATATATTTTTTTATAATCTTTATTCCGTCTGAATTAAGCCTATATCATTATTTTTTATGTAATTTCTTTTTGCTTAAGAAAATAATTATTCAGTGCAAAAATGGGTGGGATATTCAAAGTAGTTGAAACGCAACGCCATTGGTCAGAACGAATGTGACGTTAGTCTATTATAATATAATATCCTTCGTTAGCGTTCGTTGGGCCGGTGTATATGCAGCATTACAGAGCGCTGCTGTTTGGCGTTTGCGATTGGTACTAACAATGTAAACTTGTTCATTCGTTGTCATATACTATGACGTCACGCCAAACGCGCCAAAATGGTTGGCGTTTAATGTATCCGTATCTGGATGATATTATTAAATTATTGTTTTAGAATGAATCTTAGTTTTTGGAGCTGGATATTTTTTTCCCAATTATAAAATGATTTAAGCTATTGTATAAATGATAACAAAAAGAAACACGCCTATTCCCTATTGATACTTATAAATAGTTCACATAAGGTAGTAACACATTTTTAAACAGGACTCATGTAGGTAAAGTTAAGTTCAGTCATAATAAAGCCACCAATGTTTTGGCAAATTGCTTGATTTCATGATTGAAGTTTCATTTAAAAACAAAACAAATTTCTAAAGAAAAACAAAATGCACCAGAATAAGTTCGCCTTTACAATTAAACGCACAGTAATTTCTGAATATTATTCTTGCTTAGCACTCCATTTATTTTGCGTTTGATTGTATTATTTAATTATTATTATTATTAATAAATAATAATTTTCGAGCTTTATCAGCTCTCAATGAACAATATTAAAGGGTCAGATGGCTCTCTTTCAGCCGTGGGTGAATGCTAGTAGTTCACTGTGACAGGATGATGGGATATACTCGTCGTCGCGTGATGTTGGGTGCTCGCTGTGAATGTGCCAGTTGATACACTTGCTGCACTTGTTACTGTGCCTGTCCGTACCTGCTGTTAGAAAATTGGTTTTAATATTATTATTTTACGGTAAATTAATAGAAAACTTTGTATTAAAATGTGTCATTATTTAATTTAATATGTAAATTCTTTAAACACTAAATTCCTATTCCGTCGTATTCTTACCTGACTGGTAATTTGCATTACGGTCGAGTTTGATGACGGACTTTGTGCAGGATTCGCTTCAGTAGTTCTACTTTCAGATGATGCTCTAGAAAATAATAATATTAAAGAAAAATCTGATCAGATTCATATCACAGATAAAATTTAATAAACTCTTTTTAAAGGAAATAATGCCTGCATAGATCAAATTCATGTATTAAATTATATTATTCCTGACGATTGAAAAAACAGTTTTGAAAAAAGAGTTTGCAGTGCATATTAATTGATCACATAATTCACATTTTAAGACTCATTTGCCATTGGTTAATAAAAAGTTACTGCGATTTTTATTATTAAATGCTAAAGGAATTTTGTAATATTTTACAAGTTTTAGTTTTTTTATTTACAAATGTAAATAGTTCAGTGGCTTGATGATCAATGCCATGTATAATATAATAATCACCAGAGTTAAAAAGGGTATCTGAATGATAAAGTAAGTTACTCTACCTAGTATCATGTTTTCTCTCAGGTCTTTCTGGTGACTCTTTCTCACATTTAGTACAATCTCCACAGTCTTCAGTTTCAGCAGTTGGCTCTGTATTCGTTGTACCTTCGCCAGTTTCTGTATGAGTTCTCCGATGTGATGACAAATGACCTGGTTTAAAAAAAAAATCATAAAAAATATATATAAAATGGAATTAAAAAAATAACAATATAAATTTCGTTAGTCATCTCAAAAATACAATTATTTTGCAATTTATAACTTAATGTTACAACTTACTTTTGCACATAAATTCCTTGGAGCAAATATCGCAACGGAACGACTTGTTGGCGGCGTTTGCGCCTCTATTATGGGACCTTTCATGAAACAGCAGATTTCCCTTCAGAGGGAATGATTTTCCGCATTCCCCGCAAATATATGGCCGTTCACCACAACTGTGGGATCTGAAAGATAGATAAGTAAAATTTATAGTTTATGTAAATGTCACTGATTAAGTATTTGCATTAACAAACATTTGGAAAGAAATATTCATACTGTTAATTTCTCACCTCATATGAGTAACAAGATGCTCTTTCCTCGTGAAAGGCTTCGAACAAACTTTGCAGGCGTGCGGCGTGTCGCCCGTGTGCTGCTTCAAGTGGTTGGTGAGATGTTCTTTTCTTGTGAATGTTTTGTTGCAAAAATCACATCTATGTGGCGACTCGCCCGTATGTATTCTGTGCACAAACATTACATGTAAGTATACATATTACATATATTTTTTATCATGATTAAAACTGAAGCTCACAATTTAAATATACAATACAATAATATATACATATGATTTTTTTTATATTTTTAAGTAAATTCTTTTCATCCAAAAACTAGCTATAACTTTAAATCGTTCATAAACCTTTTTATTCAATTAAAAAATAATACTTATAACGGGTCATATATCACGGGACTTTTATGACGAGGTCACCTTATGTAACAACAATCGTATATGTGATTAATGGATGATATTTGCAAAAACTCTTTTTTTCTTTTAATTCTTACATCATTTTGTTCATTTTGTTTATATATATATATATATATATTTTTAAACAACGAACTGCCTCGGTGGTGTAGTGGCTAGCATGTACGGCTGCACACTCGGAGGTCCTGGGTTCGAGTCCCGGGTCGGGCCAAGTTTAGTTATTGAGTCTTTCTGTATAGTAAGTCTCAGTAACAGCCCGGAGTTAGGAAGTTGGCGGTGCTTCACCCCCGTGCCTCGGAGAGCACGTAAAGCCGTCGGTCCTGCGCCTTAACTCTCACCGGTCGTGTCGAGCAGTCGTCCCACTGGAGTATGAGAGTGATAGGAATAGAGAGTGCACTTGTGTCTGCGCGTACACTTGAGAACTATAATATCTCCTGCGCAGTTGGCTAGTCTCAATGAGATTGACCGCCGTAGCCGGAATCGGCTAGGAGAACATCATCATTTTTAAACGAGATATTCTCAAGTAGTCTTTTGTAGTAGCAATTCTTTACCTGACGTGATTAGTTAAGTGTTCCTTTCTTGAGAATGTCTTGGTGCAGAAGGGACACTTGTGTGGCGTTTCACCAGTGTGCATGTGCACATGGTTAGTTAGGTGTTCCTTGCGTGAGAACGACTTCGAACAGTAGGTGCACTTGAAAGGCGTCTCCCCAGTATGTTGTCTATAACAGAGTTTTATAATTATGTAATTACTTTTAGTATTTTAATATATTATTACTATAAAAATTTTGTTTGTTTAGCATTATGAATATAAAAGAGTATTTGCTTCACAAAATTGATCTGTATGTAGAAAGATATAAAATGTATTTTATAATCTATAGATAACCAGAAATTATTGTAAATGTGACAAATTCAAGCCTCATGCTTGCCTCCACTCAAGACCAACATTCAATAAATCCGTCATATGTATGCTAATAAGTAAGAAACCACTGCCACAGGGTAATTGTGATGATATAAGGCGGTGGTGTCACAATAAGGCATTTAACATTATATTTATTAATTTATCAATTGAGATTAATATGTTGTGTATTATCGAAATGTCTATTTAGTTCCAGCCTCTGAAGGTTCAGATAGAATGGTTTTTTGAACGAGTATGGTATAATATTTAAAAAACGTTTAAGTTAAAAATAGTACTTAAACAGGAATAAGTCTTTCCTTCTCACCACCGTGTGCTGGTTGCGCCATAAGTAATTCCCGTGACACCTCCTATTTATGAACGAGCAATGCGCAGTGCATTGTTAGAGATATATAATATTAATTACTCACCAGTCGTTAGATTGAAGTCCTACCGAACTGTGAGACTGGAAGGAATAAAGAAATATCCATTCTCGCAGAGATAACTAATCACTTCATCTTAAACATACTAATCGTACCATCTGAGCTATCTTTATCTATTTATAAACAAGTAATACACTGCTTGGGGATAACTGCCTCTATCTATCTATCAATCTAACGGTTAGCATGTACGACTGCAGATTTGGAGATTTTGGGTTCGAGTTCCGAATCATAAAGCCGTCGGTCCTGCGCTCGACCTTTCGCCAGTCGTGTCGAATTGTTGTTCCACCAGAGTTTGAGAGTGACGGTAGAAGAAAGCGCACCAGTGTTTGCAGGCATATGTGTGCACTATTCTTGATGTGCAGCCTTACATGCTAGCCACTACACCACCGAGGCAGGCCGATAACATACCGGACATGCGTAACTAGATGCTCCTTTCTGGTGTAGCTCTTATTGCAGTAGGTGCAGGTGTGCGGCGCGTCGCCAGTGTGCTGGCGCAGGTGCTGGTTGAGATACTCCTTGCGCGAGAACGAGCGCGGGCAGTACGTGCACTTGTGGGGAGTCTCGCCTGTATGCTGTCTGCGCAACAGTACATTCCGATTTTATTACATAATATAGAAGATCGTCAGATTCGATATTGAATGTTAAAATATGTTCTCAAGATGGAAATTGTCTGTGAAGACTAACTTAAAGTTCAATTCGTTTTTAAATATACGTTAGCACCTCGAAACTGACGTTATTCCTGTGTAGGGGGAGGGTTAGACTAGCTCTGGAGAGCACAAATCGGAATGCACAATGCTGTGCTACTGCATAAAGGGGGACTTCCCACAAATGACGTTTAGAACACAAGGAATTGTTACGGTTAATTTTGATAAGCTTACCTTCAATTTTAGAACATGCTTGTTTTCATGCAATTTTTGTGATTTTGAACTATGTTTGTATGCTTGTAGCACAGCATTGCTATCTCTAATTGGTTCTACATTTCTTAAACGGATCCATGCAATAATTATAAATAAAGAACGAAAAAAAATAAAAATATTAAAAATTAAAATTCTAAAAAATAATTAAATTATAATAATAAAGTTAGTGTTTTATTGTAATTTAATCTAAAGGTAATAAATAATAGATAACTATAAAAATATATGTTACTATTAAAGTCTAAAATAATATACACTATCCCTCACCTAACATGATTTGTAAGATGTTCCTTTCTCGTAAAGGATTTAGCACAGTATGTACATCGATGCGGGGACTCCCCGGTGTGTTGCCGCACATGGTTTGTTAAATGTTCTTTACGCGTGAAAGACTTCGTACAGAAAGTGCATTTATGTGGAGATTCTCCAGTGTGCTGACGGACGTGGTTTACTGTAATGTATTAAGTAAAAAATATAATTTGTAGATTATTTGTAATTCTAATATGAACATATATTAAAAAATAAATGGAACGTCCCAAAGTTTTAAATAATTGTTACAGATTAATAACGCAAATAGATTTTATATTATTATACTAACAATATTACACACAAAAGTAACGAAGGCGCCTAGACAGGGCAATCGCCTACAGCATGCAACGTGCAGGAGAGACGTGGTCGAGGCGCACCCGACTGTCACAAATACTTTATAACGACGGCTATAGGGATAAATTTTAAAGAGTATAACTGTAACTTGCCACGGTACTACAGCGAACGAAAGCGAAACCAATTGGTAATTTTTACAATTCTTGCATTTGACTGCATAACCGTCAAAATTATAGGCAATCGTCTGCTATATAGATTGTTGTTTTGTAATATATTTGGACTTGGCAATCAAGGAATCAAGTCAGTGGTAGCTCAGTGGTAACGCGATCGCTTGGGTAACTGAGTGAAGCGAGTTCTAATCCCGGGTCTCGCACCTCTGATATGTTCATGTACGAATCATTTCCAAAATTACCACTTGTCTTAACGGTGAAGGAAAACATCGTGAGGAAACCTGCATGTGTGAGAGAACCTAACAAGTTTTCGAAAGACATGTGAAGTCCGCCAACCTGCACTTGGCCAGCGTGGTGGATTATGGCCTGATCCCCCTCGTATTGAAGGGAGGCCCGTGCCCAGCAGTGAGACATTAAAAAGGGCTGAATGAATACATACATACATTTGGACTTACCTAAATGATCCTTTCTAGTGAAGGCTTTAGGACAGTAACCACATTGGAAGGGCGTCTCCCCGGTGTGCTGGCGCACGTGGTTGACGAGGTGTTCACGCCGCGTGAAGGACTTGGCGCAGAAGTTGCAACGGTGAGGCGACTCGCCCGTGTGCTGACGCACGTGGTTCAGCAAGTGCTCTTTACGTGTAAAGGTTTTGGAACAAAAGTCGCAACGGTGTGGGGTTTCGCCTGTGAAAATTAAAGATGAATACATAAGACAATGTTATCATGACTCAAAAAATTAAGTGTTGCCTAATGGCTTATTAGAGTAATCGCGTCAAGCGAGAATCGAACTCACTGCTTCTAGCCCAACATCTAGTTCGTATAAAACGGTTATATAACAAAGCAATAAAATATATAAAAATATACAATTAAAATGAACACCAAGCCTGTTACCAGTAAATCGTAGTACGTTACATTAGAGCTCCATACAACAGGCGGCGTAAAAACATAAATCTATACTAACCCGTGTGCCACAATATGTGATTGGTGAAGTGTTCCTTCCTTGTGAAGGACTTCCCGCATAGATCGCATCTGAACGGTGTGTCATTTGTATGTGATCTCATATGGTTCACTAAATGCTCCTTTCTAGTATACTTCTTGCCGCAAATGTGACAATGGTGCGGCGTTTCACCTAGTTTTGTGGGGCAGAAAATAATACGTTACAATCAATGATGCAACTGTTCGAGCAAGGCACGAGCAATGCTACTTGTAGATACCTCGGTATGATGGTGTTGTTAGTTAGTAACGGATATGCAAGTGTATGACGTAGGACCGGTTTGTAAATGTAGTTGAATCATTAAATTGTTTTTTACTTTCTGCACCACTGGTACCAACCTTTTACTTGGTGCAGGCTTGGTTATTCCGAACAACTCTTTACAATGTTACACATTCAATGGGGTTTTAAAATAAAACGTTCTACAACCAGTCAATGTTATGTTAAACACATTGTGGATTAAAACTAACAACATGAAGAAGAAAGAAAGAGGCAAAAGTAAAAACCATCTACGGTTCACATGCGATCTAATAACAATACTTTCAGAAATACACAGAAATTATATAATATAACCTTATAGTGAGTTGGAGACACATTTAATGTTGTCCAATACTACACATATATATTTTATAAAATAAAGATTTTAAAAGAATAATTTACGAATTATAAGCAAATTTACATTTGGTTTAATTCATATTGTCAAAGCAACATGTATCAAATGTTTTGCTTAAATTTCATGAAAAAAATGCAACTCTTATAAATTAATAAATATTTTCGAACAATAGTATTTTGTAATGTATGTATGCTTATACATAAAAATTAAATAAGTAAAAATATATCCTTCGAGCCAGATTTGAACCAGCGACCTATGGATGCCCTTTGCCCACGAAACATAATATTAATATACCCACTACAGTCCACCGCTCTACCAACTGATCTATCGAAGGTGCCCAAATAAAAATGAAATTATAGCAAGTATTTCAATATACAACAAAACGCTATAAAATTCATAAAAATATTTTTATTTACCAATAATTATGTTATTATAACAATTTATAAATTTTACAAAATCAGCTATTAAGAGCTATAATTTTTTAAGAGTTCAATTTGGTAAACAAATAATATAAAGTGCAAGTTTTTGACTAAGTTTTAGTAGTTAGAAGTTAGTAATCTATAAATCTCTTAACATTATTAAAGAATACAATACTTGATAAAGTTAGTAAAAGGTTTATTTTTTCCAAATTGGACAATTAAAAAATATTCATACTTACCTACTACATCATCTCAGACCGTAAAAGTGCTAATTTAAAATAAAACTATGTTTTCGGATTTTTTCGCGGATTTATTTTGATTTTTAGTTCCCCAAACTAAAAATGATGGTCGAACCAAAAATGAAAATAAATCCGCGAAAAGAGCCGACAAGATAGGTTTTATTTAAGATGTCAAATATTCGCGTAAATCTAAAAAAGTATTAGTGCTAAATTTATTAAAAATAATAATCTTATTATTTAACGAGCCCACATATTTGTGTATGTCGCTCAAAACTCGAATTTAAAGAATTAATTAAAAAAAATAAAAATAGAAAAGCATAAACAAAAATAGCACTTTTAATTTCCAAGACGGACAAATATTATCAAGCATATACAACATACCCGTATGCCACATGACGTGGTTCATGAAGTGCTCCTTGCGCGTGAAGCTCTTCTTGCATATCTCGCAGCGGTGCGGCGTTTCGCCCGTGTGCTTGCGCACGTGGTTCACCATGTGCTCCTTGCGTGTGAACGTTTTCGCGCAGAATTGGCACCTGTTGTGGGCATTCGGGTTTTAAAATATTAACTTTTGCCACAGATAGTAAGAATAATAAAATTCCTTATTTCTAACCATAAATCAAATTAGTACATAAATCAATATCAAAGTTCATGCTTTAGCATAAGCTGGGTAATATAAAATTTGGTTGTGGATCGCTGGTGATGGCCATCTATACTAATATTACAAATGTGAAAGTTTATGAGTATGGATGTTTGTTACTCATTCACGCCAGAACGGCTGAACGGATCTGGATGAAATTTGGCACAGAAATAGATTATACTATAAAATAACAACAACATAGTCTACTTTTAATTCCGGAAAAATATACGGTTTCCGTGGGATATATTTGTTTTTGTATTTCTAGAGGCGAACCCGAGCGAAGCATACTAACTAATACAGTACCCTCAATCCATACAAAGGAATTGGAGGGCACTAATTTGGGCTTTGACGACGGCTTTGACGGTTCGCAAATAATTAAATTGTTTTTTATATAAATATGTGCATGCTATAAATCTATGGTAGATATTGTAAAATTCATTTTGCATTTGAAAAAAACGTCAGTATATTGTATGCTAATAACCAACCTATAAGGAGTTTCTCCCGTGTGGCTGCGCACGTGGTTGTCGAGGTGCTCCTTGCGCGAGAATGTCTTGTGGCAAGTGGAGCACGCGTACGGCTTGTCTTGTGCGAGCCTCTTCGCTTGGCGCTCGGCGGGGTCGCCGGCTATGTAACATTAGACAAATGTATACTAATATTATAAAGAGGTAAAGTTTTAAGATTGTGAGTTTGTCAGTTTGTGACATTGTAGGGGGTAATCTCTGGATCTACTAACCCGATTTAGATGAAATTTGGTAAGAAGATAGTTTGAGACCCTGGGAAGGGCATAGGATACTTTTTATCCCAAAAATCATCCCTTAAGGAGGTGGAAATGGGGATGGAAGTTTGTATGGGGAATCAAACTAGGGATGAACCCGGACGAAGCGAGGCTGAGGCGCTAGTTAGTTATAGTACTGTTAAAGTCCGACTGACCGACCGACCGTCGCTCTGCGTTTTTTCGTAAGACATAAAGATTAGGTTCTTTCAGAAAAGACACCTATATATAAAAACAAAACCTTATATAAATACAGATCCAAATCTTTAGAGCCGTTTCCGAGATACACGAAATAAATTTATATTATATATATTATGCTCATTTAATATCAAATCTATACATATAATAAAATTGTAACTAAGCCAAATCTTATATGATTTATTTATTTTGTAAATTCTTATTGAAATAGTCATTATTGTGTATACAGAGGCCGAATCTATACTTTTTAAAATTTTGGTCTGTCTGTCTGCGACTGCCACCACGTAAATACCACTGGAGTGATTTTGATGAAATTTGGTATGATAATAGCTGGTTACCCAGGTCAACATAGAGAATACTTTTTACTGCAGAAAAATATCTCATCTCTGAGAAATCTATACCAAATTAAAAATTTTAAAACGTAAGTAGGGATGAACCCGAGTGGAGCAAGGGTGAGTAGCTAGCTAGTTATATAACATTACATTTCCTGACTCCAAAGATATTAGCATTTGCCTGCAGATCTACTCACAGACAATATTTATATATAATTATTACTTCGCTCTACTAAATACCCTATTAAATGTAGAAACTCTTTTCTGTCATATATTTGAAAATATCATATTAAAAAATTTTCTTCACCATCTTTTAAATAACCTTTATATGTTCTTAAATAACAAGGCACTTATATACAATTGAATAACTTAAGATAATTTTATTACCTAGGTGACATTTTCCGTGTTTAGATAATTCTACTGGATTAGCAAATGCTGAACCGCAAACTTGACATGTGAATGGCTTGCTTTCTCCGTGATATCGTCTGGCAAACAAATTATCAAATTAAAAAAATAAGTACTACTACATGCATAACATAAGTATATAATATTATTCATAAACATTATGAAGATGACATAATGATACAAAGATATAACCCAGTTAAATTTATATTTTTCTTTAACTTCATTAAAATTATATTGCAGACTTATAAAAAGTTACCTGTGTACTATAAGTTGATATCGAAACTGGAAAATCTTCCCGCAAATGTCGCAAGAATGGTGTCCAGGAGATGACTCCGCCTCGGACATGGCCGCGCTAGTGCCGGCCTCTACTTCAACCTCATTTATTACTGTCTAAAATAATAATAATTAAAATTTATTTCATTATAAATACATATTTCAAATATTAGGCGGAACGAATAAAATTCTTTTAATATGCCAGTTTTTTTTTTATTTGACCTTGAATTGCAATTTGTATGAACTTTATAATTTTGATCACACAAAGAAAACATAATATAAAATATAGCTGTTACCTTAGTTTGTGGTTGGCCCTCAGTATTAAGTTTTCCAAATACTTCATGATAAGCGAGGAGTTGTGAAAGATCTTCAACATTTACTTTGTACATAGCATGCTGCAAATCATGTTCCGTTCCAGTAGAAATCTTAACTACTGCTCCTTCCATTCCCATTGCTCCAACACTCTGCACAAACGAATTAAAACACATAAAACAAGGTAGAAAGTTAAGATCTATATGCTTTATTGTAAAGAATCTACAGGCCTATATGTTTTTTAATAAAATACTCTATGACACCCCATGCCTGGTTGACCTAATAACTAGACCACAATGATGAAAGATTCTATATAGATTCAATATAAAGAACACCACACTGTCTTATTATAATGAGACTAATTTATCGTGGCATAGGCAGCAATCGCCCTTCGGCACGTTGTGGTTGATTGCGTAAGAAATAGTCAGTGAGTCCCAGATATGTGTAATTCATAGGTATTCGTACATGAAAAAAAAAGCTGCAATCGCCAAAATGCATCTATAATATTTAACTAATTATACAATATCAATGTTTCACTCAGCAATGTTTAGCTTTATGATATTGTTTTAATAAAATATATGCTAAATTAACATATTGAAAATTAATGTAAACCTTTAAATCTATTCCTTTAATGTCCTTTATTTCAGCAGGTATAGCGAATTGGGCGGATTCAATCTTGGCGACATTCTTCTCATCTTTAATTAAAAGTGGATCGGCGGCGCTAGTTTCTATTGAGGTAGTGCCATCTGGATTTTGCGTGACCAGAATATTAGCGGGTTCACCCGTCGCTTGTTCTATGCGCACTACACTATCGATGACCTGTCAATAAAAAATACTAGTTAAATAAAATAATAAATCCATACATATAATAAAATTGTAACTAAGCCGAATCTGTACATTAAATATTTTTAGGAAAATCTTATTGAAATAAATATTATTATCGATACAGAGGCCGAATCTATAGTTTTTAGAATTTTTGTCTGTCTGTCTGTTACCGCATCACAGAAAAACAACTGGAGGGATTTTGATGAAATTTGGTATGATGATAGCTGGTTAATCGGGTCAATATATAGGATACTTTTTACTGCAGGAAAATATCTCATTTTTGAGAAAAAATACAAAAACTACAATGTAAGAGTATACTAATATGTAAAACCTAAGAATTTGGTTCTTGGTCATCTGAACACGGGCGGAGGCGCGGGCAATGCTAGTAAATAAATATGTTGAGATATTAACACAGCAAGCACCATCTAGTTCCTTGGTAAGCTACGAGGCCTGTGTTATGGATACCAGATAGTTGATACACTACACATGTACACTTTAAATTTTAAATACATACATATCATAAATATAAACACCCATAACTGGAGTACAAGCATTCATGCTCATCACAGAAATGAATGCCCCCAGCGGGACTCGAACCTGCGACCGCTAGCACAGCAAGTAGAGTCATTACAAACTTAACTAAACTTGTTGTCAATATACATGTTTATCAATTTCCAAATGTTATTTATAGGCTAATTCTACATAATTAGCTATTTTATTAATTGAAATATAATGATAATGTGTATTACGTTACTTAGTTCTAACAAAGAAAAATCCTGAAAAATCATTGATTATAATATTATAAAAGAATCAGTTAGTCATGTTGTCATTATTGATATTATTCCTACTAAAATTATAATCGCAAGTTTGTGAGGATGTATAGATGTACATATGTTTGTTACTCTTTCATGCATAAATTACTGAACGCACTAGATGAAACTTAACATAGTATAGCTTATACATCGGAGTGACACATAAGGCCATAATTTAAGAAGATATTGTAATAGGTATGAATGAACGGGAGAAGCCACAGGAAATCGGTAGTACTTTATAAAATAAAAATATATAAAATTAGTTACCTGATGATGCCCAACAATCTGCTGTAGCTGGTGCACAGTAAGTGTGTGGTCGGTGGGCATCTTGATAGTCTCGTGCAGTTCTTCCTTGTCTACGAGCTTGCCCCCGCCGGGCTCCACCACTGTTACGATGCCATCTTCACTCACCGTCAGTTGAATCTGATGGAAACCAGATAAACTTTAAGTAATTTCATCAAATTGAATCGACTCATACAATTATTGGACAGATCAACTTTAATAGGTTTTTTTTAAAGAAATAAGTGTGAATATGTAATTGAAAAATAAAGATTTTTAAAATGTCTTATAATAATTTTTGAGAGCATGTTCTGCTCCTATTTATATTTTATTCTTATTGTAGTTACCAACAGCTTTTCAATTCAATTCAAACTTAACTAAAAACAATATGCAAAAGGTAGGTACCAATATAAACTTACCTCACTGACCTGGAGTATAATGGCAAAGCAGCGTGAATACAGAATAGGGTGTTTTAACAAGTAATTGAGAATCTACTTGAGTACATTCATACAATGCAGTGAAAAGCTTTGTATGGTATGAGGACATAACACTATTTTAGCTTATTTTGTTGTGGCTGTGCATAAAATATGTACTATATAAATAAATATATTATGTTTAGCATTTCTTGTACCATATATGATTCCTTTATGTGAGTTAGTTATGACTTAGTTAAGTATTATGTAAAATTATTGATTGGGCATATTATATACTAGTATAGTCTTAAAGCATAATTTGTAATTGGAAATACATATATACATGATATAATGATACATGGACATTGTACATATATAAATCATTACGTTTGATCTTAAAATCAGCATTAAAACAATTATGCATCATACATACAAAATAAAAAAGCCAAACTGTCTATAACTTCATATACACACCTGTTGATTCGCGTGCTCAGGTCGCGCAGCTGCCATGAGCTGTTGCTGCATGATATGCTGTTGCGAGTGGTGACCCTGAGTTATACAACAATAAATAAATATAGTTAAGTTGTCTATAGATAAAAGAAGTTAATATCGTACAAAAAATATTATGAGAAACAAATGAAAGCTTAATATTTAAAGGTAGATAAAATCGACATTGTGTAATTTAATAAATAATTCGCAATTAATAATTCAAGATAGCTCAATATGAAATCAATGTATAATTTACCTTTCTATCCAAATAAGTAAAACAGGCACAAAATTTAACAGAGAATTTTACTTCAGAATATTACCCTAAAGGAAAAGAACCTATAACCTTTGTAACTACAAGACTGTCACTGCCACTACACTGGGTTTGATGTAGGATAATCACTAATTAGATATTGTTACCCACACTTAATATAGCCTAACTGTTCAAAACTAGCATATACTAGTTAGCGAAGGTAACAATAAAAATTTCAAATTGAACTTTAAAAGTGGATAAGTGAATATGTAATATCTTTGAATAATATTTCATTCTAGCGACTCACCCTCACTTCGCTTCGGGTTTGTCCTTAGACAAAAACAAATCTACCCCATGGGAACCATACTTTTTTCCGGGATGATATGTAGCCTATAGCCTTTCTCAATAAATGGACTACCTAATACATAAAGAATTTTTCAAATCGGATAAGTAGTTCCTGAGATTAGCATGTTCCAAAAAACAAACTCTCTTTATAATATTAGATATTAAATACTTTATGTAATACATTTATATTGCTTATCATTTTACAAAACTTAAATATATTTAAATATTTATATACCTATTGCAAAGTATCATACCAACTGAATATTACATTCATCACACTTATTATTCTTGTTTAAAACATGTAAGAGCTTCCCAGACGAGCAAATATATAATCATATTTGGTCAAGGTCAACTAGTGCATGATAGAAATAAAAAATAATAATTTAATGTTTATTCTCATTTCCGTGTGGTACAGTCTTCATAGTATGAAGTTCATACATCGTGAGATTACATATTATTATTTACACTACTTTGTGTACTTTTCAATAATTTTAGTGTCACGGCTTTCTTGGTATTTAGTAACTGATTGTTTCATTTATAGCGTTGAAATATTAAATACTAAATATTGTAAATTTGAAAGTGTATTTTTTTGTTTTTTTTTTTAGCTCCAACTACATTTAATTTTAAAATTTGGTGTGCACAGAATTAATTACATACTTCATAATATCAATAAAATGAAAGTTCTGTGAAACAAACTCAGTTTAATTGATACTCAGCCAAGTTATCATGACAAATAATACATATTATCTTATTGAAAGAAAAAATAAAATGAGAATTGACTAACATGTATCATGCATACCAGTACTACCTACAACAATTTAAATAGACTACATGCAGAGTGATGTTTACAAAAATATCTGTAATATAAAGTTTATTAATGTTAGTCGTTTTCTATGTAACTTTCGATCTATAATCATCATGCACCTAAGAGATGGAATATTAGTGATGCCAGATTTTTGATTGACAAGACCTGATAAGATCTTTATTTAGCACAAACATAAATTAATATAATAATTTGTACAATCCTATAAAAAAGAAAGTGTATTAGTAAATAGAATATTCTTGTTAGAAACCCTTCACTTGCATACATTTGAATTTAAAGTCCTTCCCACCTATACCTATTTATTTACTATATCTGGCAACACTAGATTATGTTCTACACGACAGCGGCATATAGCATTCCCGCTATTATTGTGTTATCACTTGATTTACCATATCAATGTTATGGTGTTGTACAAACTCGACCCGATTATTGGGTACCTGCTGGGTTTGAGCTACTGCTAAAGGAGTGCTGCCACCTGCTGCTTCTTGTTGTTGACTATGCCCCACCAGAGTATCTGTAATTAATAAATTATACAACTTTCCAGATTACAATATACTACATATGTATATAAAGAACTCAGTAAAATTGCAAATATTTTTTATTTTGATGCTTGTTGATAATGCCAAAAGATTAAATTATATTTGAGAGAATAAAATGGAGAAATACATAATTTAAAATTAAACTATAATTACCATGCCCTTGTGTGGTTTGGTTTGCAATGATCTGAGATACAGGTATTTGTTGACCTGCTGCTGAAACTGTAACTTGAGGTTGTCCAGCATGTCCTAATATAATGTTAGGGTCTCCATTTAAAATACTTGCATGAGCTTGACCAATATCCTGAAATACATACAAGGTTGAAACAAATGTTGCAGAGAAATTGTAGTTTAATCTATTTTAGATAATAAGAAACTTTAGATCCAATTTTAAAGCTTTGAATTTAACATATTCACATAAGAATAACTACACTATGTGCACAATCCCAATTATTGCCTGATAATTATCAATATGAAATAAAGGTAAATTACTGCAAATCAATAGTCTTGTTATAATTACTACCTATTAGTTTTATTACCTGTACAGGCTTTCCATTTTCAATTCTTGCACCAGTGGGTAATCCATACACGGAAACTTGAGGCAATGGACCAGGAAATAAATTTGTAAACACCCAGTATTTAGCCACGCTCGACAAAGCAACGTTTACCGCCGCCGAGTTCACTCTCAAATCAGTAGCAGATGTTGTAGGAGTTAAATTATTCGTCTGTGCCTGCTGTTGTTGCTGTGTCGATTGAACTCTTTGGTTCTGAGACTGCAATTATCATACATAAACTAATTTAGTTACAACTACATTATAAGGTATCCACTAAAAAACAACAAGCAATGCGAACCTCAGAATTGCCTGGTGGTTGGCCACCACCCGTATTAATATTATGGTGATCCGGATTCATTTTCAGTCCTTTTAAATATTGTTATAGAAATCACTACACAATAGTTACAACAAAACAGTTTTCAGAATTTCACGTATCGGCATTGTCATAATTTGACTGGCATCGAAATGGTGGCGCGGGGGACGCGGCGGGCCGCCATTATGGAACTTAGCACACAATAACATTTTCTCAATGATCCTTGTAAGAATGATTCTCTAAGCACAATTACTATTACATAAATGTTAACCGAAGAAAACTGTTCATATTTCAATTACACATTTAATAAATTATGCTATTTAATAGTTATATTCGTAATTATTTCACAATTTCGACATTTTTTTACACATATTCACCATGAAAGAGGAATGAAAGTTTGTCATGACAAGTGTTGCCAACTTTATAAATCTAGTTCAACTACACTACTATTAGCGTACATTTTGTAGAGAAATAGAACTAATTTATATCAATTATAATTTAAATACGAATCAGAATAGATTTTAAGATTATTTAAATAATAAAAAATGTACAACCTAATAGAATAAATATAAAAGTATTTAATTTGATAGTTAAAGCTCGAGATTTCTGAATGACTCAACAGATGGCTCTTATTATGAAAAAATAATATCAGTTTAGGCAACCTTTAAAATCTAATTGTAAGTAAAACTTTTAAAAGGGAAAGTTTTACGTATGAAAAGTGCAAGTTATACAAAAACAATTTTAAAATGGAAAAGCATTCCGTGTGATCTTTAAGGTATCCAATTAATACAATAAATATTGAGTAAAATAAAAAAAAATATTACTAATATTAGGTAGAAACATTCGTGTACTATTGTAGGTTTATGAATGTAGCAATTTATATTTACTAATTATTTTCTTGCTTATTATTAGTAGGTATAGTAGGTACTTATTTTATTTCAGTAATGTATAATTAGGTACCTATTTAATTAAATTTAAACTCATCGCGGTGTATTGAAATCGACGCCATACTTTTTCAAGTGCATGTCGCACCCTGTATCCAGAAATAAAACTTATTGTACGATTTTTTTTTTAATAAGTAATATATAGCCACGTGCATACATGCAATGTAGCCTACATTACTTATTAATATATTGTTGATCAGAGTTTATTTTTAACCCTTTTAAATATATTATTCTGTACCATTAACGTTTGATTACATCCACAGTTACTAAGCTTCAAAGTTCAAGCGTAAGCTTTCTGTTTTTATATGTAGCAATATACTCTATGGCTTTCTGTTCGCGGTTTGCTTATTCGCTTCTTTAGGAGATGAAGTCAGTGTAATGTAAACATAAGGCGGCCATCACATTTTCAAATAAAATGGGTAGGTCATAATATTTGTTTGTAGACTCCTGACTAAGTAAAAATGAAAGGTAGATTGACGTATATTTAATCTTTTTTACCTTTATTATGGCGAATTTTTATAATACCTTTTTGTTCATGTAAGTTTCTTTAATAAAGGCTGTATTATTAACATTTAAATTATTATAAAATTATGTTTGTTATTTTACATCATTCGATCTAGTAATATTTGGACCTTATAATACATATCTCCTTGTAGGTAGTTGCATTTGATAGGTACCTACATCGGACAATTAGTAAGTTAGATACTAAAGCAATTATTACGATATTATCATCAGGTTTCGAAAAATAAAAATACCTGTAAAAAAGTGCGACATAGGAGTGTCACAATGCGATTTATTAATATATATAATTAAATACATGTTTTAGCATTTTTCGAAATTCATCCCATAAGGGGGTAAAATAGCGGATGAAAGTTTTCATTAAACCTACTATTTTAGAGTTTTTTTTTGTAGTTTTAACGCGAGCGAAGCCGCGGGTTCTGCTAGTAATCTATACTTTATCTGATTTCTATCTATCGAGAATATCTACAAAGCTGAGGAGTTTGATGGATATTGGATAGTCTCATCAATGAGAGAGGTTGCGAGCTATAGTTATTCTAAGTCTGTCTATCGCAAATCTCTCAAGAAATGCAAAACGGGCTATAATTTACAGCTTGAGCACGATGTTCTATTCGTTCTCATACATAGTGGATCATATTAAGTGATTGTGAAATATAAATTTTAAACCTGGTTTAAAAAGTGTAAGTATGCGTATATAGTAGTTTTGTGAATATTACTTTTATAATGTTCTCCTGACCGATTTCGGCCACGGTGGCCAATTTCATTGAGACTAGCCTAGCCTGATCTAGCGCCTAGATGCGCAGGAGATATTAGCGTACGAGTGTACGCGCAGACACATGTGCACTTCTCTATTCCTGTTACTCCCATAGTCCGATGGGACAATACCTCGATACGACCAATGAGATTTAAGGCGCAGAACCGATGGCTCTAAGTGCTCTCCTCAGAGTGAAATATTGTCAATTTTCCAAGCCGGGCTACTACTGAGAATGTCTTAACAGAAAATCTTAGTAATCAAACTTAGCCTGACTCGGGACGCGAACCCAGGACTTCAGCATCTACGGCCGTACATGCTAGCCACTAGACCACCGAGGCAGTTTTTATTTTAATAATGATGTCAGTTGTCACCACTAACTAATATTACTTTGACGATTGAAGTGACACGTGTCTACGAATATTTAATCGCGAAACGGTAAAGATTTTTCTCTTAACTGAAAAGTAAAATTGTTGTTTCTTGTTTTAATCTCAGTTTTTACGAGCTATGTAGTAATTATTATGGCTTTCTTCATAAACTGTATAATTTATGGGTTTTTGAACAGATTATACTAACACAGATAATAATATCTACCTGCTGCACCTAACTACCTATTTACCTAAATATAATAAAAACAACACTAAATAAAAACTATAGCGGGAGAAAAAGGGAAACTTTGAATTCTAGTTACCTACTCTTTACTGGCTTTGCATTTTTGATTGTGAAACCGTATTGTCCATGTACATATATGTTGCAACGGTATAGTCAACAAAAAAGGAAGTTTCAAAAATAATTTTTAAAATTTAATAATTTATTGCATTACTAGCGACTTCTCGCTTCGCTCGGGTGCGTCTCTAGGCAAGAGTCGTTTTTGAGTAGAATCCTAATTCTTTTTCTTAAATAAAAAACTAATAGTTACTTCCTTATAACATCAGCTAACTGCCAGTGAAGGTCCCGTTAAAATCAGTCCCGCCGTTTCGGAGATTTGCCGGAAGAAACAAACAGACAGACAGACAAAAAATTTAAAAGTAGTGTTTTTCTTATAAATACGTTTTGAATTTCACATGCATTAATAAAAGCTGTTATGTTTAGATTACAAACAGACACTTCAATTTTATTTATCTGTGTTTTATTGTGATTATATTATAGTTATAAAAATATAACTGGTTAAGTACTCCTGCTCTCACTATGTGACTAAATCACTCAGTAAATACTTCAAATTGGGGTTTCTACTTTCTAGTACCTTGTCACTCCTCAGCTTATAAAAAAATCTATTGAATAAATCAAATTCACGTCCATAAGTTGTTCTATTGCATCGAGAAATAAGGGCAAACCAACAAGAACAATTTCGCATTTATAGTATTAGCATGATTATACAATACCTATATAACGACAGGTAACATCCATACTGTATATATTATAATAAAATAGAAACAAAGCCAAATCTGTACAGAAATATTTTTTAAAACCTATCGCTGTTTCGTATTGTGTACAGTATATGTACCTACCTACCTACCTAAAAGTTGTTGAAATTGTCTGTTCGTCAGTATGTTTGCTTGTCTGTATGTCTGTCTATATACCTGTGTACATTCCACACAAAAACTGCTGAACGCATTTCAACAAAATTTAGTGTAGTGATAAGTTATTAATCGGGTCAACATTTAGATTACCTTTTACTACAGGATAATGTCTCATTCCCACAGGAAAACAATAACTTGTCGACCGAGTTCTTCATACAAAAATTTAAATGATTACACTAAGTTTTAGTAACAGGGTTGTATTCAGCCCTTTTTATCGTCACACTGCTGGGCACATGCCTCTCTTTAGTACGAGGGGAAACAGGCCATAGTTCACCACGCTGGCCAAGTGCGGGTTGGCGGACTTCACATGTCTTTCGAAAACTTGCTAAGTTCTCTCAGACATGCAGGTTTTCTCACGATGCTTTCCTTCACCGTAAGGCAAGTGGTAATCATGTTAGAAATGATTCGCACATGAAAATATCAGAGGTGCGAGACCCGAGATTTGAACCCGCTTCACTCAGTTTCTCAAGCGAGCGCGTTACCACTGGGCTACCACTGCCTATCAGTAACAGGGTTATGATTAACATATTTAACAATTTAGTGCGGTACCTCCCATTTTCATGGAAAAATAAAAAATTTAGTTCGAGCGCACTCATCTGTACCTAGGTATATGTACATAGTATAAAACAAAGTTGCTGTCTGCCTCTATCTGAGCGTTATACGAAGGTTTGTGTATATAATTTGTAAATATTTTGTACAAGTCTCAAACGGTGTATGTCAAACAAAATATATTGTTTTCTTGCGATTACATGGCCAACGCTGTTTAAACCTCTAGATATACATCAAAATTCAAAACAGTTTACTATAAAATTGTACATTAAAAAGCCCACAAAAGCATTACATTACCGTGGCGATAGCATATGCGTCTCTCCTAATAACTCCTCACAATAACTATTTTTTATCGATATAAAACAAATCTAGGGACGTACTCGAGCGAAGCGACGGTGAATCGGTAGTTAAAAAATATAATGATAATATTATTATCAAGTGTTATATGTTAACCTTTCTTCAAAATTTTACATTTGTTAATTGACGATTCGCAAATATTCTGACAATGTTGCATACTAAGTAGGTATATAATATTAAAAACTCGTTTACTAAAATTGAGTACATTGCAAGGTAGTTTAAGAGTAGTTAAAATTTCTCTATATCTATTATAGCAAATTTAATACTTATGTCCAATTGAAATGACATAATTCATTAAAAACAATAAGGTATCTATGTGTATCAATAATTCATATTAAGATAAAAGATTTTTGATTAAGTACCGCAATAAACCGTCAGTTAACTTTCTTTTTATTTCCCAATAAAGCTTATGTAAAATAATACTTATTTAATTTTAAATAATAGTCCTGTAAGGATATAAATTGTCCAGACGTATTCACGGAAGTGTAGGAGGAACTTGTTGTAAAGTACGTTTCGTTGAAGCAAGTTCCACCTCCTAACTCAGTAACGACTGTGAGGCTGTCCGGACTGCGCGCCTCCGTATCCATATACCGCGTAAATATTTACGTGAAGTTTACAAACTTTAAAATTGTTTACGAAAACATTTAAAACTATAGTGAAAGTGATTTAGGAAGACGAGTCAGTCGCGATATTTGTATTAACGAGTGTTATCACGTATCAGACGTTTTAATCACCTGGTGTGGAGTTCAATATTTGCCGGTCGGTCTTCAATTCGCAGGTTGGTGCTAGTGTTTACTGAAATTGTTTGCTTATTCATAATGTTATTCGAACGTTTCAATGTTCGCTTGTTTGATGTTTGGTGAACTGACAATTTCTTTAGAATTTTACAGCTGTTTTTTACAATGTGTTGCTTCCTTGTAGGAAATCGTGTGGTTCATACCACAAAGTTTATTAGGCTCGGTTAGTAAAAGTTTTGAAATGTCTAAAGAAAGTTTTTATTTTTTCGTTTACATATTTTGTATGTTTATTATTACATCGTAACAAAGCCTTTTAGAATTTTTAAAATTTTCTATTTTATTTTTTATATCATATCTACACCTATTTTTTGTTTTATTCAATTAGGTAGTCAATAATAATGAAAAATAATATACTTATTATAAAAAAATATAACGTATTAATTTATTTCATAATAATATAATAAATGTTAAATTCATTCAATGTGATATGCTAACACGAAGAATAGAACGCCCCAACAATTTTGTCTTTTATGAGTTCAAGTATACACAATTACGTAAAATGTTTGCATTTTAATATTACAACTCTTTAAAATGTATGCTTTGTTTAGACTAGTGTACAAACACAATGCTAACCTATTTTATTTTATATCTTTAACTAGTATTGCCCGCGACTCCGCCCGCGTTCAGATGATAAAAAACCAAATTCTTAGGTTTTACACATTAGTATACTCTTACATTGCAGTTTTTGTATTTTTTCTCAGAAATTAGATATTTTCCCGCGGTAAAAAGTATCATATATGTTGACCCGGATAACCAGCTATGACCAAATTTCTTCAAAATCCTTTCAGTGGTTTTTGTGTGATGCGGTAACAGACAGACAGATAGACAAAAAATCTAAAAACGATAGATTCGGTCTCTGTATCGATAATAATGTTTATTTCAATAAAATTTTCCAAAAAATATTCAATGTACAGATTCGGCTTAGTTACAATTTTATTATATGTATAGAATATACTAAAATTAATATAATTCATTTTATCTATTTATGTATCATTCTGTGAGTTCCAAAACGATTTTCCTATACTGTTATATGTATCTATATATACCTACCTAATCACTACATATTATGCATTAAAGTTTATGCTTGTTCGAGCTATCTCGAAAACGAATGTTTCACCAATATAATAATACCTACGGCTTTTCCCGGTAAAAAGAGATAATTTATATTTATATAAATTAATAAGTAATATAATTAAATATAGGCTATAATTTGTAAAGATTTTGAAAAAATAATCTACCGCTATGATGATATGAATTAAATAAAATATCTCATTAAGGGGCGCACTAGAGCGGGACGAGGGTAAGCCTAATAATGCATAAACCATATATCACATCCAGGTAAATTTCTAAGAAATTAATTAAAATTCTAAGAAATCTATTGTTAACTGACACGCCGGCGTGTCCGCGGTCTGCGCCTTAACCGTTGTACCTACGTTAAAAGTAGGCACTATGACAGAAACTTTTGCACATCCACAATTTTTTCACCAATAAGTACTTAAACTCAGTCGAATAAACGCTGCGCAAACGCATTGAAGACAAACACATAAATATAGATTTTAGTTATTAACTCGTTCTGATTTTATCAGTGCCTTCATTTTTTTATCCATAAGTAAAACCTGTGATATAATTGTGTAATTCGATTGTAACGTATTTTTACATAACTGTCATAACGATTTAATACTATGTTAGTATTATATATATATATATATATATATATATATATATATATATCTGAATAAAAATAATTACATAACGTTGACAGATTCCGGAGTTAAAATAACCTAGTAAGAGTTTTGCCTTATTTGATAATTTTTGACAAGTTCTAATGATATTTTTTTGTAAACAGTACCTATTTGTAAGAAATTCGTTTTATAAAAAGTAAACTCGCAATAAAAAGGCATGATGAGACTTCTTGTTAATTATTTTATTTATTTTTCTTACTTCTTAATACAGAACCCTTACAACATCTTTGAGTGAAGATACCATATAGTGAAATGGACATCGAGATCTTACGATGTTCGACATCGATTTCGGTTACGAAACTAAAGAGTAAAGTTGCGTTTAGTGACGTACCTAACTGATCAAGAGACCTTAACGAGCATTAAGATCGATTCGTACACTATCAAATCGTTTCAGCACATGCCCTTACATAATTCAAAACTTATAACAAGCACTCTCAATCTACACTGCCTAAATAATGTCAAATTTTATAGTATTGAGAATAAGGTCTATATTTGACTAATATTATCGCTTCTGTATGTTTGTAGGTAAAAACAGGTTTGAAATGTTGCTGTAAACATGCTCTGTTTATAAATTATTGCAATTCTTTTTTGTGCGCAATTGTTCGATACGATTGTTCTAATTTATCAATTCTCTGTTATTCAATACTGATAATGAGTTTGTAACTATTTTGTATACTTTTTTAAAACGTTAATATTTTAAGAAGTTTCAATAGAAAAAATGGTAATAAAGGAAAGGTATTCCTTCTAATTTTATTTAATAAAATTTTTTGATTACAAGGGATTTGGTGTGTGAATAATAAATTTCGTAAAAGTTTATTTCGCAAAAGCAAGTTGTTGTATAGGTAGACTAGATATATTTATTATGTCCTAAATTTGAAGTTTCCAAACAATACAAGTATATTATAAAAAAATTGTTAATTTTAAAATATATATTAGTAAAAAAAATTCAATTTACCCGCTTGTTATCAAATGTAATCATCTTTTGTTGACAAAATAAAAGGCTTATCATCACCGCTATTGCTAGTATTACATAAACTTAGACATTCAATTTAGAGATCAATTCGCAACGTAAATCGAAATGTTTGATTGAAATTCTAACTAGTATCTATAACAGATATTCCAAAGAAACTTATAGCGCATCATTGTTCACGGTGTTCTCTAAACTTCCAACTTCTCTATTGACTGTTTGGTTATTCGTAGAGTGAAGCGCAGATTGAGGTATAAAGTCTGCCTGCATTAGTATGATGGATCAGTTAGACAAATGTACAAATTGGTATAATTGTTCCAGACATATAGTAACACGTAGCAGGATATAGCGTAAAGCTATGTATATAAGTACATAATACATCTATCTATTATCTATGTATATAATAATCAGCTATGTATATAGAAATTAGCATTATGCAAGCTACCAGAAAAACCATTGGCTTTTTCTGCCATTAAGAAAAAGTAGGTAATCATGCCAAGTTATATCAAGAATTATTCAAAAGTTTGAAGACGTTATTCGATTTTTTTTCATATCGCGCAATTTCTTGTTTTCCTTTCAAAATCCATCCGGTTTCCCTGTAACTGGCATCCTGTATAGTTGTCATGCACGAATCCATTTATTTTCCAAGATAAAAAGTAGTTAAGACTATTTAAATAAAAACACGGATATTTCCGTAATTTTTTAGAAAAATATTCAATTTCTTTAAAACATTATTTACCTTACTGAAGAAAGAATAGATGAAGCCACGTATAAAATAACTTAAGCTAATGATGAATCATAATAGTTGCATGACTAAGATTGTCACTGTAGAATTATTTCTTAGTCATCCTCATTTTAATTATATTTTGCTAAAGTTATATCTACTATACCTAATGTAGGTGTATGATATAGTATAATATACCTTATAAGGCAGTAGTTGCTCAGTGGTAACGCTGTCGCTTGGGAAGCCGAGTGAAGCTGGTTTAAACCCGGGTCTCGCACCTAAGATATTTTCATGTGCGAATCATTTCTAACATGATTACCACTTGCCTTACGGTGAAGGAAAACAACGTGAGGAAACCTGTCTGTCTGAGAGAACCTATGGCCTGATCCTACTCCTATTATAGGGAGGCCCGTGCCCAGCAGTGGGACATTATAAAAAGAACTGAATAGTTAGATTACCATATATTAAATATCAATATACAATTATTTCATATATTCTTGACTGAAACATTATGTATGTATATATATTATATATACATGGACATGGATTAAAAAAATAAAAACCTTTTTTACAACGTATAAAATTCACTTTCCAATGATTAGAACTATGACTACCAATAATAAGTACCCTGATGAACTTAATAAAAACGTATTTTTCACGTTCCCCATTCAATAAGAAAAATGGTGGGCCTTTTTGGTGTAATTAGGCCCTTGTAGATACCCACTTAGTGTCGAATGACACGGTATAATGAGTACAAAAGTTGATATGAAACGTTATTGTATGTTTCTAGACTATGGCTTCATGCTTTGATTATTTTGTCCAGTTACTAGATAGCTACTACTCTACTTGCCTAGATATAATAACTTTTTGAAATAAATTATACCTACTTATAGTAGGTATTATATCTCTCTCACTCTTGTATGGCAATTTTATAAAAATATTAGCGACTTGCAGCTTTACGTGCCAAAGAACAGTTGTGTTACTCCAGATCATAGTGTATTAAATTGCATCCTTTGTCCAGCCGCTTCAGCGTAAAAGAGTATCTAAACATACACACACATCCAAACTAGCATTTATAATAGTAGTCCGATGACGCTCTACTAAAAAATATCAGTTTTAAACCCTTGGGGCTTAGAATTATACAGGAGGTCAGTTTACGATCGTTGAAGACTAGAAATATAAAATGATATGTATATAGGAATGACATATTATGAGCCTATAAATACAATTAAAATACAATACAATTAATAAAATTTATATCCTTCAATGATCATAATGATATAATGAAATCTGGTCCGAGCTCCCTTTTAGTTTATTAATCAATATTCAATATGTTATATCCTTAAATGAGCAATTCTTGTATATATATATATATATATATATATATATATATATATATAATCTGAATCTCGGAAACGGCTCCAACGATTTTCATGGAATTAGTCAGGGGGTTTCGGCGGCGATAAATCAATCTAGATTAGTTTTATGTCTGGGAAAACGCGGGTTTTCGATTTTTCATGCGGTTTTGTTTCACATTATTCCACGCAAAATATGGTCGCTAATTCGCATGCTAGGATATAAGCATCGTGGTCAAGCGGCCAAGGCGCAAGTTCGACAACCACAGGTGTCTGGGTTCGTATCCCTGTCGGATACGAAGTTTTTACTTTTGTTTTTTTTTAATATTTATTCAAGTTTTTAGTTTATTAAAAAAAATATACTTTGGGCCAAAAACTCTGAGCGAAGCTCGGTAGCCCAGGTACTTATACATAATCTATAATATAATATTATTCTAATTCTTACCACGAGCAATGGAATATCGAAATAACATAATAAAATGTTATGGTTTTATGATCTGTCTCTACTTTTATTTGGATTTTACGGCTTGACCTTTCTTAAAATTTGACAAACGTAGGCCCCTGTTTATTCTGAAAAAAAAAAATAGTTTATGGCAGAATGTAGAGATCACTTCGTGGATTAGCATGTGTTTGATATACGAGTATAATTGGATATAGCATCATTCATTTTATTATGATGTTTTTTCTTCATATGTTTATAAAATGCGAATATTCACAAGTTGATATTGTAAAAAAGTAAGTAATAAAATACTAATTTAATTCAAGCTAAAAGTCCTTAACACGATAACCGATGTGTGTTTTCCAATATTTATAATAGTATATTATTATGTTTGATAAATATAAAAAATTTTACAGAACTCTGTATTAGCCACTGAAATAAACGTTCCTTAAATAGCAATTTCGCTGAAAATAATAATAATCGTAAATACAAATCTTGTAACAGATTATATAATAGAAATAGGAAAAATAACACGACCCAAATTACATCTTTTGGCACTAATCTTATGGTCACGGTCAACTGCGTACTATTGAGATAGTAAGTACAAGTTTACTACAATTTCATCACAATCACTTTTTGTCCGTTTTATTGCTTTTTTATAATTAATCATAGATTAGTATTATAAATAGGAATATATTTTTAAATAATGTAGAGTCTTACATTATTTTATGTGCCCTTTACCAAAGTTAGGTAAGGGTTTGAAAGTCAAACTATGACGTAACAGAGATTTATATGGGGTTTGACCTTTGAATCATAACTAATAACTTCTTATGTTAATTTATTTGTCAATCTTATCAATCAGAAGTCATAGTATTATTTTAACTCATTATTCTGCCAAAAATATACAAATCTCGCAATATTATTAAATGTAATGATGCGTTACTAACGTTCTATTTTAATGTCTAAGCTATAACTCATAATTTATTATCAGAGTTTGCGTGTTTTCTTTCTACGGTGACTACCTGATTTGCTTCCTTCACGATCCGTAAACCGATGTTTTCCAACTGTATGATCGTAAACAATAACAATTAGTATAACAGTCTTAAATAATTATATAGTCAATGAGTAATACAAAGGTAATGATGTATTTTTTGTTAAAAAATTTAATTTTTATTGGAACAAGATGTGTCATCGTATAAAATTCTCAAAGAATTATGTCGTTGATTTTTTTATTGCATAATCGTTGTGATTTTAATCAATTGAAATTTTATGCTCAGTATTATTTCATTTAAACCAATATTGGATTGCGGTTACGTCATGGCGTATAAGAAAGTGCAGATTATAGATAATTTTTAAATATTTATAGATATTTTTAATAAGTATAGTTAAGTTTACTCAACCTATATAATATTTTTTTTTATAAATTCTAAAAAAAATCTAGCAACTAGTATTAGTAAGATAGTAATTTTACACAGGATTTACCTCTACCAATTTTCAAATATTCTATGAGTGGTTTTTTTTCTTCTCGAAGAGATTTTTCATGTAGAGTATAAGCAATAGTATGGGTTTATAATTAGATACATGAAATGACATGATGCATTAAAATAATAAAACGTTAAGGATTATGTATATATGTATGTATTATGCAACAACACTTCTGCCTAGGAAATATTTTTTTTCGTATTAATGATGATAACAAGGTATAAAATCAAGTGGAGCAAAAACAGGATGCACTTGTACTTGTATATATTCATCACAAGACCAATTTATGTTTTATCAGGTCGAACATACCACTTCTCTTTTATCTTAACTGACTATAGCGAATTATTCAATCAACTGAATATTATTTATTCGTTAGATTAACGTGCAATCTACTTCTGATTCTTTACAGAAAGGAAAACAACGTTTCAAATGAATTGTCTACCGCCACCGTGGCTAATTTTGTATGAGAAAATAATTAATTGGATAGGTTTAATTAAGTCGCCTTTTGCTTCGACCACTGATCTCATTATGTGTCACGTGAATATAATTAGTATTACTAAATTCTTTTACTTCTTATTTCTTCTTTAGCAAGTAATTCAATGAGAAGTTTTTTAATAGTAAAATTCATGTTACCTGTAAGCTTATAAAATGTTAGGTAACATTCATCAGCCATTATTACCACATTTTTGAATCACATAAAAACAATGACTGATTTCAGATCTCTACATACTTAGGCCCTTAAATAAACAATTTCATTTAATTATATTCTTAAATCTGGACATAAAGTTCTTTGTTCTGACAGATTTATCCTGCACAGCTTATACCTGTAATACGGATCGAATATTTTATTTAAATGTATTTATTAATTATATAATTAGTCTATGATTAACGTCAGGTTTAATCGTTAGCAATGAAATATCAAGGTGTATTAGTAGGGGTACAATATAAAGATAAAGAAAGTAAAAATTAGGCAGAAAATCGTTATAACTGTGTATTACTATTTACAGATTTTTTTAGGTTTTTTTTAACCAATATTTAGTGTGCGTGTAAGTAGATATTAAATTAGTTGGTATTTCATTAAATATTTCTACTTAAAAGAGCAAACAATTTGAACGTTTTATTTGTGCAAGACAATGTATATAGGCAATGTAAATTAAACATAGGTACCTATATCAGATGTTTAGTTATGTATACAATGTAAAATTTCTCACAAGTGTGTTGAAATGTGATAGGTGATAGGTCGCTTGCTAGTGTGATGCGAAACTTTTGATCTAACTGGTTTTTGTTAGTCTGTAGCGTGAATAATATTACCACATAAAACTTATTTATAGAGATGAATTTAATTTTCACAAGTCTATCTAGTGTACAGTTTACTTGTTTATTTTTTATCTAAGATATATATTTTAGCATAGTATAGTTTAAACCTTAGAGTATCCATAATCTTACTAATATTATAAATGTCAAAGTTACGTTTGGATGTTTGTTACTGAATCACGCCAAAACGGCTGAACAGGTCTGGATGAAATTTGGCATAGAGATAGATAATAGTCTGGAATAACACATAGGCTACTTTTTATCCTGGAAAAATGTACTGTTCCCGTGGGATATATTTATTTTTGTTTTTCTAGAGGCGAACTGAATGAAGCGAAGGTGAGCCGCTAGTTAATAAATAAGAATAATTCTTTCTTTTTGGATTTAATTTTGAGGTATTCTTTGATGCCATTTTTATTTCTTGGCTCTTTTAAGTCTGTCATTAGAAAATATTTATATATTATAATATTATAAAGAGGAAAGATTTGATTTTTTGTTTGTTTCTTTGTACCGTGTAGGCTCTGAACTACTGAACCGATTTAGACAAAATTTGGTAAGAAGATAGTTTGAGGCCCTGGAAAGAATATAGGAGTTTTTAACCCGGAAATCATTCTTTGAAGGGAATTTGAAAATGGAGATGAAAGTTTATATGGGGAAGCAACCTAGGCACGAACCTGAGTGAAGCGAGCGATGATAATTTGCTAGTAATATATAATAAAATATATGTTTAGCCAGTTTCACCTTGCTCTTGGAAACACAACTCACGACTATTTCTCAATGTTGAAAATCTCATTGCATAATATCGTACGGTACTGTGCGTTTTGTAAACTAAAAGACATTTTGTTGTATTTAAGGCAATTAACAGTGTAGACATTATTTAATTTCTATAATAAGATAATACTATATGTAATATCTAGATTCTAGGCAGTACACTACACAAAGTGTATTTTCCATATATGTACTCGTATGTATGTATTATATTTAATATTTATGTATGTTGTCAGTCCATTTTTAACGTCCTACTGCTGGGCACGGGCCTCCTTTTTATCGGAAAAATGTCAGAGGTGCAAGACTCGGGGTTTGAACCCGGTTCACTCGGTTTCCCAAGCGTCCGCGTTACCACTGGGCTACCACTATATCTTATGTTGTTATGTTCCATACATACATATAATTGACTTTCATTTCTTTCCTATTTAAACACATAAATTCATCATGTTTATAATGCCGGAAAAAAACAAGAGTTCGTGCGTAGTAAGAGTTCGTTCACATTACACTATTAGATTAAAATGTTTTAGACTTTTCTTAAAATAGACAATACATATTATGTGTTTAATTAATATTCTTACTCTAATATTGTGATTTATTAGAATTACAATATAATAGAACAATTCCAGCTGATAAGTATATTTCAGGATAAGCAAAATGAATGATGCTGTTTTATTTTTAATATTAATTACATTTTAGTATTTAGGTCACCGTTTCATGTTCGTTCTCATATAAATTTTTTACTTAATGGAGGAAAAAACTTTATGCTTACAACATAAGAAATTGTCCTTGTTAGTGAAAATTAACCAAGTCATTTACGGTAGAGCATGCAATGCTTCCCAGACAAATATAAATAAATTACTGTGTTCGTGTATTTTTATTATTAAAACAAAAAAATCTGACCTTACGTTAACATTTTGCAATGGAAACAGCTTCTCTCATATAAATCAGTCCCTGCATGAAGCTATTTGTCAGTCCGGACACGGGGTCATTTCGAGACAATTGATTCATCGAGACGTGGCAAATGTCCTGCTGGTTTGTCGACCTATCTAACGTGTTCATCTGTTCATGGCGATTTACATACGTGTGAAAGAACCATTCAGGAAATAATGTTTTAATAAAATGTTCATATATATATATCTGTAAAACAAGGCAGTGGTCTGTGGTAATGTGCTTGTTTGTGAAACCAAGTGAAGCTGGTTCATATGCCTGTGTCATTTCTCTAATATTTTCATGTACGAATCATTTTCAACATGAGTACTAATTGGTAAAAGAAAACATCGTGAGGAAATCTGCGTGTATGATAGAAATTAGGGAAGCTCATGCCCAGCAGTGGAACGTTAAAAAGAGCTGAATACATACATATAGCTTGGAAACGCGGTCGCGCAATTCGTAAATGAAAGTGATACACACTATACGATAGTGCATTAATGCAATATCAAAGAGGGACAGAGGTTTCTCACGCTAGGTAACAAGCATAACTTTAATTGCTGATTAATGTCTAATTTATTTTACACTGCATGGTATCTACACACTAGTAATAAATATAGTGTACCTACTCTTAATTGATCTTACTAGATCACTTATTACATAACACGTTTATAAAGACTTGTCTAAATGGATTTACCAACGAACAAATAATATTTGGCCTTGACTGGATTTTATGACCCACGTCTTCGTCCCAGTTGAGTTAATGAAAAAAGGAGGTCATCAGCGTGTTAACGCATCGAAATCGATAAATTCTCGAAAGTTTACCGATTAAAGAAATTATCATATTAACTATCTATAATAATTTTGCTTTCTTGGTATTTAAATCTACTTATGTTAATACTTAATGTTGGTTTGTGGTCTAACTAACAACCATGCTGAATTGCATCAATCTTTATGGGATGCAAATAAAAACATACAATGTTAATTTAAATTAAAATCTGTTTTATATAGTTTCCGTACCTACTCCTATTATACCTATGTATCTCCAGACTCCAATCCTATGTATCTGGCTAAATATGTGTATTAAATGTAGTGATAACGTTAACAAATTGACAGACACCCAGTACCGAATTTATAATATTGGTAGAATGCATAAGAAAATGACCTTCTCTTTTCTTGGAAGTGATATACTTTACGATATACATATATCCATGTAACACATTTGAGGAAAAAAATAAGAAACAAAATATTACTAAATTTTACAGGATATGCAGATTGTAGATACTGATTAATAGTATAAAGTTTCTAAGAATGTGTTTTTTGGTAACTTATTGAATAATATACTTTAAACGTATATATAGTCCACATTTAAGAACGAAAGTTTTAGCAGAATATACATAGGTACAAAAGGAATTTTAATTATGCTTATTAATTAAAACAGAAACTTCAAAATTAGGTTCGGGAAATGAAATTTTTATTTCGCCTTTACGCCATTTTGAAGGAAAACCTCAACTTGGTGGAGGTGTTGAAATAGCTTGCAATAACACTTTTATGTACGTCGGCCAGCTCTTTAATTATTTTTCTGCAAAATTGCATTAATCTCTATTCTAATCATTTTGATAATATAATAACAATCTCAATTCGCCGTTAATTTCTAAGAAATCAATTGTTAACCGAGCCTCCTGTGGCTCGGCAATCGCTGACAGGTTATTATAATATTAATGACTAGATTGCTTCCCCATACAAACTTTGATCCCCATTTTCATCCCCTTAAGGTATGATTTCCAGGATAAAAACTAACCTATGTCCTTCCCAGGGTCTCAAACTATCTTCTTACCAAATGTTATCTAAATCGGTTCAGTAGATCCAGAAATTACTCCCTACAACCTCACAAACTTCCAAATTTTACCTCTTTATAATATTAGTAGGTACATAGATTTAGAAATAATGCGACTTACATAATAAATTTTTGGTCACTGCGGTCACTTTCGCTGATTGAGAGACTAGCTATCACCTCTACCGCGGGAGATATAGTAAACAAGTGTATGTGCCAACACAGGTGCACTCTTTATTCCTTTGTCCATTCTCTAGTCTGACAGAATAGCCATCAGACACCACCAGAAAAAGATATTTATTTGCTCTTCGAGCCATGGGGTATCCAACTCCGAGCTGAGGAGTCTGAAATCGAAAAACTTAATATTTGACCCAACTCGGATCTCGTAGCTAGGTCTTCATTGTCTTAAGTCGCATATGCTGCCAACGAAGCATTAACTGCAATTTTCCCCTTGGTTTTTGACGTTGACTGTAATAATGTCTTTTATATACTCCTTTGCAAACGTGTTTTATGTAACATGAACATAAACTAAGTATCTACTTGATTGAATCAAAGAAGCATTTCAATCTGAATGTTTATTGAAGGATTGATGTAAATTAAAAAAGAAAGATGCTGTCACTATCTAATAAAACTACATTCTAATATAGTGATGTATTCAAGTTCCTAACGTCATGCCCAGCAGTAGACCTTGAAATACTTAATTCTGCAATAATCCAGCGCATAACCGTGACACTTTGGAAACTTATGGTGGCGGTTGACTAATAATATTTTTCTGTGGGAATATAATAAGACTACAATCTTAGGTTTATAATAATTTCAGCATTACTACCATTCATGATGACACTACTTCTTAGAAAAAACTAAATTCGTTTTTTGTCTCACTTTTGATACAATTTTAAGCAAAATTATAACTTAATCATTTAAGATTGTCACATGCATCGTATTTGTCTAATAAAGTTGATATAAAAATTTATTCAAAATCTAAACAAAACTGGTTTCGTGGATATCGTAATCGCCTAAAAGAGGGTTTCATTGGTATATCATTGAATTTTAAAGGCATAGATAGGCTAATGTTATTTACAAAATTTTAGGCTCCGTACTTCCAGAGATAAAGAGGAGTCTGATTTTGAAGACAAAATTAAGTATTTCTAAAAATCTGTACTATTGTCGCAAGCTCTTTAAAAATGTTTTTTTTTATATAGTTATAAATTATCAAATTGTATCTAAAAATTAAATCTAAGTCTTAATTAGGTACGTATATCTGATTTCATTGCGTCTGATATTCATATTGTAATGACAATAATGTTCTAGTATAATATCTCGTTAGTACAATATTCGTTAGATACGAGTGTAACAGTGCCCGTGGCCTTTGACGAAGCTAAGTATGAAACCATATCATTACATGTAATGAGATTTAAACTCCTTTACGACTGTGCACATCAATGTGTTCTGATACCGTTTATTAGACTAGCTTTTGTCGATAGCTCTCGATGTAAGACTCGTGAAATAAAAATAAAATGCTTTCTGATGGAACTAATGACAATAATTCAAATATTGAAATCGTAATGGTTTTACATTTACTATTTTTACTTATTTGAAGTTGATTTTTATGAAGGCAACGTAGAGTTTAATTTATTAAAGGAACTGTTACATTATCTAAAATCTTTTGGTAGATTACCTGTAGGTAATCTACCACAAGTTTAGATTTAGCTGTAGCTAAACCTAGCTGATACCGTTAACATGATTTAATTTTAATTGTTACAACGTAGAAAGAAGATAATTCTGTTATTTTATCTTTCTGATTTTTAATGTACCGAGTGTTAATGTGTCTGGTAACCTTATTAGATTTATTATACAACTAGCGTTTGTATCTTCTATCGGCCAATAAAATTCCTTTACAGCCGTTGTATAGATTAGTGGGCACTAGTATATATTTTTTAAATGTGCTTTATTATAATATTATATGGCCAATATAAGGTAACTTTTTTATCTACATTTTACTTCATAAAAGATATGACACTAACGACTCAACCTCGCCTCGCTCGGTTAGTATGAAATAGTCGATATCTTGTTCTATGAAAGACAAAAACAAGGCTATCCCAAATGGACTATACATTTTTCCGGGATAAAAATGCTACTTTCTACCTATAGGCTATTCCAGATTATGATCTATATCTGTGCCTTTCATCCAGATCCGTTCAGCCGTTCTAGCGTGATTGAGTAACAAACATCCATCCAATCAATTTTCTTATTTTGAATTTATAATGGTAGTAAGAAGAATAGTGTGCGTCGCTCTTTGTGAGGATGTATGGATATCTGGATGTATAGATGTTTGTTACTCTTTCACGCAAAAAGTACTGAATGGATTTTAATGAAACTTTACAACAATATAGCTCATAATAATCAGAATAACACATAGGCTACTTGTATCCCCGAAAGGTATACGGCTTCCGGGGGATAAACTTGTATCTATTTTTTTGGTCCGCTAGTAATAAATAAAAGATATTATATAAATAGGAATGAATCAAATAATATTATTGCTATCTATTTATAAATCTCTTTTCGTAAAGCAGTTACATGCACTATTTAAAGAAGTATGTAATTGTATGTGCTAATATGATTCATATCTTAATATGCTTTCTGCATCGATATTTTACTCAATTGCCAAATCAATTAGTTTTGCTCACGACTAAATTTATTAACGCCATCAAAAGTGCAGCGCAGCTATTTATACTTGGTGTAATACTTAAAGTATAAGTGTAATCTTTGGTAATAAGTAGTCTTTGTAGGTACGAGCAAAAATATGTAACTGTATGTTATATAGAACAATCGTGTAATTTTCTTACTGAGTAAAATACCATAATCTTTAAATTACAATAAAAGACTGCAATCTTAAAAATTACCTGAAAGGGTTCCGGAGGCAAAAGGCACAAATGAAAAACTTATAAATTCGTCATGTCCATTTCTGTGTCACAGTCTATAGTATAAGAAACTATAAGTTTGATTTCTTTTTGATACTCTATGTATGTAGTATATTAACTTCGATGATCGATTACGGAAGTTAAAAAGATGTTTGTTGTATTTTTATTTTTATTATTTCTTGTTATAGCGGCAATAGAAATATATACTCTGTGAAAATTTCATACGACTATAACGGTTCATGAGATGCAGCTCTCTGACAGACGGATGGACGGACAGCGGAGGCTTAGTAATAGGATTCAGTTGGCACCATTCGGGTACGGAACCCTAAAAATATGAAAAGGAAATTGTGTACATAGTGGCATAGAATGCATATTAGACTAAACATTTTTTCAAATTATGATTTGATATTACAAGCAATTAAAATGAAGGTTGTTTTTCGAAGTTGCTTTTGCTTTATGTAGATCACGGCAAATACTCGTACGGGTTGATCTAGTGAAGGTTATAATTTTAATTACTTGCATTATAATCAAGGAGTGTTCAAAAATTAAGTTTTGCAATACGAAGTCATTTTATGATTATTTTTATTTAATATTAGAAGTTTTTATTTATGAAACTTTTTGGTATATAAATACTAATACCTACTAGCGACTCACCCTCGCTTCGCTTCGGGTTCGTCCCTAGACAAAATAAAACTATCCCACGGGAACCGTACATTTTTCCGATATGATATATAGTCTATAGCCTTCCTCAATAAACGGGCTATCTAATGCAAAAAGGATTTTTCATTTCGGATGAGCAGTTTCTGAGATCAACACGTTCAAACAAACAAACAAACAAACAAACTCAACTTCTTTATAATATAAATAAAATACTAATGCTAATATTCCATGACGACCATATATGATTTATCTTAAAAGTAGCATTATTATTTTAATTTAAAGAAAGTGTGGGTAGGTACTATTTTTTTATTTAAATATATAACTAAAAGAAATATTAAGTCTAAAAAGAGATGTTTCCTACCAATATTATAAATGCATAGATGTATGGACCTTTGTTACTCTCTCACGCATAAACTACTAAATGGATTTTAATGAAACTTTAAAAATATAGCTCATACATCAGAATAACACATAGGCAAAGTTTTATCCCGAAAAAATGTACGGTTCCCGTGGGATAGATTTGTTTATGTTTTTCTAATTCGCGAGGGTGAGCCGCTAGCAGAGTAATAATTACACATTTTTTTACATATATGTAATATTTTTTTATCTTTACTTAGAACATTTTAAAGACTATCGGTTTCCACACACGTGCTCCTAAAAGGCGGTAATCCTCCCATATTTTATCAACTTATTCTCCTGCATACAAATCGTATTGCACCTATTACTAAAAAATTATTAATATCGACAATTTATAAATCGTAAATGACATCGAAATTTATAGTATGGGTAGGTAACAGGTATACGAATGACCTTTAGACCTATACCAAGATTTACCTAAATGTCATATAAGGATATATCTACTTATTAATTATTTAATAATGTTTTAATGCTATCTACTAACTTATACTATTCATTATATGCCATATAAATATATGTACATATGTATAATTGTATAATTATATTAAAATTTTGAACTGCACGGATTTACAAATTAAAGGTAACTAGCGTTTTCCTGCAAGTATAGTTCAGTTATGTATGTATTACTATGTCTTTAAAAATTATGGCCTATGTGTTACAGCTTATATAGTATAGCTATACTACTGTAAAATTTCATTCAAATCCGTTCAGTAGTTTTTGCGTGAAAGAGTAACAAACATCCATTTTTCGATCCATCCATCCTCACAAAGATTCGCATTTGTAATGTTAGTAATATTAGTAAGTAGTATGTAGTAAGGATTAGTAGGGTTTAAGAGGTTATTATACACTAAAAGTTTAAAATGTCAATAGATCCGACTTTACCGTTTTAACAAGCGAACAATCTTGCTAAAGGGAAGCTGAATTATTTCTGGTTTATGATATGGTATATTCAGACAGGTTCGTCAGTTTCTTCTTTCATCTATAAAAAATGCGCAATAAATATGGTACAACTAAAAGTTATATGGCAAAAGTTAGTACCACATTGCTACTTAACGCAATACTTAAATGATTACTAAACAAAGATTGAGTGAAAATGATTTTACGCTATGAATGATCATGATCGAAGATGTGAAATTATTGTTTGTAATATTGATAATAATCGAAGCGGTATTTCGTTCTAAAAATCATTGTAATCACTAAGTTTAATGGCTACAACTATTATTAACTTTATTGTTTGTTATTCATTTCTTTATCCCTTTCTGTAAAGAGCTTGTTATAAATAACTTAACTACTGCTATAAAAATATAGATATAATATAGAAAATAGTACATATTATATCATTCGTTAATTTGGACGTGTCAGATTAGATTATAATGATACTAGCGACTTACTCTTGCTTCGCTCTGGTTCGATCCCAAGTACCTCACCCCAGATCTGTCCAGTCATTTTAATTTTTAGCGCGAAAGAGTAACAATTATACACACACAGACATACAAATTTTTGTATTTAAAATAGCAGTCCGATTATTGTAACCCTTGAAATAAGGTCAATTTTGGCAAAACCATAAGGAACATTCAAAGATGTTTGGACCGATTCAAACCAGCTTAACAACTTTCACTACCCATCCACCAATACAAGTGAACTATTACATCACAAACAGTGACATTTCGTGCACAATTATTACAATACGCATTGGGATAAGAAGATTTACCCTTAAACTATGACAATCAATACTCTATTGATATATTTTGTTTAATGTAATTACTTTTATAGTAAAAAATAATATACCAACTTAGAAATGAAATTGTTCTTGCGAGTAATATTCATTAAAAATAAATTATTAAACCGGTCCACAATTAGCGAAGATATCACGTGACATACACATAATAAAAATTATACACCTAAAATTGAGAACCACCTTATTTAAAGTTGGATAAAAATATTATAATAAGGCTGAGATTATGAAACTTTTAAAAATGCATACTAATATTATAAATGTGAAAGTTTGTGAGGATGGATGGTTGGATGGATGGATGTTTGTTACTCTTTCACGCCAGAACGGCAGAACAAATCTGGATGAAATTTGGCACAGAGATAGATTATAGTCTGGAATAGCACGTAGGTTACTTTATCCCGGAAAAATGTACGGTTCCCGTGGGATAGATTCATTTTTGTCTATGGAAGAACCCGAAGCGAAGCGAGGGTGAGTCGCTAGTCATATAATATGTAAAAAGTAGAAGACACAAAGTATGTTATATCGTATATTTAAATTAAAGTCTTAATCGCATCGTTTTATAGAATTACTAGTGATTTATCCTTGCTTCGGTTGTCTTTACTATACGTCTACATGCCGGAGCCTAGGAGCTACTCCAGATCATTGTCTGTCTGTGTACTAAATTTCGACCAAATCCATCCATCCGTTTCATTACACACAAACATACATAAAAACTTTCACAATTCCGATAGTGTAGTCCGAATATTTTTGAGGTATTACTCTAAAGAATCAGTATCATATTACATATATACATAATATAGTACATGTTAACATGTACATTACCTACTATTTAAGTAAAAGCTATATTCATCTGATAAAGTTTTGCTTTAAATACTGAAAACCAGTCAATCTGGATTTAAGATTTTGATTTAATTACGTGACATATTATGTATTTAAAATAGTTCGCTCAAATTAGGTCCAATAAAACTTATTTGAATTTTAATAATAGTGGTCCTTGAGTACATTAAAATTAACGATGCCTTCTATTTGGTCTTTCACTTTTGACCTTCCAGTAAACTTTATATTGCTGTATCGCATGGTTTTATATACAACATATTTTTTACGTTTCTTTGAAAACGTCCAATATAATCAAAATAGTTTACGACTCGATTTTACGATTCGTTTCAAAGTTTAATATTTTCTTGCACTAAAATTAGATGCATGGGTTTTATATCATGTGTGAACTTACGAAATTTAACATCGCAGTACACATTGCTAAATAAAAACTAACAGTTTATTCGCAAATGATTATTCTATTCCTAACTAGCGACTCACCCTCGCTTCGCTCGGGTTCGTCCCTAAGTTGGTTCCCTGTACAAACTTTCATCCCCATTTTCACCCCCTTAAGGGATGATTTCAGGGATAAAAAGTATCCTATATCCTTCCCAGGGTCTCAAACTATCTTCTTACTAAATTTCATCTAAATCGGTTCAATAAATCCAGAAATTACCCCCTACAACGTCATAAAGTTACAATTCACAAACTTTACCTATTTATTATATTATTAGTATTGATAGTTAAAAAGTGGCGCGATAAAATAGGGCTCAATAGAATGATGAGTGGTTATTTTTGCTTATAGTTATCATTTTATGCTTCTGGATACAGCTGTTCCTTTGCGTACCTATGCTACGACATAATAGAATATATTATTTCTTGCGCTTTATAACTTTATCTTCTAAATTAAGGAACCGTATAAGTTACAAGCGCTTGATGCTTGTAATGTTGAACAAAAACACTTTTTTTTATTTTCTCACGAAAAAGTTTACTGTTTACAAGATGACCGTGACTATAGTTCCGTCTCAATGGAATTTAAAACTTACATTATTTGTAGTAATGGGAGCACTCAAGGCCAATTATCCGTTCCCCTTTTCCTTATGTTACAGTACTCTATGCTGCGATAAGACATTATATAGTCATATCTTGTTGTTATGATGATGTAATGTTATGTTATTGTAATATTATCGAAAAAGACAAAATTTGTGAAGATTAATTGGACCCAATTATGCAAAAAACAGCCATGTGCGTAAAAGTACCAACAGAGTTATAAGCATTTTTCTGTCGATAGTTGCACTTGGGTTATGTTTTGTTTATCTGGTTATTTTAAAATTGAAAAATATTTATATAAGTATTGTTTATTTTTTATAATTATTTTATTTTTTATAATAAAATGCTTATAACTCTGTTGGTACTTTTACGCACATGGCTGTTTTTTTCATAACTGGGTCCAATTTTGAAATGGTCATTGTAATAGGTTACAAGTAAAATTTTAAGAAATACATTAAACTGATAGAATTAGTTAAAAAATAAAGGAAGTGTACAGAATAATCAGTTTTACTCCATTAACGCGATGGGGATATGAAGACAGGAATGCGCATGGCCAGCTGACGTTGTCTGGCAGAAGGCCAACAAGGCCGTCAATACTTTCTATATTTTTCAAGATTCACACAAAACTAAAACGAAAAATGTAATTGGAATTGACTATACATACTTACTTATTTTAAAATAAGAATCAAAACATTCAATGTAAGAAATGGTGTAGCGATCCTATTTACAAAATCTTAAATATTGTACAAACTACAAAAGAAGATCTTCGTATGTAACCTTGGAGGGGTGCTACTTAATTTTTTTTAGTACAATTTAAAAAATAGATAATAGCTGGTCTTAATAAAGTTACTTTAATGTTTGTAATTTCTATTTACAAGTAAATAACAATAAATATTCTTAATAATATGTATGTATACGAAACAGATATATACTTAATTAGATAGGCAGTCTAGGTACAAGTCGCATGAAATGTTAGGACGAAATAGGGTTTAGGTACTATGTATGAAATATATAAATTTATATATTTTAAATATATAATATCACAAGGAAGAAATAAACTATTGTCCTTACGGTGTAAGAGAAGAATATGGGGATTAGACATTGGTTTTCACCTTTTATAATATCCCACCTTCTCAGCAAGCACGGACCTAACTTCAATGCTAGCGAAATCAGGCTTCAGTCCACCACACTGGCCAATAGCGGGTTGGCGGACTTCACATGTCTTTCGCTTGGTTTCCCAAGCCAGAGCGTTACAACTTCATAACCAATTACAGAATAATCAGTTTTACTCCATTAACGCGATGGGGATATGAAGACAGGAATGCGCATGGCCAGCTGACGTTGTCTGGCAGAAGGCCAACAAGGCCGTCAATACTTTCTATATTTTTCAAGATTCACACAAAACTAAAACGAAAAATGTAATTGGAATTGACTATACATACTTACTTATTTTAAAATAAGAATCAAAACATTCAATGTAAGAAATGGTGTAGCGATCCTATTTACAAAATCTTAAATATTGTACAAACTACAAAAGAAGATCTTCGTATGTAACCTTGGAGGGGTGCTACTTAATTTTTTTTAGTACAATTTAAAAAATAGATAATAGCTGGTCTTAATAAAGTTACTTTAATGTTTGTAATTTCTATTTACAAGTAAATAACAATAAATATTCTTAATAATATGTATGTATACGAAACAGATATATACTTAATTAGATAGGCAGTCTAGGTACAAGTCGCATGAAATGTTAGGACGAAATAGGGTTTAGGTACTATGTATGAAATATATAAATTTATATATTTTAAATATATAATATCACAAGGAAGAAATAAACTATTGTCCTTACGGTGTAAGAGAAGAATATGGGGATTAGACATTGGTTTTCACCTTTTATAATATCCCACCTTCTCAGCAAGCACGGACCTAACTTCAATGCTAGCGAAATCAGGCTTCAGTCCACCACACTGGCCAATAGCGGGTTGGCGGACTTCACATGTCTTTCGCTTGGTTTCCCAAGCCAGAGCGTTACAACTTCATAACCAATTGCCTTGGACTACAGATAGTAAGAGAAAAATAATCAAGACAAATAAAAAAATAAAAAATATATAATTATAGTATTCCCCTTTCAGTCTAGTTAGTTTGTTTTGATGTTAGTTCGCACATGCAAATTTCCAGGCAACCTTGCTGGCGACATTCGTTCTCGTTATAGCTCGCGCCTCGCGCTTGCGTGGGCGCGCGATCTTTCTTTACAACAAGATCCGCTCAAAACAACTTGCGCGCGGCTCATTTTACAAAACTTCTCAATGCTTTCAGCTATTCTAGAGTAGAGATGTGTATAAATTATTATCAATGTGTTTTCAGTTTCTTTTGTGTGTCATAGTGTCGTGTTTTTCAGTGATGCGGTATATACAGTTTTTCATTGTATTGTTGTACAGGTAATGTATTTTTGATTATTTTGATCATAATCGTCAAGCGTTCGCTTCTACAGTGCATTATTAGGAACTTGCACTTTGTTCCAATTGTTGTCATGGCAACTTTTATCTTACTACTATATAAATGCAAAAGTTTGGATGGATGGATGTTTGTTACTCAATCATGCTAGAACGGCTAAACAGATCAGGATGAAGTTTGGCACAGTGATAGATTATTGTCTGGAACAGCACATAGGTTCTTTTTATCCCAGAAAAATGTACGGTTCCCTTGGGATAGGTTTGTTTTTGTTTTTCGTTAGGGAAGAACCCGTTCGAAACAAGGCTAAGCCGCTAGTAATAAATATTTACAAAAATAAAAACCCAACTGCGTAAAAAGTGAACTGAACAGTTGAGTATTATGCAGTCGGAAACATACACACACGCAGCTATTCTAAAACATATATAAATGTATGTCTCCGACTGCATAATACTGTTCCTTCGTCAACTTGTTCTCTTCTTTTTAGTCCACTTTTACAGCTTTTTACTTTTGGTCAGTTAGACATTTTTAATTTTATTCAACAATTTTTATCCTAAATTACTTTAAAATATATACGTTGTATATATTTATGTAATTGCCTCTTAAAAACCTGTATTTTAATACCCCACTCGATTTATTCGGATGAAAATTTTTTTCAAGACACAAATGTGCGCCTATGATTCACCATTTTGATTTTTAATGATATTGCGTAGTCTGGCCATTAATACTGTTATAATTAAAAATAAACAAAATACATTTGAATTTGGAATCTGTCATTTTTATATGATTGTTCATTGTGTTTTCTCATTTTCGCGCCAATACATTGTAAAATATTTTGTGATATTAAAATGGAGCGGGGTGATAAAGAAAACCGAATCGCTGTGATTGCATTACACAAAGTAGGTATGGAGCTAAATATAATTTTTAAAACTCTCCATACGCTTGGTATTAGTCAAATGCAATAGAAAAATTGCTTGTTTTTTTCTTTATAACAATATTTAGGGCAAGACTATGTATTCATATAGGTACCCTACTAGCATTGCCCGCGGCACCGCCCGCGTTCAGATGACCAAAAACCAAATTCTTAGGTTTTACATATTAGTATACTCTTACAATGCAGTTTTTGTATTTTTTCTCAGAAATGAGATATTTTTCCGTGGTAAAAAGTATCCTATATGTTGGCCCGGATAACCAGCTATCATCATACCAAATTTTATCAAAATCTGTCCAGTGGTTTTCTCGTGGTGCGGTAACAGACAGACAGACAGACAAAAATTCTAAAAACTATAGATTCGGACTCTGTATCGATAATAATGTCTATTTCAATTACATTTTCCAAAAAATATTTAATGTACAGATTCGACTTAGTTACAATTTTATTATATGTATAGATGACACTCGCGTTATCAAGACAAACGATTGACGTATGAATAATCGAAATCAGTTTAGCCGTTTAGTAATCACAAGGGAACATAGGATCGGACATACATACATACATGAATATAATACATACATACATACAAAAAATACAAAGAAGCTTAAAATACATACATAAAGGTCAAACACATAACTCTCCTTTGGGCTTCGCCGAAATCGGGTAAAAATAAGTTGTTAACATAATATGTATTGATCACTATATTTAACAATGTTTTGTATATACACTTTATTTTCATTATTTGTCTGTACACAAAAACACAAATGAGCAGCTTACAAATTCGTTACGACACTTAAATGGACACTTACTCGTAGTCGTAGGCAGCAATAGGTGAGTGCATATTGTAAATGCACGTTGAGCAATAGTTTAGAATCCATGCAAGACTCTGTATTATCTGTATTTAATAACTATACAAGCAATATTATATCGGTTGTATGAATAATAGTTATGAAATAGCTAACGTCCTAGACCTTCTGATACTTTTAACAGTCTTTAATTTTCTTAGTTTGTACGTTGGTACATACTTCGACTGCTTATTTATTGAAAGTTGATATTAAATTGTGATTACTATATTATATAAGTAATAAAATCGAATAATATCGAGATTTCCAGTTTTGTCTTTGAAACAGGAATCCGGATATGACAGGGGTAAAAAGTCTAAAGTCTGTATCCATTCATTTGGTTATTTTTTTAAGTGAATTATCCAAGGTTTTATAATAATCGAAAACTTATTGACAATTGTTACTTTATGTTATTGGCTTTGCGTTAAAAGGTATTTGGTGACTTACTATAAAATATTCTAGATCGGTAATATTAAATGACTCAAGTCACATATGTAGGTATACATATATACAATAGACGTATGAAAATTAATTATTAACGTAGATACAATAGGTGGCGTACAATTGATAAATTGAATTTTTTAAAGTCTGAATGCAACAAGTATAAGCAGAGTTTTTTTTGTTGTTATTTAAGAATAATTAATGCAATAAGTTACGCGATTTGCTTATTTCTATCAATTACATGTTATATTAATTAAAAAATTTATAAGCACAGAGTTCGACTTTTAAGTTTTTCAATAATTTTTTTATGAAATAATTATATAATGATAGGTAACGCATCAAACAAGTTGCAGGTGGTAACGCTTGAATGAATCGATGTAAGTCCACAATGCAAGAGCGTGTCACAATTACACAACGGAACCTGCAAAAATGCGTAACATAAGTGGGATATGATTGTTTCATAACGGATGGAGTAATAATTTAAACTTAGATATATTTATTTAGGAACACAAATCAATATCACAACAAACCTGCAACTGTAAATAAATAAAAGTTTTTAAATATCGTAGATTTATGATATACTAGTATTTGCCCACGACGTCACTCGCATAGTGTAGACTGTATCTACATAAATCAATACATATTTTATAAAAGTCCGTCCGCCGCCTCTGACGGACAGACTGACTGTCTGTTTGAACGCGATAAACTCTTAAACTACCTAACGGATTTACATATAATTTATATCAATGGATGGAGCGATTCATGGGGAAGGTTTAAGTGTATAATTCATTAGGGTTTTGTGTAAATTGGCCGCAATATGACGATGGTTGTAAAAGGTGTCGGAAAAAATCATGCCGGCTGAGAACTTGTAGCTTTGTATTCTTTGTCAATTTTATAACATATATTTGTTCGTATAATAATAGTATTGAAATAGAGATCTATTATATACGCTTTAACTCTTGATTATTGACAAAATAAGACAGGTCACGTTTTATTGATTGATATGATTTTAACAGAGTCTAGGAAAATTAATATCTTAATAACGCCTCATCATCGTTTTCAATCACTAAGCCAATATAGAATTTTTATAGTGCACAAGTATACGCGCAAACACAAGTGCACTCTCTATTCCTTTCACTCTCAAACCGATAGGGCGACAATTTGACACGACCGGCGAGAGATCAGGAACGATGGCTTTAGGTGCTTTCTGAGTCACGGTAAAAACACCGCCAATTTTCAAAACTGGTCGTTACTAAGAATTTTATTACAGAAAATCTATATTTGGCCCAACTGGAACTCGAACCCAAGACCATCGCGACAGCTAAACATGCTATCCACTAGATCTACGAGACAATTTGTGAAGAATTTAAAGAAGATCGTTTTTTAATCGTCCTTAATGACATGATTGATTGAGTAAATGTACATACAATATCTCTCTTTAGTCGGTGTATTTATCTTAATAATGTTCATGTCAATTCTTACCAAAAGTAGTATAGCTTTATCTACTGAGTCTAAATAAATATACATTTTCCTTTTTAACAAAAATCTTAAGACAATATATCTTAAGATTTTTTGTTAAGTTTTATGTTTGACTGACTTGTAAAGGAGGTATTCAATTGGGTGTGTATTTTTATTTCGCTAATAATTTGTGAACTGATTACCTAGATTTTTTTTATTAAATCCATACTAATATTATAAATGTGATATACTGCAAGTATGAATGCAAGTTTCGAGCGGTACTTTATGGCGCATGCGGGTCTTTTAAACCTGTCTCCGACCTTGGCTGTTAAATAATAGCATGGAAACCGGTACTGAGCGCTGATGTAAATAGTATGGTAATATTGAATATGACATTTCTGTGTTACGTTATAAATCCGTAACGTCTATTGACAGACGAAAAAGGTACAATTTGTAGTTTCATGTTGGGTTTTAAAAAAAATACATGACTATAAAACTTTAAAATCAGTTTTTTTACAATATATATATATATATGTATATATATATATATATATATATATATAATTTTTAACAATAAAATAGTAAGAATTATGTATTTGTTTATATAAACTTGCTTATATATTCATAGAACATAGGTAATGAAGTATCATAACACTGCAAACGTGCAAAAAGCTTAATATAGTAGGTTAATAGAGAATCCTTACTAATATTAAAAATATAAGTGTTTGTTTGTTGGTTCGTCAGTCATTTCAACAGCAGAGTAAACGATTGACCGATTTATTGCAAAGACTTTATAAATACCAGTAGGTACCTAAAGATGATCCCGAGCGACATACATATAAATGTTTTAATTATTATAATGCCAAATGTTTTATTTATAATTGTTACGAGCTTATTTTGTTGTTTGAATCAGTATGTTTTTTTTTAACTTTTTTTTAAGTAAATTAATTTAATTAGCATTCCAATAGTATAATCAAATAATTGCACATGCGTAATGTTTACATGCTGAAATAGTATATGTGGCCATATATAATTAGTTTGACCAGTTGTTTTGCATAATGATAGTCATCATTTAATAATTAACATGAAAACAAATATCAGAAGGGTTGTTTGAACTGCTGTTTAGTTTGTCATTTGAGGGTTATTTATTTGTTAATATGCAGGGTCTATCACAAGTCCTACTTGATAAAATGCCTGTTTTCTATGGACCCACAGTAAGGCAGTCATAGCCTAGTAACGTCCTCGCTTGGAAAATCGAGTGAAGCGGGTTCAAATCCCGGATCTCGCACCTCTGATATTTTCATGTGCGAATCATTTCCAACACGATTACCACTTGTCTTATGATGAAGAAAAACATTGTGGAGAAACCTGCATGTCTGAGAGTACCTAGCAAGTTTTCGAAACACATGTGAAGGGCAGATTGCCAACCCGCACTTGGCCAGCTTGGTGGACTATAGCCTGATCCCGCTTTGTTCTCAAGGATGGCCCGTGCCTAGCAGTGGGACGATAAAAAGGGCTGAATACGTATCATGCGCATGCAAGCGGAGACGAGGGAAAACAGTAGATTAAACACATTATAAATAGACATCAATAGTATTATTAGTTAAAGTGGTCTCACCTGCTGTAGACATGTTAGACTACCGCTCTTCATCTCATTCAACTGGCAAGGCTAGCAACAGTGTAGTTTACTATACAAAGTTGCAGATACGTTAGAAACTCGAAAAGTCCAGCATGGTTTTGAACAGCTATAATTGAAAAGTATAATTTAACTTGCCAATTTATTCAGAAGCATCGCAAATTTTGTAAAATAAACTTTAATTAAATGTAAATTATTGAAAGTTTGACTTTATTTATGTGCTCATTTCGTAACATCGGCTATGATAAAAGAAAACGATTAAGTTTCGAGCCAACCCGCGTTATTGATAAAAAGTTAATGGAACCCTTTTTATTTATAATTACTATTTTATTTAGAATAATATTTATTCATCGGGCTTCGTCAATTAGGAGAAGATTCTCTGTCGTTTGCGCAACTTTCTGTTTGATTTGACATTTTTGCTCTAATGACCGATTCGGTTACCGCCCAACCTCCTTAATGGCGCTGGATGCGTACTATTTATTAGTATATTACAAGTTTTAGTATCGGTTGTTAATATTTATGATTATTGCATAATTTCATGTCGTCTTTCAGTTTTATTGAGTTCACAAAATATGTGCCTAATAACGACAAGCTAGTATTTGATTAATCGTTAGTTGATAGCTGCTATGCTCTCTTATTAGTGTATAACGCTTATAACATTCAATATGTTTATGATTTTTTTTATTACATATATTTTCTATATTTATTATTAAAAGAAGATTCAGGGTTAATCAGCGTTTAATTGAAATCATTATAGGTATAAAATAAGTATATTAAATGACCATTATTATATTATAATATATATTTATATAAAACATAATCATATAATACTCCTTCATTTATTTCCCTAACTGATTTATTTAATTTTCCGTTTTTTTTCAGGAACCTGGGAGCAGCAATATTCTTCTGTTTCAGGTATTTACTGTTGTAAAACTATATTGTATTTACATATCTATATACGTAGTAAGTTACATTGTTTAATTAGTGAAGGACAAAATAAATATTTTTCAAATTTATTTTATTTAAAGTAATATTGCAAAATAATTGCTAGGTCATCGGATATATTTTTATCGTATGCTATATTACAAGTTAGATAATACACTATTATACTTCGTATCTCTCCCGAAGATGATTATGTTTACAAGCAGCAGTACACCAGATTGATGCTGTCCTAATCATACTTTTAAAGCTATATATACTTTTTTTAAGCTTTTACTCTTAAAAGAAATAATTTAAACTATTCATTTTTTAAATAATCTCTAGCGCATCCCACCGCGTCATCTTGATTCAACTGTCATTACGTGTTTTTGTGTTGTCCGAGTCACAACAATTTCGCAAATTTTGTGAAATCAAAATGGAAGATAGATATATATATATATGTATATATATATGTATATATATATATATGTATATATATATATATATATCCCACAAGGGATTATTCTAGGAGCTCCAATCGCATTTTAAAGCAACTGCAATCTAATTGCACTTTGTTAGTATTTTGTATCAATTAACTTCCAACATTGAATGAATAAAAACTTTTTCACATCCTTGTTAAGACGAGAACCGCGTGTTACCGCGTGTGAGTGAACAATGATTTGTAGGTCGATCCCACGATACAATCCCGGTTAAGTAACTGTGATGTATGACACAAAAGAAAATAGATATTATCTTTACTTCTCCATTATTTATTATATATAAAAATAAATTAAATTAAATTTTTTGTCAGACTGCACAATTTTTCTTTTATAAATTAACTACTATATAATAAATATTGAATCCATACTAATGTAATAAATGTGAAAGTGTGTTTGTTTGTTTGTCCTTCTTTCACGTGGAAATGGTGACGGATTAGCGTGATTTTTTGTACTTAAATTTGGAGAGCTGGAGAGTGACTGACATAGGTTACTTTTTACCTCGGGAGATTATCTAATTCCCACGGGAAAACACGTTATAATACAATCCAAAAAAAACATTTATTATTAGAATTATTTGAAACTTAGTATTAATGCTCTTCAATAAAATTAAATAAAAACGTGTTTTAGCATTTCCGAAATTCATCCTATAAAGGGGTAAAATAGGGAATGAAAGTTTGTATGAAACAACCATTTTAGAGATTTTTCAACCGACTTCAAAAAGGAGGAGGTTCTCAATTCGACTGTATGTTTTTTTTTTATGTTTGTTACCTCAGAACTCCGTCATTTATTAACCGATTTGGACAATTTTTGTTTTGTTTGATAGGGTATACTTCCAGATTGGTCCCATTTAAATTTCAAAAAAAAATACCACCCCTAAGGGTGGAAAAACAACTAATAATGAATTTAACCTACTTCTAATTGTCATATTGACTTGAAACTTTGCAAGTATTTCTATTTTCAACCGACTTCAAAAAGGAGGAGGTTCTCAATTCGACTGTATGTTTTTTTTTTATGTTTGTTACCTCAGAACTCCGTCATTTATTAACCGATTTGGATAATTTTTGTTTTGTTGGAAAGGGTATACTTCCAGATTGGTCCCATTTAAATTTCAAAAAAAAATACCACCCCTAAGGGTGGAAAAACAACTAATGATGAATTTAACCTACTTTTAATTGTCATATTGACTTGAAACTTTGCAAGTATTTCTATTTCCGTTGATAGTACAGTGGTTCGGTGTTGTTGACCTGATCTGATGGCAAGGCCAGAAGGTGGATAGGTGGAACTCTTCAACGGCTAATAGTAGATACTTTGAGTTTGGGCTTATTTTGTTTGATTTGACAAGCCTAACACGTTAGAATCCTTACTATGCTACTACTGTCTACACTAAAAAGGGAAAAATAAAAACTTTTTAACAAAAAAATAAAAACCGACTTCAAACAAAAGCACTAAAAAGTAAAAAATAACTGATTGGTAGTTTTCATTTACTATACATACCTAATCAAATATTTTCGAAGTCGGTGTGCTTTGGCTAAGTAATTAAAGCCTACCTATTAAATATATACCTAGTCAAATATTTTCGAAATCGGTGCCAGCCCATACAAAGCAAAGCACACCGACTTCGAAAATATTTGATTAGGTATGTATAGTAAATGAAAACTACCAATCAGTTATTTTTTACTTTTTAGTGCTTTTGTTTGAAGTCGGTTTTTATTTTTTTGTTAAAAAGTTTTTTGTAGTTATAGCGCGAGCGAAGCCGCAGGTTCTGCTAGTAGTTTTGTAAATCAACAATGCTAGCATGATACAGTGCTTGTCAATGCTTTGCAAAGCGTACTAAGAAAGGACGTTAAATATACAAACAAAAATTGTAAAAGAAAAGCGAAAACAGCTCCCTCTATTCAAAAATGTTACCGGAAGCGATGTATTAATAGCGTTCTATATAACTAAAGACATTTTATGTATAAAAATTGCATAAAGTTTCCTTAGTTGGTCTTTAAATTACTGGCATATTATGCTTTGTCATCTTATATTAATTCTATACCCGTTCATTGTTAGGGATTACTCACGTAGAAAAATCGAGTCATAACTAACATCAGTAGATGCTTTAACCATTCGTTATGCCTACAAATCGTCCCACTCTTTCATTGGAAAGTTAGTGATTACACGTATGAACGCACTACAATAATACCTTTAATGTCATACATTTTCTCTTCGAAAGAAAATGTAAGGTTTTCTACGCTATTTAAATTATTTTCTTGTTTATTTCTTTCTATAAATTATACTCATAAATATTGAAAATTATATATATATATATATATATATATATATATATATATATCCCATTATGTATTCAAAAATATACCACAATTATTAGAATAAAGAATTTTTCATTAACAATTTTTGCAAAATATTTAGAAACTTTTATTTTAGAACTCTTCTATAAACAGCAGATAAAAATAATGTAAGATTGAAGATCTTGATCGTGTGATGTGAGGTCGAATGATAAATTTTATATTTAACGTCAACTCTTAGGGATTTACACGAAAATTCTAAAATTTAAATGTATTCAATATGTTTAGCAAATGTCGAACAGTATAATTTGACGATTGCTATACGTACATGTGTACCTATTTAAGTTATTTAAATTAAATTAAAATGTTTGTATTATAGATACTAAGAAATGAATATTTGGCTCTATTATAGTTATCAAAATATATTTCAAACAGTCTGTATATTACGCGAAGTACCTATAAGCAATGAGACTTCTAGATGGAACGACGATGACTGCAGATACTTCTACTAAACTTTAAGTGCAACCTTGACCGAGAGGTCAGACGCCAAGTCTAGGCGTTGAGATATCAAATGACACATTTATATTATTATTGTAGGTACATAAATCGATTTTAAGTACCATATTTTGATAAAAGATGTTATTACATTAACATTTTAGCAATTTAATATTTATCATGTATGTTCATAATATTACAATGTGAAAAAAATTATCTTGAGATGACCTTTAAAGTATTAGGTATAATCTATAAAGTAAAATTTCTTTTAGCAATAGAAATCTCCTTTATTCTTGAATGGTAGAGGCTATTTTATTGACTTTTCACGCGAACGACTTATTCCGTATGCGAAAGTTGGTTTGACATATTTCTAATGATTTTAATACTGTTGTGATGTTTCTTTAGCTAGGAAATCGAGAGCGTGTCAGTTGATACGAGTATATGTACGTGTAGTTATGCTTGTTAGCTTTGTGAGTTCGAGCACTTTCTTGTTCGTTACCTTGTCCCTTCAAAGATAATGCTTCGAATACAGCGCATGTGGAAGTAGTTCAAATACCTTTTTCTAACAAATAATTGTCGGTCTTTCGGCATTCCATTCCGCTATTATTACGGTCTTATTTGTAATAATCAACAATGAAAAAAGCTTGCAAGCTTTAATATTAGAAATATAGCTATTGTATTATAAATAAATAGCATCATCAATTTATCAGCACAATTTTTGCAATCAAATTACACAATTATATTTTAATAATTATATTCTCTTAGTGATTACATAATAAATATATAATTATTTAATAATAATTTGTTTGTTTTAAATTAATATTATATTTGGATAATTGTTAAATATGCATTTCGAATTGAATTTTTAGCAAATAGATGAGAATTTTGATTATGTGATCTACGAATAGATAATCATAAAAGGTTTTAAAATTATAAATTAATTGTTTGTAACTTAAGGGCAGACGTGTAAATGACCGCTAATTTGGGGTCGCTTGGAGCTAGGAGAATATAAACCCTTTACAGTGTTGTTGATTTGGTTTCAATGTCAAACCTCCAAACATTAATTATTCAAATTATTCTAAGCACTGATCATTATAATTTTATTATATTATTTATCTCTTTTATTACATTATTTATGTCTTAGAGAACCTAGCAAGTTTTTGAAAGACATGTGAAGTCCGTCAACTCGCACTTGGCCAGCTTGGTGGACTATGTCCCAATCCCCCTTGTATTGAGAGAAGTTATGCCCGTGCCCAACAGTGGGACGTTAAAAAGGGCTGAATACACACATACACATTTATCTATATACAAAAGTAAAAATTATGTTATGAATATGAAAGAAAAAAAATGCGTCTATATAAATTTATAATATCTTAGCTATTAATTACAAAATATCATATAATTATTTGATTTACTGTATCGTAACGAAGAAGCCCGCTGAGTGCGCTTAACATCGCGTGCTGCATCTGTTCCGCTTCCTATGCTTTAAAAAGGAACGGTAGTCGGCAGTGTTAAACCCATTTGCTTTATTAATGTTAACCATATTAAAATGTCTTTCAACAATCGACAGAGGCAATTCTTATTCATTTTTAATTTCAGTAATTATTTTTGATTGCTTGATATAAATAGACATTTTACAAAATTCGTTGTATAAATTATCTTGATTTTACTGAAATAATATAGAAAAATGATGATTGTGCGATATTTTGATTACCATATTAACAAATAGGTATGGATATACATTATACAAATATGTAGCGAAAAAAATAGTTACAAGTTTATTAAAGTAGCTCCAAAAAATATTAAAAAAAAAATGGTGTTCGGGCCGTAGGCAATAGAAGCCAAATCATAACGTATTTTTCTAAGGCAGTAGGGCGTTTTTATTATAGGTTCAGCTAATTGTATGTAAATTAAAAACATTGCTTGGTTTCATATGTTGAGATCTAAAGATAAATTTTGAGCTACTCTTATAAACGCTTTTATATTGGTATACTGGGGCCCTTTACTATTATTGACATAAGTGTGTTAACGGATTTGTCTATTACATTTGTTACAACGGGTCTTTTTTACTGCTCGATGATGATGTTACTCCAATCTGAAGCAGCGGAAATTATAGAGCATCACAAAACATATATTATGATATTGAAATTAATATGACTAATAATAATAATATCAAGAATAATTAATTATAGGTAGTAATTAATTATAACTAATTATAGGTAGTAAATTGATATTGATTCAAATAAGTTATAAAAATATACCGAATAACATTTATTAAAAAGCAGTAAGCGTTCTTGTTACTATTTCACGCGGACACAATTTATACAGTAATAATAATATAATTCAATTTAGGTACATTTGATTTGTTTATAATATGTAATAAATTTAAGTGTAGATTTAGTTTCACTGTATCTCTTATTTATAGATGTATTTATTATGAAAAATATTATTTTGTTTATATGAGGTTTGTTCAACAATTTTTCTGTCTAGATTCCAGTATTATAATTATTATAATTGCAGAGGAAAATCATAAAATGACTCTACCTTCGTTGCCTATGTATGTATTAAGTTCCTTCATGAAGTATCACTACATAGTATAAAACAAAGTCGCCTCCCGCTGTCTGTCTGACTTCTATGCCTGTATGCTTAGATCTTTAAAACTACGCAACGGATTTAGATGCGGTTTTTTTAATAGATAGTGATTCAGGGAAGGTTTATATGTATAATACATGCATAATATAGTAGAGAAACACAGATAATTTTAGAGGTTTCTAATGTGATGTCGTAAATAAACATTTTTTTTGCGTTTACATTGCAAATGCTGGCTGAACCCTACGAGATAGATCAAAATAATGTACTACAGTATTGTACACCTTAAAAAGGTCTACAGAAAAGTCCGCGATGGCATATGTATATCTCTTAAGGATAACATACTATATCCATTTTAATTTAAAACGTCAATAATAAAAATAAATATTAGCTTCACGTGAGACTAAGATTTGCTGCTACCTCAGGCTTAGAAGGCAATGCCAATAATTTGTATATTGCAATCCAAACTTCAATTTATTCAACATTAAATTTCTATGAACAATCGATCGAATCGAGCAATAAAATCGATATAATGCATATAGTTTTTGCCTTCTCATAAATCTTTTTTTATGGAATCTAATCAAACTCACGCACCGTTTTATTTCTTGGTCATCGAGCATGTAAACAGTGATTTCACGGTGACACATAAAACTGTTCTTATACTAGTGTACTTTGTTTTCCTGTTTTTATGATTTACTCAAGTTTTATTACTAAATATGTTATTTCATATATTTATTTGAAAATCTTTTACCTATACAATATATTTGATTTGATATAAATTATACATTAACTTAATTCAATTTTAAAGAATATTTTTTACTCTATGATTCTATTTACTTTAACGGTTTTTCTAGTAATCATTATTAATTGATGTTTATGTAATATTAATAAAAGACAAAAAATATCCCAAAAAGGATCTTATTTAAAAAAAAAATCTAAGTAAAGAAAAAATAAAATAATGCCTTTTTATATAAAATTTTATTAATTTTATTGATTGAAAAATCAGGATTAGTTTATACTAAGTACCTACTCATAGTTGGCTCTGTTTGCATTTTATGAGTATGTAAGTAAAAAAAATAAAAATAAAAAAAACATATATTTTAAATAAATCTTTGCTTCTATTTCGTTTAAGATAATATTATGTCCATTGGGATCGGACTACTATTATAAATGCGAAAGTGTTTATGTGTATGTATGTTGTATGTGTATGTGTGTATGTCTCCTTCAAAATGAAACGGTTGGAAGGATTTGGATGAATAGTACGTTTACAGATAGACTATAATCTGGTAGTAGGTAGAGTACAGAGTAGGGACGTTTAATAATTATTATTTTTTCATATTTATAGATTTTTTTTGTAAAAATAAGACATAAATGCGTTACGCTTGTCTTGACTAACTATGACTAATAAGTAAAAATAATTCTCATACTACATATTCAGTTAGCTTTAGCCACTTATAAACAGCTAACTTCACATATATTCATTAAAGTATAAGTAACCATAAGTAGTCATAAGTTTCTTAGATTTACGCGAATGCAGCTGCGGATTTCTTTTGATTTTTGGTTCCTGACGTTTCGAATGCTTTACACTTCACAGCAATCATGATCAAAAGAGAAACTGAATGTTTCAAATGTCTCAAAGTTATATACTTAGTTATTACAGACGACATCATGTTGGTAACAAAATTATACATGAATACATTTTTAAATCTATGCGAAGCCTCTTCCGCTATTTCGCTAAAAAGTTTATAAATATTACTTATAAACGTCAGCGAAGCTGATGACCAAGAAATTAATTTTAACAGTATTATTTTTGAATAAAATTATTACATTAAAAAGATGAGAACAAGTTGACGATGGATAGTGTTATGCAGTCGGAGACATACAATATATATACATAATAATGTACATATTTTATAATAGCTGCATGTGTATGTCTCCTACTGCATAGTACTATGTTCCTTCGTCAACTTATTCTCATATTTTTTGTTTCCTTTTCACGCAGTCGGATTTTATAATTTTTGTTATTTAATTTTTTTACAGTAATTCTTGCTCTACTTATGTCAAATGGCTTAATTAAATATTATCTTACGCGTAGGTAAATATGTTTACTGACATCCAAAACATTATTGCCCAATAAACCATTTGAGTCAGCTTTTGTTTCACATTAACGACCTAACATCATGTTTACGTACGTTGCTAAGTATGTAGAGATATATTTAAATACACCATTTGCTATCTGATATCTGGTTTCAATGTTATTATCTGTTAATTTCAGTTTCCTATGTTTTGTTTATCAACGAATACCTTTCTATTATTACGGTAAAATTCCATATTATTTTTTTGACGGAAAGTAAGCAATTGCTGTCTAAGTATCTAAGTTTGATTATGTGAGTACACGATGTGTGTGATGATAAAATAATTGTGAGTTTTGTATTATAACAATAACTATTTTCTTCATCTTCCTTAGAAAAATAATCTTCAGCTATATTTCCAAAAAAAGACTGTTAAGATGCTTTACTTTAATTAATTCAAATTTACGAGTAAAAAATGTACCAAACACTTTTTGAAAAATTCTTCGCTTTTTACCAGTACCCATTTGTTTAGTATTGAGTAAAATATTGTAATGTTAAGAAATGAAAATGTGCATGTATGTATATAACGTGAACCAAAAGCAGTATACCTATTTCCAGACTCTATAAATTTGAAATCGAACAATCGATATATTTATCCATTGTTTACGATCGTCACGACGCGTGAATAGTACCGACAGGGCGACGACACCTGTAGCCATGCGTGCCAAATGCCATATGATATATTTCACGTAATAGTAGATTAATTCATTCCGATTGTCACTCGAGCCTCGCTTAATCAGTCAACATTATGTATATTAACGATATGTATCATAAAATAGTTGTAAGTTTCTACACTCATTTTATTTATTGAAGAGGATTTTTTAAATACGCCTTTTAGTTGTTCTGTATATTACGTGTCTTTTAAGCTATTTTTCGTTTTCTTTTTATACGTGCTAAACTTAAACGAAAAAGTGCAAACACCTCCAGGTAAATTTTTAAGAAATTAATTAAATTTCTAAGAAATCTACTGTTGACTGTAACGCCGGCGTTCCGCGGTCGTTGAGGGATTAAGGTTATCTAATGTGCGTATTTGCATTTTACACTAATGCCTATTTTTAATATATATTTATAATAGAGATCGTTTAGGTGCCTTGTTAAATATTATGTTTGACTATTATATTTTCTAATGGAGTGAATGCTTATATTTGTCATACAGATGTCTGTCCAGGTAAGTGTAAGTAAGTGAGTGATACTTCATATTCTTTGTTTATTCGGAACAGAAGGAACATAATACATATTATTTATTTATTTATAAAGTAACTGGTAGTTAATTTGTGAATCTTAGAAAAAAATGGAGTGGTTTCCTGAAATTTTAATATCTATAATTTAATTTAGATTTTGTGCAAGATATTTTTAAATAAAGCCGCCTTTTTATAGGCGGCGATTTAGTTCTAAATATAATGTGGATTCAATATCATTTCATGTTTCATATTTTGTTTTGTTATATCATTAATTATATATCATTTGTGTAATGAATCATAATATTAATTGTTACATTACGTTAACTTTTAATTTACAACGATAATGAATTAATTTAAAGTTTAATGAAGTATAATCATTTAATTAAATTTTCAATCAACTTATTTATCACTTCACAGTAATTTTAACGCATTTTAACAATATAAATGTAACATAAATTACATGTTTACGTAGTAAAATGGGATTTTTCAAAACAACTTCTATCAATTTTTAATTTAAACCATTTTTTCGAAATTTTTCATGGATTTTTCTTGTTTCCGACATTTAAAATACACACGGTGTCTACCCACAAAACCGTATTTGCGTAGATCTTAGAAAGTAATATGTATTCATGTTTTTTTAGGTATTTGAGGAGTCAAAAATCTAAGCATTATTTTGTGGTATTATCAATAGTTAAGATATATTTTACCCTGTAAAGACTTGTGTGACTTGATATATTTTATTGTAGCCTGTACTAGCTTACATACACGACTTCAAAATAGTCTATATTAATTAGTTACAGTATAACTTTTCTTAAGAGATTTATTTGGGATTTATTCAGTAGCTTTAGACACTGTTTTCTAGTAATAAATAAATATTTCCTTTGCCATTTAAATGGTGTACAGTGAATAATGATAAAAAAAAACTTGTTACATACGTTGACATCTGTTATTAGTATAGTTACATTTTCTACGGTAGCTTTGTTATCTTTTCAGTGGTAGTGTCTGAATTGTTCCGCTTATAAATGTAGTTCTAGGTCAACACCTACCAATGCATTGGATAGAGGCCAATCGAAATATATTAGTATCTTAGTTTTAGCCTTTAGACACGTGTTATTAATTACTTGAGTATAGAAAATGTAACTATCATTAAAATTAACATTGAAATATCAAAATTAACATTGACATAACATTTTATCAGAAGAGGTGAAAGCTATAATAATAAGTTAATACACCATGAACCTTGTGGATATCTAACGCATTTTTTCTATCTTAGTAATGCTAATAACAACGTATCTTCGATAAAATAACTAATTTTCATTTGAGTATTTTCTCTTTTTTTTATGTAATTTGAATTTATTTTTGTATTTTTGAACTTATTATTTTTTTATGTTGTGTGCTATTTTTTTTTTGTTTCGATTTTTTAGAATTGTATATATAATTGTTTTGTAACAAAAACGAGTAAAAAGAGTTATGTTATTGGTTAAGTTATTTGGCTACGGGACCCTAAAAAGCTAGATAAAGTTATTTATTTTGAAATATTTGCTATCACCCGTATCGGTCATATTCTGATACAACAAATGTAATGTGAAACGTTTGCGGAATAGGAAGGCGGATCTGTCAATATGGGTTTAAAATATCTCGCCAATGAAACCAGATTTGAGTGATATTTATAACGGATACATGATAGTGGCATGCATGTAATCACGTGGTGATAGAAGGGATACGTTTGCTCGACCTATTATATCTAATATAACGAAATATGTTATTATCTTTTTTCTTTTGAACTTCGTAAATCCAGCGATACTTTGGATGTTCAATAAGACGACGTGCATTTGGATACCTTTGTTATGTTTTTTTTGGTCGCACGATCCTCTCTCATTCTCTACCACGTGGCCGAGCCAGCGGAGTCGAAGGAAACCACAATAATCTATACGTTTAATAAAATAGTAACAAAGCGAAGTCTGTGCATGTTATATAAAAATATTACTGTAAGGTATCGTGCCCATAATAAAACCCCAAAACTTTAGTTAGTAAAATTTTTGTCTGTATATTTGTGTGTATTTGACGCAAAAAGTACTGAACTGATTTTAATTAAATTTTGTATAGTGAAACTTATCACTTGGGCCAATATTTAGAATACTGTTTATTACAGAAAATTTTTTCATTCTTACGGAAAAACACAATAATTGGTTTTGATTGGTCGTCCTTAGAAAACATGGTTAATCCGGCTAAACCTAAAGAGATACTTACATCAAAACAATGTACTGAAAAATTGTAGGCCTTAAAAAGAAAAGTCATCAATAACATAATTGTTTGTCGTCCCACCGGAGTATGAGAGTGACAGGAATAGAGAGTGCACTTGTGTTTGTGCGTACACTTGTGCACTATAATATCTCCTGCGCAGTTGGCTAGTCTCAATGAGATTGGCCGCCGTGGCTGGAATCGGTCGGGAGAACATCAAGATCATGTTTATCTCTTAAAGACTACAGTATACTCGCAATAACTACTTTTATCTATTTAAAACGCATTCGAGCAAAGCGAAGCTTAAATGACTAGTGGTAAATATGCCGATGATCCCACCATCAATTCCTCTACACATCTAGATTACATAATAGTTACATATTAGTTGGATTGAATGCCTTCATTATTGTAATGAAGGAATTCAATCCAACTAATAGGATATTATATGATAATTTTGTATTAGGCATGATATTTGAATCGATTCTCTGTAAGTGGCTACAAAACTATACATAGTGACAAAATCAACCCTACCGGTTGTTCGCATCACAATTTTGTAGTAGACATAAATTTTATTTTGCCCTCCTCGTTCGAACTTGAAGAAATAATGAAGCGACAAATTCTCTTCTTTCGTTCATGCTGATCATTATTTCTCTTCGTTGTCTTGTCCATCGTGTAAAAATGAACTCGTTGAAACTTAAACGGACGAATTAAATATAATGTGTTATTGTATATTTTTGAAACGTGCGATGGCTACCCACACTAGGTGAGGTAACTTGGTGGAGGATAGTCGAAAATTATTTTGACTGCTCTCTAAATATCCGTGGATGGCTGTCCCGTGGGGGTAGGAACAAACTGTAATTTAAATCGCTTCGAATGAAACTGCTCAGATAATTATGATTGAACTTAACGTACAGGTAAGTTCGTTTAATCATAAAATATTATATGCATGACTTTGTTTTATGAAGTATGTGTTTTAATAATTAAGAATTTCGTTTCAATTACCTCTGTGTGAGTTTGTGTGATAATCAATGTTTAAATAAATATACATTTATAGAATATTATTATTTTAAAGACAAGAAAGATGTTTTTCCAAGACATATTTTTGTTCGTTAAAATATACCTAACACAAATTATAAAACTTATTTTGGAACAGTATTTTAAAGAACGATATCTTCGCTAAGGGCCTCTTACTTATCTGGGTAGCTGTTTTTTTATAAGTACTTAGATATTACGCCGAATTTAAGTAAATATGAGAAATAAATTCTTCGAAAACAGACTTAAGTGTGATATTGAATAGGATGATAATTTTATAGCAATTAATTTAGTTTAAAGTGTTTAAAACTAACAAATCCTTAAGGTATTACAATAACGAATAACATGTCGTATCTGTACAACAGATATCCGTGTATCAAAAAGCTATGCCATATTTCAAAATCAGTGATGTAAACGGCATTTTGCATGTGCTAATAATTACTAATTTGGCAGTATAACATAGATATTAGGTGTGTATAATGTGATAAATTATGTAATCATGACACGACGTACTATTTTTATCATTTATCTCTTGCACACTACTTGCACAATAATATGCCTAAATCATAACCATTTTTGAAGGTTTTGATTTTTATAAACAATTGTTGTACACTTTTCTGTGTTAAAGAAATATTGTAGACTAATTTAAATTTTAAACAGTATTTTAGACGTCAATAATAAATATTTATTAAGCTTATCATTAGTACAATAATGAAAATGCAAACGGAAAAAAACAAAACAGTTAAATATTTTGTTATAAAACTAAATAAATATTATTATCATAGGTGATCATTTGGACACAATATTGGAATTACCTTTAAGTTGTTTAAATAGTATGAAGGTTAATTTTCCACTCATCTATAACCAAATTGACGCAATTGTAAGACAAATTTTCCAAGCGTAATTTTCAATTATATAGATTTCAAAACATATCTGTTATTATTGTTTGTAACGAATAAACTCAAAAACTACTGGACCGATTTAGATGCATAGGATATTTTTTATTTCGGAAATCATCCCTTAAGGCGGTGAAAATGGGAATTAAAGTTTGTATGGGGAATCGCTAGTATTATATAAAGGTAAAGTGCCCCACGCAATGATTAAACTTCTTCTCTGTTTTGCTCTATGAACATAAAATCTGACTTTTTGATAAAGATAACGCTAACATCCCGCAAATTGTTAACAAGTATTAATAGCCATAATATTAAGAATGTATTAGGAAATTGTAGAACAAATCAATTGAAAACGGAATATCCCATTGTCTAACAAAAGAATTTATCAGTTGTTATCCATTTTTTCCAATATATTGTAAATAAGAAGAATGGAGTGTTGTAATATGTTTTTAATATGCAGATTTAACGCTTATTAGGCAGTGTCGAAATAATACATGAGATAAATGAAGGAACATTCGCTATAGACACGTACTGGTGCTGGGCGTCTGAATAGACAGAATTTTTGCTTAATACTTATTAAGTCGCAAAATGTACAAATAGTCACGTAGGCTAAGCGTATAAGTTTACTATTTGTGTTTCTAGCACCTCGTTTAAATAATAATAATAACCTTGCTATAGAAATGAAGACCCATGGGCAAGCCCAAACTGTGCATATTTTACCAATTGTAGGGTCATCCACTGGTGTAGTCCCTATATCATTAGAAAACAGTCTAAAAATAATAAATATTCCAGCATATATAATTTACATTTAAAAAAACCGCTATACTAAACACCTGTCCAATTACACGAAAATTCTAGCATCCTCAACCATTTCTATTACTTCCAGTCACACTAATTTTTAATTCTATCACACTTGGTTAGGGCCCGTGTGATAGAGTAATGCCTTCTTTTGAAAGAAAGAAGAGAAGAGAAAATTTCTTTTAAAAATAATAATTTTTATTATTTATTTGTAGCAAAAGATCAGGTTACAAAAATATACTCTTTACACAACTGTTTCGCTTAAGACATAGTAAATAAGACCGTGAAGTTTTAAAAATTTAGTATTGAATAGTTATAAACTTATTAATCTAACATAACACGTGATTTTGTAATTTTTAAATATTATGCTTTTAATTTGGATTTTCTCTCTTTTGTCGTTCTTTAATTTATATTAATACTTGTAAGATAATAAGATGAGTAAAATTAGGAAAATTTTAATTGTATATAATTTTTGAGCGATTCTCAAGTTTTGCATTAATATGGAGGAAAAAAAAGTTATGATTTTTTTTGTACATTTTTTGCATATTTTATTATTTACTATTATTAATTAAAATGTTTTACTGTACACGTAAAAAAACAGTACCTACTCCTGTTTCTCAAACTATTTAAAATACAAGTTCTATCGCATAGGAAGTTAATATACTGATCTTTGAAAGTACTCAAGTCTCAACCAATAACACACCACGAAGTAAACGTTTTGCTTCTTCATTTCCTATGCGAACTGCTACAGAATGGAATGGATGGATTAGAATTTTCAATTACAATAACTTGACCTTAAAAAATAAGGGTGAATACTTGATATGTATAACCAATTCGATGAACACGCGATATCGAGGATTACATAATCTGTGCTATTATATTATGCATAATTAAATTTAAATCTTACATTGCAAATAGAATGGCATTGGAAATAGAATTTTCATCTAGCTTTTTAAAGAAGATTATTTAGACAAATAGAAATATTTATGTAATTTTATATGTTAAGGCAGTGGTAGCCACTGCCACGTACGGTAACGTGCTTGCTTGGGAAACAGAGTGAAGCGGGTTCAAATCCCGGGTCTCGCACTTCTGATATTTTCATGTGCGAATCAATTCTAACATGATCACCACTTGCCTTACGGTGAAGTAAAACATTTTGAGAAAACTTGCATATCTGAGAGAACCTACCAAGTTTTCGAAAGACATGTAAAGTCCAACAAACCGCACTCGGCCAGCGTAGTGGACTATGGCCTGATCCCCCATGTATTGAAGGATGGCCCGTTACCAGCATGGGATTGTTAAAAAGGGCTGAATACAACTTTATATTAGTTTTAGTAATTACATCTACAAAAATACAATAAACTGGACTTATAATCGAAAAGACACGTACTTTACAAACAAAGCAAACAAACGCAAATTGAATACGACAGCAGTGGCATAGTGCGCACATCCACGCAGCTATCAAGAGTCCCCGCATACTATAGAATTTAGGTATATCCGCCGATAGTTTAGTTGGGTTCATAATCACTATGAATGAAGATATTATGATAAATACAATGTATCGCATTCTTATATTGTATGCACATGCATCCGTACTAATATTATAAATGTGAAAGTTTGTTTGTTTGTTTGTTTGTTTGTTTGTTTGTTTGTTTGTTTGTTTGTTTGTTTGTTTGTTTGTCCTTCTTTCACGTCGAAACAGAGTGACGGAATGGCGTGATTTTTTGTGTGAAGATAGTTGGAGGGCTGGGGAGTGACATAGGCTACTTTTTTTCGCGGGAGATCATCTCATTTCCACGGGAAAACACGTTATAATACAATTCAAAAAATATTTATGATTAGAATTACTTGAAACTTGGTATTAAATATTAATGGTCTTCAATAAAATTAATTAAATATGTGTTTTAGCATTTTTCGAAATTCATCCTATAAGGGGGTAAAATAGGGGATGAAAGTTTGTATGAAACTACTTTTTTAAAGATTTTTTTTTGTAGTTTTAGCGCGAGCGATGCCGCGGGTTCTGCTAGTACTTTACAAATTTTGAATTTGAGTGTAAGACTATTGGTCGATAGAAAGCCTGACATATGCGAATTCTCTTACTTACCACGACGTGTGAGAACGGAATTATTCCGTGAATTTAAATTGCACGATCTCATTTCGGGCGTTTTCTCTAAATTCCCTTAGCGTGACATTGATAAAGATCATTGTTTTACATGCTTGTATCCGTGAACTGGGTGTGATTGTTTGTATGCAGCGTTTGCATGCCTTATTATATCTAACACACGTATAGATACGATCGGCGATACAGGCGATTTAATGCTTTAATGGCGCATGCGAAACGTAATATTTGTAATTGAATTAATTTATTTTTAATAATAGTCAAAAAGTAGTGTTATTTAACGCTCTGCGCAAATATTATATAGGTATATATGGTATATTTTATGTACGTATATAATACATATTATGTTCTCTAATATGCGAATTTTAATAATGTTGTTTGTCATAATAAAGTAAATTAGGTGTAAATAGATATTGTTGTGACGATATAACTAAAAGATTGCAGTACAATCATATAACTAAATTATTAACACGTCTCTAAACAAAGGTTTTACTTTTGTTAATAAATATGGCTTTGATTTGGTGACAGATCACCGTGGGTAGGTCACCTGAATACGTGTAACCTATTGTGTAACTTTCAATGTCATCTAATAACAAGGTGGGATTTTTTGTATAATTTTACGATTGTGTTTACGCAACATGACTTTGATAATAGGTGTAACAATAAAAAAAAATAGATAAGTTTATCGATATTATGAGTTAGAGAATATAGATATAAACACAACAGACAATATTTCTAAGTTGGATAAGTTAAAGAAAATATATCACTTTACTTGTGAGTGACATATTTTTAAGGATGAAATAAGTACATGTTTAACGTTTTAATAATAATTAATTTAATGAATGATTTTGATGTCGATTTATTTTTTAGTTATTCTTAATTAATTCTGGGATAAACTTCCAAATTGCCTCCCGATTGATCTGACATTTGGTACACATACCTATGTATTTCCACGTGCTGATTATGACTATGTTATTCAAAATTCGTGCATGTTTGGTTTTTAAGGGCAAATCTAGAAAAAATATTTTCAAAGTTTTTCAAATTTATCGTGATATATATTAATTTTAGAGGAAAAAAAAACAAAAGTTGGAAAAGGCTACGATAAAATGGTCATTTTTTGTTTAATAATTTTTCGAGTCAATATGTTATCGAAAAAATGCGATAAATGCAATGGATGTTAAAGTCAAAGCTGAACTACGCTTAGTGATATGGACAACTTCTAAAACATTTTTTTTTCTAAAGTTCTAGTTGATTATGGCACTTTTTTTTTGTTATCGCTGGGGAAATCCATCATGGGGACTCCTACTCACTAAAACCCACAGCGGAACCCGTCGCCGCAGTGCAATGGGGCGTTGCAGGATCGCTTGCGCATTCACTACAACACCCCTGCGGACGGCCCGTACCCCGTGGGCCAGCCTCGCCTAAACCGGGATGCACTCGATTCACAGAGCATCCCGACCGCCCCGATGACGTGCAGGGGAGTCAACGAGAGACTCCCCCGCAGTAGCTTCTCTAGGGTGGCGGGAAATTTCGCAAAAATATCACATATAACTAATTCCATTTTTTTATTTTTTTATTTTCGCATATGTCATAAATAGATTCTTTTTTAATAACTGCATTAGTTATACAACTGAATCGCAGTTATTAACGCCTACCTCTCTAGCAACATCTCTCAAGCACAGGCTACCATTGTATATGCCACATTAATTGTATCAAATCTAATAAGACAAAAAAGAATAGATTTTCAAATATCAATTCAATAAAATTAGCGATTATATAGAAAACATTCAACCCAATACTCTATCACCCGTTCTACGTAACAGTATTATGAAGTCCTCACCCAGTAGTATTCACGGTAAAAAAAATATCCCTACAACCATTTTTACTTTTTTTAATCGTGAACAGTCGGAGAAACCTATTTTTAAAACTGTCGTTTCGATTTTGTATGAAAAATATTTAATTAACCAACTGAACCTCTTTTTAAGTAGCATATAAATACATAAAATGTAAGTAAATAAGTATATTATATAATTAATCTATTACCGCACTATTATTTTTTACCAATAAGTAGGATAGATGATTTAATTGTTATTATTCTCAGAGCTCTATACGCTAGCGATCACACCGCATTTCTCTATGGCGTAGACCTCGTTAGGTTAGTGTTTTCTCTTCTGTAGAATAATAGGTCCTACATTCATCTACATGTAATGGAGTAGTAGTGTAAATACAGATGTAATAATTTGATATTTTCTTTCAATTATCTTTTGTATTATGTGTACACAAATTTACCTATTTATTAGATGAATAAGCTTCATAATGTCAAGTAAGAAAAATATTTATAATAATAATAGCTAAAATTATATGTATAATATTACTATATTTAATTATAATACTTCTTAATAAATGTTTAGAAATAAAATCAACAAATATTGTAAGGTACTTGGGTGCCATTTTTGAATTTTTAAAATCATTTTTGTAAAATAGTGGGTAGGCACAGTCTGTGATAAGTATATGTATGATTATCCTTTGAGACGTTTAAGACCTCTCCCGTGATTGCTGTAAAGCATTCGAAAAGTCGATAACAAAAAATCAAAATAAATACCCGAAATAATCCGAAAAGATAGTTTTATATAAAATGTCAAATATTCGCGTAAATCTAAGAAAGTATTAAAAAAATATTTTTAATAAAGTTTAATAAAAGTAAAATTTAATTTTTTCCGACGTCAAGTGCATAACAACGATTAAGCAGTAAATTTAGTGTTTAACCTTTAAAATGTAATACCTAATTCTAAAAGTTTTTAAAATATATTTATAAGTCATAATAAGTCAGTCAAGAGTGGAATAAGCTAAGCTGAAAGAACCTCATTTCCGCCGTTTATTCAATACATTTCATTTGAATTTCTTTTAAGTGTTTAAGAGCTGGTTTAATTTCTTACGTTTGCTCCTCGCGTGAAAGACGTAGAAATGCTTTTAACCGTATAAGGACATCTTTGATATTCAGACTTGATAAAATCTTTAATAAATGCTCATTTACGTTATTTCGTTAAATGAAACAAACCTTATTATTATCGTTATATAGCGCCATGTTTTATCGTCGTATCGTCGCGTCATATTAAATTAGCACTATAATATCTAAATTAAGTATAGCATTACTAACATCTAATATAGATTTACTTACATTTAATATAGAGGTATTACTTGTAGCAGTGATGTTATAGATTAAAAAATATCATTTGCATATCACATTGCAAATGTTAAAAATTAATATTTAATCGTAATACTGTCTCAGTCAGATGGTGTCTATCTACAAAATTATACATTGTTTTTAAATAAAAGAGCAATGGCACCGAAGTACTCGTACTTTACAATTATAAAAAAATTACAAAGAATTCCAATAAATCAAATCAAAATAAGTCTGGACAAAAATTCGAAAAGATAGGTATATTATTTAAAATATTTAAACCACTCGTTCTAAATTATTTATGTATATACGGTTATATGCGTCATGGGTAGGTATTACATATATGTATAATCAGAACTGGCGCTGGCTAAGAATGGCAATTTAGCTATAAAGATATCGTGTGGGTAATTTGTGTCCTTCCGTTCGACAATTGTAATTATTACATGACAATTATAACTTAATGCTACTAAAATATTTATTTTTAAACGATACATTATGATTTATTTATCAACCTACTTCTAAAAAGGAGGAGGTTCGGAATCTTTTTTTTATGTATGTTCACCGATTACTCGAAGACGCCTGAACTGATTTGGATTTTTTTTTGGTTCAAAGGGTATACTTTCCAGGTGGTCCCATATAAATTTTATCGAAATCGTTCGAGCGGTTTTCTAAAAAAATAACAATAAATATATTTTTTAAATAAATTGTTTAATCGAATATGTTATTAAAAAACTTTCTTCTTACAAATTACCTGCTCATTACATCTACACTAAAAATGGCACCGACTTCGAAATATCTGATTAGGTATCTGATCATATATAATCTAAATGAAAACCTCCGTTTAGGTATTTTTTACATTTTAGTGCCTGGAAGTCGGTTTTTATTTTTTTTTAGTTTTTTTTGATGATCGCTATTGTAGATTGGTGTCGTTTCGAAAAACATTTGGGTATTTGAAAATCATGGAATATTTATCACAGATTTTAATCTTTATAATAAATAAAATTATTAGGTTAAACATAATAAGTATATAATAAATTTTAGTATTACTAAATAAGTATCTCTTGAGTTGAATTACAACATTATGAATGAAAAAGAAGGGCTGAAGTCAATTATATTCTAAAAATTACCAGTTTATTCATTAGCAGTTTTGTAGGCCGGTAAATGGTAATAGTACATAGTTCCGTCGTTTGTAAAACGATTTACTTGTTATATTTTTAATTCTCTAATTATACATACTTTTTGTTCTTTCCGAGTCAAAATAATAATATAATTCACGACAGTAATTTTTGTGCTGAATTAATTATTTCCGTGAATATACTTAAGCAGGTCATATTTTTATCTTGTTCGTTTAAAAAATTAGGCACACGTCCAATCAAATAAAGCCTTCATATTAAGTTACTCTTGTTTTGATTGGTTGTCTTATGAAGTCAATTGGGTGATGAGTCTAACCAACCGCTTTGCTCTATCTGTGCTCTTCTGGGTATGATGCGTAACTACGTCAAAAGCTCTATTAACTCTTGCATTTAATCAGGACCGAATAATCAACTGTTTATAAATGTGTTGCATATGTGACTCAGAAAATTGTTAATGTCACTGAAAATTCTCAGTACCACTCTGTCAGTTGGAAAGTGAAAATATGCTTATATTAACAAAAGTTCCACAATATAAAATTATTATTTATCTGTACGAAACATATTTTTTTATTTAACTTTTGCATGTCTCTGAGTGAGACAGACTTATGCACCATTTATAATATCGATGATTTTTCATGTAGGTAATAAGATTCGTAATGTACTTTTCATCTTTTAGAAACCAATACAGTAAAACATAAACCTGGTGATTGTTTATAAAAGTAATAAACAGTGCGCAAGCGCAGGAAAATATTTATCATTCAGGATGCACAACCTATAATGAACATAGCAAAATGTAATAAAACAGGTGTTTTGATGATTTGAATTGATGCAATGATGTCATGTTTGTGCACATATGTGGTTAACATGTTTTGCTTTTATTATATAGAGTATGGCTTAGGTAAGAGTAAAATAAATATATTTTACTCTTAGCTATCATTACTATTTAGGAAGTGGGTGTGGTGCCGAGATCGACCCTTGCTACATCGACCAGATGTGATCCTTTGGAACTCCCTTGTGAGTAGATGTAGGGTTCTCCACTTAGTCCTTTTGATTCCAGAAACTTCCAGACCTTCTGAACGGAGAGCCTTTTTATCTCCTCCGGTTACATAATATTCTGCACTAGATGAATACTTCTGCAGTACATGAGTGGTCCGCACAAGCAGAGGATGTGCATGCGAACTCCTTTGACTCTACTTTTGTATACTTGTTCTACTATATATTAACTGCTATGTATACTCGAAAAATAATTCAAATAAGTAAAGACAAATATATATATATATATATATATATATATATATATATATTCTTGAATTTTATATTGATTTATAGAAATTCATAATGTTTTAATTTAGAATATGCTTATTGTAGGTGGTTTTAACACGCAGAAGCTTAATACAAACGTATGACGTTTCATCCTCTTTTACTCACACAAAGATTTTTTTTAAATTCATCTAATATCGCATTAGAATTCTTTGAATTCCTATGTAAAAAATTAGGCAGACAAGTAATTATAAATATTGGTCAATATTTATATTGATCAACTTCAACACTCTTTAAGTGATATAATTTATTTTTGCACATACTAATACAATTTTTGCCTAACTCTAGATAAAAGTATAATGCCATCAAAGTCAATAAATAGTACAAGGATGTGGTGAAATCGTCGCAGATCTAGATATTATTTTACTTTTAATAATAGTCACAATAGAGTCTATTTTAGGTTGAGATTTACATATTGGAACGTATAGCCTAAACGCATATTTTTCTTGAGCTATGGACGAGGCCAACATCTTTATGTTGTTATTACATGCATTAAAATATACGTAGTGTAATTATACCTTTTGTAAAAAAATAAAGAATTTCATGGTAACGGGCAATGCGAGACGAGATTAAAATAATTGGTGCCTTAAATAAAAACCACACAAGTCGTCAAGGTTCTCCCGAAACCTCTTCTCCCTTTTTAGTAAACATAAGTATAGTCTACAGACCTTGTGAAAGAAGCCATTTCCAGAAATGAGTTAATTAAAATTTAATATTAAAACTCTATTTGTATGCCTGATTTGTATTTTTGATAATAGCGAGCCTTTCTGAGCTGCTGGCGTTTATGGATTCGATTCCCATTGGATGCAAATAATCCTTGTTAATATTGGTCAATATTATTGTGTCATTTTTACCGTGGGATATTAGATCTATATTGTAAAAAGTCACTCAAAAAATTCCATAATGAAAAAAATCTGGTTTTCTCTCTCTAATAATATGTACCTAAGACGTTTTTTTAGAGAAAAACATTTGGAAATACATCCTATGATCTGTTTTATTTCATTAAAAAAATTATAATTCCTACTGTGTATATTTTGACATTCCATTATTAATTCAATAAATCTTTAAGAGTAATGCAATATTTAAATGCAATATAATAATTCAAACCTTAAAAATTATAAATAAAAATACATTCATATCGATACATCCATTTTTCTAATATTGTGTTTTTAAATCAGTTGTTTTCATCAAGCTTTGATAAAAAAATGAGCCCAAATTTTGTTTTATGTGGGTTTGATGGTTGTGAAACGTTTAAGTTATAAAATAAATGCCATTATGGTAGATATTCTAATAAATAAGAAAAAATAAGAAAGGTTCATGCACGAAAACTGTATTTTTACTTTTTCGTTTTACACAACGTACAATAAATTAGGCTACTAGCATCAATTTGAACGTGAAATGATTATAATACAATCACTACGATCTTCAAAGTACAACAAGAAAAAAAAATCGGACAAGTGCGAGAGTGAGTGTGCGAGTTACGCACACCAATTTATTTTTTGTAATTTAATTACAAATTTATGGTTTTCGGATGTTCCCCTTTATTTACCTATGCTATAAAACTAGGATTGAGTGACACACAAACCTGCCGAAGATGCATTGAGGCAGATGAAACGCCACTCCCATCTTCTGGGGGAGTGTGGACCTTTGTGTTGTGGGCGGCAGGGTTTAGTGGATTACTGTATTCTAACATGCGGCGATCACAATTGACGAGAAATGGTCGAAGTGATACTTATAGCCGCAACAAAAGAATAAAAAAAATATAAGGCATATTTTTTTTTATTCCTTTGTGCTTCTTGCCAAATTTCATAATTCTAGGTCAAAGGGAAGTACTCTATCGGTTTTTATGTTCTTGCGAGCAAAATATGCAACATAAACGGCTGTCCTAAGGGATTGCAGACCTGAGCATTTGATATTAATTTCAACTTGATACCTCCATGCGTTCCAGAGAAAAAGGGCTTTGACAGACAGACAGACGGACAATGCAGTGAGCTTATGAGGGTTTCCTTTTCCTTTTGAAGTATGGAATCCGAGAAACTAGCCAAGTTCAAGCCCAGTTTACCTTAGGGCCATTGCTTATTAAATAAATAATACATTAATAATGTGTGGTGCTACGTAAACATACATCGTCTTACTTTTTTATATGAATTTGTTTTATTTTTATAAATTACATTTGTTACGAGATGTAGTCAGTCCAACCAATCAAAGTAAGCACAGCGATATTATATTCAAATAGATTGCATGCTAACGATACTATACGATAATGATGATGACGAAGTCTACATTAACAGTCTCTACAAGTTTTACGGTTTCCAGATGCGTCCATATAAAGTAAGAGCAATACACACCCATACTAAGGTATGCCTTATTAATAATTATAATTAAACTATGTTTAAGTTTAAAGTAATTTAGATAGTAGTTTCGTATAACAAAAGAAAATTGTAAACATTATAAAATTTCTATACTTAAATTGTAAATATGTACGTTAAAACAAGTTGTTTTATATTTTTGTTGATCGCACCATTCACGTTTTTTCTTATCTATTCTAATATTATAAAGAGGTAAAGTTTGTGAGTTTGTGACGTTGTAGGGGGTAATCTCTGGATCTACTGAACCGATTTCAATGAAATATGGTAAGGAGATAGTTTGAGACCCTCTGAAGGACATAAAATACTTTTTCAGGATCATCCCTTAAGGGGGTGAAAAGGGGGATGAAAGTTTGTATGGGGAATCAAGCTAGGGACGAACCCGAACGAAGCGAGGGTAAATCGCTGTCATAGAATATATTTATATATTTATTCTGTTATAGAATATATTTGTCTTTATGAAATAATGTTTATACGATTCTGTTTTGTTATACCTATTCCATGTGTCTTGGAGCTATTCTACTCTAGTTACACGTTTATTACAGAAAGTACCTACATTTGGCTAATGGGAGCTGTGATCAAGATGTTATCTGCAGAATAGCTATTATGCCATTGTTTATCTCATTCAATGACTAAAGCGATCATTGCGTGCTTCCAGTGTTTAGGTTCACTCAAAACGCTTCTTCCTTGTACCATTTGTTCTTCTACTATTTATTTATCTTATTTGAACATTCTCTTATGTTATGATAACTCTATAGTTAAACTATATAGATTAGATTTAACTTTACTTTGAATCGCACAAAAAAATGTGATAAAGACTGTTTAAAACTATTAACTTAAAATAAATTAAGTACAGGTAACTAAAAATTATAAAGATTATTATAATAAGAAAATGAAATTGCTAGTAAAGTTGTAATCGTCGTTTATTGCACTTTATGTTCAAACCTAATATTATTTTACTTGGAGGCTTCATTTTTTTAATAATGCAAATGCATACAAGTTACATATCGCGCTATTCTACGTAATTGTACTGTAATCTAAGCATTGCGCAAGCTATAATTTGCTTGTGTATTAATTAGAAGTCATTATTTCCTTTATTGATATCTATACAATATTTTTTATAATATTCGCGTACAATTTTACAACTCAACTTTAAAAAGATTGCGTTAGTATAATTTATCTGCAAATATTATTAATAAATATACTTATTTTATACAAATAATAATCAGTAATTTATGTACGTTAAATCATCGTTGTTAATTAACATAAAGATTTATTTTATATAATTCCATTATTTAATTTTTATCACTTATATCGTTTACGCCATGGATATTTTAGTATAGTTATTCTTAAAGTTTATTGAGGAAGGGGGCAATGGAGGCGAAATCTTCACACTCAGGGATCAATTTGCCTTTGAACTTGATGCAGGATTCCGCACATAGGGGGCCTTCGAACCAAGCCCCAAGCATCTTCTTGCACTGAGCACAATTCTCGAAACATATTTCCATAGGGTTATAGCCCATTGCGATAGCTGGGCTAGCACTAACATTTTCCATGCACATAAATACAGCCATAGTGAGGAGAGCAAAAAAGGCGAATTTTCCAGACATTTCGATGTAAGACTTTCTACTATGAATGTTGAAGAACGTAGCTGAATGTTGTATGTGATATCTAAGTAAATCGCAGAGGGTTTTATACTAGAATGTGGAAAATATTCTAAATGAACCGTATCTATAAGCCATGGGTGGTTGCATTTTTCCATTATCTAAATGTATTCTTAATTAGATATTGATACAATTTTCATAAGTGTTTTATTCAATACAGTCTTGACAGATATAAGGATACGAAATAAAAACCTTTCTGGTCATATTCAAAATCAAAATTAAATTTATTTGATTAAACTTTTACAAGTTCATATGAATCGTTAACATAATTTAAAGGGATAGAGTTTTCAGACATTTTAATAGATTTTTCTTAAACTGTTGATGCTTTTATTTGAGCCTGCTGTTATAATTAATGATTTATTCCACGGCTGTATCTACTAACAATAATGACTTACAATTAAATTTTGATATAGAGTCAAATAAGAGCTATTTTATTCTTCTATCATACATTGTCAGAGGATTTCCAATTTTATGTCAATAGCACTAATTAAGTTGGATGAAGTTGGGAACTTATACATATAAATTAACGAGGGCTGCGTAGCGTGCTGCAAATTGGATAATTGAAGTCTTTTTGTTTGGTGCTATCATACTCGTATGCAAGTCTGAAGAGTAGCGCATTCGTAGCATAAATTTGAACATGTCGTTACTACGAGTTTCACTATGATTGACCGATTTTTAAAATAATAACAAAAAATATTTTAATTTAGAACTCATATAAAATATTATTTGTTTAATCCCTCCACGACCGCGGACACGCCGGAGTGTCAGTTAACAATAGATTTCTTAGAAATTTAATTAATTTCTCAGAAATTTACTTGGAGGTGTTAAAAATGTCGAATATAATCATTATTTTTAAACATATTTTATGTAATCTACGTTTTATCTCAGTGTGTAAATAATTCCCTTAGAAAACAAAATACTTATGAGGCGAGCAATAACTATTTGGAAAAAATGGATTAAATATATACAACACATAAGTGTTATTATATGAATGCAAAATTGCATAACAAATGCTTAAATTATTCACGGAAAGTGCTAATAGATGTCACGTTCTATTTCATGAATTTCATGAAGTAGATCTTGACATTTATTGATGGGAATTGAGATTTCTTTTTGGTTTTGCAACTAATATTAAAACAAAAATATTTATATATGAGTTTTACATTGACTAAGTAAAATATAGCGAAAATATGCATCAGTAAGATTTCATAAACATATATATATTATAATATGCAATTAGGTGTGTACAATCCGGACTCTATTTATTAAATACAAATATAGAGTATACAATATTACTAAATATATGACAAGTAGATAAAAAATGTAATTACTAAACAATATATTTTGATATGATAACTATTCAATTTGACATCTATTACCAACCAACCCTTTCGCTTAGGCCTTTTTTTATATTAGGAAATGCATTTACGCATACCGCCTGTAGAGAAAAAATGCTACTACGATAATTAAATATATGTACATATTAGTAGAACCCACGGCTTCGCCCACGCTAAAATAATAAACTAAAAAGGTAGGTTTCATACAAACTTTCATCCTCTATTTTATCCCCTTATAGGATAAATTTGGAAAAATTCTAAAACATGTACTTATTTAATTGTATCAATGAGCATTAATATCAAGTTTCGAGTAATTCTGATCATAATTTTTTTTGCGTTGTATTATAACGTGTTTTCTCGTGAGAATGACATAATCTCTCGCGATTAAAAGTAGCCTATATCACTCTCCAACCCCCTAACTATCTCACAAAAATCACGCCAATCCGTCACTCCGTTTTGATGCTTTCACATTTATAATATTGGTATTCCTGGCTAGGTATCAATGTAGATTAGATCAGGCGATCTCGAGTTTTATGGACATGAACGGATAGACAAACAAAGTTGTATTTTATAATCACGTCTTCCATCCTCTAATAACATTTTTTATGTTATTTTAATTTCTTAAAAAGCTTGCGTATTTTGAAAACAAAAATTAGAGCCCATAGTAAAGCCTAAAAGTTAATGTGAACTTAAAAACTAATTACTTTTAGGCATGCACATATTGTTGGGCTATTCGAAGTGAATTGATGTTGGGGCTACGAGTACTTTTCGTGTTTTAAAAGTATATTGTATTATGTATTTACATTAAAGTAAAAGAAAAATGCGTATTTTCCTTATTCATGATGGCTTTTTAGAAAACATATTTAATAATTATTCATTGTTTCGCTTATATGTACAATGTATCACCGCGTGCCATTACACATATTTAGTGATTTTCAGCGCTCAGTTGTGGCACAAACAAGCGTTAAGTTCAGGGTGATTATATTTTAAAGTAGAATATAAAATGAACAACATACTGACTAAGTGTGAATCAGTTTCACGTTAGCAATTTGAATATAATAATTGAATGGTAAGGAAATAAGTAACCGCCCGCCAAACCCGATTTCTTGTTTTCGATTTAGGGCGGGCGGTTACCGCGCGGGACATGTTATAATGCACAAGTGTGCGCAAAAACAAGTGCACGCTCTATTCTTTTAACCCTCGAATGGGACGACAGATTTATATGAGTGGAGAGAAATAAGGCGCTGGACCCACAGCTTAACATACTGTCCGATTTCGAGAACACACGAACTGTTTTGGAACGACCCGGGACTTTACCCCAGTATCTTACGATCTAAGCCTGTATATGCTAGCCACTAGATCAGCAAGGCGAGAGTTTAGTATAATATATTCATAGGCATACATGTAGCAAGATTCATAATTAGTATAAAATATTTATATGCAAAATTTTCTAAGAATACCTTTAATGATAATAAATAATTAGTGTATGATTTCCAATATGAGTAGACTATTTTAAAGTTGAAATAGGACTGAGTTTATTGTCTTATATAAAAAAAGAATTAAAATCATATTATTTTAAACTGTAAATGTTATGCGTGGTTCTAGTGAAAAAACTTACATTTGAGAAATCTCTTTTTATCGATTATAATGATTCAAAATGCGCATTTGTATACAGCTCTTACTTTATACGGCACGGGCCTCCCTTCAATACGAGGGGAATCGCGCTATAGTCCGCTGTTACGTTGACCAAGTGCGGGTTGGCGGACTTCACATGTCTTTCGAAAACTTGTTAGATTCTTTCAGACATGCAGATTTTCTCACGATCTTTTCCTTCACCGTAAGACAAGTGGTAATCCTGTTAGAAATGATTCACACATGAAAATATCAGAGGTACGAGACCCGGGATTTGAACCCACTTCACTCGGTTTCCCAAGCGAGCGCGTTACCACTGGGCTACCACTGCCTGTTGTCATTTGTACCATACAGGGTATAAAATTAGCTCAACAAAAATTTAAAAACCAAAGTTTATACATCAAAAATCAAGCTATTAATAATAACTATTACAATAGTGTTTTTAATCTTGTAGGGGTTAAAAACGTTTTTGTTGAATCCGGTCCACTTAAGGATAAAAACACTTTTAGCCCGAACAAGAATGATTTGTAAAGAACTTTTTATCATATAAAAATCTTGAATGATGATTTTACTTGTCATGTTGTAAAAAATTATGGTGCTCTGCCTTTCCTATTTGCATTTTCTTACTATTTTTAGCAAAGAAAATATCATTATATTTAAACGTTTCATTATACATATAATTTTAATTTAAAAATTTTTACAATGGAATGGAGAGGTTTGAAATTTCCTCGAGCAAAATAACTCGTTGGCCGATCTTGGTTAGATGAATATAAGTAGATAAGGAAAATTCTAGGAAAAAATGAAAAAAACAAAGATTAAATTATTATAAGTGTAAACCCTTATATTAGTGATGGCGTTATCTTGTAGCGTAAATATTATATTTTGTTTTTATAACTTTAAACTTAATTGTTTTTATAACAGTCTCTTGGCTCTGCGTACTTAGATTTTAGAAAGAAAACAATATTTTATTATTGCTTTAGAAATTAGTAACATAATTAATGATATTAAATTTAACATTTTTTACTCAACTCAAAGGAAAGTAATATAATATTATAAAATTGACGAACCATTTGGCTCAATGGTTTAACATCAGGGTTGATATTACCAATTTCTACGTTACAAGGGTTCCACATTCGATTCGCAAAGGAGTAAATTTCATTGGCTTTTTATGCGTTGGTCTAGTCTGGCTTCTATAAAATGCGTCATTAGGAATCTTTAACATTTAGCACGATTCTTACCATTTACTAGTAGTTAGAAAGGCCAAACGGGTCATACCGATTCAGATATAGTAAATTCATTTAAAAATGAAATAATATGTTATTTTACTTCTATAGTATAATATTCTATTCTAGTGTTTGCTCATCTAACCAGCTCACACTTTCTTAGATAAAAAAGCTAGTGTGTTATTCACATACTTTTCAATCAATTATTATTTCATATTTACACATACATAAATATATTGACTATCAATAGAAAGGTCACTAGCAGTCTCAAGGAAGTAAATGAAAAGGCCATGGACAATGTAGATATACCTCAGAAACTCATATTTTAAAATTTATTGTCCCCTTATATATTTACTACTATACCTGCTAGTACTCGTACTTATGCAATATCGATAATACAATATATACATAATATTTTAAATGACTACCTACTACAAAATATGTTTTTTTGTATATATTTTTAAAAATTATTCTATTTATAATAATTAATAATTATGCACAGATAACATTTACTTACTTATAAAATGAATTCTAATATGCGTTTGTTGGTTTGTCATTATTGTCATTACATAGCAATATAGGCCGGAATGTCCAAGAGCCAGAGAGAGCGACGAAGGGGTTTCTATTATTTCGGCGCATCGATTATCGAGTAGTTTTAGTTGGAAATTATTAAGTATGCCAATGGTAGCTCAGTTGTAACGGAACCAAGTTGACCACTAAATGGAGTGGAAACATTTGGCCAGCGTAGTGGACTATGGCCTGATCCCCTCGTATTGAAGGGAGGCCCGTGCCCAGCAATGGGACGTTAAAAAGGGCTGAAACATTTGCATATATTATTTTGTGGCAAAAAGCAACGAAGAAGGCATGACGTCGTTTCTGGTCGCAAATTTTTACAAACCCTATTAATGAAGTTCAGCAATTAATTCTATGTAATTGCACTTTCATTGCCATAGGAAATAATAAGAATTTATTTAATGAAAATATTAATAATATAATGTGTAAGTAATTAGTAATTACTTGTAATTTTTAATTGAACTAAGAGCCAATATGATTTTAAGTGTTAATATTAACCTGTCGTTATGTTTAAAACTGTGTGGCTATCAAAGACGAATTATTATTTTAAACCAAAAATGCTGAAAAATTCTTAAAACATGCACGTGTTCAAAACGTAAAAAGTAGGTGTTTTAACTAATGTTGTTTATAATATAAACTGCTTTCGTTTCTAGTTGACCCTATTTAGTAGTTTTCCTATGCTTGATTTATTTCATTACAATGCAATGCAAAAGTTCAAATACTCGTGTCAATTTCTGCGCATGCGCAATATTGATGTTATGAGTTGAAAGTGGTCAGCAGATGCAATGATATTTAATATCAAATGCATATTATACTAGATATTGCTTTATAACACATTAGTATAAGAGTAGGTACCTATTTTTTATTTTGGATACCAAAGATAACATGTTTAAAACAAATAATAATCTTTAAAAAAATCAAAAATGAACCTTTTTAAGAATTTAAAAGAGATGAATAAAATATAATTATTAATTTTTAGTTTGTTCTTATTGTATATAAGGCTTTTTACTTACAAAGTATGAAATATAGACTATGCTTAAAAAATAACTGTCGCTTAAATTGACCAATAAAAGCCTTTAAGTTCAGTCTTTCTGTCAATTAACTTTTAAAAAATTGTGTAGGTTAAAAATTGTGTTAAAAATTTAGATAGTTATTTTTAAATTTCAGTATTTACAATAAATTTGATTAGACAAAGGAATTGAGAGAAATGTACTTTAAAAAAATTTTGCAATTTAATGCTAAACTAAACAATTTATTTACGATTTTTTATGGTATAAAGCTTTGAATATTTACAAGTAATATTATGTCTATTTCAAAACGAACTACTAACGAAAAACTATAGTTGTTACTCTTTCTTGCGTAATCGGTTAACCTCACGGTCGTGAGTAAACGCTAGTGAACTCTGTAATAGTACGTAGTTGTAGCGACATTAGTCGTTTCCTTGCTATTTGAGCACTATATGAGCTGGTTTCATACAAAATGTCACGTTTTTGGCATTTGATTCAATGAATTATTTAGCTATTAGACAATTCGTGCAGAAGCTTCTTATACTCTAATTGTATTTTTTCACTCAACGTGCTTTAGTAAGTAAATTATTATTTGATGGGCATTGTTAGAAAGTACATATTGAGGATCATTTTTTAAAAATACCTACATAATATTGTGTATTTAATAGTTTTGATATATTAAGAAATATAACTTAATGGCTATTTTAGACCTTCCTTTTGGATACAATATTTATATAAAAATGCATTTTTCTAATTTACAAAATAAATAAATTTTTCGTTTTCAAATACTATGTATATAAAAGTAATGAATGCTGCATCGCTACGTTTTTTCACTCTTCCTAATCTTCGCTCACCAAATATAAATGAAAACCTAACTCTTTAGGTGTATATATATTTTCAAAATGTTAATTAGGTTGTTATTTTTTAAGTTTGGTTGAAATTATAAGTACGAGTAAAAATATGTACATGATTGATGAAGAAAGCTCATAATTAATTAATTTGCTATTTGTGATAGCTTATCTATATGTTATATTATGGCGCATAATGAAAAAAAATATAACATTAGATGTAATATGCACGAGAAGAGAACGAGAGAAAGAACAAAATATGTTATTGAGATCTTTTAATTTATATTCCTACAATTATTTTAAAATTTCACTGATGATAGAATCAGACCATAGTTAAAGTAAAACAAAACAAACTATAACTATAAATCATACTAGTACTACATTTTTATAAAGAAAGTTATATTTGACTATTAGTACAAAAATGTTAGTATATTCTAGAATAAGTGAAAAATTATATTACTATGATGTGTTCGCTAGCCCTACTAATATAATAAACGCAAAATTTTGTGAGGATGTATGTACATTGTACATACATATGTTTCACGAAAAATGTACTGAACGAATTTTGATAAATCTAGAGTAACAAGAATTTATAAAGATTCTAGCGACTCACCCTTGCTTCGCTCGGGTTTGTCCCTAGGTACGTTGTAACGGCTAGTATGAAATACAAATCATTGAATTTCTCGGCTTTTCTGTACTATAATATGCATGTATTATACATATAAACCTTCCTCTTGAAATAGTCTATCTATTAAAAAAACCGCATCAAAATTCGTTGCTTATTTTTAAAAGCATACATAGGTACAGACAGACAGCGATTTTGTTTTATACTATGTATTGACATGATACGTTAATGTACTACGTGGGCGAAGTTGCGTGAAATCGCTAGTAAATAATGCGTAATGTTTGTTGCAGTGCTAGCGGGTGGGCGCGGGCACGGTGCCGGCGCGGCTCCAAGCGCTCTCCGACGCCGGACCATGCGCCGGGGCCCAGTGCGTCCGCGCCGCGCCGCCCGACCGCGCGCACCATGCTCAATATGAAGCTGAAGGAGCGCCTTGCGCTAGCACTGAGCGCGTTTCTCGTCCTCTTCACACTCATGCTCATAGTCGACATACAGATGGACTATGGCATATCCGGCCATAGAGTCCCCCTACATGGTAGAGTCAAAATAGCCGACGACTCTGATAAAGGACGATCAGCATATATAGAGTTTCGGAAACGATTTCTACAGAAAAGGTGAGAGTGATGTGTTTTTGTGTTTTGTGGTTTAGTGATTTTATTGGTACGTAAGTACATGTGGATTCATAATTTTTTTTTAGTAAATTTCGCGACAAATATACTCGTAAATAATTATTTATTTTTCAAGGATTAAAATGTTCTATAATGCGTATAGCTTAAAATATGGATTTTCTAAAGTAGTTATTTATTCAAAATGTAAGTAAAAAAAAATTTTTTACATTTTGTTTTTTGAAAGCTAAGCAAATATTTTTCATCGTAATCCCTAATTTATTTTTTTGTATTCTATTATTTCTGTTTGAGACATTAGTGAGCCGTATCACTCTGTTATCGCAATATGTTGAATGGTTTGACAGCGTCTTGCGTGATAACTGATAAGAAAATGTTTTCTCGTTATGTAAACAAAACATCCTAATTAACTCATAAGATATTATTAACAAATATTGTTCTTTTATTTATGTCAGTATTCCATATAATATAGCTTCCAATAGATAAATTTCCTTCAATTATTATTTATGAAGTTGATTATTTAAACAATTTGCAATATCTTGATTGATTAATTCATTATACCTTATCATTCGTTATATGTATGATCAAATTTATAATTAAATATCTAATTAAGCAATTAGCTTACATTAAAAGAAACTTTGTTATGAACCAATATATCAAAATAGAATATTATACTAAAATAGAGTAGAGATTTTTGTAATTTTATAATTAAGTTATTTATAACACTATAACAAACTGAATATCACTTCGGAAGATCGCATAGTACATAAGTTTAAGATGTAAGTAGGTATGCTAATGAAATTTTAAGAAAATATTAGCTGTACAAATAAAGATAATTTCATCGAATTCCAACGAGGTTTTTACAGAATGTGAGCGCTAAAAGGCGCACGGGCAAATGTTTTGTAATGCGTTTTTAAAAATATTTAATATATAAATTGAATCAGTTTATCGTTACTATTTTATATTAAAATTTATTTCAATTTCATTAAAACAATTTTGAAATTCCTGAAACGTATATAAAAATATTATAAATGAATATATGAACTTTAAAAATATTTCAAAGCTTCACGATAACAATCTAGGTATGTTTATATAAAACTGTATTAAATGATAAGTGCCATATAAAATTGAAGAATAAATGAAATAATAAGTAAAAATTACAAAGTTAAAATTTGCTTGCACATAAGCTAACCTTGCCACCTCAATATGCTGCATAATTCATAGCTCTTGTCTTACAGGAGGCTCGATATGGATACAAATTTATAATAATACACACTATTTTGTTTTTACAAGCACTTTATTCACGCTTGTTTGTAAAGGTTTTTTTCTTTCATAAATGATTATAGTATTATTATTCTATATTTAGATTACATAGAATATTAAATTATTCTGATATAGAGTGGACTAAGATGTTTAAATAAAGGTTAAACGTAATTTGGAAATTGGATGTAATTTGTGACCTTTTTTGCTACTTTGATTATACAATTACTATAATATGCAAAAATATGTGATATGATCCTCACCTAACACGTGTTATCCGTGATAACGGACATTGGAAAACACAGTTCAAAAGTGAAACTAATCACTATATTTACTGCTAAGTAAGACAATAAAAACTTAAAAGAACAATAAAACTTTTTTTTTTATATTAAAGTTTTATTTCAAGATGCCATATCATAGAGCATACATAATATTAATATGATTAATTAAATTTTAAAAATTAAATGATGTGACCTCGTTAAATACTATTTTTGATTATTACTAACATCATTTTTGCTCTATGAAAAAGACAATAATAATAAATTAATGATACATTAGTGTAATAGATTTCCTTAAACTAGTATCCGCCCAGTGTAGTGGCTTAGATGCGTCCAGAATTATTATTGAAAATTTAAGGAGAACATACATACATACATGTGTATATGAATTGATTTATGTATATAAAAAAATACTGTTGCCAAAAAAAATAATAAGCTCGTCAATAACTACTAAACAAAAAGAAAGAGAATCGCTTGACAAACAGAGGACTATAAAATACTGATTTTTTTGTCTTTGCTTATTTATGTATAAATACACAGATACAAAGTGCTTAGCAGCATGCATAAAATTGTGGAAACTCTATATTTTACATGTCTTTATAATATAAAATTAGGTGCTTTTACAATCATGTCCAGGATCGCTGTACATCGGAATACAGTTTCATATAAAACATCACTTTTCCTATTGTTCCTATCCATCCGTGTATTATAAACTAAAATACTCTTGCATATTATACACAAAACAATGCCTAAATATCACTTGTCCTATAATATATGGACTTATACTTGCTTAAAAATTACCTTAGATTGTACATAAATTTAAACATCACCATCCAATTTTTCCAGACAATAATTTAATAAAATACGTTAACAAAACTGTAGTAGTAAAAAAGTAGGAAGTGCTTAATCATAAAAGAATGAAGAAATGAAGTCATGAAATCGGTATTTCGCGGTGTATATCGGAATGAGGAACTGGCTCAAATATTTAAGACTAAAGTTGTGATATTTTTACCTTAATTTATTCTGAATATAGACCAACATTAAGAATTTTCAATTAAAAATATAATTTCCTCGCTATAATCCATATCCATACTAATGCGAAGATAACTCTGTCTGTCTGTCTGTCTGCCTTATGCCTTTGCTCGATTTAGACGAAATTTGGTATGGAGATAGTTTGAAACCCTGGGAAGGATATAGGATAGTTTTTACCTCGGAAATCATCCCTTAAGGGGATGAAAAGGGAGGTGAAACTTTGTATGGGGAATTAATCATTTCTCAAATAAGGGATGCATATATCATCATATTAAGGTATCTAGGGACGAACCCGAGCGAAGCGAGTGTGAGTCGCTAGCTTATTATAATTACACTTAACATACTTTATAGGTCATTGCTTATCATATACGGATTAATTTTTAAGTAGAATGCCACTGAGGGCCTCCTGCACCAAAATTCTTAATTTGATTAAAAAAAGCCTACCCATAGACACTCATGTAATGGATTTAAGGTACTTTGTAAATTTATCTTATAATTATAAATTAACAGATTCTCGTAAGTAATAATTGCTTGTACACAATATATTAGTAGGTACCTACACAAAATATAAGCACAGGTATAATTTTTCTAATTCTATATTTTCATAAGTTATTTAAATCAAGCCGCATACAATTCTAAAACAATAGATGTAAAACATATATTTATTTTGTATATTTTTGGACATAATCTAAAGATTATTGGGTAATCTATAATATTGTACTTTCCATACTGTGTGATCGATTCGATAAGCCCATAGGGCCATTAAACTTACGGTAAATGTTATGAACTAGGCAAGTTTGTTGAATATTGTAAATATAATAAACCTTAAGTTTATAAAAGTTTCGTTCGTGTATTCAGCCCTTTTTAACGTCCCACTGCTGGGAACGGGCCTCCCTTCAGTACGAGGGGGATCAGACCATAATCCACCACGCTGGTTAAGTGCAGGTTGGCGGACTTCACATGTCTTTTGAAAAGTTGCTATGTTCTCTCAGACATACAGGTTTCCTCGCGATGTTTTCCTTCACCGTAAGGCAAGTGGTAATCATGTTAGAAATGATTCGCACCTGAAAATATCTAGTTAAAATTTTACTGAGAAGTAATTACTAATTTTATAATACAAACAAAAAACATACAATTGAATTTATAATATGATTAATAAAATAAATTAACATCAATTACTCAACACTGCAAACAAATTTCGGCCCTTCCAAATTTATCGTAGTCTTATCACAATCAACTAATCAGAAATTATCACACATACCTTTTTATCAGAACATGAAGTCGTATGATTAGAATTCCTATTTTTATACTGAAATGTGGCACAGAATAAGTTTTTAGAGATATTAATTTTAGGTATAAGCTACTTTGCGTTTATTAATCACAGTGATTGAATTAAAATTACATAATATATTTCATTTTTTCTTATATAATATAAATAACGAGTTTTAAGAGATTTCCTGCATAGTTTTGATTAAAGAATCTAGGTATATTATTATGTCCATATAATAAAAGTGTAATTGATCGCTGTCTGTACATGGAAGATATTTGAGAAGAACTATTATTTAAAAAATATATATTAACGCCAAATTTATCCAACCTAACTCAAAACAATGATTTAGAGATTTTTTTCTATTTGTTTATCTGTTTGTTTGTGCATTTGTGCGCGCTTATCTTAGAAATAGCTTGACCGATTTGATTGCGGTTTTCACTTATATATTACAGTAAGCTCCATTTAAAATTTAGTATTTGTTATATTTCAATCGGTTCATAAATAAAAAAGTTATATCAATTTAAAGAATCACCTAGGAACGAGCCCGAGCGAAGTGAGGGTGAGTTTATTATTATTTGCTAATATGTACAAATTGTTATCTTTGAAATTTATTTATCTTGCCAATACCGAACGTACTGTAATTTGTGGGTACGTTTCTAAGAGATATTGTAAAGTATAATATATGAGCGTGGATTAATTTAACTTTTGAAAGCATTATGACTATTGTTATCATCTTTCCTAGTATTGCAAATATAATATTTTTCAATTTTTCCTTCTTTGACGCAATGCAATAAACGAAGTACAGACGTAAATTTTTCTGTAGAGATTATGAGTGGAAATTGCTGTAGTTTGCCGTGAGACAATACCAAGGGATAAAACTTAGCTGGGAATGCTTCTTTTAATTCATTTTAGAGAACCCTTTATGTGGTATAATTCACATATATCAAGTTTATCAGCAGGAACATCTATTACGAAAATTAATATTTTACTGGCGTATTTATACCTTTATTTGGGTCAAGCCATTAAGATTATCAAATATTTTATTACTTTAAAGAAAGTGTATAACATTTAAATGAATAATATTATGTACATAATATAAACTTATTAACAGATTTGTTCTATAATAATGGCTTGTTTCCAATATTATAATTTTATTAATATTTTTTAATAATCATAAAGTCGATGAAACATAAAGAAAAGTAGACAATTTCAGTTTTATATTGTCATATAATATACGGTTCATTTAATTTAAGTCCTTTTACAATATGTCTTGTTTATAATTATTTAAAAGTGATAATATAACAATTTAATGCGACCGAGAGCAAGTAGTGGAGAGGTTCAAGATAATTTCACATTTAAGTACATAATATCCATGCGATAAATGAAATCACCGTACGAAATAAGAATGCATCTCAATAGCATCGCCTTCAGTCGCCTACAGTCATATATGACACTAGCTTTAAGTATTAGTTCATTTAATTTTAATTATGAAAGTCTACTCACAGCTTTATTCGTTATAGAAATGACAGCTTTTGTTAAAGAACAATGTATTAATTAATTTGTCACCTCGGCTGAGCAAATATGTAAAGTAAGCGAAATATGAGTTTGCCACTCAATGCTTTTATGCGATAGAACAATGGTTGTGTACAATCGAAACGTCATATCTTTACAATAGGCCAGCAAACAAAAATCTTAAGAATTAATGCTCACACCAAGGCTCGGCTTTATTGTTTGCATTAATGAAATTCTAGAAGCTTTGTACATAAATCGGTGAATACACAAATAATATATATTCATAGAAAAATTTAAGTGTCTGCGATTTCAATGTTTAGTTAACCTCAATTAGTTTTTTGTATGGTACCAAAATTCAAAAAAATATTAAAAATCTTGTTTTTATATTCTTCTCTTATCAAAAAAATAAAAGGTATGCTTTGCTTTGTATCCGCTGGCACCGACTTCGAAAATATTTGATCAGGTATGTATAGTAAATGAAAACTACCAATCAGTTATTTTTTACTTTTTAGTGCTTTTTTTAAGTCGGTTTTAATTTTTTTGGTAAAAAGTTTTTATTTTTCTCTTTTTAGTGTAGACATAGTAGTAGCAAAATAAGAAGAAAGAATTTTAATAAAATGATTCGCCAAAACCGTTTAAGTTACTATGATGCCAATTTTTATACGAAGACTTACAAACTATAAAAATTTGCTCTTAAATATATATATATATATATATATATATATATATATATATATATATATAGTAACACTAGAAATTCTGGCTCTAAAATCCGATCCAACGTGTTAGGCTTGTCAAATCAAACAAAATAAACCCAAACTCAAAGTATCTACTATTAGCCGTTGAAGAATTCCACCTATCCACCTTCTGACCTTACCATCAGATCAGGTCAACGGTACCAAATCACTGCACTATCAACAGGAATAGAAACACTTGCAAAGTTTCAAGTCAATATGACAATTAGAAGTACGTTAAATTCATCATTAGCTATTTTTCCACCCTTAGGGGTGGTATTTTTTTTTGAAATTTAAATGGGACCAATCTGGAAGTATACACTTTGAAAACAAACAAAAATTGTCTAAATCGGTAAATTACAGAGTTCTGAGGTAACAAACATAAAAAAAAACATACAGCCGAATTGAGAACCTCCTCCTTTTTGAGGAAGTCGGTTGACAAAATCAATGCTCTCATATATTTTGTTGTCCAAAAAAGCTGTTTGTTTGTACTCGCTAATTTATAGGCAGTATAGTCAGCAGACCCATTATGGCAGAAGTCGACAACTTAGTACGTATTTGTTCTAGTCATACTTATTAATTATTATTATACATCACAGCACTAGAGATTGCTTTCTTTTATTTTAAAAACAAATATAAATTTTTTTGGCTTTATCAAAGTAAAATTTGTATTTAATACCAACAGAATCGACATTTAAAAGTCAATAATTCGGTATTAAAAACTCTTTCGGTAAATTGATCATTCGGACAAATAAGCACTGAGACGACGAAGTATCGATGGTAACACGTGAGTGTGGTGTTATATAATTACCGCGAAGATTAAAAACTATGTTTTAATCAATCATTAATCTATTCAAAAAAACAAAGAAACACACGCATACTTTCAACTTGCCCATTTAAAATATTATTATGATTTTTCTTTAAATGTTATAAGCTAATAAATAAGTAAATTATGTTAATTAACATAATATATGAATTAATCGACTATGAAAAACATAGTACGTATAAAAATATTAAAAAAAGAACTGGCAGAGAACACTTGAAATAGTGATAAAACGCCCGCTTAGGTCGTTTTCGTAAAGGAGAGGTACTCAAATGCGGTGCAACGATATCCTCGTCAATTGAAACCGATCGGCGATCTTATTAAATTTATTAAATAAAAAGGTTTTCCTTTAAGTCTCATATAAATTTCAAGAAAACATTTTATTTCTTAGGATGAAAAAATTATATTTAAAGTAATTTTGAATTATAGTTAAGAAGTAATACCAACTAGGTAAATACTTTTATTCTGTCAAAGTAGGGAATAATTGAAGAATTTAAGCTAACAAGGCTAATTTAATCACCATATATAATTAAATATGTTAACTGTTATTTCGTACATTATATAGCAGCTTATATGAAAATATGTATATAATATGTATTATGCAAATTTGCATTTGCGTCGAAACGGAACTTATTAAGACATTGTAGCTTTGTGAAACGTCGGAACTTTTAACACGTGCAGGCAAACGTCATTTAATTATGTTTTTACTTGATATTAAACATCTTGTTTACTTCAACAAATTCTAAAATTAAATCTATACTAGTCTATATTATAAATGTGAAAATTTATGAGTATGTATGGATGTTTGTTACTCTTTCACGCCAGACGGCTGAACGGACTTGGATGAAATTTGGGACAGATATAGATTATAGTCTGAAATAACACATAGGCTACTTTTTATCCCGGAAAAATCTAGGGTTCCCGAGGTATGGATTTGTTTTGGTTTTTCTAGAGGCAATCCGAGCGAAGTGAGGGTGAGCCGCTAGTAGATAATAATTGGCTAGTAGATAATAAAAGCACAATGTTATAAATGTATAACAGAAATTGATAAAAAGCTATTATAACAATACAAAATTAAATATTTTGTATTTTGTTTTGTTTAAATTCAAATTTGAAATAAACAAAACAATGGAGTTGAAAAGATTTAGGCATATTTCCAAGGGAAATATTTCGTTAAACTAATTGGTATAAATCCATTGAAGTTTTCCTTAAGACTTTAAAGAGTGCTTATTCTGTCTTGCTATTTATTATTCAATGATGAATGAATTTCCTACAAATGAAAGAAATGCCTTAATATTTATATAATATATTATATGTATTCATTTAGTCTAAAATGTAAACTTTGATTAAAATAATTATTTTTATTTCACAGTAATGGCAGCAACAGTTCAAGAGAATATGAACAGTCAGCGCCTAGTGAGACAAGTGGAGGCGACGTTGAACCTCGCACACCGTCCACACCGTCAGATCGCTTTGAGGACTTGCAAAGAATATTAGTTCTCCAACTCCAAGGCAAGGCTGATGATAATCCTGTTGTTATCCCACCTCATCGGGACTTGAATGTCTTGAGGCCGGAAAACCCAACTATTGGCGAAATGGAGGACTTAGAACCTAGGTAAGAATATACACACTCGCAAACTTAAGTACTCTTAAATTCACCCTTTCACACAACTTTAATATAATAAATTTATTATACAGTAACATTAGGTATAATAAATAAAATTAATAATTATATATGAATAGAAATATAACTTGTAGGTCCTAGCTGTAAATCATCTAAGTTTATTTTTGCATAGTTAAGTCTAGACTCTAAAGGAACTATGTCGTATAATTAATTGTATTAGTTATTTCGAACGACACTTAAATATCAAGGAAAACACAAATTAACATAAGAACCTAACTAAGAAATATTAATTAAAATTGTTCCACGAAAAACGACTCTAAAAGGACATTACAAGGAAATTTTCGGAAAGTTGTCGACAGCTGACATCCACAAGTACAATTTATGGAGCGCTGAAAGTCGCCGAATTAAATTGTTAGTTACTCCGTTATTGCTACAATTAAACTTTGATAAAACGTATATTGCAGTTAAAGATTCAACCATTCTGTTTCACTTTACATAACTTGCTCGCTGAATTTCATAAGTACCTTGTGGAATTGGCCTTAATGTTGGCTATTTCACTTTAACTGTTATCTTTTTGAACTAAATAGCTTATGTATGTTTTATAAGTTTAATATTAATTGCTATGATTTAAAACTTAAAATAGAATATACGCCATTCATCATAGCAAGAATAGTACACTGTTCCTACATCCTAAAAGCCGTCGCTTTTCATCTCCAGCGAATAACCCGAGCTGAGCTCTGAAGTATGCATCAAAACTAAACAGGTCGCCCAATGGTTGACGTAATTTCACCAAAGTAAATATTAGACCAAATCTCATAGGAACACGGCGAATGAAATGAAAAATATCACATGCTCGATTTTTCTTACCTCTTTATTTTTCTTAGTTGTAAAGGTTCTCGATATTACTATAAAAAAGGTCATAATATCATACTTGTATGGACTGATTCTATAATGTAGCAGACAGGGTGACCTTTTTTATCTTGTAAAGCGAATTTCACCAGCTTTACCAAGAATCTTATTTAAAATCCAGTTACGGAGATAGGCGCGGGTCTTTGACAATAAAACTAAATGGAATGAATGCATGAAGGCTTCCTCAAACGCCGCTCAAGATATGACGAGACCTTATAGCTAAATTCATGTATCACACAAAAAGGGTTGCTTTGATATATGAATAATTTTTGCCTTATTCTTAGCTCATCTAGGAAAATGTGTAATAAAAAAGAAATTCGTTAAGGTAGTTTTCTTAACTACAAATTTAAGTGGCTTACTTAGTAATGCATAATAGGTTCTCTGTGTATATCTATATGTATCTCTATATATATTATTTGTAGGTCTATTTGTAGGCACTCAAAACGGATGCTGTAAAAATAATATGATGCATTAGTAAAATATCTCATATGGAATGATGTTTGATTGATTCAATCTGATATAAATGATGTGAAAGTGATTTATGTGTGCCAAAACACATTTATCACTCTATATCCTGTAAAAAAAAATAAAAACTATTACCTGCAGAGTAAAAGTTGCCAGTACAATATATCAAGTTAGCCATTCAGAATTCTAAACGTCCATTTGTACTAAATCGAATCGGGCGTTTTGAATTCCCATTTGACACGAGCACAATTCACACCGAAAGAGAGTCAATAAATTTTATAGCAGACGGCTTGATTTCTAAATGCAGGTTATCGGGGCATACCACAAATCGAGAACGTTACACGTAGGCTCCTTAGTATTCAGTTCCGTCCTGCGTTGTGTCGCCTGGAGTCTCGGCTCTTCTAGCAACCAGCTCACGTCCACTTATGTGTTCCACGCAGCCAAAACCAACACGCCGCCGGAAAATCTTCCATGTAAATCTCGACATTAACGATCAGGTTTAAGAGTGTGTGCTGCAAATTTAAAGTACCTCTATTGATATTCTATTGTCCTGTTGATCTAGTTATTTCAGTCTTACCATGTACATCCGCCTGCGACTTTGCATCTAGCTTAGTGCATATACCCGCACTACTATTTGACAGATCGTATTATATTACTTCATGTACATACATACATATATAGCACTAAGTTCAAATGGTGTAAGGTCAGTCATTCTTAATGATAAAGATATTCGATATATGGTATGTTTATTATACGCGTACAAAGTATAAATAGTAATAACATATTTAATTAGGTACACGTGCTACTTGTAAAATAATAAAAGATGATGAAAAATGATTCAATAATACATTAGCTATTCTAAATTAGATGTTTTTTTTTTTTAGTGTAAATGCATCCAATTTAGAAATGTTCCAGCTAAAAATAGCACAGCATGAACTATATGAAGATGGAGAGCCGCTGGTCGGGGCAATACTTAAGGATATGTCCACTGCGCCAATACTCCACGTTGGTATGTAAATATAACTATAAAACTATAATAAAAAATATTGCATTAATAATATTGAAATAAAACTTATAGTAAAACTTATTAGAAATATGTTTAGTTTATAATGAAATATGAATGTAAAAAAATAATAAATAAATATCTAGTTCCGTGGTAAGCTTGTGTTATGGATACCAGATAGTTGATACACTACACAAATATAACTTTAAATACATATTATAAATAGAAACACTCATGACTGGAGTACAAACATCTCACAAATGAATGTCCCCAGCGGGAGTCAAACTCGCGACCGCTGGCACAGCAAGTAGGATCACTACAAACTGAGCCAAACGTGCCACCCGGCTTCTGTGCATTAAAATATAAGAAATATCTAAAAACGGTTCTTCATTTACAATAGATACCTACTTAATTCTATCTTAGGCTCATGGAAAATTGAAAAAAAAAACATACGAGTATAACAGAAGATACAATTGTTTTCTTATACAATTTAATTGTATTTATTATTTTATTTCATAATAAATAGCTTAGTCGTGGTCATAATAATAATTGACATAAAGTAAATAATATTACTGTAAAGTAAGTAAAACACTAAACAACCATGAAACTAGTTTATTTTAAGTTAAACTAGAACTCTCATTTAAATATGTAGGTATGTCATATTGCAAAATTTAACAATCGCTACTAGAACAAGTGGAACAAGTTACCGGTATTATACGATAAATGATCACTAATTTTAGGAGATCTGAATACCAATCCCACTAAATTGACCAAACTAATATTTACTAGGTAAATGTTACGATAAACTAGCCCCAGTCCATATTTTACCCACCCACTCATTTTATGCTTTGGTGATTTAATTCTTACGCATCACAGATTCGATTCTGGTGTACGACAAATATTTGTACTTATTTAAAACTAATTTCAAAGGCTCGAGGTCTGCAATTGTTGTTGATAGAAAAATTAATTAGCCAATTAGAACAGGAGAAAAACAAATATTAGGTTACTAAATGAAGGTTATATTTGCGGTAATACTATTTACACGATAACTGCCCTCGAATTGTTTCAATTCTAAGCAAATGTTAAACGTAATATGTGATAGCTATTTAGACAAATATTACGAAATTCAATATACACTTTGTAAGTTTCATCAAGTACGTACGAAATGATATGTATATTAAATGAAGTCGGGTCTGAAATCAGTATAGGGTTAGGTCGGACAATGGTTCCAACAATCTCGCCCTTTACTTTCAATTGGACTTTAATATTTAAAGCGCTTTAATGGATTTCATTGTTAAAACCTCTATAGTTCAACCCTATTTTTAGTTACATAGTGATTATTTATTATTTAATTCCATTGCCATCGATTGGGTTCTTGGACAACTTTCAAGCATAGCCGTACTTAAGAATTCTTATTTGTCTTAAGGTCGTTCTACAATTTTAATTATAAGTTGCAGTGGTAGCAATAATAACAATAATATAATTCAATAGTTGCTAATAGTATCTTGTTATACGTAATCAAAAAAAAGTATGTAGAATTAAACAGCCAATCAAGTACATTATAAGATATTAATATATATTTTTTTATATATTTATAATAATTTTTATCCTCTTTATAATACAAATAGATTACCTATTAGCTTCAACTTCTTATGTCATAACAGCAAAACGTTAACACCTCTAGGTAAATTTCTAAGAAATTATAATTCTAAGAAATCTATTGTTAACTGACACGCCGGCGTGTCCGCGGTCGTAGAGGGATTAATAGCATAAAGTTTGAGAGTTTTGAAACTTTTCCAACTATTTTGAATAATATAGTTGGAAAAGTTTCAAAACATATATTATACATATATTATAGAGTTACTTAGATGTTGACTTACCTATACACATTATAATTCATCAAATCAATTTAGTATATAGAAAAGGAAGGGTCTCGGTTAGGATGCGTTCTGGTATAATTAAGCTTACTTTAACCACTATCATTAAAAGGATGTTTAGTGGGAATAATAAATCCAGTATCTACTTTATATAATATACCATAAACAGTACCCAAAGTGAATTTGATATATAAAATAATAAAAGTTTGCCTTAACTTCGTAATTATATACATATAGAATAATTTTTAACGAGCTATTACATATGTGTAGGTAAAAATTGTAGTTTGTAGAGGTTATTCATTAACCACTGAGCATAAACCTACTATTTTTTTACTGATAAAAAGTTACGCCAAACTTCAGTAGCCTAATCTTCTTATTGAAAGCGCAGCCGACGGCGAAAAGTATTACTTTTACAATAATGACGGTTAATAAGTTAATATTCCTTTTGTAATCATTTTTTGATATTACTATAGCCTTTTTTATATTACTAAGATTAAGAAGAAACCTATTTGATATTCATAATTTTGTGCAGAACAAAAAGAAGGCGGAACGCAACTGAAACTCATCATCGACTATCCAAACGGTGTCCAAGCTTTATTTAAGCCAATGAGGTGAGTTATATTGTTCAAATTATTAATATTTCTATTTATAGTTTTAGTACTTCCTAGCGATTTTGCTCTTAAGGTAGAAAAGAAAAACTTATACAGTAGATATGATATATTGAAACAATTATCTGCATGATCAAAAGAAAAAAATCGCTGTCTGTGAAATTGATCCCGCATGGTTTTGTTTAAAATCAACGTAGTATTTAAATGGAGTCGTAAATAATTTGTAAATACCATAACCAAATATCATAAGGTGGTGTACTATAATTAACTGTAGTTATTTTCATGGTTTAATTTCTATCGAAAGTTAGCCTGATAGTTTAGTTGGTTTGATTTTCGTAAACAAATATTTTTGTAGACTTTTGTGATTGTTTCCGAAACTTTATAGTGGCAACTGGCATCCCTTTGCTTTGGGAACATCAAAGTAAGCAAAGCATTAGAAGGCTCTAGTTATTACAAAGAGCTGTCTTTGTAGCCGTTATAATTGAAAATCATATCAATCGTAATCAGTATAATCATTTTTATTAAAGCTGCCGCTTAATTGACGCCCGGTCGTAAAAATATAAAGTCTTTTGTACTATAAAGTTATAAAAAAGTACATACAGGTGTTAATTTTTTATATGAATTATGATCAATTAATCTGATGAATTTAATCCTAATGCATTTTAAAATCTCACATCACGGTGGAACAGATCGATGTGATTTTTTGTATAGGGATAATTTATGGGACAGATTACCATGGTTACCTTTTTATCTCGGCTTAGATGACTCTCGTGAGGTAAACTCTCAAAGTAATGCTAGTTATTTATAAATGATCATAATATTAAATAAGGCGCTTAAAATATAGTCTTATAACATAACTTTGTTGTCTAATAACAGCTTCTAAGTTTTTGTCGCCCACAATGTGCCATAAGTTAGTTTAAGCACAGTAGTTTCGAGTGCACGATTTGAAGTTTTGTCACCGTGTTGAGAACCTTACGCGTTGGTTCCATTCACGAAAGTTCGAGAACATTCTTTCACATGATCGGCTTAGAGACTTGCCCACTCTTCAGAACTACAAGTGTTATTGTAGTGAGTGGGGAGTTTTTCTAAGTTTTGCAACTTTTCCACCGTTCTTCTCGTAATATTATTGAAGTCCTTTTAGGCTATAGCTTAAGTACTTGAACTAGTTATATTTAAGTTCAATATGTAAGAAGTAAAATACGAAAATAATTAAAGAAAAACCTCTTTTGTACATTTTTTATTATTTTTGATGTTGAAATATTTCGGTTTCAATTACCAGAACGATAGCACGATGATATCGCCATCACTCCAGAGGGACAACTTGATTATTACAAATGGCTTACGTATTAAATAACGAGACCTCTTAATACTTCAGAATGAATTTGAATTAATTATTTTAGTATTTTTTGGTAGAAGTAATTATTCTTGTATTAGGTAAGCTTAAGTTACAGTAAATAAGCTTGCCTGGCGGACACCTTTTTGCTATATACATTTCATGAATAACTCTATAACGGCATATTTTAATATTTATAATACTAATATGAATAATTTTGTTCTATAAATATATAAATTTCTAAAATAACTTGACTGTTGGTTGCTTGATCTATCGGATATCTTCACACATATGTAGTTACTAATGATTGTCTCTACAAAATAAATTTATTATGTGACTAAGCTATACAAGCTTTCATCCCCGTTTTCAACCCCTTAAGTGATGATTTCCAGGATAAAAACTATCCTATGTATTTCCCAGGGTCGCAAACTATCTTCTTACCAAATTTCGTCTAAATCAGTTCAGTAGATCCAGAGATTACCCCCTACAACGTCACAAACTCACAAACTTTACTTCTTTATAATATTAGTATAGATTATAATTTCAATCAGTGAAGTCATCCAGGAGGATCACCATAATTTTGTGTATAAGTATAAATAATGCTTATGTATTAAAATATTTTAAACTAATAACTATATGAAAAAATATTATGCATGTTTTACGGCAGAGTGATTTAGTGTTTCGTCTTTATCTCAGTAATAAAATTTAACTAGCAAGGTTTATAAGAAAAATTATATACTCGAGGGGTTATCCCGGTGACAGATCAAGGGGCTGGTGATAGCAGCTATTCGCTTAGGGACGATAAATTTCGATAGTCGATAGTAACCCTTCCGTGATAGGTTTATAGTTCGAACAATTTATCGCATACGTTGTAGATATAGATATTATAAAATGTTGTTTTTAAACATTTGACAGAATATAACAAACAAAAATAACTTAATATTTTTTTTTAATATTTTACGTTGGATTTCTTTAATTTCTTTATAATACATATTATTAATTTAATTTTATACTGGCCAAGGTAAGAGGGAATTACCCTTATTTATTCTCAAGTAAAGCAGAGTTCATTGATAATAATAATTACTTGACTTGACTTCTTGATTAGATACCAATATGCATAAAATATACAATGATACATATTGGATGCGCTTAGATTGAAAATGACAAAATTAAAAGAAAATTGCAGATATGTAGGTAACATATCGATATCCCTTAAGCTACATTTTCTAGACTTCCACTTTCAAATCCAACACATTTTATCCTTTAAATAACCTTATATTATAATTAATTAGTAGTAATAATAAGAAGATGGTACATTGAATCTTATCACGACCGAAGCGCTAATGGACGCACGATCTTGATGTACGGCTGCCATTATTACAATTATCGACCTGAGAGACGTTTGATACAGACGTCATTATGATATCTCTTACTAAATACAAAGTCGTAAATAATCTACGCAAATATTGCTTAGTAAATGCATAATGTTCACACGAATTACTTTAATATCACGTAAAACGTTATATTTAAATTAATACTGTTACATTTTATTTATTACTTTTATTTTATACATTTTTTTTATTTATTACTTAACAGAACTCTAGTAGTGTGAATTTTAAAATTTCTAATGTGATATTATAAATAGCAACATTTATAAAAGTGAAAATATTCTTTAGTTTGCTGGTTCGTCTTTCTTTCACGTAACAGAGTAACACAATCTCGTATTTGTTTGAAATTAAATAGTATAATGAATTAATAATCATGGAGTGTATCAACAAAGAAGAGTACAACAAATTGAACTATACCTGTTGGCCATATATTTGTCAATTTGCTTATTGCGTTCAAATATCTATAGTATTGATTCTGAGAAGTAATGTTCAAAATAACATAACTTTTAAGATATTCGTACCGGTCTAACTAAAAAGTTAATAACTGCATCCCACATCGACTCTCTCTTTCTATACAGGCAGTAATGGGAGAATTATATTATATATATATATATATATATATATATATATATATATATATATATATATTATATATATATATATATTATATTATATATATATATATATATATATATATATATATATATATATATATATATATATATATATATATATATATATCTCTTTATTCTACATGGTATATGTTTTAACTTGTATGTTTTTTTTCTGGTACATAGACAAATAAATAAATTCTAAAGAATGCGAGTGAAATATTTTCTTTATTACACACAAGCTTGTATATTATGTAACTTTTTTACAAATACTATTATTTATATTGTTAGCCATAAAAAAATAAATCAATAAACTGTTGTAAATATCGTATTCCAATATTAAAATTTTATTTAATCTCATTCTTTTGCAACATAAAAAGTTATATTCGTTGTTCTATCAATACCAGCAACATACAACATCGAAATATAACGACATAAATGGAAGAACAAATAACTTTTTGTGTAAATAAAAAATGCATAAAAATTTAACTATTATTTGAAAATAAATGAATGTTGTTTCATAAACTTGAATAATATCGCATGTACGTAGAATAATAGATCTTTTACGTCGATTTGATCCAGTAGAGTCGCAATAAATCGGATGACATCCAAAGCTATACATTACCTGAATCGCTGCTATCTAACCAGCTTCACGATTTAAACGATTTAAGCGCCTTTTAAAACGTTTTGCTTCCGACGTATTGATATAGCACACCGTTTAATGTGGATCGATTATGTTGACGGTATTTTTAATACGGGACTGCGAAAATCGTCTAAGCTAATTTTGTAATTATTTCAGGAATTAAATGTCCGATAATATTAATAATATATATTTTTATATTTCAATTTAAATAATAATATGTTAATTTTAAGAAGGAATAAGAGTTCTACTGGTACATGGGCGGCGGCAGAATTATTTCCACGGAGATGCATCTGCTTCTTCACATTAGACTACTAACTAATTAGTCTTTAAATGATTAACTTTATAATTTTTGTTCATATCTTAATTATTTTCTTTTTTCGCAGATATCTAAAGTTAAACAGGGATTTTAATTATACATTTCTATTTTTTTAACTTCTATATATTTTCCTTCATGGCGAGGGATGCAAGTGCACCCCTTTGCACCTCCCTCTCAGCGCCCATAAATAGGTAATTAATACGTTAGAAGTGATAATAACTTGTAGGCGTTTTAATGATAAATTAAATATTTTATTAAGTATTACAATAACATAAAAGAAATATTAGATGATAATAAAAATCTTTAAAATTATTTTATTACTAAAGTGTTTTCTTTGGTTTCTATTCCACTCTCGATAGCGAACATGTTTTAGCATTAGGTCATTAAGCACGTTTATTAGATTATCACAGTCGATACAAGTTAATCAAATAATCAGTGGTAGAAGGCGTGCTTTATCTCATATCTGGCATTTGTCGTCGCTACTTTTCCACTGCACTCTGCGGGAAAAAAACTTAAGTATATTTATCTCCGCGCTTAATGACCAAACGAAGATTTTAGATTGCAAAGTACTTTATAATTTTGTTACTTGTATAGGTATATTTTGTAAGGATTATCGTGATTTAGTATTAAAATGGTAAAACTAACTAAATGGTAAGAACTACAAAGAAGATATAGTGTCAAAATACATTTATGTGTTATCTTTTAAATGTAATACATATTTAAATGCTTTTGTTTTAAGAACTTTTTGTTAAAACATAATACTTTAGACACTCATACTCTTAAAATTAAAAACATTGAAAAAATATCTTTGCATTTTGTAATATTATGAAGATGTACAAACAAAAAGAGAACAACGCTAAGCATAATTCCTCCTGCCGACAGATTCGCGCGGGACGTCCAAACATTGCCCAACCACTTCTACTTCTCAGACTACGAGCGGCATAACGCTGAAATTGCGGCTTTTCATCTCGACCGGTAAGATTATAACATAATAGCTCAAAAAAATATTTTGTTTTGTATAAAAACTAAGCTTAATGACAACTTTTCACAATTTTAGGAATACTGTTTTTTTTTTAGTTTAAGGTTTATTTTAATTTATATCAGAATTACTTATACCAACCTATAAGTAATTTTCTTAATAAGTACTTAAATGTTTTTTGTCTACTAATATTATGTTAAAAACAGTTTATTTAGCAAATATATATATTTCGTAGAGAAATATGAATTTTACTACATAATATTCTAAAATCTCAGGCAGTCTCCTCATTTTAAATTAATTTCGGCAAACTGTAATCTTTGTCAAAGCTATTACGCCTTCTGAATTACTAATGTGATGCTCTCTTGATACATATTATATATTTGAAATTTCATTAAGTACAAGTTTATTTAATATAATATATTTAACTTGTACATAGTACATACTGTCTGTTATTGTTGAAAAATAAGATTTTTAACCTATAGGCTATAACTCTTAAGTTTATAAATGCACATAATTTATTATAATTTACTAGCATTGCCCGTGGCTCCGCCCGCGTTCAGCAAATTCTTAGGTTTTACATATTAGTATATCTACTCTTACAATGCAGTTTTGTATTTTTTCTCAGAAATGAGATATTTTCCCGCGGTAAAAAGTATCCTATATATTGACCCGGATAACGAGCTATCACCATATCAAATTTCATCAAAATCCCTCTAGTGGTTTTTCCGTGATGCGGTAACAGACAGACAGAAATTCAAAAAAAATTAGATTCGGCCTCTGTATCGATAATTTCAATAAGATTTTCCAAAAAATATTTAATGTACAGATTCGGCTTGGTTATAATTTTATTATATGTATAGATTTGATTTAAAGTCCATATGTACATAATAAACATACATATATCCCATATAAATGTACGTACTACATACATAGATATAGAAAGATCAGAGAGAAATATCTAGCTCTAAATCCATTGAGGAAGAGATAATAGCTAGGATACTGTATAATTAATTGGTGATGTTTCATAGGTACGAGTACATGCTCGTTTTTACATACACTACGTGACGTATAAAGACATGCGGTAATGCCGTAAATTGCGTTGTCGCTTAGTATGATTTTGAATGTCGAAATTATTTGCAAATATATAAACATGTTCTTTTAAGGTATATTTGAACCGTTAAAACTAAATATACATACGTACACAGTTTATATTGTATGAGTTTATAGAAAGTGCCTTAACAGCAATACTATAGACCTTAAATTGATTAAAAATAATTAAGTCAGTTAAATTAAAATGCTCAAAGAAGGTTTCATATAATTACCTTCATTATTTAATTGATGACAGTTATTGTTAGAATCCCAGTTCATATTACAGAAAATGACATAGCTGTAGTAGATGTCACTTAGCAGTTAATTAATAGGTAATATTCCACACGTAATAGCATACTACTAGCAAATGCGAAGGCAATTATAAACCATGTAAAACTAATTAGGGTTGTCGCATGGGATAATTATGCGTTCGTATGGTTAACCACTTTTACTTAGAATAGGAAAGCAATTTTGTATGGTTAAAGAGGTACAATTCACACGCCAATAAATGGCGTAAATTATTTAGTAGCGTTTTAGTTTTTTTATTAGAAAAAAATCCATTTGCGATTTCATACTTTTAAAAGTATGAAATTGCAAATGGATTTTTTTTTCTAAATATTTACACATGATGGTAGCAATAATAATAGAGTAATAGTTACAATTAAATATATATTTCAAAAAATACTTATTCTTATCATTACTTTAGCAAACATTCAGTTTAATGTAAATATTTGTACGGCGAACACACATGTTGACATGTCTAACAATAAATAAGGAGAATGTTTGTGACTCATAGCGTAATGCGTTACACCTAATTCCCTACAATCAAGGTTCTTGAGTAATCCGGATGTAAAAATTTACACAACTAACTCTTGAACGAGGATATAATATTTCCGTCAAGTAATGCTGGTAGCGGGAAGAGTCTATTGTTGTTGAGATGATTTAAATGGCGATATAAAATTACTAAAAATATAATATGCAGTTTTTATTATAAAGATCTTACTTGTATTATTAATCTCATCATAGACTAAGGAACAATTTAGACAGAGTGTCATAGAGCTAAACATGAAGCCAAACAGTAATGTTTTAAAATAGTATACAAATGGCAATTTCAATTCAGTTTCTTCTTAATGGTTTCAAAGCGTGCCAGTTGAGCACAGATTACTTCGCCAATGTCACGTAGAATGGAGAAAAAACGAAGGAAGTGGGCAATAAAACAAAATCAATAAGTTAAATTAGATTGTTATGTGGTAAAGAGGGAGTATATCCTTAATAAACTCCGATCCTATAACAAAAAACAGATCAATTAATATGCATAAAAACCTTAAGTAGAGATAAGTGGTTAGTGAATTCTAGTAGTTTTATAAGAAATGTTAGTCTATAATCTAATTCTATTACACTTTTAACATTAATAAAAAGTTAACATTAATGGGACAGGGGACTTTTAGTGGAAGGACAATAAGTAGGATGAACAATTTTCATTGTTTATTATTCATATTTATTTCTCAAAAATTGTAAATTACAAGTAATTTAACTATTACATATATAAATTTACCCTTATTATTTAAAGTATAGTAGCATAAATGGCAAATTACTACAACTACATTGACATTTATTTTGTGGGACACCGTCTAGATAATACTTTAATCTAAGATAACATATAAGATATATTGCAAGCAGTACACATATCTTCAATGAATGCATATTCTCAACCAGGATACTCGGCTTCCGTCGAGCGATGCCAGTCGTGGGTAGAGTTCTCAATATGACAACTGAAATTTATGATGTCACTGAAGGCGACATAATAAAGACGTTCTTCGTATCTCCTGCAAATAATTTCTGCTTCCATGGAAAGTGTTCGTACTACTGTGACACTGGACATGCTATTTGTGGCAACCCTGACATGTTGGAGGGCAGTTTCGCCGCTTTTCTACCGACCGCAGATTTGGCAGAGCGTAAGGTGAGTTTTAGTATAATGTTTTTAGTTTTGAATTTAATATTACACATATTTAAAAAACATATTAGATTTTTTTTGGGCTTTATTAATATATATTGTATTTATATTTTTTTTAATTTTTATCTTTCAATAAAGTTAGTTACATTAAAAAATTTACGTCTTGTAACTTATATGTCAGACAATTAACTCATGTTTAGGTATATATTGACTTACTGTACCATATGTCTTGAACTTATAAGGATGCGTATTCCTTTATGTTAGTATTATATTATCTGCACTAAAACAATATAATTTAGTCATGTTCAAAATAGCTCGATTTTGTTTTAAGATAATAATTAAGGTCTTTATAGAAAATACATGATACCTTTATATGTATATTACAAGGTTTTAACGATTTTATGTTTTTTTTTGTGAAATGGTGTTTATGGGTTTGTTCTTTTTTTATCAACCGACTTCAAAAAGGAGGAGGTTCTCAATTCGCCTGTATGTTTTTTTTTTTTTTTTATGTTTGTTACCTCAGAACTCCGTCATTTATTAACCGATTTGGACAATTTTTGTTTTGTTGGAAAGGGTATACTTCCAGATTGGTCCCATTTAAATTTCAAAAAAAAATACCACCCCTAAGGGTGGAAAAACAACTAATGATGAATTTAACCTACTTCTAATTGTCATATTGACTTGAAACTTTGCAAGTATTTCTATTTCCGTTGATAGTAAAGTGGTTCGGTGTTGTTGACCGGATCTGATGGCAAGGCCAGAAGGTGGATAGGTGGAACTCTTCAACGGCTAATAGTAGATACTTTGAGTTTGGGCTTATTTTGTTTGATTTGACAAGCCTAACACGTTAGAATCCTTACTTTGCTACTACTGTCCACACTAAAAAGGGAAAAATAAAAACTTTTTAACAAAAAAATAAAAACCGACTTCAAACAAAAGCACTAAAAAGTAAAAAATAACTGATTGGTAGTTTTCATTTACTATACATACCTAATCAAATATTTTCGAAGTCGGTGTGCTTTGGCTAAGTAATTAAAGCCTACCTATTAAATACATACCTAATCAAATATTTTCGAAATCGGTGCCAGCCCATACAAAGCAAAGCACACCGACTTCGAAAATATTTGATTAGGTATGTATAGTAAATGAAAACTACCAATCAGTTATTTTTTACTTTTTAGTGCTTTTGTTTGAAGTCGGTTTTTATTTTTTTGTTAAAAAGTTTTTATGTAGCTATAGTGGTGGGATTGACGTGATTTTACTCATAAAAATAGTTTATAGGCAGTAAACAGGTGGTCCTAGTACATTATGTAATATAGTTCATGTGGGATATAGTTTTCCTAGAAGACATTTAGCGACTTTCCTAATTTAAGCGTTTTAACTTGTAGTATAATAAAGTTAGTGAAATATTGGAAAATTTTATTAATAATTTATCTGTAATATATTATTATAATTATATTGATAAGTAAATTCTTAAAAAAATTAATAAGATCATATTTTATATTTTAGGTTTGGCGACATCCGTGGAGAAGATCTTACCACAAAAGAAGAAAAGCGCAATGGGAATTGCAATCTGATTATTGTGATACGGTAAGTGTTCATTAAATCGGCAAGGATTATGTAATAGAATTAAAATCTAATCTATTAAAAAAACCAATGTTGTTGTTTTATAAAAATATTATGATTTTCATATAATCTCGAAAAAAGCTAAATAAAAGTGAATGAAATAATTTGTTTTGCGAGTTTAACTTTTTAAATTTTTGTTTAACTATTTAAATATGTTATATTTACAACGAATATAACATATCAATATATGATGAATATCAAGAAATTAATGATATCAAGGCAGTGGTAGCCCAGTGGTAACGCGCTCGTTTGGGAAAACCTAGTGAAGCGGGTTCAAATCCCGGTCTCGCACCTCTGATATTTTCATGTGCGAATCATTTCTAACGTGATTACCAGTTGCCTTACGGTGAAGGAAAACGTTGTGAGGAAACCTGCATGTGCATATTGAAGAGAGGCCCCTGCCCAGCAGTGGGACGTTAAAAATGGCTGAATAACATATCAACGAATAATGATATTAAAAATAAATAATGTTAATCAAATGAAAGACATATATATGTTTTATTTATTAGGTTCGATCGACCCCGCCTTATGACTCCGGGCGTCGTTTGTTAGACTTAATGGACATGTCCATATTCGACTTTCTTACCGGGAACATGGACCGACATCACTACGAAACGTTCAAGTTTGTATTTAAATAATTATATATACTTGCCGAATTAGCTTAAGAATTTGCTAATTAAATTATGGTATATATATAACTATGGTAAACAATTATAAGCCTGCTTTAGAAAATTTATATCATAAAGTAGACGTTTGCCAAATTATAATAAAAAATAATAATCTTTGCGGACAGTGAATTGGATGCAAACCTAACACATTTATAAGATATACATAGGTTTATCTATCCGATTAAGGTGTATAATACCTATTCTATCGAAAAACTAGAGTTTTGTTTTAATTCATATTCTCTAGATATATTCTAATAATTCAGAGATTGAACTGTCTATATAGAAATTAAACATGTCTGTTTGTGCCTTCAGAACCCACCATATTCTCTGTGTTACTCTCGAATTAACTTTTTGATTTGAGAGTAACACCGGTTACGTTCAAATCAACTGTCTATTTTAGAATGTTTGGTAACGACACATTCACGCTACACCTGGACCAAGGCCGTGCCTTCGGTAAGGCGTTCCATGACGAGCTCAGCATCCTCGCACCGCTGCTGCAATGCTGTCTCGTCAGGCACACCACGCTGCTTGTGTTGCTCAAGTAAGAACTATACATACACAATATACATACATACATACATACATCCATACATCTTTCTATAGACATATTTTTATAAAAACGCATAAAATGACAAAACTCTATAAAAAGTTTTTATATATTTAAGACTGTATAACACATACCATACCTTAGGCGTTAATTAATGATCAGTTATGTACTTCAAATATGCTCTTAACCTAAATGCTCTATTGAAGAAAATATCGTTTTTTTTAAATAAAATACGTATTTTTAAACCTTATACTACCATCATAATGCGGTTGTTAAACTATTACTAAATTTCTTCTAGACACCACAACGGCGCTCCGCTATCGAAGGTCTTGAGAGAATCTATGAAGGCGGACCCCGTATCACCCATCTTATGGGAGCCGCACCTTGCTGCGCTTGACCGTCGTGTCGTCATAGTGCTCGACGCCATAAGAAAGTGTATAGACAAGTCAGAAAACCCTATACAGAATGAAGTTAATGACTTCGTATGACAGGTGACGTATAGTGATAGTTAATACATTGTGATATTGATCTATGTACGGCATTTGGCGGTGTTGATGTTCCTCGGAATGGATGTATGGCTCTTCTCTACAAAATACTAAATATCCTGTTAAAAATTCTTGTATATTATATCTGTTTTAATATAATACATATGTAAAAGTTTAATTATGCAAAAATGTATCGAGCTTTCATCGTTATTCTATATAAAAGTACATTTATTCAATAAAAGTATAAAGATTTTAAACTTTTTAAAAATTAATTGCTCTTTGAAAAATATACACTATCATTAATTATGTTTATATCATCCTATATAACAAAATGAAGCAAGAGATAGGCTACAAACATCCATTTCCTATAAATCCTAAATATGAGCTAACATACCGTCATGAAAGTCATGCGAAATCAATGTGATATAGAGGAGGAAAAGGGATGGTGCAATTAATTAACCGCTAGTCGAAGTGATGTTTTCCTGATCTATAGAGATTGTATAAAAGATTTTTAGTTTGTCTATAGTATTATGGTATATAAACTATGTTGTCTATTATTAATGATAAAATTGTGTTTTTTTGTGTTTGATAATCACAGATAAAATATTTGTATGTAATTCTTAAAAAAATATGATTTTGTTTATAAAAGTCTGGGATTACGATAACGAAATTTATGTTATTATCCTATACATAAAATTATTAATGAAATGCTTATTAGAAAACTAACCTCAATGTATATAAAATTTTGTAAAACAAAACAATGCTTCATTATATATAATCTCGTTCTATAAACACTTATTTGCCACAAATATTAGGAACGATTTTGAGACTATATACGAGTATAATAAATAATACAAGGTATAAATGGACACAAAAGTATTTAGTACAATTTTAGCAAATATCAATGCACTTTGACAGTCCATAGAAATGAAGGTCAGGATATACTAGACATGTCGACTAGACACTAACATCGTGTCCCGTAAGGAGTCGCTGGCAATAGTATAGTAAAAGGTTTCGTACAAGTCTTTGGTTCAAAAAGACTATTAGAATTAAGATTTTGTGCCAAAGATCGTCCAAATTAAATCTTGAACTTGAGAAAACCATTCCACTGAAGTGTATAGCCATGTTGAATGCCAAAAAATGAGAGAAAATAATAAAAAAAAAATGTTGTACAAAAAGAATTTGTGAGTTTTAATTATAATTTGTATGTATATTATGAACGTTTCAAGTCTGACACGTAATAATGCGTGAGTTTGTACATAATTATGCAATTTTTAGTTTGTAAGCATAAATAAGTTTACGTTGTGAATCTGTTACCATAGCTCGAAGCTCAATAAGACATATCATATTAAACGGTTTTACTGCCGGTGATATTTATATATACATGCCTGTTGTATTTTTGTTATATTTTAAAGTTTTATTTTACCTATGAGACATCGGATTGCATGCATTTGATAAAATATGGATATTAAAATTTCTTTTATACTACATACAATATACTTATAAAAATACCGTATTTTGGTGTGTTTACTACATTTTAGAATTTTAATAATTGATCCTAAATCCTAAAAAAAAATTAATAATTGCTTATTTCTTTGGTCCTTTGATTTTTGATTGCATACAGTCTGAAGTTTTAAAACAATTAACTATAATTTATTCTATACTGTGGGATGTTTATTATTTATATATATTTTATTTTCGTGTGTACTGTTTGGAGCTTATCATGCCAAAATGTACCAACTTAAGCTCATAATTAAAAAAATATTAAGTTTATAAGAATTTACGTTGAAATCTATATGTAATATTATGTTAAGTACGTATTTTATAAAGAGATAAATGTAATTTGGTCAGATTTAGCCATGTTTTATTTTGAGCTTTTTTTACTGTTCTAATAAAATGAAAAGTTTTTTTAATTTCCTAGGTAGTTACATTTTGTCATTAAATAAATACGTGTGTGCTCTCACGCTGATCTCAAGATGTTCTATTGCGTTTAATATATTTATTTATTAATTGAGAACCGTCATAAAAATTCATAATTTTCTTCTGTGCGTTAATATTTTACGAATTCTTCGATTTTTCCTAAATCTATAATAAGTACCTATATAAAAGCTTGAAGGCTAAACACGAAACGTAAATTGTACTAGATTTTTCTATTTATGTTGTTCTATTTTAGTAGCTAAACTTATTTGCTTATTAAATTCCTACTTAAATTTATTTAATATTGTATCGTAGAAATGGCGGGGTCAGTTAGAGGCTTAAATGCAGTTGAAATAGACTTGCCAAAGATGTACCTACATTGTTTATGTATAGACGCCACTGTAACGTGTGTCTGTTGATTGTTAATAAACTATGAAAATATAAGAGTCTAGTTTTATTATGTCTTTCCTTCCACAACCTAATTAATATGTGTAATTAAGTATTGATGCATAAAGTTATAAAAATATTTTTAGTATAATCATATACTATTTATATATATATAATATTTTGTTCAACATTATTTTGAGATATTGTCCGGTCATGTTTTTGTGAATTTATTAATTTAAGCTTGAATTGATAAAATGTTCTTTAAGCGTTTTAGGATAAAAATCTGTGATAACTAGTAATATATTTAAAACTAGCGACTCACGCTCGCTTTGCTCGAGTTCGTCCCTAGATTGCTTCCTCACACAAATTTTCATCCCCATTATTTCTGAATCTAATTAAAAATGGGGACCAAATGACAAAAGACGCAAAATTAAAGTATAATAATAACGTAAAATAATATAAATTATTCGAGAAATAAGAAGAAAAGAATACATTAGTAACAGGAATTATTTCTTTTTAACTAAAAACATAATACCTATACAATAAAAATAAATGCTTATATTTATTATTTCGAAATATGACACCTATATTTTTTTATGTTACCTTGATGGCTTGCTTGATAATGATCATACAGGCCTAGTCTAGTAACGGCATTGCCCATAAAAGGGGCGACATGCTGCTGAAAAATATGTGGGAAGACATTTTATAAAATTTGTGAATATTGTATAGTGTGTAGTTTTTAATTATTACGTTACTAAAAATTTTTTTTTGTAAATTTATTTAAAAAAAGAGAAACATAAATAAATAATACCTAAAAACCTAAGTCGAAGCACTTTTAGCTGTTTTGGAGTATTAAAAAAAAAGAAACGTGAATGTGGATTTATATTTTATATAAGTTTCAATGACCTATTTGAAAAATGCCGTAAACAGAAAGATATTTTCAAAAAAGAAATCTATAAACCGAATTATATGGTATAGGGATCTTGGGTCAGTGATCCTTGACGTAATCACATAAAGGTCACATAAAGCTGAAGAAACACAAAGATATGGGCGGCCGCTATAAAACGTGAATATGAATAGCAAAATATTTTGCCATAACCTTTTACGGTCTTTTTGTTGCATATTAACAAACAGAATTGTTGCTGTTTTGTTTTTTCATACAACTCAGCCCACATTTTTTTCTTGGTAAACTCGTGAAAATCATGCAGAAGGAGTTTTAGCTTTTGTAGGTTCTCTTTTCTACAAATACTCAATTGCTGTAATTTTCTGTTACTTTAAAAATAAGTATTCATAATGAGAATTTTCTAGATTTATAAAATACATTTTAAATAATATGCTCCCAATCTTACCTGACGCGTTCTCCTAAAATCATTTAGTATGTGCACTATCATCAATATATTAGTCATACAAAAATGAAATAACATTTAGAAATAGTAAAATATTTAAGTACTAGATATTTATTTTAAAATAAAAATTTATATTACAAATGAAATATGCTCAAGTAAATATCTAAAACACAAATCAATGCAAGCACAGTCGTCAATATTAAAAATACAAATGAAATCGAGTCTGTTTTATTTAGATTTGTTTAGGATACCGTTGCTTCAAGGTACAATCTGTTACATTGTATATTCAGATGATCATGTCAATTCCCACTCGGGGAACCATCTTCTGAATAACAAGAGCATAAGAACGAAAGAAATTCTCGCGTAAGGAAAATTGTCAATTTTTCAAACGGCCTACGTATCTATAGGACGATTATATCTTAAAAATCTGTTAATATAATACATATATACATAATATATAATGTTCAGATGATCAAAAACCAAATTCTTAAGTTTTACATATTAGTATGCTCTTACATTGCAGTTTTTGTATTTTTTCTCAGAAATGAGACATTTTCCCGCGGTAAAAAGTATATATGTTGACCCGAATAACCAGCTACGACCATACTAAATTTCATCAAAATCCCTCCAGTAGTTTTTCTGTGATGCGGTAACAGACAGACAGACAGATAAACATTCTAAAAACTATAAATTCAGCCTCTGTATCGATAATAATGTATATTCCAACAAGATTTTCCAAAAAATATTTAATGTACAGATTCGACTCAGTTAGAATTTTATTATATTATGTATAGATGTATATACTTACATTTACGTACTTAAAAGAAATCTTAAAAAACTTACTAGTAAAAGTAACTACTAAGAGTCACACTTAATAGAAATATTTATATTTCAAGCAAACTTCGCCAGTTAAATTATCGTAAATTAATAACAATTTCTTTATTGACATGTTTTAATAAACTCGTTGGCTTAATTTAGTAAATCGTATTTTCTAATTAAGAACAAACATTACCGTCTCAAGAATTGCTTGGATAAAAGAGCTATATTAAAGGAATATTTTAATAATTGAAGGGCGCCATCCAGATTCGGCAAAGCGAATTATCGTGAAACGCGACGACAGTTGTTTTGAGTTACTTACAATTTGCTCGCAATTGTTAGCAAATGGTAATTATAAACATTTTACAGAACAATTCTACTGCGAACGCCAGATTTTTGATATCGTTTTGATTAACACTCTTTTGCAAACTTTAAGGGGAATTTAATAATTTCAATAATCGTTTTTGAATAAGGGGCTTTATTAAATTATATTTTGTTTGACGTTAAATTTCCAATTTGATTTAATTGTTGCGGATGTGAGTCGTTCGAGGTCCCCTTTAGTTAGAACTCTTAGTTGAATGAAAGGTATTATTGATGATAAATATATAATGCATGGTTAGGTAATTTACATAAATAGCGTGTTTGGATTTTATAAAATTTGCTCTACTCGGTATATTTGTCTAATTGTTGGGGCCTAAAGAAATAAGATGATTGAGAAAGAAATAAAAAAGTTCGTAACTGAATAATTCCTGCATTTCTTAGATGTAAATAAAAAATACTAGCTAAGCTGGTCTTGTTCAATATACCTATGTCAAAATAAATAACTAAATATTTATTAATTATTTATATTTTTAAATTTTAAATATATTATATTATTATTATTTTTATAAATTTTACATTTATTAAATCGAATTACAGCTTAAATAGCCTACTTCAATTATTTTATGATACCTATTAATAAATTGATGCTGTAATTTTGATAATTGAAGAACAAATAAGTAGGTACAACAATTCATAATAGCTATATTGAATATATCAGATTTATGTTGTAAATAAAATCCGGATATGAAATCAGATGTTTCATTGATGATTGTTCTATACTGAACAAGTACAAAATAAATAGCAAGTAGAAACGTTATCTTGAAATTTCAAGTAAGGCTTTGGAACTATAAAAATATTCTGCTATGTTTAAGATATTAAAGCATGCAAATTATGTTATATGAAAATCATGGAAAATTTCTCGAAAATGCCGCGACATATTTAAAGAATGTTCACTTGTTGTCCATACAACATGGTCATAGAGTGATTTATTTCCAATTCTGGTGCTAGGCGGCGCTGGTCTATTGTTTTTAGGCAATTTATTGCCGGTATCCGAATAGGAGTCACTGGCACAACAATTCACTTGACAACGGCTTTTGGTGACAACACACGGTATTGTTTACTCCATATGGTGTCCCGATATTACAAATGGGGAATGCGCTGGCAATGACTTGATATATCACTCATGGATGAACTTACCTCACTTTTATAGCAGGTGAACGAAATAATGGAATAACAAAGCTTTTCTAATATCCAATTAATATTTTTTATCAAAGTTGTCCATCCATCAACACAATTATAACCACACTAGCAGAATCTGCGGCTTCGCTCGCTCCAAAACTACAAAAAAAAACTCAAAAAAAGTAGTTTGATACTAACTTTCATCCCCTATTTTACCCAATTAGAAAAATGCTAAAACACGTGTTTATATAATTTTGTTGAAGGGCATTAATACCAAGCTAACTCTAGTGCTATTGAATATACCAGTCAATTATCTTAAAATCATAGAACATTGCATTGGTAAACTCAAATTCAATACATCAATTATGCACTTACCTACCGCCAATATGCAGATAGTTGATAGTCAAGATCAAGAGAAGGGTTACCTGTTTGCTTTTGATTGGCAAATGTGTTGATTGTACGCTGTTAGCGTGAACGTACTCGTACATAGTTTCTAACAATTTAATTTATGTAAGTGAACATGTATGGTCATGTCATGGTGGTAATATAGGTAATATGTTAATTTGTCAATTAGAAATATATGATTTGTATGATGATGATATATATATATATAAATATGAATTAGCGTCATTTAAGTATATTTTTAAATATATACCTACATCCACATTCACGTGTAAATAGTATCCATATTTTCCTTTATTCTGTTATTAAAAGTAATGAAGAATAATATTATCTACATACCAAATCGATTCCATACTAATGCCCTAGCCTTTTACCTACTTAAAGTGTTTTCGAAAGTCGATTAGATTTCTACATATATACCTATTTAATCTATATGGACTACATATATTTAATTTGATTTAATATGTTTCTTAAAGGTGAAGACAAACATCGTGAGAAAACCTGCATGTCTGAGAGAACCTAGCGAGTTTTCAAAAACATGTTAAATCCGCCCACCCGTAGTTAGCCAGCGTGGTGGACTATGGCCTGATGATCGCCCTCGTATTGAAGGGAGAGCTGTGCCCAACAGTGGGACGTTAAAAAGGGCTGAGTACATAATAAGTTACCCAATAATAAATTTTAGATTCGGTACAGTCCTCGTTCCAGAGGACATGTAGACTAGAATGGTCACAATTTACTAATTCAGTATTATTTCCTGAACCTTAGAATTATTGAGTATGTGTAGATAGAATCATTAAGTAGATTTGGGAGCAAATTAGTCTAATTGCTTGTGTCCATTCGTCAATCGGGTCGCCTGATAATAATAGTTAGTTCCAGTTACGTTAGACATTATTAATGTATTATTATAAAGCTTTTAAAATTAGATAATTAGATATAAATTGTGTAGGTGTAAGTAATTGTTGAAGTTAAAGGTTAATTTTTTTAGTTTTGATACACATATCTTTTATCAATATATCCAAATTGTTTCATTGTGATTTAAAGTTGTGTATTAAAAAGTGAATATAGTCCATTAAACATAATAAATATTGTTTTATTATATTATCTCATACACTATAGTGCATTTTTGTCCCTAAACTTAGGTATTTAAGTGTCCGCATGGTCTATGGACTGGGTAGTCTCGGAGGCTGTGAGCTTAAATATAAAAACATGGAGTTAAAGTGCGCAAGAAGTTGTATCAGTTGGTTATTTTGAACAGAAAGATATAGGTACATTATATGTACATACGTAGATAATGTTTCATACAAATTGACACTCGCGCTAACATAATTCTTCAAACGTCGAAAAAATACTCTTCCTAGAAGATGAGAACATGTTTTTTTCAGTAAAATACTTATTTATATTTTCAAAAATTCAAAAATATACAAATGTTTTAAAAATGACAATTACTAAGCCTTTTTTTATTTATTTTTTATTTAATAAAAAAATTATATTTTAAACATATAGATATAAAAAAATAAACAAGACAAATTATTAAATAATAATATACGTTACTAGTATATTTAATAATATATTTACAAGAAATTAGGACGGAGCTGGTATCTATGTGAACATGCAGCACTCATACTATTCAAATAAAAATTATAATTGAAATATTGAACTAATACACAAACATTGTCATTAATCATTACTGAATTGTTTGTTACGAGGTTGTGACATCTTTGGGTGCCCTATTATATTATTAATAAAATGTACAGCACCGATGCGAAAGTCTTCGTTTAGAGTCCGAGTCGGCCAATTTAATTTTAACATTGGTTTTTTGTCAAGAATTTTTTAGTAACAGCCCGGACTTAAAAAGTTTACGGCGTTATACCCCTGTGCATCATAAAGTATAAAAAACTATCGGTCTTGCGTCTAACATTTCACCGGTCGTGACGAATTGTCATCCCACCGGACTTTGAGAGTGAAAAGAATTGTGTGCGCAGACACTTGCGCGGACACAAATGCACACAACTCACTAAAGTGCACAAGTGCACTCTTATAGTGCACTCGTGCACTATATTATGCCTTACTCACATGCCTAGCCTCAGTTATGTGGCCGACATTTTTTTAGGATGCTCTGTGAAAAGTTTTTTGAAAGTATAAAAAAACTTAAGTAGACCCAAGGCGTTTGCAATGGTTCCGAAATATTGGGAACTTAAATAATAAAGTGAAAAGATATTTTTACTTCATTACAGATCCATTAATCCAGATTGCAGAAATAATTAGATTACAAATATCTTACATTAAATCTTAAAAATCGAATGCGTACAAGTTTGACTTGGTCTGGTCCAAGAGATAAAGTTATACCTCACAGTTAAAGCCGATAATTATTTGGATAAGTATAATATTACATTTATGCATTACTCCTAAACAATTGCTACTGCCTTCTACTGATAAGTTACATACGAAACAAACTAAAAAAAAATCATTTCAAAATATTAAGGTAAATACAAGCGATTTAAACAACATTTTAAATTCATACAATAAACACGGAAGAAGAAGGATCATACTCGTACTGACTCTAAAAGCTATAAAAATGTGATTACATATTATTATATAGGATACTGTACATTGAAAAAGTATTCAGAAATCCTATATATACCTAATCACATTAATTATATTTTTATTTTATAATAACACGGATTTACACATGAGAGTAAAATCTCCTTTTTTAACCGACTTTCAATTCCAAAAAAGATTTTTTTTAATGTATGTTCACCGATTACTCGAAGACGCTTGAACCGATTTGGAATTTTTTTTTGTTTTAAAGGGTATACTTCCCAGGTGGTCTTATATAAATTTTATCGAAATCGGTCAAGCGGTTTTTTAAAAAATCAACACTAAATATTTTTTTAAATAAATCGGTTAATCGAATATGTTATTAAAAAACTTTCTTCTTACAAATTACCTGCTTATTACGTCTACACTAAAAATGGAAAAATCAAAACTTTTTAGTTTTTATTGTATGCCTTAGAACATAGTTTTTGTATACAACACGCCATTATTGATATAAATATATTTACAAAGCACATAACATATTACGTAAATAAATTACACAATACTTGAACATGTTAAAAAAAATGTTAATTATAACATTTAAAATTAAGTTTTTTTTTAAATACACTATATATTAGTAAAGAGTAATAAAGTAGCGCTTGAACGATCACAATTAGGCAGATAAATGTGCGTCGATATCTACGATGGGACCAAAGGCAATAAGGTTTTATTCTCGTTGGATTGAACTGAATCCGGCTAGTCGCTAGGGACAGTACAAGCATTTTAATTTCCATTGAAAAAACTTGTATTTAAACAGCAACCTTTAGAAATTATTTCTTTTACAACGTAAGTTATTTTATAAACACTTAAAAGTGCACTATAAAAAATCTTTATAATATATTTTTACTAATCATTATGTTAAACTTAAATTTTAATAGATTTCTTCAAATTGATATATTTATACTTACATATGAACAAAGTTTTTCGAAAATAATAGAATATAATTTGAAATTCAAAGTATTTTTATATAGCTCAATTCGATATTATACAATTATAGAAAACATTAAATCCCTAAAAGATATGGAAGAGTTTTTAATCAGCCACCGTATGTGAACTGGTGGAATATTTCAATCTCTTTGTAGGAAAATTGAAACCAAAGGTTTTTCTAGGTTATAAATAATTGCTGCGGCTCGATTTGTTGATTTATGGTTATTAAAGATACGTTCCCGAGATAACGCGAACCACAAATTCCATTTGCATGGAAACATATCTGTGTTAGGCACGTACTATAATTTATACGGTAAATGAAAAAAATGCCAATCTACTGTATTAAAATACCATAAAGAATATTAATTGATAAATTAGAAATAATTTCCGTCTTTTCACTTCTTTTTATAAAGCAAATGTGATGTGAAAAAATGCTTACGTATGAGTACAATTATATTGTTGAAACATACGTTTTAACGGTTTGTATAGATTTCTCAGAGATGAGATACTTTCCCGCAGTAAAAAGTATCCTATATGTAGAACCGGATAACCAGCTACCATCTTACCAAATCTCATCAAAATCGGTCTAGTGGTTTTCTCAGACAGACAGACAAAAATCCTAAAAACTATAGATTCGGCCTATGTATCGATAATAATGATTATTTCAATAATATTTTTCAAAAAATATTTAAATTACAGATTCAACTTAGAAATTTATTATATGTATAGATGTAGAATGCATTTACTTAAGAATTTAAATAGTTACCTCGTTCAATTGTGTAATGTCAAATTCAAATAGTAATATAATCTTTCATCCTGATCTCGAAAGACGAAATTTATTCAAAATATAAATATCCAATCATTCGTTTATATACACAGTACCTATCGGTCCTCGCAAACGATGATAAGAATATCCTAGTAAATTCTTTGAATGCAGATAGTGATTGTATACTTCATAGTATTTTTCAGAACTAAAAGGACAACAATTGCTATTAGATATACCCAGTATAGTATTACGTGATCTGTGCTAAAGCTATTCTTAATATTTACGATCATCTATACATATAAATATAATTGAAGTGTCTTTTTGTAATGTCGAAATAACAGCTTTTTCCTAAATGCATATGGAATTATACACAGTGCTTATAAAGAAAACACAGTTTTTACAATTTTTGTCTGTCTGCCTGTTCCGGTTAATCTCCGAAACGGCTTGACCGCTTTTGACGGAACTTTCACTGACAGATAGCCGATGTACTGTACTGTATTTTTATATTAAAAAAATAGTATAAATAATTAAATTGGGAGTCATATATTTAATTATACATGGAAATAATACAAAGTTCGAATAAGTTATTTAAATATCTTATATTTTTAAAGATTAACATTGCACCAACTCATCTTGTTTTCCTAGTCTTAATTTTGCTACGTGAAATGGAACTACTTTATAATACGTGCAAATGTGACGAAACAGTTATATAATAGTAGATAATATTTATTTTTCAATGGTTTCTTTTAATTTTTCGTAATCCTATTATGTTTACTCCAATGAATTTCCACCAGCAACACTATCGTACTTACCACGTACATAAACATAAGACTATAAAAACATGAATTAACCGTCTTGAGTCCGATAGGTTTGAATTGACGTGTTTCAGTTAAATTACCATACAATAGATTCCATTCTATACGCTCATTTCGCCGTATTTTCCTATATAAGCCAGTTTCTACGACGCGAGCAATGAGTTCAGAAATTTCAGGGGCAGCAGGCCACCGTGGCCGCATATGAATACAAGTCGGTGTAGTTAACACGCGTTCGTCAAGAATTTGAACATTTTGACGATGATACTGTACTTGCAATTTATCTATAGCAAATAAAAATCTGTCTCCATTTGAAATTTCGTTCAATTTTTTTCGAAGGTTTCTTAATCTTACTGTTACATACTTCTTATGGAGTGTTGGATTATTATAGAAATCACGGAAAATGGACATACCACCAATTTGATCAACTACAGCCATCGCTTCATTTAGGGTTGTTATTCTAGGCTCTAGAATAGTTTTCTGTAAGCCGTCTATGAGGTCGTCTTGATAAGAAATACGTACAATTATGCAAAGCCATATCCAAGAAGCATATAAACTATTAACAAGCCAATAACGTGATAAAAACTTTGTTTCTTGGCCTAAGAATATCTTGAACATTCTAAATGTAATATCATTTTTTGATTCATCTTTGAGTAATGAATATTTTTTTATGAACTTTATTGTACCGAACATGATCAGGAATGCAGCTCCAATAAGTGGCGTTGAAATATTAAAAAAAGGAAGTACTATTTTTGCCCATTCATGAATTTCTTTTTGATTAGGCATCTATTTATTTTATATTTTTTTCATCTTTTTTTTTTTTTCTTTTTATTTTTTTTATTTTTTGCATGCCACTATGTCCATTGTAGCATTTAATATTTCTATTAACAATTTTAACAAATTACCATCTATACCAGCAACCTCAGTAACAGTTTCATTTACAAATTTCAACTTAAGGTAAGGACTGAAATCTAGTAGAGTAACTCTGATTGGACACTTATGAAAATTTTTATACTTGCTCATAAAATATAGTTTTGATTCAGATCTTAAATAAATTGGACTATAATTACCACACACTCCATTGCTATAGGGCATGTATGTTGAAAATATGATTTTGTTATCAGCATCTTTACTTATTATTATTATATCACTTACATCGTTATTCCAAGCTATCTCCGTAAATTCAATTAGATTTTTTTCATATTCGTTTGCTATAACTAAGATGACATAAATCGGAAGCGTTCTGTTATTATTTATATTTTTAATAATAAAATCAAATTCATTTGGACTATTAGCAAAGATAACAGTCTGATTATATATATTTTTCTTATGAAAATGCGTATCATTCAAATATAAAAAGTTATCCGCTGCAATAGTCATAGTTGTGCCTTTGAACTGATGAAGAAATCTATCAATATGATCCTCATCACTAAACCATATAATAGAAGTTTTATCGTAAATAGTGTAGACTTTATTAGCAACAGTTGCGGCTTTATCAGTAATATCAGAGCTTTGTGAGATATTCATGAGTCCTGTAATAACAGTAAATATCCCCATCATTATGACTTTAATTATTTATCACAAAAATGTAAAACTTTGTTAAAGCTACAACCATTGAATTGTGAACGTTATAAATGAAACTGAATCCCTCATAAGTCTATAAAATATATATTCATAATATTATCGCAAATGATTAATGATTAAAACCTTTTACTTGTTTTATATTCATGTAAATATTAATATGTTTATTGAATTGATACCGTGCATTTATATAAAAGTAATTTACTTAGCAATAATATTTCATAATATATGGACACACGTCCTCGTAGATGTTTATTCAATAATATCTATTTGTTCTGCATAAATTAAGGAAAAAAATAGTTAAGGGATAAAAAGTAAGTTTGTCTAGTGAATATCCTTTCTAATAAATAAGATATAAATTAAGATCTAAAAAATATGCACGACTGAATAAATTTCAAACCAAAACTTTCATTGTATTATTTTAAAAATATTATTACAAAATCAGTGGTGAATTATTATTACTTTATCTAAAATTAAATATTCATAGCCAAGTAAAGGAGAAATCAGAAATTTATCTCACAGAACTGATAAAGTATACATACAAATGAATTTTGAACTTAATTATAAGTACAAGTATCATCATTGGTTTACTGAACCCTATAATTTTGAATCAATAAACTGGAAAGTCAGTTCACACTATCCATTGATATAATAAGGAGTAATAACAGTGGAATATTTGTAAAACATTAAAGTAGTAATTTAATTGTCACTTCATTATTACTTATACGTCTAGTTGCTAGTTGGTTCATTAATGTTAATTATTTCAGAACTTAAGGAGAAGTAGTCTATTGGAGTCAACAAAATACTTCAACGATGATAGACCTATCCCAGTAGAGCAAAGCATCACTCGTTTTTCCAATACAAGGATTTAATACCATATACCATGGTACTTTTTGTACTGCATTTCTTTGTTTACAAAAGAGAAATTTAGGGGAAATCGTGATGGATTATTATGGTTACTTGATGATTGGATTATGTATGTATGTGCAAATAAGAACGTCTACTTAGAAGCTGCGAAACAACTAGAGAAAAGAAGTCTGATGGGATGAAACCCCTGTGAGTAATCCACATCCTAAAGAAAAAACAATTGTAGTTTTTCAACTATTTCCGAAATGCCAAATCCCAATAATTTTTGTGCTTAGGCTAATAGATGTGTACTTAGATGTGGCATCAACACTACCGCTTTCTTTTGTTATTGGAAGCAAAATAAGAAGGAATTGTATATAGTCTTTGAATCATTTATTCGATTTTATTTATGAGTTCCATTACTTGAAATCTAGTAATAAGTAAAATAACTTATACGAGTGGCGTTCAATAAAAAGTGAGGATGAGTATGCCGCCGGTAACTTTTATTAAAGGTAATTTTATTTTTCGATATAGTCGCCTTTTTGCATAGTACACTTGGAATATCTTTTTCGAAACTCAAAATCTCTTTCTTGAAAAACTCTTCATCCTGAGCACCTAAAAATTCAAATACTGCTACGACTACGATCACGATTTCGAATCGAATCTGTCCTGTCAGAGACTCCTTCTCAGAAACTCGTTCCGTAGTGAATTTTTTCAAGCACAGATACTTAATAACCGCACACAATTATTATTTGTTCATTTTCGACAATACGCCACGACAGACTGCAAACAAAAGGCTTCCATTTAAAAAAAAAAACAAAAGATATTTAAATTATTTTCTTAAACCTAATCAATATTCCACCCTTACTAGCCAGTATTAACTTTTTTCGTTCCAAAGAGTTTGTACCTGATTCTCACTTTATAATGAATGCCTTTGTAACTGCAAAAAATTGAATAGTTTAAAGAATTATCTTTATACATAATAGAGTTCTGTATTGAATTAAAATAGTTATTGAATTTTTTTGCAATGAAATTCTCAGAAGCGGTCCGAGCCTCGGAGACCACGTAAAGCTGTCGAATTTAATAGATTCTGACGCCTAATTCTCACCTGTGTTTCGCGTATCGAATTCTTGCCCCGAACTAGTATGAATGGAATGGGGAATACATTTATGACTGCACACTTGTGCGTATCTCTTGCCCATCTAGATCGTCTCAGTCTTCAGACTGGTGGGTGCATGCCTTTATGTCTTTATATTTTCTTCACGCTGTAACAGCTCAAGAGTACCACGCGAGTGAGGCGATATATTATAATCATGATTATGAAAATTAATGGATTATAAAGGCTGTATAATTGATACCATGATTAAGTATATACATCATTTTTTTATTATGAATCATAGTAAAACAAGTAAGTGTTTTTTATAAAAATGTTTCTTTTAAGTAGTTTTATTATTTCATTAAAGTAAGTACCTAATTATTTACATTATCGTTTACGATAAACAGTAAAGTAGTATATTGAAAAAAAAACTACTTTTTTTTAAAATGATATTAAAAATATATTATCCTATAGGAATAATTTAATAACACAAGAACAATATATTAAACATTTTGAATTAACAAAATTCTTAAACTATTTGCGAATTATGATAGATATCTACTATACAATCAACCACTTACTAGTAACAATTTCTTTTTGGTTTTAATTATTTCGTTTCTAAATTTATTTTTATACATTTAAAGCTTATACTTCGTCTAGAATCTAGATAATTCAATATATATACAAATAATCTTAAAATGATTGAAATCCAACAAATCATATCTCGTATCACACCTATGTCAAAGATATTTTATGTTAATAACTCAAATACTTTCATATTTATAATCTTTATACCTACTTTACTTATTTTGTGAGTTTTGTTAATTAAATAAAATAAATATCGTTGATAATGATGATTAAAAAATTTAAGTCTAAAATTAAAAATGTATTAGTGACTAAGGCTTATTATACTGTCACGGAATACTTCGCAGATATCAATGTGTGGACTTAATGTCTGGTTAAGTCCACGTCCAAGGATAAATAGATAATAATTAAAAAAATAATTTATAGTAGATTTTTTTAAAAACCCCTCGACCGATTTCGATAAAATTTATATGGGACCGCGCGCCTGGGAAGTATAACCTTTGAAACAAAAAAAAATCAAATCGGTTCAGTCATCTTTGAGTAATCAGTGAACATACATAAAAAAAAGATTCCGACCAATTGAGAACCTCCTCCTTTTTGGAAGTCGGTTAATTATTGTATTACAATATTGTACACAATGCCTTGCGAGCCGGTGGTAGACTCCTCACGGACTGACTCGTGGCTACACTGACATTTAATTTAAATTTAAAATGTAAAATTGACGATTCAAAAGTGCTTGTAAAAGTCTATTTTCATTTGATTTGATAAATGTTCCATAAATGAAGTGAACATATTCTATTGTAAAAAGAACAATTAAATAAATAACAGTATAATTGTACTGTAATCGTAATGTACGAAAGTATTATAAGTATTTCAAGATATGGGTAAAAAAATAATGAAATTATGCTGATTTTGCTTAAAAAACTTAAAGAATTGAGCGTTAAACTATGTTTACTAACGTATTTAAAGCAACTTTAACGCTTCAGGTAAGTTAATACAGCGTCAGTCAAAAATACAGCACCGGTGACGATGGACAGCGAAGCCTTCGCCATATTAATTCGCTTGTATTCACTTGTTGGAAAATTGTATAATCTGAGAATGGGAAAAAATATATATTAATTACTAGCGACTTAGCGGCTCCGATGAGTCTAGGTGTCTCAAAGTAGCCATGTATTACTCTGGGTCATAGTCAATCTGTGTACAGTCACGAGAAAAAATATATTACCATTGAACATGGACAACTCGGCAATAATATCTGATTGCATGGTTCCTTCATTAATATTCTATTTTCACGAAGACAGACTACTTATTTTTAGAAAACGAAGACACGCGATGCAAATATATGTATAGGATACCGCATCGGCTTCAAAATTATATCTGTCACCTCTTGAATGCGTAAACATCGATCATATTATCTTAAATTATTAATACATTTAAAACACAAATTATATTTTTGAAGTGGCATATTCTAAAAATAGCACACGGGCAAAGTTGGGACTTAATACCATAGTACCAGTGGTGACGCGCTCGCTTGGGAAACTGAGTGAAGCGGGTTCAAATCCCGGGTCTGTCTGAGAGAACCTAGCAAGTTTTCGAAAGACATGTGAAGTCCGCCAACCCGCACTTGGCCAGCGTGGTGGACTAGGGCCTGATCCGCCTCGTATTGAAAGGAGGCCCCTGCCCAGCAGTGGCACGTTAAAAAAAAGGGCTGAACACATACATACAAGAAAGAGATTCGATAGAATTTGGAGTCTATAATACTTAGAGTAACAAGTTCGACATTATGTTAATATGATATTAGAAAAAATAAAAAAACTTGTATAATAAAAATTACACCGACTTCAAAACCAATTAAAAGTGATAATTCCACCTTCGATGGTGGGTTTTTTTAAATAACGATTAACTACGAGAAGGCAGAGAAAATAAATTGTTAAAATAAATTGACTGGTTACCCGTCGATCACCACAGCTCCACTCGTCACGAAGAGCAAAGCACCTACTATGGAATAAAATAGATCAACACGCTTTTGTAAGGGTGTTTGCATCAGGTAACCTGGAAACGAGACAACACAAAGTTAAAGATTTGCTTAAATTGTATCCGTTTAATTATATCCTGTAAAAAATATCGACTAGCTACAAAATTTTACCAACTAAGGTATATTAATATCAAGTTTGAAAGTATAGGTACCTATTATTTTAAATCAACATAAAGTTTAATTTACTCAAGTCAGTAGCTTGATTTTTTGTGCAAAAGATTTTCATCAGATGTCTCTATAATTTATATTACTTATACTATTATCTAGAGGGTGTTAAATGAGTTTTAATTTAAAATAATGCTATCGATTCGGTCTATAAAAATACATCACCTGCAGCATATCCTGCGAATACTATAAGGTAGCCAACGTAGGTACCACTGACCAACATGCCGATATCAGGGCCATTGTAGCTGTGGTAGTGGAGCCCTATACATGTACATGTAAGTAGCTGAAAAATAATAGACTTATTTTAAAAATAGAAACATAAAATACGTTGATATTTTCTCTACCTGAATGCAAATACGATTGAAGCAATTGTGATATTTTCTTTTCTTTAGCGCCTACTTTTTGGTATTATACATATACTAGCAGACCCAGCGGCTTCGTTTGCGCTAAAACTACAAAAAAAGGACTAAAAAGGTAGTGTTCGTACAAACTTTCATCCCCTATTTTACCCTCTTATAAGATGAATTTCGAAAAATGCTAAAAAATGCAAACAAACAATGTTTATTTAATTTTATTGAAGAGCATTAAAACCGAGTTTCAAGTAATTCTGATCATAAATATTTTTTGGATTGTATTATAACGTGTTTTCCCGTGGGAATGAGATAATCATCGCGGTAAAAAGTAGCCTATGTTACTCTCCAGCCCTCTAAATATCTCCACACAAAAATTTACGCCAGTCCATCACTCCCTTTCGACTTGAAAGACGGATAAACAAACAAACAAACACTTTCACATTTATAATATTAGTATGGATATTATATACCTAAACCTATGATTGATAAATTAAAATGAAGTTCATATCTTTTTTTATGTATCGAGCTTCTACAGTCTTCTTCACATTTTCTCAACTAGCACTAACTACTCCACCTATCGGAATATATTTTTTTTTAATTTAAAATATTAAGTTCCGATCGATAGGTAATTCTTTATACACCAGTAGTTAGAATTGTTTTGTTTTACTAAGAATTCTTTTTTGCGCATTAAATCACTTGCATCTAAAAATCTTTATAGCTAAAAATTCAATTTTTAGCTCCATAGATAAGGATTACTTTTTATGCATATAAAAACTCTTGCATCTAATAAATCGGTATGAGCGAGCTGTCTAGGTTGGGATTGTTTGATAATTATTTTCTTTATCCAGCCTATAACCGGATGCCATTAATTTATTGCATCTGTAAGGCTTTCAATATTAATAATAATCTTTTAATAATAAAGTTAAAAAATAAAATACGAAACACTGTAACATTCAAACATGACTTTTGCCGTTTGTGAGCTTGCGAGTTTATGTAAAATTCGTGAGGTTTCCGTTTTCACGATATTAATTGAAGGAATAAAATTAAAAGACAATTATCTTCCCCAAAAAACAATATGGCAGATCTTTGGTACCTGTATCGCTGCTATATTCGCCAACCTAAATTATTCGACAAATTGTGTAAATTATGTGACCGTTGTCAGGGGTGTAAATACGTGTGATGTGAGCACATCTAATGATGGCCACGGGGCTCTCTGTATGACCAAACACTTCTTTTAACCAGAACTCTAACGAAGGGGAGAGTAAATGAACAGACTAGTCTGAGATACAAAGGTATATTGAAAAGACATATTATGAAAATATATGCAGAAAATCCTTTTTTGCATAGCAAGGATTGTAAGTTGTACTCTGAATGTAGATAATCAAGAATAATAATTATTATTATTTATTTCTCACCACAAACAAATTAGTACATACATCAATATTAGATATCTTAGCTTAACATAAGCTGTTACTTTGGTTGTGGATCGCTGGTGCCTGTGATAGGTAAAAACCCGTGTTACAGGACACCAGGTCTCCCCCTCTGGGGAAACCTGGTATCCTGTAACATGATATAATCAATAGAGAACCAAAGAAAGCAAGATGTCACCAATCACCACAGCAAAGGTAGAGCTAATGGATAAACTGCCTAACAATATCTAATCGAAACTAATCGAAACCACCAATATTATCACTATCGTCAAAATATAATCAAGTTACAAAAAGTTTTGTCATATTATACTACAGTCATTTTAAATGCCAATACATATCAACAGCGAAGCTATTATCAAAATAGATAAGGAAAATGTTTAGGATTGATTTTAGATTGTATCTGTATTCTTGATAGATAATTGTGTATTTTATTAGTTAAATAGTTATTTGAAAGTATTCGAAATAGGAATATATTAATGACAATCGTTTTAAAAGTTGTCTGTGTAACCGCGAATGAAGGATTTAAATTCACCATACTATACATCAATTGCCAAATTAATGTTTTTGATAATACAATCGCACATTTGTTGGTATGTTGTTTTTTACAACGAAGAAATGGACCGACGTGACATTTTATATAGAGGTGGTTTATGAACCGAAAGATTACTTTTTATACTTGCACATAACACTTGTTTCCACACTGAAGGGTTTGCTTTTGGAGGACCTTTGCCTATGTCCTTATTTATATGGATGCAAGTAATGACATAAGAGTCTAAGTAAAGTAAAAGCGATTCACAAATTAAAATCTATTAACATGAATTATACTACAGTCAACAACACCAAATTCGTTTTTTTCCTTTCAATATCAAGACATGTTTTACTTATAATATATTATTAATAATAAAATATACAATAATTTGAGTACATATATAAAGAAACTAAAACTTACAAGCTCCACGACTTTCAGGATTAAAAGCCACTTCAATTGCATTTTGACGAGAGTAACACAATTATTTTCACCAACAACGTAAAACGTTCCTCACGTAGCCAGCTATATAACGCGATACGAATGAATGAGATTATAAAGAAAGATACTGGTCAGAAATGCGATAACAGAGCATGATTCATACTATATCCAACTGCTTCACGTTATCCATGTTACTGTAGTGAAGTCACACCGTTCAGACTTTCTTTAGAGACGGCCATCTAATGTTTTCAAAGCATTCTACGACCCTCTGATATCTATTATTATCCACTAATAATCCTTCCACGACCGCGGACACACCGGCGTTACAGTTAACAATATATTTCTTAAACATTTAGTTAAATTCTTAGAAATTTACCTGGAGGTGTTAATGTCGTCTTGGCCAATTCGGCCATGGCAGTCAATCTCATTGAGACTGGTCATTTGCGCGGGATATATTATAATGCACAAGTATATACGTAAACATAAGTGCGCTCTCTATTTCTTTTACTCTCACACTCCGATCGCACGTTAATAACTACATATAGCTGGTGAGAAATCAGGCTATGATCAAAATTGATGACTTTACGTTCTTTACAGAGCAAGGAGGAGAAACACTGTTTGAACTTCTAACTCCTGGCTGTTACTGAGAATTTCCTAACAAAAACTCTATAACTAAACTTGGGTCTACCTGGGTCTTGAACCCAGAACTTTGTTCTTAGCCAAAACGCAAAAGTCTGTTTCCATATGTAGTAGCCATTTGTCTCTGCTATTAATAGAGCTTCTATATAGTTGATAATAAGAGAGAAGAAATTTCATGTGAATTATTAGACAATCTTGTAGTCAAGTATCCAAAGGGTTCAAAATTAAATTGGCTGTTTAATATTATTGCTTCAAATATTTTTAATAGCTTTGTACTAATATTTAAAAAACAGAGGTATATAAATATTCGAAAGAAAAAGAACTAAATTTTAAATGGGGAATTCAAAAATAATTTTAGATAACAATCAAAACACAATTTTAAAACTAAATTAGTTTTATTAAAACAGTCAAAATAGGTGGTTTCTTACAAAAATGCAGTGATGTTAATATTATATATATTATTTTAACTATCGATAGAATCTCTGTGCGTGATAAAGTTTTTAGTATAAATGTTTTCCAATATAATACCTGTTATGCAAAATTCAAAGGCTTGTCTTGTGAAAATAAAAGAAAAATAATATATTATTTGTTTTTTTTATTGGATAAGTCTTGTTTATTTTTAGTATAATAAATTAATAACAAATCAACATAAATCGGTCTGTATATAAACATACACAAGATAAATAAATTCTTAAACTACCTCTATGTGGAAGAACTTTCATTATGGGTAATGAGGAATTTATTGGTATATTTGGTACAATAACATGGAGCGTTGAGTGATCGTCATGGTATGAATACAAGGCACACTTGTAGTAAAAATATCTTCAAAATAGGATTTTGGTCTGTTATATATACTTATTTCTAAACACTTAAAGCTTATTTTCTGCTTAGATACGTTCGATACTACGAAGCTGAGGTAACAATATTTGTAATATGATAAATAACTACAAAGTATTATATATGAATAGCATATTATCCTGAAAATATTTATTTTTATTATACTTATTATACTATAACTATACAGTATGTAAATACGAGTACAAAAAAAGTCTATGAACACACATTGCGAATAGTATCTACTTGTAAAAGGTCCGAAGGAATGTCATCCACCCATCTGCACACCGGATGAAATTATTTTATATTAAACAAAATATGTATATACAAATATAAGCAGATGCGTTGCCTTAAACCAATGATTGTAAAATTTAGTGTTTTTTTTTAATATTTCTTTTGCTTGCAGAACATTAGATAATCTTTGACAAGTGCATTTTAACGTGGTATTTTATATCGTATAGCTTTAGAAACTAAATGCCGTTTTAAAGGCTACTACGTTTTAAACACAGTTTCAGTATAATAAGGTAGTAGTGTAATATTTTATTTAAAAGCCTTTGATATTTACTTATTTTCAGGTGCTGGTCCTAAATGGACCGATGAAAATATTATTAAATAGTTATGTAGAGATTCTTAAATATATCATAAAAGTTTATTTCAAAAATGTGAATAAATTTTATAAAAGTGAATAATGTATATGGGATTCTGTGTTCATCTATAAAAATCGTATTTAAAGAGATTTTGTCATTGCTTATTTTAATTTTTATATTGTATGCGTCTGACTTTGATTTAGGTAAGAAGAAGGTAATTTAGCTCAAAAGTGTATGTTATTTGTCGTGCATTACTTCTCTCTATATCTAATAATCTTATCCGCCGCGTTGGGTCAACACCGCGTCAACCAACAATACCCCTCCGTTGATGATTGCCAGCGAAGCTTTCGCCAGATTCTTGTCTTTCAATTCACTTTTTCCATAGTGCTGAAATCTGAAAATGATAAAAATTTAATTATAACCGAGAAAAGCACTACACGGATTTAAATAAAAAAGAAATATTATAAAGAAAAATTAAAAAGGTATCACGGAATTAATATCGAAAAATTGGTACCTTTTTAATAAGGGGTTTATAAAATCTTTAATTTTTGATTAAAAGCAACGAAATTTTATATATATATATTAGTCTGTTATACCTGTCGATCAAGAGGGCGCCACTTGCAACGAAGAGAGCGACACCTACAAGGGAGTAGAATATATCGATGCGCTTGTGTGTGGGTGTTTGCATCACGTAGCCTGGAAATTAGATAATAATAAATTAGTCTAAACCTCTTATTATAAATCTAAGTTGCTTAGTATTTTAATATTAATAGAGAACTAGCGGCTCACCCTCGCTTCGCTCGGTTTCGACCCGAGGTACGTTTTAACCATTAAAATATGTAATAGGTATCTATTTATTTTAAATACATACATAAGTATAATGAGTTATTGTGAGTTGTATTCTAACATGTTTTCCTGTAGGAATGAGATAGTCTACAGTGTACAGTCTATAGTGGTAAAAAGTATCCAATATCATGCGAACGCTCCAGCCCTCAAACAATCTCCACAGAAAAAATCACGTCAATCCGTAACTATTTCGACGTATAAGAAGGACAGACAAACAAAGTACATATCGTAGAAAGAGAAAGTGTCAAATCTACAACTGTATTCAAGTAGTTTATATTAATTTTTATGTTGCATTTATAATTTTAAAGTAGTAGTAAGGAAAAAGCAAAAGGCGATTTTTAGGTTTTTCCGTGAACTTTTTTTCCAATTTTTCTCTTCATAGCAATCTTCCTCGGACTTCAACGTATTTAAAAAAAATTGCCGAATTGGTCCAGCCGTTCTCGAATTTTGAGCTTAGCAACATATTTAGCCATACATTTTTATTTATAAGAATTCTAGGGAGATGCATCGCTAGATGCCCATCAGTAGCCTATACTATTCTAGGTCATACAAGTCTATCTGTGTAGGCACTAAAATCCAAATACGTTCAGCTGTTTCAGGGTGAAGGAGTAATTTCGCATTAGTCACGTTTGTATGTATATTTATGTAACATAAATAAGCACATACAAACTTTCACATTTGTAACAAAGTCTGATTATGCCAATACTAATCACGTCGACGTTTATGGTTCGCTTTCTATGATGAGTCTTTTTACAGACAGGCACGTCCATATTATTCCTATACTAGCGACTCATCATCGCTTCGCTCGGGTTCGTCCCTAGTTTGCTTCCCATACAAACTTTGACATGATTTCCGGGATAAACACTATCCTATGTCCTTTCCAGGGTCTCAAACTATGTTCTTACAAATTTCATCTAATCGGTTTAGTACTTTCGGAGCCTATTCGATACAAACAAAAAAAGAAATTTTTCCTCGTTATAATATTAGAATAGATAAACCATGAACGAATTAGAGACTACTCGTTTAACAGGAACAATATATTAGCATAAATATCTAAACTATTTAATAAAGTTCTCTCACCTGCAGCGGCTCCCGCAAATATAATGAGGTATCCAATAAAGGTGCCCGTGACTAGCATGCCGATGTCAGCGTCCCCATTATAGCTGTGATAGTGGAGCGCCACACACGAACAAGTTAAGGCCTGAAAATAATAAAGGAAGTTTTTGAGTTATTTATATAATTTATCTAATAATTATTTAACATGATTTGTTTGCACTTTTATCTTTCCCGTTCAAACTTTAAAATGTTTTTCGAGCTGAAATTTTACAGGCACCTCTGTTTTGAAGACAATATATAAAAAAAAATCATAGACCTGAGATTTAATTACAGTCTGGAACGTAAACATAAGAACGCCTCAACATTCAAAGTAAATACTAATATTATAAATGTGAATGCTTGTGAGGGTGGATGGATGTTTGTTTCTCTTTTACGCCATAACGGCTGAACGGATCTGGATGAAATTTGGCACACAGATAGATTATAGTCTGGAATAGCATTTACATAGTTACTTTTTATCCTGGAAAAATGTACGGTTCCCGTGGAATAGATTTGTTTTTGTCTAGGAACTAATTCGAAGCGAAGCGACGGTTAGGTCCCTAGTAACAATATAAATAAAAGCTTATTTTTCATAGAGACAATTATTATTCAATATTTATATTAAGAGTAAAATGTAGGCTTATAGAGTTTGATTAATTTATTTCTTATTCTTTCTCTACTATCTATATGCTTTTTGAACATAAATGGAGGAATTTTTGAAATTATAATTATGATTTTAATAATAGCTAATACTTTATCATTAGACTTAATAACATTGAAACACAGACATTTTCTACAAGTGACGTATTTTATAGTTGTTATTTTTAAGAACATACATTAAAAACTTATTTTGATAAAAAAAAACAAAGATTCCGACGAATTAAGAACCTCCTTTTTGGAACTCGGTTCAAAAATAAGAAATAATTGTTTTTTTTGTCTCAATATATTAATAATTTAATAATTGCATTCAGTAATAAAATAACCATTTTTTTATTATTTAATAAGCTGCGTATTATTTGTACAATACATGTCTTTTTAATTTCCGCTGATAAGGATAATACGAAACACTTCGAGCGATTTTTTTTGTCATTTCCAAAAAAATAAAGGTGAGATAAATATACAGTCATACTATAAATAAATACTTAAACGGTGATATAATTTTGCTATATTTATTGATGTAGGTGTGGTGACGTAACATAAGTATTAGAGCGAAGGTCCTCCGGTAGATGATGTCATTATACATTTAAGTTTAAAATGCAGATCGCGATTACACGAGGTTATCGTGGTAATAGACCTTGCCGTATTGATAGCATTACTTTGAACGTAATAAAAAACTATACTACTAATCTTTCTGCAATGAAACATGATTTTCTCCATTTATTAGTTTATGGCTACATTTTGTATATGATGTTCTCCTGACCGATTCCGGCTCCGGCGGCCAATCTCATTTAGACTAGCCAACTGCGCAGGAGATATTATAGTGCTCAAGTGTACGCGCAGACACAAGTGCACTCTCTATTCCTATCACTCTCATACTCCGGTGGGACGACTGCTCGACACGACCGGTGAGAGATAAGGCGCAGGACCAACGGCTTTATGTGCTCTCCGAGGCACGGGGGTGAAACACCGCCAACTTCCCAACTCCGGGCTGTTACTGAGACTTACTATACAGAAAGACTCAATAACTAAACTTGGCCAGGCCCGGGACTCGAACCCAAGATCTCCGGGTGTGCAGTCGTACATGCTAGCCACTACACCACCGAGGCAGTTATCTGTATTATAGAGTAATAATAACGAAAAACGCCTCACGTGTCTGATTATTATTATAGTGCCTTTTATGCCATGGGTAGTGGATGTGATTTTTACACGGTACGAATTCGGTAATGGGGAAGAATTTTGCCTTTCTCTCCCGCCAGATGTCGCGATCACTATAGCCCTCACTATATTGTAAAGCTCTATAGCGTGAATATTTTTTTATTTTATTTTATTTAAAATTTAATAAAAACTAAAGAAATTGTGGGCTAAAGCAATAATATGTTAGATGACCAAAGTTGGCGAAATCATAATCTTTATAATGTATGTATTTATGTATTCGTAAATAGGTATTTAGGCTTTTAATGCTGATCGCTACAAGGCACATGTGAATCACAATATATCACAATATAAAAAATGCATGACACAAAATAATTACAAATAATTTATTAGTAACAATTTTAATGCTATGTATGAGTCGTAGTGATTCATAGATAGCATGAGTGGATGAAAGAAAATTTAAAAGAAGTGTATGTATTAAAAAAATATATTAGATAGGATATAGACTACTAGCGGCTCACCCTCGCTTCGCTCGACTTCGTCTTTGGAAAAACAAAAACAAAAAAAAATATCCCACGGGAACCGTAGCTTTTTCCGGGATAAAATGTCACTGTGCTTTTGCCATTCTAACGTGATTAAGTAACAAACATACAAACATCCATCTAAACTTTCACATTTATAATATTAGTAAGATTTGTCCTAAGCATACTAATTTTACTTACATATTCATAACTAGGTCGAGGTTATAACTTATAAATGAGGTAAAATAATTATATGGTGTATATAACATTATTCATTATACATTTTAAATTTTAATATAGTCCATATTTTTTAAGTATTGATACTACACGTTTTAGGTCTGCAATAAAATATGTACCAAAGTACAACATTTTTCTTGAGTTCAGGAAAATTAAATATCAATTGAACTAAATAAGTTATGGCCATAATGATTAATGACTGACATTTTATCTAGTAACTTTAATATTTATATTCATTAACCTTAATCGGACCACTATCATAAATGTAAAAATTTGTATGAGTGAACGGTGATGTATGTTCGTTTGTTACTCTATCACTGGGAAAAGGCTTTAGGAAGTTGGGTAAAATCTAGAATGTAGAACAATGACCTGATGTAATACAAAAGTTACTCTTAGGCACCTATCGTAAAATAAATTTGAGTTATCCTTGAATCTATCTAATCGATGGAATTTTCAATTTATCTGTTAGGCTATTACCTACACAATAAGAAAGTTTCATTGAAATTCGATCAGCATTTGCCTAGTAATATGCGATAACATAAACTAAAATCTCTATTTTAAACTATTACAAGAAAAATCCCAAAAGTCTTTCCACGTAAAAAAAGTAATTAATAATTTGTTATTTGACCCTAGGAGAGTATTTTTAATCTGGTTAAGGAACTGTCCTGAGTTTTGTCCGGTTGCTTTCTCGATATTATGATTTTCCATCGTCCCTTAGGAATATTTTTTTATTAATACCTGAATATTTAAAAGGGCTGAATACATACCTAAATGTGTACTGTGTATATCAAATAGCTTTAACCAGAGCCAAATCTTAAAGAAAAGCCTTAAGATTTGGCTGGAAAAACATTATTAACCACCATTTTCCGCAAAAAGTTTTAATTAATTTAAAAAAATATATAAATTCGGTAACATTTAGATTGTAAGATAATTTATATTCATATTATAAAATTCGTACATTTTGCTCTACTTTTGAAAAAATATGTTTGCATTAAATCTCAATATTTAATCAACTTTCATATGAGTGTTGGGTAATGTTTATTACTTTTTATGAGAACATAAGTTGCGTGATTTGAAATTAAAAGTACCGCATTGATGTCACACCCATTTGAGTAGACTGCGTTATGATATAACTCTAAGCACTAGTTAATTGCCACATAAATTATTAAAAAATAACGTGTGTGTGTGTACTTATGTACCGCACGTAAGAAGTTACATTTCTTTGGCGTAACAGAACAAAAATAGCTAAAGATTTCATCCCGTAGGTCACAACTCTCTGTTAGTAAAAGGAATGCAGCTAACTTCATCATGTTGCTTTCAGCTAACTTCATCATGGAGTGTTTTGGTTGACGGTGTGCGCGTGCATCGTAAAAATTTTACTCTTATAATTTTTTCCAATCGTGCCAAAACAAATATAACTTCAAAAGTATACTTACAATATTGACCATGTATGAATTCGTCAAACATTTTTCATAATTTTGAAAATTTATTGAATATTTTCATTGAAAATATAATTTTATACATAATTTTTAATGGGATTAGTAACATATTTATGAGTAACCATTACATTGATACATAAGAGTGGAAATTAAAAAAAGTAATATAAGTATTATTATTACTAACAATTGATTAGTCTAAATTAATTTCTTTAATCTGAAAAACTGATTAAAATATGTGTAAGTACCTACTAAATTTTACAGGAAAACGTAAAAAATATGAACATTTTCAACTTTTATGACTCTGTCCGCTGTCGTGTTTACTCTACAAATAGCGTCGATGATGCCATCGTGGATAAGAATGAGTCGCTACTCGCTTGTGAAATCCAATAAAATAGTATTAATCTTATTAGTAATGACCTCTTATCTATAAGTTTTAGACTTAAAGAATACTTTATTTTAAGTATTAAATGTTAGGTTATATTTTTTATTATTTGATTTCATAATACATAGATAACTTATAAAAAAATAATGCAACACATATTTACATATGGTTCATGTTTATAGTATTCGTGCAAAATGATACTATTTCGTAAAAATTGATGTACTGTAAAACCTGTTGTTTATAGGATTGCTTCATTTATATTCAGACTCATGTTTTAACCTGGTCTAAAAAATGGACGAACACAACAATTGCATGCAAATAATTCTTTTAAACGTTTATCATTGATGTATCTGTAATGCAATGTATTTATTAAAAACATAATTGTATGCCAATTTATGAGTAATATATATTACAAAAAACTACATCAGCGAATGATTCATAACTAAATACATATTGAATATAAAGTAAACAACATTTACTGGATATTTCCCTTACTATACATTTAGTATTTTATTAATAAATTATTGATTTAAAGATTTTATTAATAAAACACATATATATTTTACTACGAATATTGGAAATCATGAAGTACCTATAAACATAAACATCTAAACATGTAACTGAAGGTACAACAAATAGAGGCAACGACGCCGCACCCGTTTTTTCTACGTTGCTTCTTTAATACTAAAATAACCGTAAATTTGTTTATAAAATAGGAATTATCACGTAAAAACTTACAAGTTCCACAAATTTGATGATTGAAAGTCGGCTAACAGCCATTTTAAAGTCACAATTGTGCACAAATTGCTTACACTGGCGACGTAGAGACGCTCGATGCGTACACGGTATACTGCTAGAGTGCTATACTACGGTACGGTATACGCTATACGATACCAGCGTCCCACACCCGGCAAGATGCGGGGCGCTGAATGGCGATGACATCATAGCTAGTGGGGCCATTGTAATTTTTAATACAGGACAAAATTGGAAGTAATTGAGTAATCGACAATCGTGGTTAGGTCATATTAACTAACAATGCCGCTCTATGATTGCAATTATCACATATTTTTTGTTAGAATATTATTCACTTGACATCAGCTATTCATATGTAGCTTATTCGGGACGGTTTAAGTAGAGTCCAAATAAAATAAGCATTTAGGTAGATATAATATCATTATATTCAAAAATTTTACCTACCATCAAACGAAATAGTATCTAAATACATAGAAAATAGAAAAAGTTTCTTTGATTTTAGCATCATTTATTTAATATCCTATATACGAACAATGTAATATGAAAAACATATATTTGCAGATATTACTTATTAATTATGATCCAGTGTAGAAACTTCACTAGCTTAAGAAATTATTTAATTTAAAAAAAGCTATTAAATAACTTGTATAATCTAAAATAAGAATGACCTTGAGCTTAGTGGAAATATTTTTTTCATAAATATAAGCTGGTCACCCTACGGGAACAAGTTACCCCTATATTCAACCATGACATCATCAATCTGCGAAATAAAACTCACTTTATGATATATTGTATATCCAAAATAAGAAATACATCAAGACGTTTTCAGCACTTACAATTATTAGGACAATTTTAATTTTGTAATTGACGTTGACCGTTGCTGAGTATGATCGAGCTGAGTAGTTTCTTAATGTTACATGTAAAACAATATTTACAATTATCTTTATATTTCACTTTTATAAAATTAATAAAAACAATAAAAAAACATATTAAATAAAATTATAAGTAATTTAAAATAAAAAAGCAAAGGTAGAAACGTGAGTTATAAATTATAATACATATAAATTGTAGTATTGATGTATAAACTGTAGATGGATGCATAAATGAACAAAAAACACTCTATAACCTCCTTTTAATAAACTCTGTGGAATGCATATAATATAATTATGTGTGTTATGTATTTAGAGACGAATTTCTCCTTGACAAATCAGACTGACCTCCAACAAAACTTGTACGTACTTTAATATTCTCCTTTTTAAAATTTAAAACACATAACGAGTAGCTGGTAGCTGATACTTAATATTACTCAAAAAGCAGGATTAAAAAGCAGGAAGAAGAAATAACTACGTAACTTTTATTAATATATTAACTTACAAAGTGATTGATCTATCGTAATCCGCTGGGTTATCATTATATCATTTAGATTTTAGATGTAATGCCTTGGCTCTAGAAGTCAAATAATATTCGCACGTTCACACTGCTGAAGTTTCGATGGGTAAGGATGTATTTACATTGCATCTTAAGGACAAACATGGCCTACCTCTCATTCTCATCTTGCCTACCGCGAGGGAAGCTGCGAGCTATAATTAGTAATCAGTAAAATTACCCCTAACAGTGGTTACACATAAATTTTAAGAAAATTTAACTTTCAATAGTGAAGTAATTTTATTTAAAGTGATTTTGAAGTAGTTATAAAAAGTAATTACTAATTAGTATTTCATTCTATAGCGGTGTCATAGCGAAAGTGAGTAGTGACCCACTAACATATATGATCGGCCGTCAATCTAGCCACAATACTTACCACAAGGACTCTAACAATACAAAATCAAAAGAGGAACTGGACCACGAGGTCTGTTCTAAATAAAAAGGTGCTCAATACGGATATATGTTTTTTGTGTGTTAACACATCTTTGTAAATAAATTTTCATAGTTATTTTTTAATAAGTACGTTAAGAGCGGTCTCAAAAAAAAAGAAAATTCTGCCCTGAGAGACGAATAAATAAAATAAAAATGTTAAAAAGCAATTTTGTAGTACGAATGATAAATAATTTTGATACTGGATTTTAAAATAATTAAAACCTTCTTAATGTCATGAGGCCAGAGGCATAGTATTTGGCCCGGTTATTCCGTGCTCATGCAATGTTTAATATAAAGTTTTTAAATCAGTCGGCATCGATTAATATGAATAAATATGATCAGTTCAGTTTAGCGTTATATAAATACTACACTAAGTTGTAAGCTTAATCGTTAAAGTTACTTATAAAAATGTGGTAAATCAAACATGTTCCTCATATTGTGCAATGCAAATGCTGACTATAGCACATCTGTTGTTTCGTACTGTTGTTATTTAAATACTAGCGACTCACCCTCGTTTCGCTCGGGTTCGTCCGTAGATTGATTCTCCATACAAACTTTCCCCTTAAGGGATGATTTCCGGGATAAAAACTATCCTATGTCCTTCCCAGGGTCTCAAACTATCTTCTTACCAAATTTCATCTAAATCAGTTCAGTAGATCGAGAGATTACCGCCTACAAGGTTACAAATTTACAAACTCACAATTCACAAACGTTACCTCTTTAGCATATTAGTATAGATATTTATTATTTAAATTTTAATTATAATTGAATGCGGTAACACTTTTAGAATTTACAATTAATTAGTCACTAACAAAATATGCTATTATATGTATTATATTCCATCAACAACATATTTTTACATATGCCCAGATAATCTACTTTTAATGAGGAAAATATAATATTTATAATAATTTAATCGCTTAAATTAAGCTGTAATGTTACGTAATACTACTAAATGATTCGTCCTTAGTTCTCTACTTCAAATGTATAGAACACACAAATGCAATAAGACGTTATTCTTAATTAACACTCTATTATCGTAGTACTTAGAAATTTTAAAACGAAGTGCTTACAAAGATATCTTGAAGTTTGTCTATATCTATTTGCTTCTTTTTAAAAGATATCCATACTAATATTATAAATGTGAAAGTGGTTTTTTTTGTTTGTGGGTTTTTCCTTTTTCACGTCGAAACGGAGTGACGTAATTTTTTGTGTGGAAATAGTTGGAGGACTGGAGAGTGACATAGGCTACTTTTTACTGCGATAGATTATCTAATACCCACGGGAAACACGTTATAATACAACCCAAAACAATATTTATCATCAGAATTAGGTACTTGAAACTTAGTATTAAAGCTCTTCAATAAAATTAAATAAATACGTGTTTTAACATTTTTTGAAATTCATGCTAAAAGGGCATAAAATAGGGGATTAAAGTTTGTGCTAAACTACCTTTCTAGAGATTTTTTGTAGTTATAGCGCGAGCGAAGCCGCAGGTTCAGCTAGTTTCATATAAATAACATTTAATTTAATAAAAGCAATGATTTGCTGCATATAAATATAATGACTAAGTAATATCACAGATTCTACAATATTTTATACTATTTTGTATATTATTATACTATTTTGTATGTACAATTAAGATTATTATAATATTGGAATGATGTAGAGATATACTTTAAATCACTTTTGTTATAAATATGTAAGCGATTTCTTTATATGTATTTTAGAAATGTAAAAAACATTTTCAACATGAAACATGATACATAATTGTCGTGCCTATAATGAATCTGAGTTAAATACCTATTTTAGATAAATTTTTTCACATAAATAAAGAGGTCTAGAGGCTCTATAGAGTTACAACTGATTGAAAATGTGTCTTTACTCTTTTGTAAGGTATAAAGGTATAAAAGACACAATACGCACGTGATTTGTTTTACTAAGTGTTTATTTGTTTAACAGCAATACTATAATCAAATTGGGAAATTTCAAAGTTTGGCTCTATCTAACGGTAAGATGACGAATTTATATGTACCAATGCACAGTACTCTCTCTGTAGTGTCATATTTGTTTCATAGATGTCGCTGTAAGTATAATGGTCAAGCCATGGAATTTCATCATAAGCAAAGAAAAATTAGTTCAAATAAATGTCAATAGATGACGTTACATGTATCGATTTTTTATTAGTTGTGTTAAATTAACAAAAGATAAAGAAATAGATCCCAAAAGCGTATATTATTATTTAAAAAATATTCTAAGTGAAGAGAAAAGAAATAATGCGCCCCTAAATCAAATTTGCGTAATTTTACTGATTATTGAAATATCAGCAATCTGCTGGTGGGTTTGTAGTGTATATTCGCAGATGGCGCTTTTACTTTTTATGAATTGTTTATCACGGTTAAAAATTCTTAAAATCACATAAATATTTTTTTTTCGAATGCAGAATGAATTTTATAATATTTATCAATTGTTAATTTGCGTATATTTATAAAATAAAACGGAAATGACGGATTGGCGTGATTTTTGTGTGAAGAAAGTTGAAGGGCTGGAGAGTGACATAGGCTACTTTTTACCGCGGGATATTATCTCATTTAAACGGGAAACACGTTTTAATACAACCCAAAAAATATTTGTGATCAGAGTTACTTGAAACTTAGTGTTAATTTTCTTCAATACAATTAAATAAATACGTGTTTTAGCATTTTTCTAAATTCATCCCATAAGGAAGTAAAATAGGGGATGGAAGTTAGTATGAAACCTACTTTTTTAGATTTTTTTTTTTGTAGTTTTAGCGCAAGCGAAGCCGCGGGTTTTACTAGTTATATATAATTTGCGTATTTCCTTTCAATATTTCTATTAAATAATAAAAAAGTATGAATCACAAGAATATTCAGCTTTAGTCCTTGTGGACAGAGATTGTGGTTAACGAATTGATATTCTAAGAACACAACACCCAACTGATGTTTTAATCATGGTCAAATAAGCTTCCTCTACGTCTATCTACTTAGATTGATCATCGTTCACCGTATTTGTTATTTATATTTCTAGGAATAATAAATTCATTTTTATTTATAAATAATAGTATTAAATGAATAAATTATTTTTCGTGATCGTTTTTAAGAAACGGAAATATTTACAATGTTTTAAAAAAATGAATAAAATAGCAATGACTTTCTCAATGGTAAAAACTATTCAAAGACAGCATTATGAAAATGGGTTGACAATTGGAGATGAAATTAAAAATGCATCAACATAAGTACAACAAATAAATACAGCTGAAGTATGAGTACCTCCACCTTTTTGTCGTCGGTCAAAAATGGAACGACTTAGAGATTACAATTATACTTTAACTAGAAAAATATGATAAAAAATTAAAACATTGTTATAAAGATTTGTATAATAAAAAATAATAAAAAAACATATAATTGTACAAAATTTAAGGGTTACATCGTTTACTAGACTTTGATCGTATACTATCTGCATCTTTGTGTGCGGAACAGAGAGCTATTAAGGCATCTAGGAGGAACAGTGCAGCAGCAGCGAAGGCGCATACCGCTGTCGTGCGCGCTTGTCTGTGACGAGCACAATCAGGCACATATTTCCAGTTATTCAAAGTCAAAGCTCCACAAGCCCCAAATAAAACCGAGCCAGCCGCAGACCACCAAGCGTCGATATAAGCGTCCGCCGCCGCTGAAACTGCCTCACCTTGATAATGAGAATACTTTCTTTAGGATGGCTTTAACCAGTTTTCTCAATGTTAATAGATTATTATATAAAATTTTATATGATAATAAAATAAATACATTTTTATAATTAACCTTGTGAATATTAAACAAAAAAGGTTTGGCAATTTACATTTTGCCTTTATTAGTTAAATGATTCGAAAAACTTACAATTACTACAATGAATTTGCAGATATAAATAATTCCCTGTATTTTTAATAACAATCAAAAGCCACATTTATACATTAGCTTTTTGAGTTAAAAAAAATCACCTTACACACTAGCTTCGTCATCAAACTGTTCGCTGTCCAAATATGCAAGACTTAGATCAAAAAGCATTACCACAGCGTTTAGGATAGCTAAGTAACCGACTATCAATGCTGTTGTGGAATCTCCTGTAAGGGGGTAATTATAGGAATATGCTCTTGTAGACAGTACTATGCCACCGCTAACTGAGAATAAGATAATCCCCAGCATTCCAAAATACATGTCTTGGACAAGATCTAACGGGGCGAAAATCATTTCCCCTAAAACCAAGGTATTCCGAAATCATACTAGTGAAATAATTATCAACCTAAAATTAACGTATATGTGTCTGTTTGCAATGTGTGCCTTCCTAAAACATCCATCCGGTTGCGATAAAACTTTCGTGTGTTGATGTACCATGTACTTTCTAGATTTTTCGTTATGGTTACATATGATCACATTTAATTAGCATTTAAAATGTTAAATGTAATATATATTTTAATTTTGAGTATAAATGCAACTCTTATGGCCGATTTCACCAACGTCACCTAAGTTTAAGGGATCCCCTAAGCATAGTTAGGGGGCTGTTAGGGGACAGTTTCTGTTTTACCGACAGTTAGGGGTCACCTAAATGTTAAAATGCCACCTAAATATAGGTACTAGAAATACGGGCTCTGACGATGGTAAAACGACATTTAATTTGGGGGCTAGTTTAAGGGACTTTTAAGCCAGGGATCCCATACGCAGGTGGTTGGCTGGCATGGTGGTAGGCTTATGGGATGTTGGTGAAATCGGGCATTAAGCACCTATATTATATATGATTAGATTACTTGATATATTTGGAATTCTCATATAACTAAGCAAAAAATATACGGGTTTTTCTACCAATGTCAATGCAAAAATAATTGAAGAATAAAGAATATCTGACATATTAAATATTCCTGGACTTGAATGTCTTCCATTAAATAAAGAAAAGACGGCTAAATTGCGGGTTCACCGAGATTTATGCATCGAGCTAGCAATCCTTTGACATCTAAACTAACAAAAAATCTCTTTTAATATATCACCTAAAATATTAGGTCAGACTTAACGAAAATCTTTTAGGGTATTCATATTTCATAAGCGTCTAACCTACTATCTCTCCTGAGAGCACGATGACGTACCCCATATATGTGCCAGAATATAGTATCAGCGCAGGAACATCACTCAAATCGTAGCTATAATGATGGAGTGTGAGGCAAGCTACAGCTAATGTCTGTAAATATATTAAAAAAAAATTAAAATTATAGTATCGATACATTTTACACGAACATATCTTACAAATGAAGCAAAGGCCTTGATAAATATTTTTTTAGGATATATTCTCCATAAATTAGTGGAATTTTAAAAATTAGTGAAGAAAACAATCACTGCTAAACATTTTTTAATGACTGTGAAACTTTTAACGTAGTGAGTTGTTCATGTTTTATTTTATTTGATCTTTTAAAAGATTGACAAAAATTATTATAAGGGTATCATAAAGTTGATACTTCGGTAGTACTTTCGTCTGATTTTAATTTTTTTTAATTCAAATAATTTTGATAACCCTAAAACATACATACATAAATAAAGATTTACCTAAAGGGTATTGAAGTTCTCGACTGCCATGCTAGTTTTTTCCTTTAGTCATATTACATATTGTATATTATATTAGCCCAGCAAGCCATAAAATAATTTAAATTATATTAAAACAAAATAAGTAAATGACCAACAACCAAATTCTTAGGCTTTACATATTAGTATATTTTTACATTGCAGTTTTTGTATTTTTTCTCAGAAATGAGATATTTTTCCGCGGTTAAAAGTATCCTATATGTTGACCCGGATAATCAGCTATCACCATACCACATTTCATCAAAATTACTCCAGTGGTTTTTCTGTGATGCGGTAACATACAGACAGACAGACAAAAATTCTAAAAACTATAGATTCGGCCTCTGTATCGATAATAATGTTTATTTCAATAAGATTTTCCAAAAAATATTTAATGTACAGATTCGGCTTAGTTACAATTTTATTATATGTATAGATTACTATAATATGTCAAATAAGAAACAGCTTCCGCTAAAGACGGCTGGCTATTGCTTAGGTGTTAATATGGTGCCATCAATAATATTGGGCAATTGCTAGGGTTCATGTCATTTATTTATCGATGGATCACGATAATTAGAGATTCCACAATCTGGGAAAGTGTGTCGTCTTAAATTGAAATCTGTAGCTACTTGCTAATGACCATTTTCTGGTTATCGCGTTATATAATTTTCCTAATCAATATTTCATATTGATGAATTATTGTCAAGAATGCCGTATGTTTTAACATGCTCACCAGTTCCAATAATTTGATTACACATGTTGGTATCAACATATTTAAATTTTGTGTTATAATGTATGTATATAATGATTATTATATAGAAATATATCAATTATTTTTAGTTATCGTATATGACATCCAAAATTGATAGTTAAAAAAGTGATTATCAAATAGGATATATTATATATTTTTATTTTAATAATCTTTTCCAACGAGTTTGTATAGATAACTTTTTAAAATTAAATATTCTTTTAAAAGAGAAAATATAAGTATGAATTTTTATTTAAAATATATTACAAAATGAAATCTTGCTATTTTACGTATATAATGATTTACTCTTAGTCAGTATCGCGATAGCATGTAAATAATTAATTGTCTATTATATATATATATATATATATAATATATATATATATGTATGTATATATAAAACATAACAATTAGATCTAAACCTAATAAATATTAAACATGATAGTTTTTTTTTTTAAATTACAAATTTAAATGTAATATTCAAAAATTTTAATCCTGAAAAATTAAGCCCTAATGTCTGATGTCCTCTCCTTTGAAATAACTAACCCATAAATCGAACAATCCATAAATGATGATGTATGGCAATAGCAGGTGTGCAAATAAAATAAAAATATAGTAAATTTTATTTATTTATGTACCTAACACGAAAAAACATAAAATTGAAAACATTGATACCATGTGTACAAAGGATGATTTATCTCTTTAAGAGATCTCTACCAGAAACCCTCAAGCGTGAGAAAATATAAAAATAATAATGAGGTGCGGTGTAGGTACAATAAACATCAATTATAATATAAATATACACATATACAAGCATACATACATACGTACATAGATATTTTATATCACAATAAACATAAATTGATGGGATAACCAAATCTATTTGCATTTCATTACCGTCGAACCTAAAATAGTCTAGTGAACCAGCTCAATCAAAGTATATTAACGGTGCTTTTTAGAGCACTTAGTTAAAAAAATTGAGTTTTGGGTTTCTTGTCAATAGCCGAGAATTATAAAAATGAGATATAGCTTGTAAAGTTGTAATAAAAAAAAGTTGTATGATGCATGATATGTTGACAGTAAATAATCTACAGGTTTTAAGTATACAGGGGGCGTATCCAAGTAGACTTTCTGCTTTCTCAGTGTCTAAAAATATATGGTAATGACATGGTCTGATTACAAGAGTTATAGTTCAAGGCTGAGATCTCATAGCTCGAACATAGTTACCGTTGTGTAGGGATGATCATAGATGACTTTTATTTACCTTTCATGACATGATGACGAAATGATGTCAAAATTTTAATATCATCATATCATAAATTTAAAAAGTTCTAAACATATAGGGAAAGTATTTTTTTTAAATATATATATATGATTCTACAGACTATTTTTGTAGTTGTTCTACATTCATTCTGTTTTCATTAAAGAGTTCCTTCAATTACCTTCGAAGCCCAAAAACAGCCAATACGAATAAAAGTAATAAGGAATTACCTAAACGCTAACTAACCCAAAAACTATCATAAAAAACACAGGCAAAAGTATAATTGAAATCGCTCCATGAACATAGAATATTCTTAAAGGTAGATAGATATAAATTAAAGAGTTTAATGTGATTTTTGATGAGTAATATAACGAGTTTAGAAAGAGTTCCTTGTTTGAAATCGGTTAAAAATTTCATTTAACGTAAATCGTGAAACATTGTATTTTTTATTCATTGTAATTTCGAGATAACAACGATGAAGAATTACATTTTTAATCTTTCAATTTCCAGCAGGATTAAATTGGTGACAAAGAGCAGTTATGACGATAAGCTCTTATAGAATTTGCATGATAAACGATTTTTTACACGGCACGCTTATTTTTAATATACCTAGTAGTTACTTACCAGATTTTATGATATAATAAAAACAAATGTTCGTATGTTTGTCCTCTATGCGTTCCTAAATCATTGATCCGATTGTGATGAAACTCTGGTGGGTTATTTTTTATACAAGACTCTAAGACTAACTGCCTCGGTGGTGTAGTGGCTAGCATGTACGGCTGCACACCCGGAGGTCCTGGGTTCGAGTCCCTGGTCGGGCCAAGTTTAGTTATTGAGTCTTTCTGTATAGTAAGTCTCAGTAACAGCCCGGAGTTGGGAAGCTGGCGGTGTTTCACCCCCGTGCCTCGGAGAGCACGTAAAGCCGTCGGTCCTGCGCCTTAACTCTCACCGGTCGTGTCGAGTGGTCGTCCCACCGGAGTATGAGAGTGATAGGAATAGAGAGTGCACTTGTGTCTGCGCGTACACTTGTGCACTATAATATCTCCTGTGCAGTTGGCTAATCTCATTGAGATTGGCCGCCGTGGCCGGAATCGGCTAGGAGAACATCATCATCATACAAGAGAACAAGAAAAATTCAATTTTTTTTTGTGCTAGGAAAGTTTCAAAGGTTTTTGGCATAAAAAATGATTTTTTCTTTGAACGTTTGTCTATTATGCATTCTAAACCATTCAGACATAGGGATGAACTCGAGCGAAGCGAGGTAAGTTACTAGTGTGATATAAAACCAATCAATACATGTTTGTAAAACTACATGTAGTTTGTAGTAGGTACATATACTACCTTAAGAAAAACTTTATATTCCTAATATTATTAGACTTGGATAGCTTAATAAATTGTTTGATTTTAATTTCAAACTAATTGTCCGGCAGATTCCTTTCTAAGCCAGTGTCCGATGTGACGGCAATCTAACATAAACGGTCCGGAAATAATATGTAGGACTGATGTGTTCTAAGCTAAGTGTAACACCGCCATCTTCCCAAGGCAACTCTTGTCTGCTAAAGAGAATTTGTCTATTCTTTCTGACTCGGAATTCAAATTCAGAACTGTAGCTGAGAATTGCAGGATTTGCAGCCTATAGACTTGATTATAGACGAACAAGACAGTTCAATTTAAACTATTCTTAATCCCTCCACGACCGTGGACACGCCGGCGTTACAGTTAACAATAGATTTCTTAGAAATTTAATTAATTTCTTAGAAATTTACCTGGAGGTGTTAACACAGAACAAATGTAACAATTAAAAATAAAACGCTGATTTGCACTTTACCAATTTGCTATTTCCTATTTTCAGAATAATCTAAAGGGGGCAAAAAATATTTGCTTTTGCCATTCGTCGTATGAAGTTTTCTGAAACAATCACGAAATTTACATGAAAGTCGTAACATAATATTGTATTCGTAAATTGAAAATTTTATTCAATCTAAATAAAACATCAAACTCTATTTATGGTAGACCAAAATATATTATTAAATTATTAAGTTTGAAGGGTCCTCATCGTGTTTTTTGCCTTCCACAAGATGGGGCTGCTCTAAGTCCGTGAATAAACATTAGATTTATATTCAATCTGAGTACTCGTATATATAGTAACTCTTACTATCGTACTCTATCGTATCATAATCTACTACGTATCTCTTTTTTTAATATATATTTCTTCTTCTTTATTATGTATTTTTTGTGTGGTATGCAATAAAGTATGAAACTTTTATATATACGACGTGTTTCATCTTTACCAAACCAGAACAAATGTACCTATTCATAAATTTCAAAAAAACGTTAGGGTCACACTAGATTGCGATGTTTGGCAAAAAGCATAGAGACGCTGGTGCTCTCTGTGACTTTAAATTTAAAACACTATGTATAAAACTGTAACATATATGTAACTGCAATATACGGACAGACGGACAGATGGATAAACTGATGGACCGCTACGAACCGTTAAAATGTGAATACAAAAGTATAGGTACAAAAATATTTAATAGTTTTAAACAACATTACTTTTGCAAAAGCTCATTCTGTGTTTGCCAAATATGGAGTAGGTAGGTGCATAGCAAGTAACCCACGTTGTCTGTTACGTAGCCGTGTCTTCCTTATTGAATTCCTGGGCTTGTTCGCTACATTCGGAGCTCGGCTCATCGTGAGAGAGTTTACGCGTGATCGTGTTTCGTGAAATATTAGTATCATGATGGAATAGCGTCGATACGAGGTCAATATTTATTTATATTGCCCATTTACTTTACACCTAACTTTGTTCTTCTAAATAAAACTATTTTTACATATGTCAAATTTAACTAAATTAGTTAGAACACAAGAAAGAAAGGACACCCCCCTAACCCCCTCAAGTTTTAAAACTTTTCATTATACAACCCAGCCTTAGCTACCTATATTATATAGGAAAGAACTCCCTGTCAATAAAAGTACCTACACTTAAAATTAGTCCGTAACCCGTCATCTATAGAATAAACTGGGAAAAACATGCAGAAAAATTTTAAAATACTTTTTTTATTGATAGCATGCAATCACGCATGCGAAATTTTGTTCGAGTGCGTGGGTTTGTGTATGTTTGATACAACTTTTCCCTGAAATGGCGGGCCGGTTTTGAGTGAAACTTACAAAATAGATGGACTATGTACGAGCTGGAGTAAAAATAGGCTACTTTTAGTAGCAAAATTTGCTAAAAGGTGACTCTATCTGTATATAATATCATAAGTATAAAAAGTACCTAGTGAAGCACCCAAACGAAGCGAAAACGAACCTAGGTAGCTAGTAAACTATATATTATGTACATATTTAAAATTACAGACGGACATACTTTTCTACATATAAGCAATAGGCGTTGTACCGAAATGGTGCAACAAAATACTAGTATAAAGGCTAATAAAGCTATTGTATCGAACAAAGGAAAAAGTCAGGTGTATTTAAAAGGTTAAATTCTTAAAATGTGGTTAGACTAAAATAGATTCAGTCTAAGATAATTTATGCCACTTAATTTTTTATCGCTGTGAAAAACTTTAATGTAAATATATTCCTACTAATATTATATATACAAAAGTAATTTTTAGTTTCGACTGTCTATAACTCAACAACTAAATGTGAAAGTGTGATTGTTTGTTTGTCTGTCCTTCCTTCACATCGAAACAGAATGACTTACTTATCTCATTCTAACGGGAAAACACGTTATAATACAACCCAAAACAATATTTATGATCAGAATTACTTGAAACTTAGTATTAATGCTCTTCAATATAATTAAATAAATTATGTATGAAAACTACCTTTTTAGAGATTTTTTATATAGTTTTAGTGCGAAGTGACGGTTTCTGCTAGTATAATATAATTTCATATTATCTGATTCACTTGTATTATATTACTGAAACAAAAGAATACATGTCGAAAATTTTAGTATCGATAATAATACCTATATAAAAACTATGTATATGTACTTAGTTACAGCTTTATATTTACGCTATTAGTAAATTTTAAATGGCAACTATAAAATCGTATTAAACCAAATTGTCCTTCACCATTCTTTGCTCTACAAGAATGTCGTGAATGTACAGAATAATATCGTTTAGTCTCTCTCGTAATAAACCCACCCAGTAAACAATATAATAAATAGGTCTATGCAATTATTAATTAAAAAATATAAATAAATTAATATTATGTTAATTAATAAATAAAATAAATAAATTTAAGTATCAATAACTTAAATGTAAAAACTGTTATTTGTTACTGATGAAATGACATAAAATTAAATCTTTTTATTTTATCTCAGATATTTTTCTATTTAACTGTTTTTTTTTAAATAAATTCAGGAAATTTATCAAAGCATTCCTTTAAACGAATAGATAATTAAGTATATTACGTATATTGATTTCAAATCTCAACGGCAAGGCAAGAGAAGTGCGCTGGTATCCTTTTGGTCACGGACGTGAACTTCAGTGATGACATTTTGTTACATTATCTGATACTCTATTGTCATTTACCTTTACTTCAAGCAGGATATTCAATTTGGAAATGAAAGTTTTGTGTGCATACGTACATATATAATATTAAATTATTTAGGGCTCTTACTTAAAAATATTACTTTATATAAAGTTTCTATAATGACAATATTTATTATAGACAAACAAAAACAAATGTATCCCACGGGAACTGTATATTTTTTTTGGGATAAAAAAGTTACTATAGTTTTTTAACCATCCCACGGGAACTCTTTAATTTTCCGGGAAGAAAAGTATCTAAAATGTTGACCGGGGATATAAGATACTATCATGCAAAATTTCATTTAAATCGGTCCAACAGTTTCGGAGATTAGCTCGTACAAACAGACAAACAGACAGGGAAACAAAAAAATGAAAATAAACTGGATTTGTTCTATTTCTCTTCTTACACCCCTCTGACTCCGTTTTTAGCAATTTGTTCTATGTAGACATTCGACCTCTACAGTTTTATTATATGTATAGATTAAAAAATATTCATTCTTCATTTATTAATTTGTGTAAAAAATATTTTAACATGCCACAAATTATATATAGAGATTTATGAACCGTCTAAAAAAATCGATGCTTATAAAAGTTGGACTCGACAAATTGCAGCTCAAAACAGACTTTTTGTTTTCTAAAACACAGGCTAAAGCTCGCGAGGAGAGTTTAATTGCTTTACAACACTACATACATATGTACCTATATAACTTCTTGCTACGTCTACGTCAAGAATCTTTTTTCATATTATACTCCGTCTACACAAACTACCGAGATGTTTTTTTTTAAATAAATAGAAATAAACCATTTCCTTTTTAATTCACACTATCCCTATATGCGTCGAAATAGGTTCAGCTATCTATTAAGGTGCTATAAGTTAATCAAGCGATCAAAAAGAAAAGTATAATAAGTAAATTTTTCATATAAAAGCTAAATATGAGACACCGGAGGTAGTCTTATCGTTAGCGAGTTCTTTTAGACAACCTTTGGGTTAGGAAACGTGGAAGACTAAAATAAAATGCGTTACGACGGTAACATTCGTCTGTTGATTGAAAAATTAGCCCTTATTAAAAAATAACTTTTTTTCAAATAAAAAAAAAATTAGAATACCTACTGAAAATGACAGCACCAACGCAAACGTCCGATGTAGGTAACATGGACACAAATTCTTTTTTAGAACCGTCAAAAAATTACCGTAGGTATTTTGTTTTTATTCATACTTTGCTTCAGGCATATCATAAGTTTATCTTTGTATTTTATACCATAGCTATAACTAGTGAATCATTAGCTCAAGTTCCTATGTTACAACAGACTAGTGTCCTATGAAAAACTCTATATAGTAAGATAAGTAGTAAATAGCCTACGTACATATTATATGTATCTCTTTCAGGTCTGTAAATTATATACCCGGAGTATACTTATGCAACTGAAAGAAAAATAAACAAAAAAACAATTAATCAATTTTTCAATAGATTTTCGGATTTATGTTATTAAATAAGGATTCGTTACATGTAAGTATTGAGTACATATGTTCAGGAAAAACAAACCCACTCAATATAAAGCTGTCAGCAGCTATACACGTGTTGTTCTAACAGTTTAATAACAAGTTTTCAGAGTGTATTATGCTAATATCTTTTCTCAATATTCACACCCGAGGCCAGAACCTATCACCCGACCCAATAATATGTGTTAAAGCCAATCTTCGAAATCGACGAAGAATGACGTTACGGACGTGATGCTATGCATCTGAAAGGATATTTACTTATATAACCTTTATGTAATTAGTATTTGTAAATAATATAATGATTATTGCCTCTTAATATTAGCCGTATACATACATGTTTCAGGAAAACTATGTATTTGCAATAAATATGAGTATACCGATATTTTTTCCTACTTTGTAAAGAGAAAATTGGAATTTTCAAAACACCATCTAGCAAAATTATATCGGCTAACGATGTCAATTTATGAAATGACTGTAATAAATTTTTATTTAATACTTCCTTAGATTTAAGATTTACGTCGGAAATCAAAAATCAAAATAACTCCGCAAAATAATCCGAAAAGATAGTTTTATTTAAAAAAAATATTTTTTAGAAAATATTTTCTATGGGTACTAATATAATAAAGAGGTAAAGTTTGTGAATTGTGAGTTTGTGTCGTTGTAGGGGGTAATCTCTGGATCTACTGAACCGATTTAAATGAAATTTGATAAGAAAATAGTTTGATACCCTGGAAAGGTGTAACTAATAGGTACATATTTGTATGTCAAAATGAATCCACCTATTTTGGAAGCTTAAGCAAACGTCCTAACAATATTATATGACAATAACTTACATTTAATACATTAATGCCTCGTAGTACTTAGTTGTTTTAACAACATATAACTTTGCATAATAAAACAAGAGTATAGGACCAATATAATTAGATAATATTTTGATGATCAATTTAAAATATGATGTTATTTAATCATTTATAAAAATAATATAAAAAATATATAATTATACTTTTAAATTACATTTTCTTTAATTTTATTTTACGAAAAAACCAAACTCATGTTAATAAAAAGTCTGTATTTTAAAAAAAGTTCAGTATTTTCTGAATATATACACTGTTGCAAACAAACAAAAAAGAAAAATTAATGCTACTTCTTGCTAATTGTAAGAAGGCAATCAAAATTATAGGTGAGATCCACTTATTATTATTGCCTTCCAATCTGACTGACATACAATTAATTATTATTGAGTGCTCATGTGGAATGACACTAGAATGCTACCTAAATTTCCGCCCTGAGACGATATATTGTAAATTAATTAAATTATTCCAATTGATTGACCTATGATGATCAATTATTGTAAGGAGATATGAATGTACATAATATATAGATTATAGAGCACTATAAATTAAGAATATTGGTAGTAAGCGAAAAGGAAAAAGTAGTTTTGATATACCTATAACTTATTATTATTTTTTTATTTTAATTTGTAAGATTGCACATATTTAAAATTATCATGGCCAATAAAATATATTTTTAGGAAATCCGCAAAGTATACTGTCTAAAGAGTCCTAAGGCGAAGACTGAAGCTCGGATTCACCGATAGCACGCACAAGGTGAGGCAACCGCGAAAGGGCAAATCGGAGCAATATAAAACGAGGCACATCTTCGCAAACAGTATTCTGCAAACAACTGAACGAAGAGTGCCTGCCTGTACATACATATACAAAATCATAATATGTATTATCTAAAGGTAAGTGGATTACCCAAAAGACTAAACTAGAATTTTCATGTAACTTTTACAATACATATGACGATTATTTTTCATTTTTCTCTCTAATGTGTCGTTTTCCTATCTCTCTTATGATATTTCATTAATTTATAAATTTTATAATTGATATTATTATTAATTATAATAATAAAAATATATTATATATGTTTCTCAAAATAATAATAATAATGTATCTATGGAAAATTATACGAATTAACAATAATTTAAGTTCGTCTTCATAAGGACACACTTATAGGCATAATTAGGAGTTTTCACGTAAATTACTTTTCTATGATTTTTCTTTGGATACGCATTTCTCTGACTTTGAATTATATAGTTATATCTCCTAGGTTTATTAACTACTATCTGACCCGACAGATCTCGTTCTGTCAAATCAAGTGTGTAACAGGACGGATTAGAAAATGTTATTTTTACCTTTTTCCGGCAATGATGTTTTATTGGCATTTTTTCCAATTTTTCTCTCTCTTCATAAGAATCTTCCTCGGACTTTAGCGAAAATTTGAATAAAAAATAGCCAAATTAACCAAATTTAGCTATTATTTATATTTTATTAACGTTTAACATAGATTTCTCAGAGATGAGATATTTTCCCGCAGTAAAAAGGATCTTATATGTTAACCCGGATATCATTATACCAAATTTCATCAAAATCTATCCAGTGCTTTTCCTCGTGATGCGTTCCCAAACAGACAGACAAAAATTCTAAAAACCATAGATTCGGCCTGTGTGTTGATAATAATGACTTTTCAATAAGATTTTCCAAAAAATGTTTAATATACTCGTAGATACAGATTTGACTCAGAATTTTATTATATGTGTGTATACATATAGATTTAACTGAAAGAATTTTTAACACCTGTACTGAGTGGTAGTATTTATTCTTAAAGTTATAATCTCGTTCAACTTCATTATGGAATATCACGACTTGAACTGCCACTAAACTCATCTCGCGACTATATTAAAGTTAAACGTACGTAACGTGAGTAGTTAGAAGTTAGCCTTTCTTCGCGGATTTCAAACTTCGTAGCTTATTGGCATTTAAAACAGAACTAACTAAGAACTCGAAATGAATATGCCTTTGTATAAATTGAACTAAGATATAATTTTAAGAAATTTCAATTTAATATTACGTTATATAGGAAATAACACTATAATTCCTAGGACGTTAGAATTCTAATGTATTTATATATTCTTATATCATTAATCTTGTCAATATTAATAATTAATTATGTTTTATCTTCATAGATTACTTTAATAATGGCCTTAGTGGCTTTGGGATCATGTGGACGTCTAGAACCACAATATCTACCTCCGAGGCCTGGAGGAGGAGGTAACGCAGGACTGGGAGGATTGGGAGGTATCGGAGGAGCTGGAGGTGGCAACGCAGGACTTGGGGGAGGATCTTTTGGCGGCGGAAGCGGTTTTGGTGGCGGAAGTGGCTTTGGGAGTGGATCGGCCGGAGCAAACATACCCATACTCCGTTACGAGAACGAAAACAATGGGGATGGTACTTACAGATTCAGGTAAGAGTTTTAATAATGAACTAACGACCCGCACTACGTAACCCGCTATTTTTTCAAGAATTTTATAAATTTACCAGAAAAATAACCTGATGTATTATGTATAAACATCACATACACACAAGCACATAATGCTTATATGTTGTCATACCACATAATGTTTATTTTAAGCTTCGGCCCACAAAATATATATTTCTAATAGTAAATAACGGAAGTTCTCATATTAAACTTTTAAAAAATTGGGGATCCCATTTGACATCATTCCATAGTTAGAACATATAAATATCTACTTCGCAGTACTATGCTTACTTATACATATACCCACCAGTTTAGTTTCTGTCAGTCAGTTAATCAATAACGCTACTAAGTTTTGATCAATATTTGATATATTAAACACGAGTTCTCATAATCATTGAGAATATAAACAATATCTTACTGGATATTTTAAAAAAATAAGCCATGTTATGAAAAAGAATATAATGAAATCAGCTTGTAAAATACACATTACACATATTGACGACACGCTTGGCTCAGTTTGTAGCGACCCTACTTGCTGTGCCAGTGGTTGCGGGTTCGAGTCCCGCTGGGGGCATTCATTTGTGTGATGAGCACGAATGTTTATACTCTAGTCATGGGTGTTTATATTTATAATATGTATATATTTAAAGTTATATATGTGTAGTGTATCAACTATCTGGTATCCATAACACAGGCCTCGTAGCTTGCCATGGAACTAGATGGTGCTGTATGTTAATGTAAAAACATATTTATTTATTTAGTAACACAGTAAGATTTCGCGCTAACCGCAAATGAGCTATCGAATTTGAATTTAGCATTTTATAATAGTACTAGCGACTCACCCACGCTTCGCTCGAGTTCGTCCCTTGGTTGATTCCCCATACAAAGTTTCATCCCCATTTTCACCACTTTAAGGGATGATTTCCGGGATAAAAAGTATTCTATGTCTTTTCCAGGGTCTCAAATTATCTTCTTACCTTTCATCTAAATCGGTTCAGTAAATCTAGAGATTACCCCCTACAACGTCACAAACTCACAATTCACAAACTCACAAACTTTACCTATTTATAATATTAGTATAGATTTTATTTTCTTACAGTAGAATATATGCAAAATATATTAGTACTCTAAGTCTTTGTATTTTGTTTTTATCACTTACATAATATTATTCTCAGCAATGAAAGACTAAAACAATGTTAAAGTACCTTTGACTCGGAAGCTTTTTATCAAATATCAAACAATTGCATGGGCCTAACAAGATATTATTAATTTCTGCAACAGTTGAATGATCACAATAGGGCATTGTGCAGTTGTAGTTCAACCATTTGAAAGTCAAATGTTGGGATTGTCTCTCTGCTTGTTAGGCGATCACGCTTCAAGCATTTAACTGACCCAATTAAACTTTACTTGACATTGTGGAAACTAAAATATATTTGATTTCTTTAATTTGTTAGCTGCTTCATTCTGTTAACTCGCCAAAATCATACATTACGTCAATTCTGTCAATATAGAAATAGCTCGTTACCTGCTCTATAATGTCACATGCAGCCACTTCAGAAGCTTGCGGTTTGGTTGCATTATTATGTTGGTGATTAAATAATCGTCTCCCCGTTTTAGTTAAAATTAGTTCTTGTTGCAAAATAGCAATTAATCTTTAAGGAAGTCAGGAGAGTTCTTGCGAAGTAAGAGAAAGTTTTAGTCTGGGGTTGGCCGCTTAAATATGGTAATGTTGCATGCATCTAATCTAAGAGCTGATGTGAAAATATTGGTAAAGAACGGCAACTAATTTTAAGCTGTATCACTAAGAAGAAAGTGTAAAACAATCTTTGAAATAACAAAAGACTTGCATAATTTATAAATATTACATGTAATATATATTTTTATAGCTACGAAACCGGTAACGGCATCTCAGCCCAAGAAAGTGGTGCTCCCCGAGCTCCCGGCCCAGAAGGTCCCGCTGTGACGGCAGAAGGAGCTTTCTCCTACCGTACTCCAGATGGTCAGCAAATCTCTTTGACCTACACAGCTGATGAAAACGGCTTCCATCCCGTTGGCGCCCACCTACCCACTCCCCCACCTATCCCTGAAGCTATCTTACAGTCACTCGAATTCAACAGGCGCAATCCATCATCGTAAGTTATTTGGAATATTTATTTATATTTTCGTATTTAATTTTATCTCAAATTTTATTATTTTTCATCCTAATGTATTTATATCGTAACTAGCTATGCCCGCGGTAGAAAGTATCCTATATGTTGACCCGGATAACCAGCTATCACCATACCAAATTTCATCAGAATCCCTCTAGTGGTTTTTCTGTGATGCGGTAACAGACTGTCTATAAAATTCTAAAAACTACAGATTCGGCCTATGTATCGATAATAATGTTTATGTAAAGATTCGGCTTATAGTTACAGTTTTATTATATGTATAGATATATTTTTGTCTTTTATCGATTCTAAACCTTTCAGGAATCTTAATAGACCGTTAAAAACGTAAAGCTTAAGCCGTTAAATTTATTTTAAAAAACTAACATACGTTCAACTTTAAAATAACGACAAAAGAGCTCCTTAATTCCTGAAAATATGCACTTGCAAAAAGTTAAATAATAACATTGCATCCGCCGCTTCGTGTGCGCAATAAACTTGCAAAATTTAATAAAACTTTATGCAACTATTATATCCACACAAGAATATTTCCAGTCATAAATAAGATTTAAAGTTTTTCTTTTAACTTAGTTAAGTAATATAAAATATGTTGATTTCCGGAACCAAATTTTAAATAAGAACTATTTAACTTCTTTTATCTACCTGCAATTACTTCACATGCTTATTATTTACTCGCAAGTTTATCTTTTTTTGTATTATGTCACTGGAGAAACCCATCATGGGGTCCCTGCCGGCCGTCAATAGACAGGGAAATGTAAAAAAATTCTTATACACTAAAAGCCATCGCGAACCCCTATCGTCAAGGGACGTTATAGTATCGCTTGCATACGCACTACAGTGTAGTTTATTGTTTAGTGGGTTTGGTGGTTTATTAGTATTTAGTGGTTTATTGTTTAGGCAGTGGTTTCTATAGGGTAGTTTGCCTTCACAGAAGGCAAACTACCCTATAGAAACCACTTTAAGGGCCATAATAACGAAATAGACAAATAAGCCTTTTCACTATACAAAATCTCTATCTAAAAGAAAGTTGATCCCATGTTTCTTACGACACACATTTATATTATTGTAGTAAGAATTATAAATTTATTTTGAAATGCTCTTATTAGTGAGGGAGCCTACAACGGTGGGTCAGGAAGCGGCAGTTTCGGTGGCTCAAGTGGAAGCGGATTTGGTTCTGGTGGAAGCGGATTTGGTGGCAGTTCCGGTTCCGGGAATGGAGGCGCAGGAGGTTACCACTACTGATCTCATTGAAATGACGTAACTAAGAAAAGCTACTGAATCGTAATTTGACAGAATGCTCTCTCTCGGCTTACTTATAAAGTAAAAACTCCCGATGTTATACAACCTGAGATACTTCAAAATATACCTTTATAATTTCTTTCTGCTATCTAAGATACGAAATTTCTTTTTTTTTCAAACAATACTTTTTATTATTTCTTTTTATTTCATGATCTATATTTTATTTCACTGTTTTATTGAATGGTCTACTCAATATATATATTTTTTATCTCTAATACATTTAATATTTTGCGTAGGATTTACAGCTGATTAGTATTTCTACGGTCCAGTATCTTTTCTTAGTCCAACATAGAAATTGACCGATGGAAGTAAGCGTGGCTTTGTTATATTTTCGCGATATTATGTGCTTTCGTAACTATAATTAGATAATGGCTACATGTAAGATTCAAGTGTTTCTCATCTCATCATTTTCAGTAATGTTTTATATAAGAGTAGAATAAAGGAGTACGATATGACTCCAAGAGTACTAGGACTGTGATACCACGGAGCAGGCGAGCACTCATTAATTTATTTAAGGCTTGAAATGTATTATATCTATGTAAAAAGGCATGTGAATAAATATCATTGAATATAATTTTGAAGCGTTTTACTGCGACTAAACCAAATAATTTATATTTTTCTAACAAAACTTGTGATTACGTATTATGTAACTAGTATGTAAGGAATAAAAGTGATTCAACAAGCAAGATACATTGTAGTGGCAACCAATTATATATCAATAGTGTGTAATATGATCTTGTAAATAATAATTACACTAGCCGTAGTCACGGGTCTGCCCGTCAAACGTCAAACTCACGCGTTAAGTCCCATAATGTAATTATTATATAACTAGCGACTCACCCTCGCTTCGCTCGGGTTCGTCCCTAGGTACGTTTTAAATTAAAATGGATATAGTATGTTATCGTTAAGAAATAGATATATGCCATCGCGGACTTTTCTGTATATCTATAAAAAAATACACAATGTATGGTGGATACATTATTTTGTTGTATCTCAAAGGGTTCAGGCAGCGCTTTCGTTGAAATCTCCCAGACGGCTTATTTTTTTTGACACCTCCAACAAATATCGTTATATTTTAGCCAATGTATAAAAAACTTAACAAATTATGTATTAAAACCTTCCTCTTAAAATCACTCTATCTATTAAAAAAACCGCATCAATATCCGTTGCGTAGTTTTAAAGATCTAAGCATACATAGGGACAGACAGACAGCAAGAAACGATTTCGTTTTATACTATGTAGTGATTATTATGAAACGCAATATTTTAAAAAGTTATATTATCTTGTAAATAACTATACTTAAAATATCGCCGGGATTGTTTGTCATGTGTTTCTTATGTTTATTGAAAAGTCTATTTATTACCGTGTTAACGCTGGTCAGGTTTCAAACGCAATGATAAACGATAACGCTCCTACCAGATCTCACTGATAGTGACAGGTTACTAATTTAACCTTATGTAATCAATGATAATAATATAATATTGTAACTAGGTCAAAAAATTTCCTAAGTGTGTCATATAAGTAAATTTTCTTTTGAAAGTATTTAGAGGATATTTATCACATTCAAATAGAAATCTACAGTTTTAAGATATGTATTTTTTTATCCCTGTTGTTCTGTAAATTTCTAAGAACTCTTCTCTTTCTTTTCGACAGAGTTAGTTATAATGTTTTCTCGAGAGAATGAAAGATTTTCTTGTAATAAACATACGTAATTTAGTAACACATGTAACTATATATGTATGTAATTTAGTTAAAATCGGTTCAGTAATTTTCACGTGAAACACACACAAACCTGTAGACACCAGACAAACAGACATACACACAACAGGGGTACAGACAAAATTTTTAATAACTATTATTTCGGAGTCTATATACACAATACGTTACAGTTATTGTTTTCAAAAAAATATTTCATGCACAGATTTCGCTAAGTTAATATTTTATTATATATATACTTAGATATGAATAGAATGTTTATTTTTATTTTACAGAAAATAATTTGATTAATGTTTCATTTTACTCATTTAAGTGAATTTAAAGGTTCAACTTAAGCTCTCCGTTTAACGCGTAGGATATTTTCATTTTACTTTGAGCATAGAATATTTTAATTCTTTCAGTTAATTCATTATGATATCCATATAAGAAAATGGTCGAAAGTATGATGCGATCGCCTAAAAATAATTAAGATGTAACAATTTACTCAAGCTGCTGTCGCGAAATCGTTACAAAAAGTAAATTATTCCCAAAAGAACTTTCTCTTAAATATTAAACATCAAAGAAATTGTTCGAGAAGTCCCAATTTTACTTTCATTTTTTATCGTATTAAACATTCACACTTACTACATTATTACACTTTCTGTTTATAGAAGAAACCTAAAACTAAACGAAATGAAAAATTACTGTACATAAAACATGTCTCGAAGACTGCCGACAGAAGTGAAAACTTAAAACTATAAACAAACAGTTTTTTTTTTTGGATATTCAAATTGTCTGATCTTAAATTAAAATTTGTAAATTAAAACTGTTTACATTTATCTAGTTTTGACATCTATCGGCACTCTAGAGTGTTAGCGTTAACACGTTACGTGACCATGTCGATGACGACTTACATGAATTTAATCCCATAGAGTATATTGCTTCATATATACATTTACTCCCTATAACCTGCCTAAAGAAGTTTTCACTTCAAAAATGTTGGAAAAATGTAAATTTATATAACTTTTCTTCAAATTTTTATTAATGACACGACATGCGTATAGGCTTAATTTTAATTAAGTTTTCATATACATATATTTATTGCCAACTCTTAACAAGATTTATTTTGACCGAAAGCAAGGAGATTGAACCCTGTTCTAATATTGGTGTCATAATTTTATATTCACAACATCATGGAAAGTGGAGACCCTATTTGGAGCAAAGAAAAATTAATTCAAATAAATGTCAATAGATGGCACTACTACTATATGTATCGATTTTGTATTTAAGTTTTTGTAAAATTAACAAATTATAATAGATATCTTCCAAAAAGGTATGCTATGATTTAAAAAATATATTAATATGCTATAACGAAATAATGCACCCGTGAATGGTTATCAAAAATCTGAAATTAGATTGTGAATTATAGTGCTTATTCACAGATGGCGCTTTTACTTTTTATGAGTTGTTTACCACGCTTAAAAACTATTTGAAGTCACTGAAATTTGTTTAATTAAACATAGCATGAGTTTTGCAATGGTTTCAAATAAAATATTTCGACAGCTTGCGGATTAACGACCTCTATTATCTATTCACATCAGACAAAGTAGCCCTAAGAATAGCCCGAATTAGCGCTGTCCATTTACTTTTTATGGGTTGGAGCACCTGTACTAGTATCATGTTAAAGTAATATCCTCCTAACCGATTTCGGCCACGTCGGCCAAGCTCATTAATTATAAGATTAGCCATCATAGTGCACAAATATGTACGCAGATACAAGTGCACTCTATTCCTGTCACTCTCAAATTCCGTTGGGACAACAGTTCGAGACGACCAGTGAAAGATCAGGAGCAGGGCCGACGACTTAATTATGTGTTCTCTGAGGCACGTGGTTGAAACACCGCAAACATTTCAACTCCGGGATGTTACTGAGAATTTCTTAATAGAAAGGCCCAATAACTAAACTTGGCTCTGGCTCGACCCAGGACTTGAACCTAGGACTTCCAGATCTGAAACCTTACTTGATAGCCACTAAACTACCGAGGCACCGAGTCATAGTATTGTCATTTGTGATGATACTTTAACTTGAATCACAGATACATGTAGGTAGGTACATTACAGCCGTAACCAAAAAAACTTTTTAACAAAAAAATAAAAACCGACTTCAAACAAAAGCACTAAAAAGAAAAAAATAACTGATTGGTAGTTTTCATTTACTATACATACCTAATCAAATATTTTCGAAGTCGGTGTGCTTTACTTTGTATGGGCTGGCACCGATTTCGAAAATATTTGATTAGGTATGTATTTAATAGGTAGGCTTTAATTACTTAGCCAAGGCACACCGACTTCGAAAATATTTGATTAGGTATGTATAGTAAATGAAAACTACCAATCAGTTATTTTTTTCTTTTTAGTGCTTTTGTTTGAAGTCGGTTTTTATTTTTTTGTTAAAAAGTTTTTATTTTTCCCTTTTTAGTGTAGACAGTAGTAGAAAAGTAAGGATTCTAACGTGTTAGGCTTGTCAAATCAAACAAAATAAGCCCAAACTCAAAGTATCTACTATTAGCCGTTGAAGAGTTCCACCTATCCACCTTCTGGCCTTGCCATCAGATCAGGTCAACAACACCGAACCACTGTACTATCAACGGAAATAGAAATACTTGCAAAGTTTCAAGTCAATATGACAATTAGAAGTAGGTTAAATTCATCATTAGTTGTTTTTCCACCCTTAGGGGTGGTATTTTTTTTTGAAATTTAAATGGGACCAATCTGGAAGTATACCCTTTCAAACGACACAAAAATTGTCCAAATCGGTTAATAAATGACGGAGTTCTGAGGTAACAAACATAAAAAAAAAAAAAAAAAAAAAAACATACAGTCGAATTGAGAACCTCCTCCTTTTTGAAGTCGGTTGAAAAGAATGTAAAATTGTTAAATATAATTAAGTTGAGTATTCAGATTAGTTCTAGAATCTAGGGGTAGTAGTTACTGAATATTATTTTGATTTAATTTTTAATTATTTTTTTTCCTACTAGTTTTTCGTACGCGCTTGTGTGGTAGATGCATCAAGAAGCTACCTCCATTCTGAATATCACTCAAATTCGTCAAGCAAAGTAGATAAAAACACACACTCACTCATTCATAAATCTCATTTATAATAATACCAAAGCTTGATCCGAATAACTAATAAGTATTAAAAACTAAGAAGATGAGACATACTCACAATAATATAGAGGCTTTGTAAATTACACATAAATTACATGTTCTCTGATGATAAACACAAATGAAATAATACTATGTTAGTAGTTAAACTATAGCACACAAACAAGTAATATCTTAAAAGATTAAAAACTTATGAGCGACGCTCAGGGTGGTCGAGGTCTTTGTCAATCAAATCGGGTTGCATATTTTATTAAAAGGAATTAGTAGTAATAATAGTATAGATATAAACTAGTAAAAATGGAAAAATAAAATTTTTTTGACAAAAAATTAAAACCGACTTCCAGGCACTAAAATGTAAAAAATAACTAAACAGAGGTTTTCATTTAGAATAGATATCTAATCAGATATTTACGAAGTCGGTGCCAGCCGATGCAAAGCAAATCTAATATATGTATTTCGATACGTAAAATACATATTTACCTATTAGATATTTATGTCTTAAAATATTGTAGACTGGCACCGACTTCGAAAATATCTAATTAGGTATCTATTCTAAAAAGTTGTTATTTTTCCATTTTTAGTGTAGACGTAATAAGCAGGTAATTTGTAAGAATAAAGTTTTTAATAACATATTTGATTAAGCAATTTATTTAAAAAAAATATTCATTGTTGATTTTTTAAAAAACCGCTCTATCGATTTCGATAAAATTTATATGGGACCATCTGGGAAGTATAATACCCTTTGAAACAACAAAAATTCCATATCGGTTCAGGCGTCTTCGAGTAATCGGTGAACATACATAAAAAAAAAGAAAAAAAAAGATTCCGACGAATTGATAACCTCCTCCTTTTTGGAAGTCGGTTAAAAAGAACTTACTATACATAGTTACTTTTATAAAACTGATATTTATATAAAAAAATATTTATTCAGTATAACTTTATTCACAGTTAAATTGCTGTATAAATAATTCGAATACGTTTGACGATATCACAGTGCATGGTTTCTTGAGGTACGGGACATACAACTCAGTAATAACTGCTGCGGCCGTTGTACGAGCCTTCGTTCCTGTAATGATAACAAAAATCGTAAGTTTTCCTTGAATATGAGAGAAATAAATCGATTTAAAGATAAATATGTTCTTACGCTCTTTCTTGGGCAGTTTTTAATATGAACACAAGTTCTATCTATTTTTTTAACAACAATACTTTGTAGCCAATTTTTGTTATGGCTCATCGATAAAATTTTATTTTGAATGATTAAAAAGTAATTCTATATAACTTTTTATATATTTATAAATCTAACTTTAAAAACAAAAGTAGAAATTCTAAATGTTATTCTCACCCATAAAGTATTTCTATGTAAAATATCGCGTTGTCACCCTTTGAAAGAATGACAAACAAACATTTGTTAATAATATTAGTATTTAATATTAGGTTCTATCTAGGTACTATCTTTACTAATTATTGTGCCAAAATAATTAAGGTCTTTCCATTAAACTTGCTCTACATTCAAAAGCTTCTCTTTTGCATAATATTAAGCTACTATTATCCATTTGCTGCTGTAATGAATGCAGATGTTACTACAATTGCACCCGTAAACTGTGTTTCATAGTAAGACTATTATATTTGTAAGCGGAAATGTTTCAGTTATGCAAATCTTATTTGTTACGTCAAGGTAGAGATGTTCGTTAGAATGGGCGCGCCATGTACCTTAGCCATAATAACTACAATTCTATCCTTTATCCATATAAAATAATAAAATTAAGTAATATATTTTAAATGTAAAAACTTTTTAAGTTTTTATTTGTATATTTTTAGTGTAGACGTAATGAGCAGGTAATTTGTTAGAAGAAGTTCCTAATAACTTGTTCGATTAAACAATTTGCTTAAAAAAATAATTTATTTGCTGATTTAAAAAAAACCGCTCGACCGATTTCGATAAAAATTATATGGAACCACCTGGGGAGTATATACCCTTTGAAACAAAAAAAAATCCAAATCGGTTCAGGCGTCTTCGAGTAATCGGTGAACATACATAAAAAAAGAGAAAAAAAAGATTCCGACGAATTGAGAACCTCCTCCTTTTTTGGGAAGTCGGTTAAAAATTATCTTATTGGATTTCGAAAAAGATGGTTTTATATAAAATATCAAATATTCTCGTAAATGTGAGAAAATATTATGAAATAATATAATTAAATCCACCAGACTCATATATAATTAAGTAGCTTAACACGGCTCAGCTTGCGTATTTTATTTATGAGTAATTTGTCATCTCCTAAGGTATGACAAGGTCCCTAGAATGATATTAGGTAGCCTGTAACCTTTCTCAATAACTCATAGGTACAGTATAGTTACAAAAACTAACTCGTAGTTTTATAATATTGTCAGATCAATCGTAAAGGTTAATTTTTAATTTTCGTAAAATCTTTCCTATAATAACATAGGTATGCATCAATAAGAGATTTACGAAAATCAATCTCAGATTTACAAAGATCAATCTCAAAAGGGTGGCAAAATCCATTTGGTAAAAGACGAGATAGGCTGCTAATATGTTTTAAAAGCATAAAACAGCCATATGACGGACTTAACTACATTAAAAAATATAAAAGAACTTACGACGGATGTTGTCTATTATATTCCAATGAGCGAAGAATAGCTTCCGGGATAGGAGGTGGAGTGGGGAGATGAGAGCCTGTTGGATGGAAGCCATTTTCATCAGCAGTGTATGTCAGAGATATTTGTTGACCATCCGGTGCGCGGTAGGAAAACCCGCCCTCAGCAGTCACAGCTGGACCTTCTGGACCAGCAGCACGAGGAGCACCACTCTCGTGAGCGGATATGCCAGTCGGTGTATCGTAACTGTAACATTTTAAAATATGTGATAATTTAAGTATTTATTAATAATATGAAAATAGGATATTAGTTTCATATACGGAGTTTTTGGTTGAAGAATAAGAGTTAATGGAAACAAAGACTAGCTTTTTACTTTTTTATTTCAATTTTCATTTGAAGAACCTTAAAAATGCTATACATCATAATCAGATTTTCTTAATAGTAAAGAAAGTTTTTTATATTTCGTTCGTATTTCGTTGTTTATATAAAGCTTTTAATTGAAAGACCTGTCTAAATTTATTTTATAACGAGCTTTTCGACATTCAATTGATAAGTTGTTCAACTTTACGTAAGCTATGCACGGTATGTCCTCGCTCGGTATCGCCAATATACTTTTATATTAAATTGTACAGTACTATACTAAAGAACAATAGGTATTCATATTATAAAAGAATATATAGTTTATTTTCCGCGGCTCCACCAGCGTTCAAACGATCATTAACCAAACGGTTTTACATATTAGCATATACTAAATCATCATGCACACAAATTTGAAAAAAAATGGCTAAGGTTAGCAATGCCACAAAGATTCCTCTCGGTTCCTCGATCTCAAATTTAATTTAATAATATTGCGTTTTTCGTTTTAACACAAATATATTTTATACTAGATCTATACTTCTACACTAATATTATAAATAGGAAAGGTATGTTTATTTATCATTTATATTGGACGATAAACACTTAAACCGCTGAACAAAATTTTAATAATTCTATTACTATGGCATAGATAGCTATTGGTTAAGTAATATTAAGCTATATTTAACTAATATTAATTTCTCGTGAAGCGAAGATGAGTGGTTAGTTGATTATATTTTTCTGGCCGAAATGATTTTCAAATGAAAATGTTTGTAATTTTTATTCTAATCTTCAAATATAAAAATTGGATAAGTGAGAGTTTTGTGTGCAAGTAAAATTATGTCTTTACAAATAAGGTAAATGTTTCTACTATTTTTTATCAAACCTCATATTCATTTTACCCGTGTTATATGATTCTAAATTCGTAAACATTGATATTTGGTCGCCCACTTCCTTCTGCTTTTTATAAAATGGCGTCAAAATCTGAAAATTTTGTGAAACAAGAACTGCCGAAGTACTCTTAACGAAAATTACTTTGTAGAATATATGATAAGTAGTTTTTGTGATATGAAATATTTTCAGCCACTTTGTCAGTTTAGGAACGGCAAAATTATCTTTGTTTTCAGTGAAATGTTAAAAAATGGTATGAAACACAATTGTACTTTTCCGACCGATATTTTAAAGACCACAGACAGTTTTATTTATACTCTTAAACTTGATTAGTCTTAAGCTGGAAGTCTATTAATATTCGGTAGATTAATTTCGGTTTCATTACAATTTTATTATATGTAATATGTACATATTATATGTTGTTGTATTATATAATATGTTGAAAAGTATCAGTCAATGTTTCGTTATATGTTGGTATAAAAAAATAATAAAGAAATCAACAAGTATATAATGAAAGAGAAATAAAAGTAAATATAAATCATAACTAAAGATCCTAGTGGTTGCATAATGTAACGCAATTTCAAAATAAAAAGCCCTATAATATTTTGCTACTCATTGATTATACTCGTATGTCTTAGAGACATGGAGAAAATATGAAGCCTTATGTCCCTGTTTTACACAGGTTTTGATTTCTAAAATTTGATCAATAAAAAACATATTTTGAAGTTTAATTATTGAATTGTCTCCAAATAGATTATAAGACTAATTCAAAAACCGCGGCACTCCTTGATATAGTAGGTCATAAATAGTTATTTCTTAAATCACCTGAAGCGGTAAGTTCCATCGCCGTTGTTGACATTCTCGAAATGGAAAGGTGCACTGTTGCCTCCACCATATCCTTGCACCAAGTGGTCCAGTCTAGCGCCGCATGCTACGACTGCTATAGATACTAAGATGATCTGAAGTGTACAAAAAATGAAATCAATGACAGGCAAATAAAATATAAGCTAATAAATATTTTTAAAAAAAGTACATCATAATATGTTTATCTAGTTATTGCTATAATTTAAATTTTATACAAGCAAAAATCTATTAATAGTTAATAAGAAAATGCAAATATCTCATATAATATTTAGGAAAAATTGTGTAAAACAATATGTTTATTGCTATTTACATATTTATTACTATTTTAACATATATAATAAAGGAATAAGATCGACACCTTAACCCTTACATTTATATCAAAGTTATGTATCTACTGATAGTACTCATTTATCGCCCAATTGCTACTGTCGTTGAAGCAACTACATTTAATAGCTTACCAGTTTGGACATAATATTTTTTGTTTTCTGCCTGTTAGTCGATTACACTTTGAACTCTGCCGATGGAATACAGTCTTCAGGGATCTTCACGTTTTATATCTGTTGAATATGCCCTTTCGGCAGGTTGCCTCACCTTGTGTGCATTGTTGAACTGTTATGGAATGCTATGGCCCAAACTATAAGATGTTACAATACTGTATGTCACTTTAATCACACTTAATGGTTTCTCCTTTAAATGGCTGAATTGACCGTAAAAATACGTAGAGAAATGACTTAAAATAAGTTGAATATTACTTCCAAAAACCAAAATTATTCAAAATTTGACATAAAAAAAATAAGAATTATTACTTAAAGTTTTTATGTTAGTAAAGACAAATATCTTTTAATGTTTTGGGTCAACTTACAACTCGGAATGACAGAAAATGTCTATAAAAAGACCTAAATTACTTAAAAATATAATTAATATGTGACAGTGAAATTAATATTTAAAGCAAATAATAATATAATAAAATGTGTAAAAAAACTACTTTTATTATTTATTTTTTATTATGTGTATATATTTGAGACTTGGAATGATTAACATAATGGTCTCCTTTATTCATTCTTTAAATCAAAGTGTACAGAGTCGAAGACATATATTAGTATGTTTCTAATAAATATTTTATATTATGTGCATATAAAAATATGTTAATTTGCGTCATATCGAAATTACTGTGGTCAAAAGAGATTTACTTTAGATAGCAAATTAATAGTTGAAAAATATTAAAATCTAAAAATGAAAAAAAAAGTTTCCGCTACCTCCTATGACTAAATCAATTTTTCATAGGGTGTTCGAGATGCCCCGCCGCGCTCTATCGCCACGCCTACAGCACAAGGCTAGTATACAATGTAAGCTATCAAACGAACACTATCTTCATTTGTTAAAACAATTATGGAACCAGTTCCACTATATAAGTATAAAAAAAGTCGCACTATATAAAGCTTATATATAAATTACACAATTATTTCAAATTAGTGATCGCCCCATAGTCACTAATTTGAAATAATTGATACCGATCATAATTCATTAAGTTTGTTCTTATGTCAAGCCTGAAATCTTCTTCAGGAAAAGGCTATAAATGCAAAAAGGCTTTTACAAATCGGACTCGTAGTTCCAGAGATTAGCACGTCCAAGCAAATAAACTTTTCAACTTTATATATCAGTATAATATTGATGAAAGCTATCAAACATTATATTAGTTACTTACTATACAAGGTTTATATAGTTTGACGACACGTTTGTCTCAGTTCGTAGTGACCCTACTTGCTGTGCCAGCGGTCACGGGTTCGAGTCCCGGTGGGGGTATTCATTTCTGTGATGAGCACGATTGTTTGTACACCACTCATGTTTACATTTATAATATGTATGTTTATATTTTTATTCCATTTGCTGTAGAAATCCTTGGCCCATGGAGTCAAAGTGCTATGCACTTTTTACAAGACATCAAGAGTAACCTATCTGTGTACTTAATTTTATCCAAATCTGTACAGCCATTTCAACGTGAAAGAGCACAACAACACAAGACATACAAACTTTTGCATTTATGATATGTAGTAGTGTTATATGTTTATGTATAAAAACAAAGACAACAGCTGTTCTAGCTCTACTATACTTTGTGTTAATCAAACTAATGCCATGGTGAATTAGTAATGATTTATAAATAAGGAACTTACATTGCATAACTGGAACACGTGCGAGCATTGATAATGTCACACAATAAATTATGTTTGTTATGGACTTTGATAAATGCTCAGCCCTGATCTAGGGTACGGTGAGATAGTGGTGCCTTCTGAGAAAATTTATCTTATTTTCCTATATAAATAATAGTTTTAGTATATAATACCAAACATGGACTGGATCATAATTTCGAAATTGCAGTACTATGTATAATAATATTAAATTTTTGAAGTTATAGTACTTTTTTTGGGACGTTTGGGAAAAAATATTAGAGTAAAATTTTTACGATGCGCGCGCACACCGACAGCCAAAAAGCGACATGATGAAGGTAGCTGCATTCCTTTAACAAACAGAGAGTCGTGACATATGGCATGAAATCTTAAGCTATTTTTGTTCTGTTACACCAAAGAAGTATAACTTCTTACGTTCGTACAATAAGTGCACACACACGTTTTAATTTTTTTATTTAATGTTAAATTTAATTAGGCTAAAATTTAAATATTGTCTCAAACTGATAGCTAAAAATAATTTTAAGTCAAAAATCTAAGTTAAAAGCAAGCTTGGTGCCTAAATATACTTGTATAATATATTAAGCTCCGTGATGCTAAACGAAAAGGCTTTTGTTTTGAAAAATAAATTACCTATCATTTAAATACAATATTCGTTATTCTACTATATAAAACCCTTATTTTACAAAATATTGCAAATGTACAAACTACTAACAAAGTAAATACTTACGCAGCAGAAATATGTAGCGTTCATTTCCTATGTAAACGTAACATTGTCTTGACGACATTTATGCCCTTTTATATGACGTATCGTAGCACGCACAAACAACGTTTTAATATGGAAATTAAAAACTTTATAAAATGTACATAGGTATAACTAAAGACGTAAATAAAAAACTTTAGTCTTTATATTTTAAATAAGGCATCAACCTATATACATGTATAAAACTTTCTCCGCTGCAGTAATCTAACAAACAATTTGTTTTCTTGCTAAGTATTAAACCATTAATCTGCATTAGCAATGTACTGTAAAAGTGAATTATACCCAAAGAACTCTATGCATTATAATTTATCTTAAAGGACAGAGTGACACCTCATGGGAACTGACATTTCAGTAAATAACAAAACGACACCCACTAAGAGACCACCGACTAATTTGCACTGGAGTTTAAAGCTTAACATTCAATAATAACTAATATACTAATACTATACACAAAATATATTGACTATTGAAATATAGTAATAATAGACTGGCAACGACGTTTGGCTTCACTTACGTTAGTAGTTTAATCACGTAGACTTAACCCTAGGGCTTAGAGCTAAAACAGTGCTTTTAGATCAACAAGTTGATTGTAATGATTAGATGTTGAAAAGCATATGGCGTTTAGACTACGTAGCGTATCCTAATATTAGCATTATCAAATATACAAATACTTATACTAATCCTTTACAACTATGTAATAAGTAGTTGTAAAATATTAATAAATAATTAAAATCTTACTAATATTAAAAAACTAGCGACTCACCCTCAAGTTTAGATGTATGCATGTTTGTTACTCAATCACTCAATAACGCCAGATCGGCTGAACGGATCTGGATATTTGGCACACAGATAGAGTATAGTCTGGAATAGCATATACGCTACTTTTTATCCTAGAAAAATGTACGGTTCCCGTGGGGTAGATATGTTTATTTTTTTCCTAACGAACCAGACTGAACCCGAGCGTAGCGAGGGTGAGCCGCTAGTAAAGTTAGAAAAAATACAAAATGACAGACACACTTTTTATGGCAAATAACTTGTATGTATAGATCAAATAAGAGGGAAAGCGAAAAACTATGTAATTATTTAAAATATTTCATACGATGCAATGTACTATTTTGAGTTTTGAAAATAAGATATTTTCAAAGTTTTAACCATCTGCTTAGAGTAATTATTAATTATTTTTAATGCATTTTTTTATTTATTTTCATTTTTAATTAGTAGTGATAATTTTTTTTTTTCTCAACCTTGATGACGTACCTTACGTCTGGACGAATTTTGTCAACAAAATGTCCAAATATTATTAAAAATATATCAAATTGGGCTTTAAATGAAGTTAACAAATATCAACTAAATTCTTTTAAAAGTATTATTATCTTCTTTATTATATGAAATACACAAAACAGTCAATATTGCCTTTAATATGATCTTTAACCACATCGCACTACTCACGCGGAAGATACCATTCGTATAAGATTACTGTTTGTTTTTGCAATAAAGCATTTATAGAAATATTCCTTGAATGTTATGTTCTCTAAATTCTAAAATATAATCGCCTTTGGCACGGATAACGCATAAATGTTATTAGGAATTCAGCTCTCGATTGACTTCGCAAGTATTTGCGGCCCGCTAGAGGTAAACGTTCCGAAGGCAATAGTTTTTTGAACCTTTGTAGGACAGTTGCTGTTATTGTAGGATTATATTTATTCTATTCTTTCCTCTTACTTTTAAATATGAAAAAATGAAAAGAATGAAACAAATAAAAATGATTTATTCAGTATCAAAATACAGGGTTGAGAAACACGTAGTAAGTTTAAGCATATGCCCATGTTAAAAGGCTTTACGTGGTATGTAAGTACTTATGCAAGTATATTTAAAAATACCCACTAAAACTGTTATTTTATTAGTGTAATCTAATATAATCCAAAACTATACTTTTTTTCTTTACTTTATTTAGTTTTTATATACAAAACTAGACGTTACGCTACGTTTTAACGTTTAGCTCAGAGATCAAATATTTTCCCGCATTAAAAAATATCCTATATGTTGACCCGGATAACCAACTATCATCATAATAAATTTCATAAAATCTGTCCAGTGATTATCCGTGATGTCGTCACAGACAGACAGGCAGACATACGGACAGACAAAAATTCTAAAAACTATAAATTGAGCCTCTGTATCAATGATAATGTATAGTCATTCGATAAGATTTTCCAAATGTACAGATTCGGCTTAGTTAGAATTTTAATATATGTATAGATTTCAATATTGCATGTTAAAGTACCTATTTAAAAGAAACTATATCAAGCAATGGTAAATATGAAAAGAAAAAGTAGATTGATCTTGAGACCTTGTGCACATTTTGTTAAAATGTACTATATTAGCACAAACAACACGTGTATTTTAGATGTTTAACAGCGCAATAATAGTTTTTCCGTAGTATGGAAATCACATTTGCATATAGTACATTACTGTGCAATGCTTTGAACACAAATGAATTATTTTCTTGGAAGTAAACAAGTTTTTCCTTTATTAATATATATATAAATATATATATATATATATATATATATATATATATATACATATATCTGTATTTTCAAATGAATTACTTTATTTATTATTCTTTGATGTTCTATCCGGCATTTTGCCAAATCAATATCATCGAATAAATTAGGTTTATCAGTGATGTACCAATTATACGTTTTACATCGAACATTTAAAAAACAGTGACAATATAGTATATATTAGGTGAAGTGCAGCTCAGAAAAATAAATCAGATTAGATCTATCCTACATAAATAGTGTTAGGATTTTCCATAAAGTTTGCTGAGGAATAATTTTAATTATAGATAATTTAGTTATACCTACAAATATGTAAGCAATAGTTGACTGAATTCTTGTAAAAACAACATTTTTTAGCTTGAATATTTATGGAGTTCACGTTCATTCAGTCATTTTTTAATGGACTCTTTTAAACTTTTTTTTATACTCGTATTTTATAATTAATATTGATTCTGATGAGAAAAAAATTTCTCGAAGCTTAGAATTCTATTCCAAATTATTATTTTCTTTCTTAAAGGTACAACACCTCTATCTTTTTTTCTCCTAAAAACTCAAAATTATTTTATGTAAATGAAAAAAACATGATATCAATGTGTTTTAATATAAAATATGAGTACTTTTATACAGCACTATTGCAAAACGTATGTAGCAGCCACAATGGCGGCTTTGGAAGTTTTGAAGATCAAACGATCGAAATTGATGATCGATTTAAATTGATATTGATGTGTACGTATCTCCATGCGTTACTTATTGCGCCTTAACATAAATTATATGTACATCATTATATATCGTTAATCAAAAAAGACTATTTTATCTTAAAAGTAAACAATGATACTGTAGCAAATGCTGCAAGATTAATTAATTTCAATAACCTAAATATATTTCATATTAAGTTTATATTTTTTATATTATTCAACTTTAATAAGTTTTATTTGATTTTATTGGCTGAATAACGATTTACTTAAGTTCAACATATATATACCTATAGATAAAAAATAATTATTCATAAATATGGCCTAAGAGCCTGTGAACGCCAGACCTTCGTCATTTTATAAAAGCTGAAAAAACGTCAGCGCATGCTCGCAACACAGATAAGAACGATGGACCATTATGAAGTTCAGGCTATGGTGGCTTTGGCAGGTACACGGTACTAAAGGTGTGTAAAATACCGAACTAAATTCGTCAAATAATAAAGTGTGATTTTTTGGTACTACCTTCAGAATATTATTAAAATCACGCCATTCAATGCCAGACACTTAACATCGTGGCTAACCCTTGCCAGACACCCTTTTCATGAAATCATAATTCTACTTACGTTATAGTATAAAATCTGATTTTTATATATAATACTTAGGTAATAATTAGATGATTTATAAGACTGCTAGCATAGCAATTATTACACACCATCAAAAATAAAGTCAATTCTTAGCGCTTCAAATTTGGTGACCATTTGCAACATTTTCTTAGAAATGCCTCTCAACTCGTTTGGAACATTTTTCATTTTGGGAGCATGCGTTGATAAACTTTCAGCCTATATAAAATGACGAAGGTCTGGCGTTCAAGGGCTCTTCCTCTAATAGGCTTTGGCACCAAAAGGGAAAAACGTTTGTATTGTGATAAAATTTAATTATTTTAAACATATTGTTCGTTATTAATTTATATTAAATTCAGTAATATATTTTTTCCTGATACGAGTATTGTAATCGGCAGTGTAATAGAAAGTTTACAGGTTAATAATACGAGTATGTATTAAATTCTCGCGGTAATGGCTAAAATGGAAGTAGCTGATATTCTAGATTAACATATAAGCTACTTATGATCAAAGCCTGTAGTTAAAAATCCTGACAAAGAGTAAGGTAGCCGTAATGGATATTAGCTGTTTTATAATAAATACCATTTTCACCGTTTTCCTGCTATAAATGCAATATTGTTACTGATGCAAAATAAACAAATTAATTATACTGACTTTGCGTTGCAATAATAAAAGCTGCTTCAGAAATATTAGTAAATTACTTTTATAGGTTTCTTTCCTTTTTTTAGCACATTAAATTAAAAGATTTTTTAAATGTTTTTTTTTTAACTATTAATTTATTTATCTAGTTGTTTAGTTAACAAGTCGTGATATTTAAAAGTCACTGTGTGGGTGCTATTTAAGTCAACTAAATCATAATTACGTTGCGCGTATACAAAATTTCGTGTCTGAACTGTTAACCGTTGAGAAGTTACTTCATCTGGAGTCAATCCTAGATGAAGAATCAGATCATAATTATCATAAAAAGTCTTCATCATCAGACTTAACCAACGTATATTTCAACTCTGAACGATAAAAGGAAGTGGTTCTGCTTCAGCTTGCAAGATTTGATCCATAAAAACAAACCCACTAACAAACATTGCAAGTTAAATAAAAGCTTGACAAAATAGTAGAAATATAATCAATTATAAAATATTAAAAATACTTATTGGCAGATTTTCTTTCTAATCTTGACAGCGTTAAGTTTTGTTTAATTTAGTATACGCTCAGTCTATCTTATTTCCTTTATCACATGGCTAGGCTCAGGCCTAGGTTAGCGAGTGTAGTGTATCGATATGTACGTGGTGGCTGAAGTTATATGAGGAGTCCAAACAGAACTATGCCATAATTTGCTCCAGGCTTTAATGTGGATCTAATATACAATTCTGGAGAAAAACGAGCTTACGGACAAAATCCGAGTATCAATGGTAGCGTTGTAAATTTCAACACATTATGTCTCTACAATTATATTTAAATTAATTTAATAATGCTAACAATAAAATTATTAATATGTACTAATGCTTCAATCAGGGATTCCATTTTCGTGTATACCAATTACTATGATATTAAGCCCCTTTGACCCATAACGCCCTAATGAGCGATGTATTTGGGGTTGTCAACAACAAATTAATTAAGTGTGACGTACACAAATTGAGTTTCTCTTTGATCGACCTCATACATTAAAATCAAAATCGCGTACATTCGCTAAAACTAATATTTTGATAGGTATTACTCAACGGGTAAATAATCTGCCGACACGCTGTCCAGACACCAGACGCCTTCATATGTACGGTTCGAAAAAAAAGCCAAATCACAATAAGTTTTATGATATAACTAGCGGCTCACCCTCGCTTCGCTCGGGTTCGTCTCTAGTAAAGCACAAACAGATCTAGCCCACAGGAACCGTTCATTTTTCCGGGATGAAAAGTAACCTGTTGTTTGACCGGCAATATGAGGTATCAGCATGCCAAATTTTACTAAATTAGGTGCATAAGTTGTTATGTACTAAGCTGTATAAGTTGTTATAGTTTTTTAACTATTCCACGGGAACTCTTTTATTTTCCGGGATCAAAAGTACCTAAGATGTTGCCCGCAGATATAAGGTACCACCATGCAAAATTTCATTTAAATCGGTCCAATAGATTCGGAGATTAGCTCGTACAAACAGGAAAACAGACAAACAACTCGCTCGGGTTCGTCCATACCTACGAATATGTTGTATTATCTCTTTAACCATTTGTCCAAATTATATGCACTAAAAGAGAAAAGTCTTTTGTTTTAAACATTTTAGACGATAAATTTAGTAATTTTGATAAGAATTCATAATTGTTGATAATATGACCAATAAACATGACCTACCGATTTAAATAATTTTTTTAACTACCACGAAAAAGCCTTGTCATTCTTCGGGTTAATATATAGCCTATGACACTCAGAAAGAACGTGGCTTTCTATTGGTAAAAGAATTTTGAAAATCGGTTCAGTAGATCCAGAGATTACCCCCTACAACGTCACAAACTCACAAACTCACAAGATCACAAACTTTACCTCTTTATAATAATATTAGTATAGATTAGCATTGTCCTGCCCACAGCTCCGCCCACGTTCAGATGACCAAAAACCAAATTCTTAGAATTTTCATATTAGTATACTCTTACATTGAAGTTTTGTATTTTTTCTCAGAAATGAGACATTTTCCCGAGGTAAAAGGTAAAAGTTGACCCAGATAACCAGCTGTCACCATACCAAATTTCATCGAAATCCCTCTAGTAGTTTTTCTGTGATGCGGTAACAGACAGACAGACAGACCGACAGACAGACAGACAATAATTCTAAAAACTATAGATTCGGCCCCTGTATCGATAATAATGTTTATTTCAATAAAACTTTCCAAAAAATATTTAATGTACAGATTCGTCTTAGTTACAATATCATTTATGTATAATAAACATCTCGAATGAGTATTTTATAAACATCTCGAGATTTATAATTGTTTCAATTTATCTTATTGGATTCTCCAGTAAAATATATGTGTATGTTGAATCGGCTGAGCATAAGATTTGCCGACCATACGAGATGCTACAGTTATCAGTTCTTGGAAAAAGAACACAATACAGCTTGCGCCTTGTTAAAAACAAATCATAAATCGCTCCGATGTTAAAGAGCACGTACTATGTTAAAATTACGTTTACGAGTACAGTTACTTTAAAGTAACAATTATTACTGTTAGCACACATTTGTAAAAGAAATACAAATAAAAGTTATTATTGAAGATATTTGCATATGATTCAAATTTCATGGTAAAGTGGCTATTAGTAAGATATATGTGTATACTTCTTTTCCTATAACTAAATCTACACTAATATTATAAAGAGGAAAGATTTGTATTTTTGTATGTTTGTAACGAATAAACTCAAAAACTACTGGACCTATTTAGATGAAATTTGGTAAGAATATAGTTTGAGATCCTGGAAATGACATAGGATAGTTTTTATCCCGGAAATCATGATGAAAATGAGAATGAAAGTTTGTATGTGAAATCAAACTAGGGACGAACCTGAGCGAAGCGAGGGTGAGTCGCTAGTGTTCTATAAAATTATATTAATATTTTTATAATATTTTATGGATTACTTTAGTTTGTATTTTTAATCTTACTAATATTATAAATGTGAAACTTTACATGTTTGAATGGATGTTTGTTACTCACGCCAGAAAGGCTAAACAGATCTGAATGAAATTTGGCACAGAGACAGATTATAGTCTGGAATAGCACGTAGGCTATTCTAGACTATAATTTATTTTTTCGGCTTTTTATCCCGAATAAATGTACGGTTCCCGTGGGATAGATGTGTTTTTCTTTTCCTTAAGGGGAACCCCAGCGAAGCTAGGGGTGAGCTGCTAGTAAAATATATTACAAAATTTAGTAACCGTCTAAAGACTACTAGTTATGTTTATTAGTCTTAGTTATATTTTGACAGCAGATTTATTGGCTAAAAGTTCGTTTCGTGCTTAAGTAAGTACCTTTGTGTGAAATATGTAATTAACAATGTACCGATGTTTAATTACATACCATTTTCTTTATTTTATTTTGTAAATTTGTTTTAATGTTATTTTATTTATTATTTAACAATACTTATAAATTGTAAACCTAATTATTTGGAAGGTATGCGTTGTACACACTCGTATAATTGAAGGCAATATGTTAAGAGCTAAAACCGAGTTATAAGACCTCACAAAATCCGTTAGGCATATTTTCCGTATGTATTTACTTCATGACTCATATTGTGCTTGTGTAACTGTTTATCAATATATTTATTATGAATGTTTACATTATTATTGGTGATCCTAGATAGTTTTTTGCAATTTGACATTGATTGCGTCTTTTGGTTTTATGGTTTGTCCTTCTCAAGAAACAACGAAGCAATGAATAATATTTCTTTTTTTGATGGAAATAGTTTATGGACCGAAGAGAAGAGGGGCATAGTATTTTTAACCCTATAGTACTTACATAAATGAAGCTCACTTAGTATCTAGTAAACTACGACGAGTGAGTTTTCCAAACACTTCTAATATTCACATTAATATTTAAAAACAAATGATTACACATGCAACTTATACATACTAACCTCAAACGAAATACGCCAGTATTAAGAGATCACCCGGTATTACCTCTATATCTATAACGCACAAACGGTCTTCCGCGCGCGTATCATCGTATCATAAAGATTAATGGCACAACTTTTGGCCGGCCTCCAGTTAAACAATCAGACGTTTTAAACCATACAAACGCGAATGAAATTTATGGTACTTATTACCAGCTTTTTAATATTTAGCTCTTATTTCATTTAATGTATAAACCATTATCCGTATGTTGTATATATTCTGTTAACTTATATATGAGGTAGATGCGATCAAGTTCTTACGTGAGAATTCTAACAGCCAGTATCTATTCACGACGATCTTGTACCACTGTTACTCTTTGAACTACAGTAGCAATACCTATTTCGTGTATTATTCCACTGTATCAAACGAACTTTTATATATTTTGTTAGTAATTTAGATATATTCCTTGTTTTTTTTCTGCAAGGAATTTAAGTTTTATAAAAAATTGCTAATCTCTGTACTGGTTTTTAAGCATTTACTATATTAAAATGTGTATGAATAAAAACTTTTTAAAAATAAATAAAAATCGACTTCCAAGCACGAAAAAGTAAAAAATATTAAACGGGAGTTTTCATTTAGAATAGATACCTAATCAGATATTTTCGAAGTCAGTGTGCTTGATTTGTATCGGCTGGCAGTCACTCTCCAGCCAGCAGTAAGTCACTATCTAGCCCTCCAACTATCTCCACACAAAAAATCACGTGAAAGAAGGACAAACAGACAAACAGACAAACAAACAAACAAACAAACAAACAAACAAACAAACAAACAAACAACAAACAAACAAACAAACAAAAAAACAAACAAACAAACAAACAAACAAACAAACAAACAAACAAACAAACAACAAACAAACAAACAAACAAAAAAACAAACAAACAAACAAACAAACAAACAAACAAACAAACAAACAAACAAACAAACAAACAAACAAACAAACAAACAAACAAACAAACAAACAAACACGCACACTTTTACATTAATAATATTAGTATGGATAGTAAATTCGAATGTTAATAACAGTGTGCACAATATATAAAATGTTGCATAATACCTACGAAAATTTCGATATAACATATATGTAATATATTTCTTTTTGTTTGTACCTAATTAAAATTCGTGTGATTAAAACTTTATACTAATATAAAAAATACAGAAAAATGAATCAGTTCAGTTCATATTTCTCCTCTGTTTGCGTTTAGTAGCTATTGACGAGCTTTAGGGTTACCGATAAAAATAATTTGGAAAAAGTTTTTCTTTTCCTATATAGACAGGTAAAATTTATACATATGTTTTCTTCAAACTTTCAATAATATTTTAGTCTTATTTCGATTACTAGACGAAAACTAATACTAAAAGATCTTTTAAAACTTTATACCTACTAAAAATAAATAGGTAATAGGTATTCTTCAATCCCATTGGTTGAATTTATGTAGGAAAATAATAATTCTAATATGATTTAAATGCTTCATTCAATTGAAATTAGTCTCTCAGGAAGTGATGTATTGTTTATAAAAAAAAAACTTGTTTTTCATAACAAAAGCTATAAAGCTATATAGAGCTATAAAGTATGTTTTACAAGAAACAGTAGTTTTTAAATAAGAATAATACTGGCTTAATCATATTATCAGCGTGAAAGTGTGTTTGATGGTACATTGGTGGCCTTCTCTCAAGCAGCTCCGAACAATGAGATCGACGTGATTATTTGTATAGAGATGGCTTTTGTCCTGGAGAGTAGCATAGATTATTTCATATCACGCTATATCAATGTTTACCTTACTCTTCTTAAGTCTGCCTTAAAATATAAATAAGAGCGAGTGTTCTACTTATTTATATTTATAAGCGAGATCCTGTCTGCAGAGTTCCTGTATGTATTTCTTGCATCACAGCCATTAAAACTGTTATCTATAAGAGTACTAAAATGAAAACGTGTATACTTTAATACTTTCCGGTAAGATGAGCTTTATAGCGGTTGTAGGTTGAAAGCCGAATGAGCCCGTGACATTGTCAAGGCCGTCGGCGCCTGCGCTGCCTCGCTCTGCGCTACGCAGCATATCCACGTGCTGCACACTAGGGGTTTTTTAAACTTCAAAATATTTTTTTTCTGATTTTGGTACAATTTCACATTTTTTGAATTTAATCCCTCCACGACCGCGGATACGCCGGCGTGTCAGTTAATTATAGATTTTTTAGAAATTTAATTGATTTCTTAGAAATTTACCAGGAGGTGTTAGTAACACAAGGTAATCAATAATAAATTAAATAATAACATTAGTATATTATTACACAAATATTGATAAAAAAAATCCTCACAAGTACTTAACAAATTACTATTTTAATATTTTTGGTATGTTGATTGGAGTTAACTAGTAGCTAAAGTTACGCAAAGTAGAGAGAGTTTGCTAGAAATATCCATTGTACGGATTTAAGTAAAAAAAATTAAAAATGGTCATGTAGGCAATTTTTTACTTCCTATTTATTCCCTTAATTAATTATCTTAATTATTTACATAAAACAGTTTTGATATTAAACTAAAATCTATAATATATCTTAAAATTTTAACCTGACTAATATTAATAAAATCCCTGAAGTTCAAAATTCATTTATTACATATAAAATAAAAATTAATTATTAATAATAGCAGTAATTTAATAAATAGTTTTTTTTTTAAATTATATAATAGACTTTGTACTTAAAACTCCCTCGTGTAATCGCACAGTGCAGTCAACGTTGCATAAGAGGACGAATGCGTTGCGCAAACAGCGTCCGGGTATCGTAACGGTGCGCAGACAATCCGGAATGCCGCCGATTTGATGCGTCCACGTCGCCTTGCCTCTTGCCTCATCTACTACTTATTAGGCCACTTACCATTTACTACCCGACAAGTGAAGAAATTATAGACATTTCTGGAATATTAAAAGGCTTTCGTCGTGTCTCGTTTTATCTATGAATTAGAATCTTCTCTTTAGTTTATCCACAGATTGTACGCATATTTAGTTTATCATAACTTGTATGTGGCTTACAATGCACTTTAAATACTTAGATACTTTATATCATTAACATTAACATTTAAGTTTAATTTCTTTTAACTATAAAAGTGTGCAAGTTAAACTATTAATATAAATAAAATTTTGTTACAATTTTAACTTTCGCCCGTGGTTACACTTGTGTGAAAGTACGGTTAAAATAGCTCTAAGATACATAGGGCGTAGTCTCATTCGAAAACTTTATCCGCCAGCAATATCTTCGTTAACATCAATTCAGGTGTTCCAGAGATTAGCGGCTACAAATTGATGAACAGACAACTCTTTAGGTCATGTCAATCTTATAAAATACTTTGAAATCTCAGGTATACACTTTAATTTTATTTATACAAATAAATTAAATATAAAAATGGCTTTTTGAATAGCTGTCAAGTGTTTTCTAATGATACTTATACCGTAGTTTTAATTAAAGAGTTGTTCCATTTCAACTGCCTTTAATTTGGCAGTAGACAAACAAAAAGTCCGCTGCCAACTTACCACTACATGAAACTGCTAACGTTACAGACGTAGGGCTATTGTATACTAACGGATAATTTGCGGTTTCAGTACATTGTTCATTAGATACACTGTGAAATCACCTTGATTTGTAAATTACTTTCGTTAGCATATTCGTCCCAATAACAATATATTTTTGTATTTATGTACATATATAAATATAGTTCTTAATATAGCAATATTATATATATACATATATATATAGAATGAACATATCACGTACTATGCATTAAATCGGATTATTATCCTAAGTAGCCACTTTTTTTAACGTTGAGAAATGCATTTATGCATACCAACTTTATACATACGGGTGTTTATGTGAGAATCACTGGCTAGAAAAACCTTTCCCGTCTTAAAGGGACACCGCTAGATCGCTTATGCATTCAACCACGACGCCCCTGCAACGGCAGGCCAGTCAAAGCAGTCCATAACAAAATAGGGGTTGCCAATTGCCATAGTCAACTCTGCTATCAAAGAAGTACCAGGAACAACCCACATGGTACACTATCCACCGAGGTATGTCGCCTCGCAGTGTGTCTCTTGACCGGCTAGATTGCCGGACGCTAATGAGCCCTCCCACTACACCAAGATAAACTCAGTGCCTAGTCTAGCCCACGTCATGTCCACTTTCACTAATGTGCTAACACCATCGATAGATTCCGAATGATACTAATATTAAATCAAGCTACACGTATTAGTAATCAAACTTACAACATATTTAAGAGACTATCTGGGGAAACCGAAAGTGATTCATACAAATGCAAAATTTTGTCATACATGATTGTCGTCATGTTTAATTAATTCGGAGCTAAAAACGACGCAAGCTAAAAAAAAATTAAAAAAATTAACAGGTTAATTTTGTTAACAAAGATAATTCCTACTGAACGACATATTTCAGATTTCTGTGGGTCGGAGTTTCTCTTTTAATCTCCTATGTTATGAAGTCAATTATAAAGTTATTTTCTATAAGCCTAAAATCCCCTTCGCCTAAATCACTCGGTACTCTTAGGTATTACAAACGATCGTTACATCGATGCAAATAGGTTACACCGATAAATAATTATAAGTTATGGGATCGCCGCGCCGAAGCCGATCCCTAGTACCGTTAATAGAATCTTAAACCCGCATAATGTTGAAATTAGTCACCGTCCGTCACGGTATTAACATTGCGCTATTATTACAAGATACAGATGACTTGAATGCGAACCAAACTCGTATTAAGTTTGTATAGAACCCATAGGAGATATTTGTTAGAGTTAAAACCCTGACCCGAATTCTGGTGTCATCCTACATTTTATTATAGAAACGCCTTTATAGCCTCCTGACCTTTAAATATAGTGGCCTAAATATTTTAATTTGTATTTATATATACATATGTAATGTGACAAGTAAATTAAGAAGTTTTTAATATAGGTACACCTTCTTGGAAGCATTTTGTTCTGGTTGGTTTTTCTTACAGAATAGATAGTTTTTGCAAAGTATCTATATAATTAATTAAAAACAAAAAATATTACGTAAAATAATTGTGCATACATGATCTCATGATTTGGGAAGTTAAATTAACTTCAAACAACTACCACGATCAAGAATCTCGCCTCTGTATTGCATCGAACACACACAACTAAAATGACCATCTTGACCTAATTATTTGAAGTTTATACAACTTCCTATTACTAAGTTACGTTCGAAATTCAAATGTTTACAATACTTATATACACTAACAACAGAATAAGAAGCCCTAGCTTTAGTAGTTTGCCTTTAAACTGTGCAAATATTAGTGCGCTCTCATAACAGTCTCTCTCCTTTTGGCCAATAATCTATACATATAATAAAATTGTAACTAAGCCATTATATATTTTGTAACAAGCATTATATATTTTTTGGCAAATCTTATTGAAATAAACATTATTATCGATACAGAGGTCGAATCTATAGTTTTTAGAATTTTTGTCTGTATGTCTGTTACCGCATCACAGAAAAACTACTAGAGGGATTTTGATGAAATTTGGCATGGTGATAACTGGTTATCCGGGTCAACATATAGGATACTTTTTACCGTGGGAAAATATCTCATTTTTAAGAAAAAATACAAAAACTGCAATGTAAGAGTATACTAATATGTAAAACCTAAGAATTTGGTTTTTGGTCATCTGAACGCGGGCGGAGCCACGGGCAATGCTAGTTAAATATAATATAATAAAATTATGATCCATTTTCAAAAAGAGTACCGTAAGTAACATATGATTAACAAAGTTATATAATCTGTAATATAACTTCATGATTATACAAAACCAAGAGATAATATAATATCAATTTAATCAAAACGATATGTTTAAAAAGATGTAAATCAGTCATTAATAGGCACTGCGTGTTTATTAAGAGCATCCGAAGCGCAAAATTTACTTTAAACCGTATAATCATTAACTGCACTTACGCAACAACCTAAGGTGTCAAAATATCTTGTAATCGGCGGAAATACATCACTTTACACCAAATCCATGATCATTGATTTACATAATAACATAAAATGGTTAAAATAAATCACGTTTCCTGCAATGATCAAACCAAGCGGAAAAAACAAATTTCGCATTCAATCTAGTTCCTAATCAATGCACGCGATCGTCGGAAGCTGCATTACGTCGTTGCATGTCTTCGAAAGTTTTGGCAATTGATTGGATACTAACTCCTCACAACGTCACCTGAAATCGCTTGTTTTTTGCTCTAAATATATTTTGCGCCTTATTTTGTAACTTTTTTGTAATATGTTACACTTCCCACGGGAACTTATCACTTAACACCTCCAGGTAAATTTCTTAGAAATTAATTAAATGTCTAAGAAATCTATTGTTAACTGTAACGCCGGCGTGTCCGCGGTCGTGGAGGGATCAATGAAATCATATAAAAAGTGCAGACTGTCACGCGCAATAAAGGTTCCGTACCACCAAACATTAAATCCGCGTTATGTTCAACTTACTAGGTAAATTATTAGGGTAAAAGTTAAATAAAATATTGACATACTAGCGGCTTACCCTCACTTCGCTCGGGTTCGGAAAAACAGAAACAAATCTATTCCACGGGAACTGTACATTTTTCCGGGTTAAAAGCCTATGTGCTCTTCCAGACTATAATTTACCTCTGTGCCAAATTTCGTCCAGATCCGTTCAGCCGCTCTGGCGTGATTGAGTAGCAAACATCCAAACATCCATCTAAACTTTCTCATTTATGTATAATATTAGTAAGATTAAATAATGTAAACACAAAAGGATAGTTAGAAATACATATTTAAATACATATTTAAAGTTACGACACAAGCTTATGTCCATTCATATTTTTTACCCCTCAGTTACATATACATACACATATATACATATTACATAATATATACCGTACCGTACTATTTATTCGTATTTTGACGTCAACATTATATAGCGGTTACCGTAAGACTTACTTAACATAACCTAACTTCGTCTACGTCATCCTTTACGTCAATTTGATGACCCGTTCCTTCATAAAGAAGGAAAAATCCAACAAATACGCTTTTAATATTGAAAAATTGGCAAAAATATGATATAAATGTATTATAAAATAAACAAACATTAAATTAGCAGAGCTTCATCGCTATAAGATCAACCGGTGCTACATTTACTAGGTTTGTAAACAAACACTTAAATAATCTATGTATATAATCTCGCCCATAATAACTTATATCAATACTCTCGTCAATTTCTTATGAAATTGCTCTGGCAACATTATAATTAAAATATAATTATTCATTTTCGTATTACTTATATACCCAATTAAAGTTACTTATATCGGTTTAAAGGTAATTTTAAAATTGTTGTTTTTATTTAAATTACATTTTCTTTAATATATTCTTCTTAAAAAAGCTTTACGCAACAGTTAACTATCAGTTTTTATAACGTAAATTTTATTGAAATATCAGCGTATATAACATATTTTAAACATTTATGCCTTCTTATCTTACACTTCTAATAAAAGTATATCCAAGAATCCATTCGACATTGATAGATAAAAAATAAATAACTAGCCTCCAAGCGACTTGCACAACAAAGTAGAAATTAGATATTCGATCCCAAGGCAAGTTGTAAGAAATGCAGTTTCAGTGGCAACTTTAAAAAGCTTCATTCCTTTTTATTGCAGTGCTATGATATAATGTTTCCTCA